>CM035845.1:89589905-90797405 GCA_020510985.1 Pholidichthys leucotaenia | reverse complement strand
ACCTGCAGCCGCCCGTGGTCATCCTGTCGTTTTCTCTTGCCATGGACCCCCCTTAGCCGAGTCTCGTCCCTGGGTCGAACCACGTCAGCAACCCGCAAGGGAGCTCAACTTGGCTTCAAATGTCCACCAAGTCTAGACCGGGCTTCCTCTCTGGGTCAGACCACTCCACCAACCCCATGCGAAGCCTGACTCGGTCTCCAGTGTTGTTGTGTGGCACGTCTGTCCACCATGCCAGCTGGTCCTGCCCCACTCTCTTTCATTTCGAACGCCGGCGAAGCCGTTGCAGCCCCTTGCTTCTCGGTATCTCCAGGCCAAACTCCGAAGGCAGAGGGAGCTATCCTCTCAGCTTCATCCGCCATCACGGGCGTTCCCCCATGCCGCCAAGTTCCCACATCCAGGGTAACTTGGGTCCTGGCACCACAACCCTCCTGTGATGGCCCTGGATGGAATTGGTCCTGTCCATCTCCCAGAATACTAGCCCAATCTTTGTCCCATACCGCATCGTCCACCAGACTCTAACCGGTCGGTCCCACAAACCACAGCCCAACCACTCCTCTCTGACGCCACTGGTGATCATGAAGCCCAGGCCGTAGAACATGTCGCAGCCCATCACACTCGACCCGCTGGTGGTCACCACAAACTGGACGTTGGACATCACTGCTGACTTATACCTCACCGTCAACTCCAGCGAACCCACAATGGCCAGCCTATTTCCTCCGTAGCCACAATATGGCGTTGGCAGTCCTCTCACTCAGTAATATGGGAACATACTCCTCACAGTAGGCCAGTTCAACACGGAAGCCGTTGCTCCCGTGTCCACTAAAAATGGCACTTCCACACCGTCCAGCATCACGTTACAGTAAATCCACTCATCTGTGCTCGGAGAGACGGTGTGAACAACCATAGGAGTCATGGCGGGAGAATCCACTTCGCGTCGCTATTCCCCTCACTCAAATTTTTTACAGGCCCTGGCGAAATTATGTAGGAGTCCACACTTGCCACAGTGTTTGCTCCTAGCCGGACACTCTCTTGCCTTGTAACGGTGCTTGGTGGACCCGCAGTCCATACATCTGAGCGACCCCGGGGCGGACCTTATATTAATAGCGGTAGCGTATTCCTCTGTGTCTTCTGCGCTATCATCACTATCCGGGTCCCCAGCCTGCGCCGCTGACTGTGATTCAGCTTGCCTCAAAGTAGTTCTCTCACCCAGGTCCATAGATAGTTTATCCGCTGCTTCAAACTGTTGAGCTATTTCGACCACCATGGCTAACGTCAGTTCACCGGAGTGTGTGAGGAGCCGCAAAACATAGTGTGTGCTCCACCAACTGATCGTGGACCATTTCTTCTTCCAAAGCCCCAAACTGGCATTCCCCAGCCAGCTGATGCACGTCTGTGATGTATCGCTGCACCAATTCTCCAGTCCGCTGACGGCGCTGCCGAAACTGAATCCTTCAGACTATGATGTTTTCCGGTGGGCAAAAGTAGCACACCATTAGCCCAACCATGTCTTCAAAACTATCACTCTCACCCAATGTACTGAGAATGTGTTGTCCCTCCATGCCGAGATTATAGACCAATATCACTCGTGCATGCAGTTTCTCCAATTACCGAGGTTTAAAGCCACCAAATAATTCCGGAATGCTGCATACTACCTCGCCCAGGGAACCAGCGGGTCACCCGGGAGCTCCAAAAATGGGCAAATACTAGAAACACCCTTATCCATACTTTTATCTTCGTCGCCAAATGTTATGTCCATAACCAGTGTTCCAATAACGAGGCCAGTGGTGCAATAGAACTTGACTTTATTATATGATTCACAGTTACACAAGGCACTCCTATACAGGCAGAGGTGTAGGTCAAAAGACACCGTGCCTCTTCCGCATCAGCCCTTTATACCCAGGGTGGCAGCGGAACCAGAAAGGTGGAGCCACCACCCACATCACACAATAATACATCATACTAATACATAACAGACAGATCCTGATCAAAACTGATTCCACGATTCCTGACAGTGGTGCTTGGGGCTAAGGTATAACCATCTAAACTACATATCTGATCAGAGACAGAGTCGCTGATGTTTTTCGGGCCAATTATAAACATTCAGTTTTGTCTGAGTTAAATTTATTTGTGGATTATGGTTATCTTTTTTCTAATTAAATTACTTGCTTATGTAATTCACCCATTTACGGCAGTTAACATGTAGCAAGCATAACGGAAGCAACTCAGCTGTCAGCAACCATTGTAAGAGAGATTATTGTCCAACAGCAGGTAAACTATTTAAACGGCACACACTAATAGTGTGGTCAGTTTTCTAAAGTTGAGGGCTGTTTATTGAAAATAAGAAGCGCTAATGTTACTTGCAAACCTTACCGGTGCAGTCCACTGACAGGTGGCTGGAGACAGAGGAACGGAGAGGAGGAGGGAATGAATGCATCACTGTAGTGCAGCTGTGATATGACAAACTGCTTTACAGTCTACATTTAACTTGTTTCATTTATTCATTTTCGGTAAATTCAATTCAATTCAATTCAATTCAATTCAATTCAACTTTATTTATATAGCGCCATTTCACAACAACAGTCATCTCATAGCACTATCAACTGTAGGGGGGAACCCCCACAGTTGCAGAAAGACCCCAGCAATCAGGTGATCCCCTGTGAGCAAGCACTTGGCGACGGTGGAGAGGAAAAACTCCCTTTTAACAGGAAGAAACCTCCAGCAGAACCAGGCTCAGGGAGGGGCAGTCATCTGCTGCGACTGGCTGGGGGGTGAGGGGACAGAGAAGATGAAAAGAACAGACATGTAGAGAGCAAACAGCACGATGGGGACTCAATCTATGGGAGAGAACAAACAAATGTTAATGACCAGCAAAAAAAAATATTTCATAGAGAGTGAGGAAAGGAGTGAGGCCCAGTGCATTACTGGAGGTCCCCCGGCTGACTAAACCTATTAGCAGCATAACTAAGGGAGGGTTCAGAAACACATGATCCCTCCCTAATTGTAGGCTATATCAAAAAGGTAGGTTTTGTCACCATGCGGTGAGACGCCGGCTCGGCGCTCAGCCCATGCTCCTTTTATCCCTGCCTCTCATTGGGCAGTGCCTCAGCTGGTTCCCAGCTGTCAGTGTCACGGGACGGCTGGGGCCAATTAATCCTCATCAGCTGGGGCGCTGTTAATGAGTATAAAGAGGAGCAGCTTCGATCATTCGGGGCTGCGACATAAGCACTGCTAGGCTGAAGCCCCTTCGTCTGGTGTCAGCCTCAACTCCCCTTGCAGCATTCCGGTGTTTGTATCCCGCTGTGAGTATGCACGTCTTGTTACCCCCATGTCCGGTACGAGCTACCTACCCCTGCGCTGTGCAGCCTGAGAATGTACGTCTGTATGAGTGTCTGTGCTCTCCTCATCCCTTATCCCTTACCCAGAATAAAACATCTCGACTCACTGGCTTGCCCCTGGCTCTGATTGCCCGGCTCCCTAGAGCCGGATATGACAGTATGTCGCAGCCAGAAGAGTTGCCGGCGGCCGTGAGTCGCCGTGGAAATGTACCTTTCTGTCCGGGTGTCAGCGCTGCTAGCATGCCGTTTCCCAGGAGTCACTTCCGGCGCCAGGGCGACGGGCTGAGGTCCATCTCGGAGGCAGTCGACGGGACGTTCTTCACCCTGCACGACGCCTCCAACGCGAGACGCTGGCATCCGGGCCGTGCTGAGGAACTCCTGGACTGTCACCCTCACTCTCTGTACCATTTGGAGGACAGTGCCAGGATAGACGCTGCAGGTACACAGCGAGAGAAGCTCCATGGGGTGGATGGAAATCCCGGCAGGGAGTCGAAGTGGGCGACGTCTTTCCCCGCTTCGGAGTCCCGTTCCTGCCGCTATTCCAGTCCGGGAGTTCGCGCCAACCAGAGGACTTCCCCCGACCTGCGCCACGTCACTCGGGATTCCCTTCGAGGAGCCGCAGCTGACAGCAGTTATGTCCGGGGTCGAGTGGCTGTCGCGAGCTCTACTGTGTTTCCTGTCACCACCTTCAGGCATGTGGCGGCGGCAGTGAGATTGATGGTGAGGACTTCAGGGCTACGAAGCCTTCCCGTGCTCGACGCCTTCCTCGTCTCGATCTCCGATCTGGAGCGGCGAATCCTGGGTTTCCCCCTCGCTTCGTCCCCTGGGAGTAGTCGTCATCACATCGCCGAGTCACCTCTGCACGAACCTCGTCCGGATCCAGTTCTGGGTCATCGTCAGGACCGTTCCTCCCACGCAGCTGTCATCCCTTCGCCTCGTCAGTGTGGAGATTCTACAGCCTCGTCCCCTGAGCCTCGTTCCCCCGCTGTCATTCCTGGACATTCGGGCTGGCTCACCCCGGCTGTTTCCCCCTCCTCCTCGACGCGCTTCCTGACCGCTGTGTGTGCCTGGAATCCCGGCCTGGTGAGCTCTCTGCTGGAGACAACGCGAGCGACCCTCAGACGAATTCCCGGGGGGTCCTCCGTTATCGCCGGGCGGGGAGAGGAAGAAGCAGATTCCACTACAGCAGGCGATACTCAACCTCCAGGGGGCAGGCAAGTCATTGTTTTTTCACACCTGCTTAATGATTTGCTCTGTCACATCCCTGGAGAAGTTCAGGGTTCGCAGCTCCCTGAACTCTCCCCACCTGCTGTAACCTGTATGCCTAATCCCGCATCCTCTGTGTCTCTCTCCGCCGAGCGGTCCCCGGCTCCGGGTCAACGTGGTGGGATATGGAGAGGGCCTGTGGTTCCGCAGCTACATTGCGGACGGAGGAGGGGGACTGACTGCTGCGTGGAGTCTACGCTGACGACTGAGCGTCCCTGGGTCTCCACGGAGGAGCGGTTCGGTCCAGCGGGACGAGATTCTTCTGGCTTCACGCCGAGTGGGTCGTCGGCGGGGTTACCTGAGCTGGAGGAATCTCAAGCTGCGCTGACCATCGTGCTGGCTGCGGGGCCCGACGCGGCTAGATGGGAGCCTGACAACGACCTCCTGACGACGGATCCTGGATCTTCGCAGTCCTGGACGGCGTCAGAACCCGAGATCAGGCGAGTGCTCTCCTTTCTTTTCTTTCTTTTTATCTTTGAGCACTTCAGCCTATCTCCTGGGGAGACGAGCAGGGTGCAGCCGCTCGCTGCGTCTGAGCTCGTCTCGCCGGGTTCTGGCGCTGCCGGTGATCCTGATCCTGGTTCTGTTTTCTCTTCTGAGCCTTCTTCCAGGGTCACCGGCGAGGAGTTGCTGTTCCTCGTGGTGCTGGAGGGTCCGGGTTCAACGTTGGAGGTCGGTTCTGGTGCAGTGTCCAACGTGGGTTCGCCCGAGACCCAATCGGGGTCCAACGTGGGTTCGCCCGAGGCCCGATCGGGGTCCGACGTGGGTGCTGCCCCAGTGTTGTCCAGGTCCGGTGAGGAGGTGGCCGTTTCCCTGAGGCCCGCCGCCCTCGTCATCGGCTCTCCCCTGAGCCTCTTCCACCGGGATCCGCTCTGACCCTTCGTCCGTCTCAACGGTCCTGGTGGTTGAGTGATGCGGGTCGACGACCCGACCCGCAAAACTTTCGGTTCGGCGATCTGGTTTCCCCCCACTGGTCTGTGTTTGCCTTTGGGCGGCCTGGTTCGGCAGCCGTTGGACTGGATTCCTGGGATCTGGGCCCAGAGTTCGCCGTCCGAACATTTCTCTTCCCCGGGTTGCCAACTGGACAATGGGCGGGGAGATTACCAGAACAATTCCGGCCGTTTTGGACTCTGCCTGCCGTCTCCTCGGGTGTCCTTTACTTCTTTTATTATTATTGAGGTCACTCGGGTGTAGTTTCTTTGTCCATTAGGGGAATATATGTTTTTGTGCTGTGTGTTTTTTTTTTTAACCATACTCAGCATTTTTATCGTATTGTTATCCTGTTACCCTGTCACCTTTTTTTCCTCTTGGTGACTCACCTTATGTATCGCGCTGTGTATTGCATTTTCTTATCTTTACTCAGCGTTTTCATTCATCCTTACCTTAGCCTTGGCCTCGTCGGTGCATCATGGAGTATGCGTGTGGTTTCCTGTTCAACCATACTCTGTGATCACCCCATTCTGTCTTATTATCCTCGTGGGGGGCCTTCCCTGGCCCCGGCTTTAACATTGACTGTGTTTGTTATTGTTTGAAGTAATGTGTTTCATCCCCACTTAACCGTACTTCATTATTACCCATTTGTCCTTGTCACCTCTGTTTCTTTAGGTGATCTTTTATATATTCAGTGCTGTGTGTTTTGTTTTCTTTAGTATCCATGCACAGCGTTTTTCATCATTTTTTGTCCTGACCTTTGTCTTGTTGGTGCATTATGGAGTAGTGTGTTTTGTTCCCCTTAACTATACTCTGTGATTGCTTTATTCATTCCTGCCACCTTTTTGGTGGGTTTTTGGTTTTCTTTTTTTTGCCCCGATCTATACGTTATTTGTATGCTGTCTGTAGTCGTATTTGGTATTTTCCCTACCTGTGTCCTAACTCAGTTTTCTCCCTAACTGTGCTCTGGGTTAATCCTTTTCCCTGTGTTGTAGGGTATTGTATTTGGGTTTTTTTTTCTCTGCCCTGCTGCCCTACATTGGTCTATTGTTTTTTTGTCCTTCCCTTTGCATCTTCCCCTCCGGTCCTGCCTCCCTTCCGCCCACCCTAGGTGGGGAGGGGGGGGGGGGCTGGGATGTTCCTGGTCGTTCGGGAGCCCGACCGTGAGGGGGAGGCTCTGTCACCATGGGGTGAGACGCCGGCTCGGCGCTCAGCCCATGCTCCTTTTATCCCTGCCTCTCATTGGGCAGTGCCTCAGCTGGTTCCCAGCTGTCAGTGTCACGGGACGGCTGGGGCCAATTAATCCTCATCAGCTGGGGCGCTGTTAATGAGTATAAAGAGGAGCAGCTTCGATCATTCGGGGCTGCGACATAAGCACTGCTAGGCTGAAGCCCCTTCGTCTGGTGTCAGCCTCAACTCCCCTTGCAGCATTCCGGTGTTTGTATCCCGCTGTGAGTATGCACGTCTTGTTACCCCCATGTCCGGTACGAGCTACCTACCCCTGCGCTGTGCAGCCTGAGAATGTACGTCTGTATGAGTGTCTGTGCTCTCCTCATCCCTTATCCCTTACCCAGAATAAAACATCTCGACTCACTGGCTTGCCCCTGGCTCTGATTGCCCGGCTCCCTAGAGCCGGATATGACAGGTTTTAACCCTAATCTTAAAAACAGAGATTGAGTCTGACTCCCGAATCCAGATTGGCAGCTGATTCCACAGGAGAGGAGCTTGATAACTGAAGGCTCTGCCTCCCATTGTACTTTTGGAGATTCTAGGTATTACAAGTAGTCCTGCATTTTGGGAGCGTAGTGCTCTGTTAGGATAATACGGTAGTATCAGATCTTTTAAATAAAAAGGAGCCTGATTGTTTAGAGCTTTGTAAGTAAGAAGAAGGATTTTAAACTTAATTCTAAACTCTATGGGAAGCCAATGAAGGGAGGCCAGAACCGGAGAGATATGATCTCTCTTTCTAGTACCTGTTAAAACTCTTGCTGCAGCATTTTGGATCAGCTGAAGACTTTTTAAAGATGTTTTAGGACAACCTGATAATAAAGAATTACAATAATCTAATCTCGAGCTAACAAAAGCGTGGATCAGTTTCTCAGCATCACTCTGAGACAAGATGCTCCTAATCTTGGCAATATTACGCAAATGATAGAAGGCAGTCTTAGAAACAAATTTAATATGTGAATTGAAGGACAAATCCTGATCAAAAATAACTCCAATAAAATCTTCCTATGCTTCGTAAACTTTTGGCCTTCTCCATGATTTTCTGTCCATGTCGCCATGATGTGTTCCTCTTCTTATATAAACTTGCATGCATATAAACTTTTAGATTAAACAATTTGTCGACAATAAAAATCTGCATCGACAAATTTTTATGAGTGACGTTATCGACAATGTCGATGAATCGTTTCATCCCTATTATATATATGTTCCCCTTAGGTCAGGGGTGTCAAACTCAGTCCATGGAGGGCCAAGACCCTGCAGGTTTTACTTCCACCCAGTCTCTTCAGCAGGTGTTTTCACTGATCAGCAATCAGTAGGAAGAAATTCAGAGAAATCACCAGTTGAAGACACTGGGTGGAGGTAAAACCTGCAGGGTCTTGGCCCTCCATGGAATGAGTTTGACACCTGTGCCTTAGGTGATATTATCAGAAAACAGACCATTAATTTCCACTGTTATGCAGATGATACACAGTTATACCTGTCAATGAAATGTCATAAATTGCCAGGCTGGCCAGAAGGAGACCCAAACGCTGGAGCTGTGAGTTTGCAAAAATGAATAAAAACACAAAACATAACTGAGGACAAAACTTACATGAACAGGCAGGGAGACAAAGCCCAAAATAGCATGGAGGCTAAGGCGAGTGGAATTGCCAGCTAGACAGAGAAAGGTGGAGGAGGCTAAAGTTCAACCACAGATTATTATTTTTTTTTTTAAATTATTATTATTATTGCTCTCCTTCGTTGCCGAAGATGACTGTCTTGTCTTGTGTTTGAGTTGAGGCCTATCTCAAGCAGGCTCTTGTGTGGGCAATCAGACCGGCTCGGGATCTGCAGAAATGCTGACAGTTGTTGCACCGGAAAATGCTTGAAGTAGTTGCTGAATGTCGTTGGTCATGTGCACGCTGATATTCTTGCTGGCATTGCTTTTCTACGGCTGACATTGCTTTCCTCAACAGTCCTCACCAACTGACTTTCCGGAGCGCCTCTTCCTCCCAGGTATCATAGGTGATGCCATTTCTCTTCATATGCAGCTTTAGGACATCTTTGAAACGCAATTTTTGTCCTCTATGGCTCCTTTTTCTTTGGCTCAGTTCCGAGTAGAACACAGCTTCTGGCAGTCTACCGTTGGCCATCCGACATACATGGCCTGCCCAGCGAAGCTGTGACACTGGTATTAGGGCTTCAACACTGACTGTGTGTGCACGACGTAGTACCTCAACGTCTGGGATACGGTCTTGCTGTCATGGGTAGCGTGCTGACTCTGTCGGCACTCGGGCTGTGCGGTAGTCTCCGTTCTTTTGTCGGACGTGCTTCTAGACGTTTATTTTGACAGCGTCTCGGCGGGGCTTCCAGCTGTCAGTGGAGCCCCGCTGAACAGCCTGTTTCCAATCAGCTGATGAAGGGTCATCAGCTGATCAATCTATTCAGCCCTGTTTAAGGGAGCAACTCTGTTTGCTCAGGGCTGCAACCTACATCTCCTTTCCAGTCTGGCTTTCCTAACCCTGAGGTCAGTTCCTTCCAGCGTTCAGGTTCCGCCCTCGCTGTTCATATGTAAGTGTTTGTCATTATTTGTGTTTTGCCCCACAAGGCTTGTTATTTTATCATTGTGCTTTATTTAATAAATGTACAAACTCACGGCTGCCTACAGCGTCTCACTGATGGCTCGTGAGAGCCATTCATGACAGTAGGTCGCAGCCCAAAGAGACGCCGGTGGCCGTAGTTTGTCTAATTGGACTTGTAGGTAGCATGCCACCATCAGTGTGTGAATGTGTGTGTGAATGGGTGGATAACAGGATCTGTAAAGCGCTTTGGTCATCAAGAGATGAGAATAAAAGCGTTATATAAGTGAATGCCATTTACCATTTACCATTTTGTTAGTTCCCTTGCTCAGCGTACCAGTGCGCTGGGAGATGGCGTCGCCGCTCAAGGGCTACGCTACGAGCCTGGGCTACGAGCTAATTATGGCTCTCATCGAGGTCGACGGAATCCCTTCCAATGCTCGTATCCATCGCTTCCCCAGCGGCTTGCCCTGGTACCTGGATCTTGCTGAGGACACTATTAATCGCCTTCCCCACTACTCCAACCATCCGGAAGTCACGTCGAGGAAGGCAGACATCGCTGCGCAACGGAAGAGACTCCATGGGCTGGAGGGAAACCTCGGCAGGAAGCCGAAGAGGAGGCACCCTTGCTCCTAGCTACGGGATCCCATTCCTGTCCCCGTTCCAGGCCAGGAGTTTGCACCACCCAGGGGTGATCCCCGAGAGAGTGAGTCGTCAGTCGGGATTCCCCCGGAGGAGCTACAACTGACAGCTGTTTCCATCTGGGACCTGGAGTGGCTGCTGCTCGCTCCACCGTTCACCCTACGCAGGTTATAAAGCATGTGATGGCGGCAGTCAGGCTGGTGGAGAGGAATCCGGCGTTAAATGACTATCCAGAGTACGCCGACCTGCTCGCCTCTGTTTCCGCACAGGAGCGGCGTTTCCCGAACCTCTTCTTCACCTCGCTCTCTGCCGGTAACCGTTGTCACACAGCTAACAAGAAGCCTCAGCAAGAACCCCATCCGGATCCTGTTCCGGGTCGTCGCAAAGACTCCACCTCTCTGACAGCTGCCACTCCTACGTCTTGTCAGGAGGGAATTCCTGCAGCCTCTCTCCCCGGGTCACCTCTTCCTGCTGTTCCATCAGTTCCTAGTGCCCAGATCGCCTCAGCTGTCATCCCCTCCTCCTCGACTTCTTCCTCGGCTGCTATGAGTGTTATGAATCCTGCCTCGGCGACGCCCGTCGTGGGTCCATCGCGAGCGGCTCCTCCTCGTCTTTCCAGGGGGCCCTCCGTCACCATCCAGCGGGGCAAGGGAGGAACAAAGTCTACTGCAGCGGGTTCCATCGGGCCCCTATGGATCAGGCAAGTAGCTTTTCATTCTGTTCCCACATTGGATGAATTGCCTTGCTTGATTCCTGGGGGTGGAGTTCGGGGTTCACAGTCCCATGAACTCCCTCCACCTGCTGTAGTAATTAGTAATGGACCTGCTACCTTTGTGTCTCCTTCCCCTGAGCGTTCCGCGGTGCCAGGCCTACACCGCCAGACGTGGAGGGAGCCTGCGGCCCTGGATAGCCTGGTTCCAGCCCTGCAGCCACGTCATGGGCAGAGGAGGAGAGCAGACTGCAGTTTGGAGCCTGCGCCGATGGTGAAGCTTCCCCAGGTCTCCACAGAAGAGCGGTCCGATCCAGCAGGTTGAGGATCCCCTGCCACCACGTCGTGCGGGTCGTCAGCGTGGACGTCAGCATTGGAGGGTCCTCAGACTGTGAAGAACATCATGCCGGCTGCGGGGCCCACCATAGCTGAGTGGGAGCCAGACGATGTCCTTCTGCCTTCGGAACCCGGATCGTCGAAGTCCTGGATGGCGACAGAACTCGAGTGCAGGCAAGTGCTCTATTTTGTCTTCTATCTATTCTAGAGCATTTTTCCCTGTCTCTCGGGGAGACGAGCCAGGTGCAGCCGTCTGCTGCATCCGAGCTCGTCTCACTGGGCTCTGTCGCTACCGGTGATCCTGATCCCGGTTCTTTTTCTTCTCCTGAGCCTTCTCCCAGGGTCACCGTTGCAAAGTCATTCCCGGTCGCTGTGCTGGAGGTTTCGGGTTCAGGTTTGGAGGTCGTTTCTGGTGCTGCGCCGACCCAGTCGGGGTCCATTGCGGGTGTGGCATTGACCCTATCGGGGTCCGACGTGGGTGCAGCCGAGACCCAATCGGGGTCCATCGCGGGTGCTGCTCCGGCCCAATCGGGATCCATCGTGGGTGCTGAGCTGACCCGATTAGGGTCCAACAGGGGCACAGTGCTGGTTCAGTTCAAGGCCGGTGAGGGAGCTGCAGATCCTCTGCCGCCTGACACTGGACTGGTTCATCATCATCATCTTCATCCTTCCCCCATTCATCTCCACCGGGTGCCGTTGGGATTCTCCATGATCGGGTCAGCTCTCCCTCATTTTCCCCCTCTCCAGGGAGGCCGTCTTCAATTTCTCCCCTGCAGTCTTGGTGGCTGAGTGTTGCGGGTCGGCCGCCTGGAGGACTGCTTCGCCCATTTGGCGCTCTGGGTCGGCCACCCGACAAACTTTCCCGTCCATTCGGTGATCTGGCCCAGCCGCCAGAAGAACTGTGCTTCCTGGCTTGGGACTGGGGTAGGCCGCCCGAACTGTTCCTTTTCCCCGTGCCAGCGATGTGGACGCTAGATGCAGGGCGGCCCCCTGAACTATCGGCTTTCATGCCGTGGTGCTTAGCCCGCCGTCATCCCTGGTTTTCTTTTTCTGTGCTCCTGTAACCTTTTGGGATGTGCTGGTGTCTTATGTATGAAACTGTGTATCTCACCGCTCCCTAGCGTGTGTGGGGTTTTTTTTCCCTCTGTTGAGATGTCCATTCACTGCCTGTAACCGTTTGTTTGGATGGGTTTCAACGTTTCTAGTGTCCCCCCCCCCCTTCCTCTGTTTGGGGATGATATGTGGTTTTTTTTCCTTGGAACTATGTATCTTGGTCTTTAGACCCATGTTTTCTGTTTGTGGCCGGTAGACTTAGTTGTCCCTTGTTTGTGCATTGTATTCTGCCTGTTTGTGCATTATGGAGTGTTTCTGTGTTTTTCCATGCTCTGTAGTGTCTTCTGATGGTATTTTTGTCTTCACTCTTGTCGCCAGGATCTAGCCCTCCTCGGCCCTTTTTCCCCCCTCCTCCCTCCCTGGAGTGGTCTTGTTGGCCTCCCAGTTGGGGGGAGCCCGATGTTACACCACATCTAGAATCCGCGTCGGGAATGGGGGCAACTGTCATAGGTCGCGTGCTGACTCACTCGGGCTGTGCGGTAGTCTCCGTTCTCTCGTCGGGCACGCTTCTAGATGTTTATTTTGGCAGTGTCTCGGCGGGGCTTCCGGCTGTCAGTGGAGCCCCGCTGAACAGCCTGTTTCCAATCAGCCGATGAAGGGTCATCAGCTGATCAATCTATTCAGCCCTATTTAAGGGAGCAGCTCTGTTTGCTCAGGGCTGCGACCTACATCTCCTTTCCAGTCTGGCTTCCCTAACCCTAAGGTCAGTTCCTTCCAGCATTCAGGTTCCGCCCTCGCTGTTCATATGTAAGTGTTTGTAGTTATTTGTGTTTTGCCCCATTAGGCTTGTTATTTTGTCATTGTGCTTTATTTAATAAATGTACGAACTCATGGCTGCCTACAGCGTCTCACTGATGGCTCATGAGAGCCATCCATGACACTTGCCACTTGATGTTGAGGACGGAGCATAGGTGGTGAAGCTGGAGTCTTGTCAGAGCCCTGATGTGTCTGCGGTAAAGAGTGGTGCACTCGATGGAATAGAGCAGGCAAGGAAGAACTGCAGCTGCATAAACCTTCACTTTGGTTTTCGTACTGATATCATGACAACTCCAAAGTCCTTTTTCTACCAACCTGACAAGAGCTACTTCACCTGGAAGCACCCACGCTCAGGTCACTACCACTTGCTCGACTATGCCATCACGAGAAAGTCAGACTTGGCAGATGTACTATGCACAAAAGCAATGCATGGACCAGAATGTTCTACTGATCACTATCTTGTGAGATGTCAACTCAGAATGAAGATCACTATGCCTCGCAAGAAAACTCCTGCTAGTGCCAAGCCTAAGAAACTGGACATTAGCAACCTGGCAAACACCGAGCACTGTCGAGAGCGAGGGTTCAGCCGCCTAGAGAGGAGGTAGATTGGCATTGGAAAGCCCTGAAGGAAGCAGTGTACTCTGCAAGCAAGGAAACACTAGGCCACCCCCATAGAAAGATTCCTGATTGGTTTTGGGAGCATGGCAATGAAATTGAGAGGCTCCTAGAAGAGAAGAGGAGCAAGCATTTTCGGAATCTTCAGGAGAACTCTGAGAGGAGCAAGAGGGCACTTGCTGAAATCAGGACCAAGGTACAGAGAAAGTGAGAGCTCTTAAGAATGACTGGTGGCAGAGGAGAGCAGAAGAACTCAACTACAGAAAGATATCATTAAGCATATAAAATAAGATGGCCATAGACACATAATAATGACTGAGATTTTAGTGACAAAACTAAGATTCAATAACCGAACAATTAAAAAAAAACAGAAACAAAAGGAAAACTCAAATATCATCATACATATTAATTACAAAACAGAAGTGGGGAAATTACAGAAAATAATAAGACTAACAAAGGAGCGTGAGCACAGTTCCCCGGCCGTGCTCCGCATCATGACAGACCCCACCATCCAAGGGGTGGATTCCAGACACCCCAAGGTAACATCAAAAAGAAAAAGAAAACACAAAAAAACCCCAATAGGAATAGAAAAATAACCCAACCCGGGAGGGCAGAGGGGGAAACCAGGCTAGGAGGGACAAAACAAAATACTTGCTCATAACCCACATAACAGAACAGATCAGATGGTTACAAGGACCCTAGGACCACTGGGCGAGAAAGAAAGACAATTCAGGTGGCCTGCCGGAATCCCAGGACCACCAGGTCACAAGTTGGAATGTGTTGGGTGGCCTCCCGGAGTCTCTGAGCCACCCAAACAAAAGGCATCATCTATCAAGTGGTCTACCAGAATTCCATCACCAACAGATCAGAGAACGTGATCTGTTTGGTTGCCTCCCAGCGTCCTTGAGCCAGCAGACAGTTGAGCCCAAACCATCCCTTTTAGGAGACAGCAGCTGGAAACCGTGCTCCTCGCGGACCGCAGGGGCTGAGGCGTGGAAACCAGACGACAAAGATGACTGACCAGTGAGGAAACCAGATGAAGGAGATGACTGATCAGTGGGGAAACCAGACGAGGAGGATGGGTGACCAGTGAAGACACCAAACGAAGAAGACGGCTGATCAGCGGGGAAACCAGGCAACAAAGATGGCTGACTAGCAGCGACCTCAGGTGACGACTGATGACCAGTGACGACATCAGGCGAAGATGGATGACCCTCGGCGACCTCGGGTGAAGGTGGAGGGCCATCAGTGACCTCGGGCAAAGGCTGATGGCCATCGGTGACCTCGGGCGAAGGCTGACAGCCATTAGTGACCTTGGGTGAAGGCTGACGGCCATCGGTTACCTCAGACAAAGGTTGATGATCATCGGCGGAACCAGACAAGGACTCAGACAGGGGAGAAGAAACAAATACTGGGTCACAATCACCAGCAGCATTGGAACCCGACAAGGAAAGCTCAGGAGCAGATGGCAGCTGCAACTGGTTCTCCCCACTAAGCGCTAAGCAAGACCTCTCTAATACTGACATTGTGAAGACAAAAAAGAAGACTTGCTTTAACTCAAACTCCACCACCATCCAGGACTCCGGCGATTCAGGCTGGGGCATCTCAAGTCCATTCATCTGGGAATCCATTCCCGACATGCCCACCTCAGACAGGAGGAAGAGATAAACACCAGATCACTGTTACTGGCAGCAGTGGAGCCCGTCGAGGAAAACTCAGGAGAAGTTGGCAGCTGCAACTGGTTCTCCCTGCCACAAGCAAGACAAGATTCCTCTAAAACAAATAATGTAGAGACAGGAAAGAGAACTTGCCTTGACTCGAGCTCCACTGCCGCCCAGGACTCCAGTGACTCTGCTGCGGCGGCCTAAGCAGCAGGTATGATGGCGGGGGTAGCTTCATCCGTGATGACAGGAACTGGCGGGACCCCAGACGTGATGGCTGATGCTGGCGGAACCCCAGATGGGGCAGCTGAAGCTAGACAATGTCTCACCAATGGCAGCGGGTCCTGCAATACCGAAACCAGGGGCATTGGGATACAGGGGGCACTCCTCTCCCGTCCAGGATGTGGCTGCGGGGCTGGAACAGGAATCTCCTGCTATTTGAGTTTTTACACTTTAAGATCTATTATTTAATTGTGTTTCTAAAGACACTTCTGATTAAGCTGCCAAGTTCAAGTTTCCAACTCATGTTTGATGAGTCATTATTTTTATTTAGCTATGGGAACTTTTTATAATAGGCTACATTATATTAAGGCAGAGATTGACAGCAAAGTGATTTTTACAGATGTGCAGGCTTAAACAAGTGAGGTAAAACATGACCTAGAGCCCCGAACAGGAGCTGTGCCAGCAGGAAGCTGAGCTGGCAGACGTGACAGAAATAATAATAACAACAATTTTTTTGATTAGTCGACTAATCGAGTAAATAGTTGTTAGATTAGTCGACTACCAAAATAATCGTTTGTTGCAGCCCGAATAGATAATGAAGAGTATTGGTCCTAACACAGAGCCCTAAGGGAACTCCTTGCATGAATTCAATGAGTAGAGATGGCTCATCATGAACATGAACAAACTGACGTCTATCTGACAAATATGAATGAAAGAATCTTTATTTTGGATAGATTAAAAGTAAAGATTAAAAAAAGAAACAGAACAATATAACAAAGGGGAAAAAATATCCAACAAGGTCAAATCAAACAATAACTCCTCTGATTATACAGTTCAACATAAGTTATCCGAAATGGGTGATGGCTGAAGCCGCAGCTTATATTGCCCACCCATATTCCATCCAAGAATCCAAAAGAAAAACAAAACAAGAGCGATTACAATTCAGAACAAAGCTAAGACAAAACGTGACCAAAAAAAAACAAAAACAAAAACAAAAAACTAAGCAACAACAGAACACAGACTGGATATGACAATCCTTATGTGATTTTACATGTCATCTTGTATATATGTTTGGAGTATTTTTTCCTTTAGTTTTTGTTTAAATTGTCCAAGCGTTGTACATGATTTTAATTCAGGTCCAAAAGCGTTCCACAATATGACTCCTTGCACTGAAATACAGTGTTGCTTGGTGGTAGTTCTAACTGAGGGTTTTTGAAATATACATGTTCCTCTGAAATGATATTGTTTCTCCCTTATTTGGAACAACTTTTGGATATTTGCGGGCAGTGATAGATTCTTCACTTTAAACATAATTACTGCAGTTTTAAAGTCAACCAGATCTTTCAACTTGAGAGCTTTTAATTTAAGAAAAAGTGGGTTTGTTGGTTGCCTGTAAGCAGCTTTGTTTATTATTCTAATAGCTCTCTTCTGAAACATAAAGACTGGATATATGTTTGTTTTATATGCATTTCCCCATACTTCAGTACAATATGTCATGTATGGGAGTATTAATGAATGATACAAAGTATATAATGTGGGATGATTCAGCAAATATTTCACACTGTGTAGTATTGCAATTGATTTAGATATTTTACCTTTAATATAATTAATATGTGACTTCCAACACAGTTTATTATCAATTATTACTCCAAGAAATTTAGTTTCAGATACCCTTTCAATCTCTACACCATTTACACTAAGTTTAGATACTAAGTTGTTGTGATGGTTGTTAAAAACTATAAATTTTGTCTTACTTAAATTGAACGTTAATTTGTTTGAATCAAACCACAGTTTAAGCTTTCCTAATTCCTTTCCGAGTGTATCCAAAAGTTGTTCCAAATTGCTTCCACTGCATAATAAATTAGTGTCATCAGCAAACAATATTAAATCCATTTTTTCTGAGATTTTACATATATCATTTATATACATATTGAATAACAGTGGCCCCAAAACTGAACCCTGTGGGACTCCACAAGTAACCTTCAGTAACTGTGAGTTTTTGTTCCCAACACATACATACTGATATCTGTTCTTTAAGTAACTACATAACCAGGACAGTGCTACCCCCCTAATACCACAATTTTGTAGTTTCTTTAATAATAAGTTATGATCCACTGTATCAAATGCTTTTTTTAAGATCCAGGAATACCCCAACTGAATACTCTTTATTTTCAATGGCAGTTGATATTTTTTCTATAAATTCCATTAGAGCAAATGCAGTTGTCATCTTGTGTTTGAACCCATATTGCTGCTCACACAATAAATTATTCTTCATTATGAAGTTGTCAATTCTCTCACAGAATATTTTTAAGTACCTTGGAAAATTGCCGCAATAGTGAAATTGGTCCATAGTTTGAAAATTACCCTCTGTCAACCATCTTGTATATTGGAATTACTTTAGCTATTTTCATTGCATTGGGAAATATACCTGTTTGGAGAGACAGGTTACAAATATATGTCAGTGGTTTCACTAAGCATTCAATAAGACTAAGAGCATGTCAATACCATCACAGTCCGTAGATGTTTTACTTTTAAAGGATTTAACAATTTCAATGACCTCTCTCTCATCTGTGTTCTTTATGAAAATGGAGTCTTTTATAGCAGTGTTTTTGCTTACTGTATCACCCGTAGGTGCCGTAATGGGTATTTCTCGAGCCAAATTAGGACCAATGTTAACAAAAAAGTTATTAAATTCATCTGCAGGTGAGACTGCATTCACACTCTGAGTCGTTTTATTATTATTATTTTTTTTTTTTTTTTAAATTGGTTGGGTAGTTTATATTTCTATTTTTATTTCCAATAATATTGTTAAGTATTGTCCATGTATTTTTAATATTGTCTCTGTTTTTCTCCAGTTCTTTACTGTAATAGTCTCTTTTACTACATCTCATTATATATGTTAACTTATTTTTGTATGTTTTATACCGCTGCTCTGCTTCTTTTGTCCTTTTCTTTAGAAAAGCTTTATATAATAAATTTTTCTTTTTACACGCCTTTTGTAATCCTTTGGTTAACCATGGCTTGTCGACAAATTTATGTTTTAGCTTTTTCTTTACTAATGGACAGTTTTTTTCATAAAGAGTGGTTACAATGTTCATAAATGTGTCATAGGCTTAATTTACATCTGATACATAGAGTTTTGTCCAGTCTTGCTTCAGCAAGTCTTCTTTAAAAGAACTGATTGCATTTTGTGATTTGTATCTGAAAGATTTTAAAGTTTTTTCTGTATTGGCCCCCGTGTGGCCATGGATAAGTGCAAAGACTGGTTAATGGTCACTTATATCATTTATCAATAATCCACTTTCTATTTTCTTATCAATAATATTAACAAACAGGCTATCAATAAGTGTAGCAGTGTGAACTGTGATTCTACTGGGATGTGTTATTGTGGGATATAGACTCATACTGTACATAGAATTCATGAACTCTGTAATTACATTTTGTTGAAATAGATTTAGTAAATCAATATTGAAATCTCCACAAATTACAACCATTTTCTTACTAGCAATATTATTGTACAGCTCAACTAATTTATCTCTGAATGTCTCAATGCATCCCCCTCACGGATCGTCCCAGCCTCCCTGGGAAGGTCTATGCCAAGGTACTGGAGAGGAGAGTCCAGCCGTTGGTCGAACCTCGGATTCAGGAGGAACAATGCGGTTTTCGTCCTGGCCATGGCACATCGGACCAGCTTTTTACCCTCTCGAGAATTCTTGAGGGTTTGTGGGAGTTTGCCCAACCAGTTTACACATGTTTTGTGTATTTGGAGAAGGCATTTGACCGCGTCCCTCGTGGTTTTTTGTGGGGGGTGCTTCTGGAGTATGGGGTATCGGGCTTGTTGTTACGAGCTATTCGGTCTCTGTACGACCGTTGTGAGAGTTTGGTTTGTATTGCCAACACTCGGTCGGAGTCATTTCCAGTGAGAGTTGGACTCCGCCAGGGCTGCCCTTTGTCACCGATCCTGTTCATAATTTTTATGGACATGATTTCTAGGCGCAGCCGGGGAATGGAGGGTGTCATGCTTGGTGACCACAGGATCTCATCTCTGTTGTTTGCAGATGATGTTTTCTTGTTGACTTTATTCACCAATGACCTATAGTTCTTGCTGGGACGGTTTGCCGCTGAGTGTGAAGCGGCTGGGATGAGAATCAGCACCTCCAAGTCCGAGTCCATGGTCCTCAGCAGGAAAAAGGTGGATTGTCCTCTCCGGGTTGGGGACAGGCTCCTGCCCCAAGTGGAAGAATTTAAGTATCTTGGGGTCTTATTCACAAGTGAGGGGAGAATGGAGCAAGAGATTGACAGACAGATCGGAGCAGCATCTGCAGTGATACGGACGTTGTACCGGTCCGTTGTGGTGAAGAGGGAGCTGAGTTCTAAGGCAAAGCTGTCGGTTTACCAGTCAATCTACGTTCCTACTCTCACCTATGGTCACGAGCTTTGGGTAATGACTGAAAGAACGAGATCACAGATACAAGCAGCTGAAATGAGCTTTCTCCATAGGATTGCTGGACTCACCCTCAGAGATAGGGTGAGGGGCTCAGTCATCCGGGAGAGGCTCAGAGTAGAAGCGCTGCTCCTCCACATTGAAAGGAGTCAGTTGAGGTGGTATGGGCATCTGATAAGGATGCCTCCTGGACGCCTCCCACTTGAGGTGTTTCGGGCGCGTCCCACTGGGAGGAGACCCCAGGGCAGACCCAGGACTCGCTGGAGAGACTATGTCTCCCAGCTGGTCTGGGAACGCCTTGGTATCCTCTCCGAAGAGCTGGAGCAGGTGGCTGGGGAGAGGGAAGTCTGGGCTTCTCTGCTTGAACTGCTGCCTCCTCGACCCGGACCTTCAGAAAAGCGGTCGAAGATGGATGGGAAAAGAAAAAATAAAAAACTTACAATAACCTGCTTGCATAAATATGCACACCCTTAAACTAATACTTTGTTGCAGCACCTTTTGCTTTTATTACAGCACTCAGTCTTTTTGGGTATGAGTCTATCAGTGTGGCACATCTTGATGTGGCAATATTTGCCCACTCTTCTTTGCAAAAATGCCCCAAATCTGTCAGATTGCAAGGTCATCTCCTGTGCACAGCCCCCTTCAGATCACCCCACAGATGTTTGATCGGATTCAGGTCTGGACTCTGGCTGGGCCATTCCAAAACCTTAATCTTCTTCTGGTGAAGCCATTCTTTTGTTGATTTGGATGTGTGCTTTAGATTATTGCTGTGCTGAAAGTTGAAGTTCCTCTTCATCTTCAGCTTTCTAGCAGAAGCCTGAAGGGTTTTGGGTTTTTTTACCAACATTGACTGGTATTTGGAACTGTTCATAATTCCCGCCACCTTGACTAAGGCAGCAGTTCCAGCTGTAGAAAAACAGCCACAAACAACAGCCACATTTTCCCACTTAAGTTTGGAAGATTTCAAATGTGTTTTTGCAAAATGTAGCCGGGCTTGGATGTTTTTGTAAGATAAGGCTTCCGTCTTGCTACCCTACCCCATAGCCCAGACATATGAAGAAGATGGGAAATTGTTGTCACATGTACTAAACAGCCAGTACTTGCCAGAAATTCCTGCGGCTACCTCAGTGTTGCTGTCGGGCTCTTGGCAGTCTCAGTGACTGGTTTTCTTCTCGTCTTTTCATCAATTTTGGAAGGACGTCCAGTTCTTGGTAATGTCACTGTTGTGCCATATTTTCTCCACTTGATGATGGCTGTCTTCACTGTGTTCCATGGTATATTTAATGCCTTGGAAATTATTTTGTTCCTTTTTCCTGACTGATAGATACCTTTGAACAATGAGATCTCTCTGATGCTTTGGAAGCTCTCTGCGGACCATGGCTTGTGCTGTAAGATGTGACTGCAAAAATGTCAGGAAAAGCCTACTAGAACAGCTGAACTGATTTCAGATTGTTTTTCAACTGGGCTGTACAAGTTATAGGTCATATTAATGGTGAAAAAAGTTTTGAAAAAATTTATCACGGTCTCATTTTTTTACATCACAAAAACCTGGCATTTGAACAGGGGTGTGTAGACTTTTTATATCCACTGTATGGTAAAAAAAAAAAAATACAGTATATACACAGTGCAAGAGTTAGAAAAGTAGAATAGTTTTTACAGTTCAAAAAGGAAGTGAAATAGTATTTACAGCATTACAGTTAATTATTCAGCAGTACGTATATACAGTATATTGACAGTGTATTTCACAGTTGAATGAGAACAGTGCTGTTGCCACCTTCCATAATAATTGCATTAACATTGTATTGGATGAATAATCCTTATTGTGCAAAGTAGTCATGTTATAATTAATGACCTACTTTTAAACTATAAGTAAATCCTTTATTACGGTAGTCTCATTGTAAAGTGATGCACTTCTCAGGATTATTTCCTATTTATAATAACTACATAATCTCTTACACGTTAGGTTAATTGGCGTCAACTGGGGATTCTAAATTGTCCTTAGGTATGAATGTGAGAGTGAATAGTTGTCTGTCTCTTTGTGTTGGCCCTGTGATGGACTGGCGAACTGTCCAGGGTGTACCCTGCCTCTCACCCAAAGATGCTGGAATAGGCTTCAGCCCTCCCCCGACCCAAAAAGGATTAAGTGGTAGAAGATGAATGAATCAATCAATCAATCAATGATCTCTTTAGTAATCATTTTTCCCCAGACTACTCCTAATAGACTGAAATTAAACCAACACAGCTATAAACCTTGATGATTATACTCAACAATATCTACCTTATGTGGTTCACTGTCATCTCTCTGCCCTCTGTACTTCATTTTTCATTCAATGCCCTATCAAAAAGACAAAAGTGAGGAGGGGGTAAGCCCAGCTGAGCAGAAATAGCCGCCCTTCAGACCGTATGTGAAAATAAACCCCAAAAGATTCATTTTGAAATGTGTGTGTGGATAAACAGCAGTGGTTATCAGCAGACCTCTCTAGGGCTTACAGGGTAGAAAGTGGTGGAAATGCATGTGTTGTGCTTTTCTCAACTTTCTCAACTCAGCTTTGTTTACAGTGTAAGCACAGATTATGCCATTTACAGTATGTGTATTTAGCAACACCAGCCACCTCTTCCAAATGAAAATTTACATGCAGCCTAGCCTCCACAGAATGGAAAGCACATCAGTAGAAGGGTAATCCATGTATATATATATATATAAGATAAGATAAGATAAGATAAGCCTTTATTAGTCCCACAACGGGGAAATTCCAGGATTGCAACAGCACAAGGATAGCAACACTCAGAGCAACAATCAGAAGGGAAGAAAAAAAAAACAAAAAAAAAAAAACAAGCAAGCAAGAGCAGCTAATATACATATGTACATATTACTATAAAATATATATATACACACACACACACACACACACACAGACACACAGTGCAGAGCATTGTAGCTGGATGGAATAAATATATTAATATATGAACACACAGTGCAGAGCATTGTAGCTAGATGGAATAAATATGTAAATATATAAACACCCACAGTACGGAGCATTGCAGCTAGGTGGAATAAATATGCAAGTATATAAACACACACAGTGCGGAGCAATGTAGCTAGATGGAATAATATGTAGATATATAAAAACACAGTGCGGAGCATTGTAGCTAGATGGAATAAATATATAGATATATAAATATAAACACACCCAGTGCTGAGCATTGTAGCTAGATGGAATAAATATATAGATATATAAATATAAACACACCCAGTGCAGAGCATTGTAGCTAGATGGAATAAATATGTAAATATATAAACACACACAGTGCAGAGCATTGTTGCTAGGTGGGATGAAACAGCATAACCGTCTATTTAGTTATCCTACATGGTATGATTATGTGCCCATACATATTCTCACCCTCCATAGCGACCGGTATGTTCCTAGTTGTATGCCGGAGAGGACCATTGTGTAAGTCTATTGCATCTTTTGCATTCAAAAAAAAAAAAAAAAAAAATTATTAGTTTGTTACGTCTTTTTGCTATCTCTGCGAGCAGCCCTGCTTAGGTTGTACAGTCTGACAGCCGTTGGTAGGAAGGACCTACGAAACCTCTCGGTTGTGCACCTGGGATGATGTAGTCTGCTGCTAAATGAGCTCCTCAGTGCATCCAGTATGTCCTGCATAGGGTGGAACTCGGACTCCAGCAGAGATGACAGTTTAGCCACCGTCCTTCTCTCTTCTATCTCCTCCATCGGATCAAGGCGTTGCCCCAGGACAGAGCTAGCTTTCTTAATCAGTTTGTTCAGTCTCTTCCTATCGGCTGCAGTAATGCCACTGCCCCAGCAGACCACTCCAAAAGTGATGGCTGATGCCACCACCGTGTCATAGAATGACTTCAGCAGCGCCCCTTGTACACCAAAAGACCTGAGTCTCCTCAGCAGGAACAGCCTGCGCTGTCCCTTCTTGTAGAGTGCGTCAGTATTGTGTGACCAGTCTAGTTTATTGTTCAGATGAATACCCAGGTACTTGTAGGATGTCACCATCTCGATGTCTGTTCCCTGTATATTTACTGGTGCTGTGAGGGGCTGCCCATGCCTGCGGCAGTCCACCACCAGCTCCTTAGTTTTCCTCGCGTTGATCTGGAGGCAGTTCCGATGGCACCAGTCCACAAAGTCCTGGATAAGCCCTCTGTACTCAGCTTCATCTCCGCTGGAGATGAGACCAACGATCGCAGAGTCATCAGAGAACTTCTGTAGATGGCAATGTGTTGTGTTGTGTGAGAAGTCCGCAGTATAAAGAGTGAACAGGAAGGGAGCCAGCACCGTTCCCTGGGGGGCCCCCGTGCTACTGATGATCGTGTCGGAAACACAGTCCCGGGTTCTCACAAACTGAGGCCGGTTCGTGAGGTAGTCCAGGATCCATGATGACAGGTGCTGGTCCACCCCTGCGCGCAGCAGCTTGTCCTTCAGGATCATCGGTTGGATGGTGTTGAAAGCACTGGAGAAGTCAAAGAACATGATCCTCACCATATTCCCAGGCTTCTCCAGGTGGGACAGAGAACGGTGAAGGAGGAAGATCACCGCATCCTCCACCCCAATGCCATGCTGGTAGGCGAACTGGAGTGGATCCATCACTGGTTCCACCAGGGGGCGGAGATGAGCAAGGAGCAGTCTCTCCAGGGTCTTCATCAAGTGGGACGTCAAGGCCACCGGTCTGAAGCTGTTCAGGTCTTTGGGGTGGGAAGTTTTTGGTACAGGTACCACACAAGATGTTTTCCACAGCTGTGGTACCCTCCCCAGTTTCAGGCTCATGTTGAAGATATACGTCACAATCCCACACAGCTGGTCTGCACAGGACTTGAGGAGCTTTGCGCTGATGCCGTCCGGTATATATGTATGTATGTATGTATATGTATATGTGTATATATATATATATATATATATATATATATATACACTACCGTTCAAAAGTTTGGGGTCACTTAGAAATTTCCTTATTTTTGAAAGAAAAGCACTGTTTTTTTCAATGAAGATAACTTTAAACTAATCAGAAATACACTCTAATATTTAATATACATTGCTAATGTGGTAAATGACTATTCTAGTTGCAAATGTCTGTTTTTTGGTGCAATATCTACATAGGTGTATAGAGGCCCATTTCCAGCAACTATCACTCCAGTGTTCTAATGGTACAATGTGTTTGCTCATTGCATCAGAAGGCTAATGGATGATTAGAAAACCCTTGTGCAATCATGTTAGCACAGCTGAAAACAGTTTAGCTGGTTAGAGAAGCTATAAAACTGACCTTCCTTTGAGCAGGTTGACTATCTGGAAAAAATTATTATTTCAAATACAAATCATTATTTCTAACATTGTCAATGTCTTGACTATATTTTCTATTCATTTTACAACTCATGGTGGTAAATAAGTGTGACTTTTCATGGAAAACACAAAATAACTGTCTGGGTGACCCCAAACTTTTGAACGGTAGTGTATATATATATACTGTATATATATATATATATATATATATATATATGTAGACACACAGTGCGGAGCATTGTGATTGGTGAATGTGCAGCAGAAAGTCTAAGTTCTCTCTCCCTCCGCGGATGCGGCGGGCCAGCTGGATGTCTTTGGGCATGATGCTGACCCTCTTGGCGTGGATGGCACACAGGTTGGTGTCCACAAAGAGACCCACCAGGTAGGCCTCGCTGCTTGTGCAAATTGTAGCCTCAGTTTCCTGTTCTTAGCTGAAAGGAGTGGCACTCGGCGTGGTCTTCTGCTGCTGTAGCCCATCTGCCTCAAAGTTCGACATACTGTGCGTTCAGAGATGCTCTTCTGCCTACCTTGCAGGAATGCTTCCAGCACCTTGTTGAATCTATGCCACGAAGAATTGAGGCAGTTCTGAAGGCAAAAGGGGGTCCAACCCGTTACTAGCATGGTGTACCTAATAAAGTGGCCGGTGAGTGTATATATATATATATATACATACACACGATTTTTATAGCATTTCCTCTTCTTGTTGACATACATGAAAAATTTGGCAGGCAGCTGTGTGGGCCACCCTGGGTGTAAAACAAAAAAAAGTGTTAAAAGGCAGCTGGGTGTTTGTGGAGTACTTGTGAGGCTGGTTGTGCGAGCGTGTGTGCAGCTCGTCATAAATGCTGATGAGTGATTGAGTGCATGAGCCTGTTCGCACGCCACATCCCAAACAATGTTGCATGTAAGAGTGTGTGGGTGTGCATGAGACTCCGTTTATCTCAGCTGAGTAAGTCTCGTAGAAACCAAACAATGCAGTCCTGTCCACACCCTATTAAACTGTCATGGTAGAATCACACAACATACTGTGCATTATATTATATTCACTGTGGATGTACTTCTAAAGCCAGCTACACACCACAAGATAATCTGGCCAAATTTGGGCCTGATTCTCAATTTATGACAATCACAGGGAAATTCCTTATCATTTTTCTTCAGCAGATTATTCTGTAAGATTTCCTTGTGGTGTGAGGTGTGCAAAGACCTATGGCCTGCTCTGCTCGGAAGAATATCAGGGCTGATCCAGTCTCAAAATCATAAATATTCAACATGTTGGATATTTACAATCATCAACCAGAAAGCAAATTGAAAGTGATGTCCGTCAATTTTTTCCCGTGTTACAGTCATGTTTGGTCATGAGAGATATTGCAATATTTCCCAGATCTGAGCTGCCAGTTCTATTTTTTCCCATGACTTTGGGCTTGTTTCTTCAGAAAGTTGTTTGTAAGGGTCCATTTACACTGCATGGAGATCGTTGAGAGATTGGTCCAGTTTTTGATGTTTGGGATCGTTTGGGAGATCCTTGTGTGTTTTGGGCTGAGCCAAAACTTTGAAGAGAATGTGGCAACTGTTGAGATCATTGAAGATCATTGATAGATCAAAAATTAACCAGATCTCTCAGTGATCTTTCAATGATCACCACCCCCTTAAATGGGATTTGAAATTATACTCTTAAATTGTTTTTATGTTTGCCGTCTCTCTTATCTTCTTACCTTTTAAACTTGCTCCCTGCTTATTTCAGGGCCAACAATTTCTGAAACCTACAGTATATGTGTTTTTCTGAAATCTATATGTGCTGTTTTTCTTTTAATATCTTCCTGCCTGCCTCAGGGACTACGGATGGAAATTAGTGAGAATACCCTGTTTAATGTTTTTTTTTCTGTACATGGTCCCTGACAAATAAACCAATAAACTAGGGGGCATAACTCAAAGTTTGCAGTTGTTATATGATACAGTGCACCAAAATGGACAAAAGCTGACCCAAGAATAGACACAAGAGAAACTGGACTGATGCATGAGAGAGAATAAAAGTGTCTGTGTGTCACATCATATGTGACTGTTTTCACATATAGGGCCCTATTTTGACGGTCATCCACAAACCTTTCCGCCAGACTTTTCGCTGTACTCCAGTGTTTTTGTTAGTTTCTGTCAGTGCACTGCCTGTTTTTTACACTTTGCATTATGCCATCTAATTACCAGTAGACAGTGGGCCCACTTTGCGCTGAGAGGTGGAGGCTCATTTCAAAGAGGTGTGGCGGTGTGCAATCTCAGACGCATCACGATTATGGTGTATGTTATGCAAATGCACTTTTGATCAGGAAAAAGGTGGTCTCTTGTCAGAAGCGCATTGTTTAATGATATTTCAGTGGCGTGTTTTGAAATCATGCAGCTCCAGAGTTCATGGGGAAACAGCATGTGCTGGGTTTTTCTATTATTTTAATGGAGAGAGTTGTAACAGTCATAATATAATCGACCGTCATTCTAATTATAATATGATCACACACTAAATAGTTTTTTTTAATTCAATCCACATTCTCATTTTAATTGTGGACTTAACATTGGAGTCTGTAGATTAGGCATTAATGTATGAATTTTTTAGGAGAATGATTATGAATGAACAGGGAGTGTGTGTGCGTTCTGGTGTGGGTGCATGAGGGGGGATAGGCTACTGTCAGTCTGAAGATTTTAAACTACAAACCTGTTCTGTGAAAATGTTTTGTCCACTAATCTGTCGTGTGTTGAATCACCATATCACATCATCATATCTTGTGTCTGTTTGTGCTTGCGCATCCAAATTAATGAAAAAAACACACTCAGCTGGTGTTTTCTGTTAAATGAGGACAGTTAAATACAAACTATTTGAAGACACAACAGGGCTTTTCACTACACAGAAGGAAAAAAGAATTTTATTTGGGTTTATGATTCAGTTCTCTACTGGACCGCAGGGGGATCAGTCCGTCCTACTGGGAAAACAACCGCGACCCCAGAGGAGACAGTACAGACGTGGACAAAATTGTTGGTACCCCTCTGTAAATGAAAGAAAAACCCACAATGGTCACAGAAATAACTTGAATCTGACAAAAGTGGTAATAAATAAAAAGTCTATGAAAATTAACCAATGAAAATCAGACAATGCTTTTGAATTGTGGTTCAACAGAATTATTTTAAAAAGCAAACTCATGAAAGAGGCCTGGAGAAAAATGATGGTACCCTTAACTTAATATTTTGTTGCACAACCTTTTGAGGCAAACACTGCAATCAAACGATTTCTGTAACTGTCAATGAGACTTCTGCACCTCTCAGCAGGTATTTTGGCCTACTCCTCATGAGCAAACTGCTCCAGTTGTCTCAGGTTTGAAGGGTGCCTTCTCCAGATGGCATGTTTCAGCTCCTTCCACAGATGTTCAGTAGGATTTAGATCAGGGCTCATAGAAGGCCACTTTAGAATAGGCCAATGTTTTGCTCTTAGCCATTCTTGGGTGTTTTTAGCTGTGTATTTTGGGTCATTATCCTGTTGCAAGACCCATGACCTGCGACTGAGACCAAGCTGTCTGACACTGGGCAGCACATTTCTCTCTAGAACACCTTGATAGTCTTGAGATTTCATTGTACCCTGCACAGATTCAAGACACCCTGTGCCAGATGCAGCAAAGCAGCCCCATAACATAACAGAACCTTCTCCATGCTTCACAGTAGGAACAGTGTTCTTTTCTTGGTATGCTTCATTTTTGCGTCTGTGAACATAGAGCTGATGTGCCTTGCCAAAAAGTTCCAGTTTTGTCTCGTCTGTCCATAGGACATTCTCCCAGAAGCTTTGTGGCTTGTCAACATGCAGTTTGGCAAATTCCAGTCTGGCTTTTTTATGATTTGTTTTCAACAGTGGTGTCCTCCTTGGTCATCTCCCATGAAGTTCACTTTGGCTCAAACAACGACGGATGGTGCGATCTGACACTGATGTACCTTGGCCTTGGAGTTCACCTTGAATGTGTTTAGATGTTGTTCTGGGCTCTTTTGTTACCATTCGTATTATCCGTCTCCTCCTGCGGCCACATCCAGGGAGGTTGGCTACAGTCCCATGGAGCTTAAATTTCTGAATAATATGTGCAACTGTAGTCACAGGAACATCAAGCTGCTTGGAGATGGTCTTATAGCCTTTACCTTTAACACGCTAGTCTATAATTTTTCTTTCTAATCTCCTGAGACAACTCTCTCCTTTGCTTCCTCTGGTCCATGTTTAGTGTGGTACACACCATGTCAACAAACAGCACAGTGACTACTTGTCACCCTTTAAATAGGCCGACTGACTGATTACAAGTTTGTAGACATCTGTGATGTTAATTAGAGGACACATCTTGGTTGAACATGTCCCTATGGTCACATTATTTTCAGTCTTTTCAAGGGGTACCATCATTTTTGTCCAGGCCTGTTTCATGAGTTTGTTTTTTTAAAATAATTCTGTTGAACCACAATTCAAAAGCATTGTCTGATTTTCATTGGCAAATTTTCATAGATTTTTTATTTATTACGACTTTTGTCAGATTCAAGTTATTTCTGTGACGATTGTGGGTTTTTCTTTTATTAACAGAGGGGTACCAACAATTTTGTCCCCGTCTGTATGTGTGCACAATGATGATTATCTAATGATGACAGTTTTTACAATTTTAACCTCATTCACTGTCATTCTCTTAAAAGAATGATTCAAAATAAAAAATGTCCCAACAGTTGATTTGAATTAAATCTACAATTTTGCATTCACCAGAGCAGATTAATACAGCTCAGGTCACAATGAGCACCTCCTCTTTCTTGGTTTAAAAGAGAAGCTCTCATGAACAATAATACATTTTATTTTTTGTGAGATCGGGTTGATGATAATAAAACTGAAGGGAACTCTGGATAACCTCATGGACAAAGAGAAAGACTGGCATGGTATCTGAACTGTAGCCAACAGCTCTCATCCATGGGCAAGCAACGCTGCGGAGTGAAAGCACTTCTTGCTTTTAAATGCACTTTCACTTTGTGAATGAGCCTGCATTGTCATCAGCACAAAACTGAATTGTCCATCCATCCATCCATCTTCTTCCACTTAATCCTTTTAAACCTCTTTCATGTTAGCATCATGTCGTGCCCCTGTTTATTGAAGGAAATGAGAGCAAAGGCAGTGATTGGTTTATTTCACATTGCGCCCCAAACACACCTCTGAATAATTAAGAACATTAGGACAACCCTCTTTGACTTTGCATCCAGTGGAAAATTAATTTCTGTGCTGTTGTGATAAGGAAATGAACTTTGAAATGCCCATAAACATGTTCTATGTCATTGACAACTGACTGGCGGACTGCATTCTTGTAATACAGCCCATAGACGCACTAATTTGTTTCCTCACATATGGCAACACTAGAGGGGACTCTGGCTGCTTGTTAATGGAATTTTACTAGACTCCATACACTATAGGAACATCCATCTATCCATCCATCCATCCATCCATCCATCCATCCATCTACTACCACTTACCCAGGGGCCCAGGGTCGTGGGAGCAGCAGTCCAAGTAGAGAAGCCCAGACTGCCACCCAGTTCACATAGCACCATGATCCCCATGAACCCTCCTGCAGGTGGTGAACAAACTGAAGGGCCATGGACCCATGTGGTTCCTCTGGGTACACTGGGTCTTCGATGTAGCTCTTTTCATATCCATTGAACTGCTCTTGGTCTGGCCCTTCACCCAGCACCAGTTTACCTTGGCAGAGCCTACCAGGGCCAAGTTGTCCCTGCCAACATACTGTAGCTCCTGAATCATTAGGGCACATGAACCCCACCACCATGATAAGGTGGTGATGCATAGAGGGAACTATAAGAACAAAACCGTTTTTCTTGGTAGAGGTGTGGGGCCTCTCAAAATTCGTTAAAACTTAAAAAAAAGTTAGAAACTCATTTGGTGAAGGCCAGGTTTACATTATTTACTGTGGATTTACAGTTGAGGTAAATAAGTGGAACTGGATACTCTGGTATTTGTGGTCAAATGGGACTTTACTGCAAACAAACATGCCCTCACTGCATATTGGCTATTGTGTTCATGTGTGTTCACATAACAATCCCCAGAGTGAGCAGATCATAAATATTCAAAATGATGGATAAGAACATATAAAATGTTTGCAGAAACAAGTTACATTTACTCAAATACATCCACTAATGTTTTCACAAAATTGCATGTTATAGGGTAGATTTATTGATGAGTACATTTTTCTCTTAATTGAGTACATTTGGTCAGACTTTGAGTTATTTTGATTTTAATAATTTTTTTTAAAATATCAGCTGAGTTGGGACTTATAAGCAATATACAGCACACAGTATGCATATGTACAACAAAATATTTAGATTGTTTCCTCTGATAACATCAAATATGACTTGGTGGAGCACAGTTAAATCTTTATGGTTCACATGGTCATTAATAACATTCCTGCACAGAAAATGTTTTTAAAAAATTGATGTTTATACTCTAGTGACTTGTTTTTGACTTTCATACTGGATCAGTCAAGGCCCGGGTTAACAACGACCATCACCAGTGCTGTTAACCGACAGGGTGCCGGTGGAAATTGGGCTACTGTTGGTAGAAGATCAAGGAGGAGGGAAAGGGGAAGGTGTATTAGGAGGGAGAGAGAGAAAATGAAAGGTAGAAGTGTGGAGGTGAGAGTAGGGACGTTAAATGTAGGGACTACGACTGGTAAAGGCAAAGAGTTGGCTGATATGATGGAGAGAAGAAAGGTAGATATACTGTGTGTTCAAGAAACCAGATGGAAGGGAAGCCAGGCTAGGAGCATTGGAGGGGGGTTTAAACTGTTCTACCATAGTGTAGATAGGAAGAGAAATGGAGTAGGAGTAATCTTGAAGGAAGAGTATGTGAAGAGTGTTCAGGAGATAGATAGATAGATAGATAGATAGATAGATAGATAGATACTTTATTTCGAACAAGAGTAAAAAAAACAAAAAAAAACAAATGACAAGTGTGATAAAGTGACAGTAAACAGTGCTCGAAAGGGAGAAGGAAGAAGTGAACACTTATTAACTCCAACTCCTCTTTTCCATAAATACAACCCATACAACCCACAATTTACCACATTTAAGACTCCAAGTAAACAATTAACTATATTAAGATAAGATAAGATAAGATAAGCCTTTATTAGTCCCACAGTGGGGAAACTGTGCCCGGGTGTAACTGATCTGAGGTTTCCAGCAGATTTTATTGTCTAGCGTCACCCCCAGAAACTTATTTTCCTGTACTGTTTTTATTCTGGTATCATCTATCGTTACCATTATTTCATGATTTATTTTATAATTTCCAAACAACATAATCTTTGTTTTTTTCAGATTTAGAGATAATTTAATTTTGTTGAACCACTGCATTAACCTTTTCATTTCAATTGGGACCACCTCTAAAACCTGCTGCAAATTCTCACCAGTGCAAAGGGTATTTGTGTCATCCGCAAACAAAATAAATTTCAGAATTTTTGATACTTGGCATATGTCATTTACATACAAGATAAAGAGTATGGGTCCCAAAACTGACCCCTGGGGCACAACACAAGTGATGTCCATGAAGGGTGATTTGTGCTCACCAATTTGTACAAATTGTTGTCTGTTACTTAAATAACTTTCCACCCAACTCAGTCCGACCCCTCTTATCCCATACCTTTCCAATTTCCTCAGTAGAATTCTGTGGTCAGTGATGTCAGAAACTTTCTTTAAATCTGTAAATACTCCTACAGCAAACTTTTTTTTAATCTATACAACTAGTAATTTCTTCTATAAGTTTGATCAGTGCCAAAGATGTAGATTTATCTGCTCTAAAACCATACTGTCTGTCTGTAAGGAGGTTGTGTTTTTCAATGAAATCCTCCAGTCTCTTAGTGAAGATTTTTTCAAGTATTTTGGAGAATTGTGAGAGTAAAGAGACCGGCCTGTAATTTGTGAAATAATGACTGTCTCCTGTTTTGAATAGTGGTATTACTTTTGCTATTTTCATTTTGTTTGGAAATTTACCAGTTTGAAATGACAGGTTACAGATGTGGGTGAGTGGTTTAATAATTCCTTCAATTACTTTTTCACTATTGTCATGTCAATTTCATTCCAGTCAGTTGATTTTTTGTTCTTAAATTTACTCACAGTCTCGATAATTTCCTTTTCAGTAACTGCACCCAAAAAGATTGTGTTTGGATTTCTATCTTCTATTTCATTTACAGAACCACTGTTATTTGTTTCTGGTGTCACTATTGATTTTGCTAATTCAGGACCAACATTTACAAAAAATTTATTGAAACTACTAACCACATCCTCCATATTATTTATCAAATTGTCATTTCCAATAAAATATTCTGGATAATGAGCATTCTTAGGTCGGTTACTAATAATCCCATTGAGTACTTGCCATATTCCTCTTAAGTTAATTTTATTATCCTCTAATATTCTGTTGTAGTATTCTTTCTTACAAGTCCTCATTATATTAGTAAGCTTGTTTTTATATCTTTTATATTTGATCTCAGCCTCTTCCATTCTGCACTTAATGAATTGTTTATATAAAGTATTCTTCTTTTTACATGCATTTAGTAACCCCTTGGTGACCCAAGGAATATTTTTGTTTTGTTGTCTGTCGCTGTATTGTTTTATAGGACAGTTTTTATTGTACAGTGATTGAAATATTTGTAAAAATTTATCAAATGCTTCATTTATATCATTTTCATCACAAACTATCTTCCAGTCTTGTATTAATATATATACTAGCTGCTCTTGTTTTTTCTTGCCTTCTGATTGTTGCTCTGAGTGTTCCTATCCCTGTGCTGTTGCAATCCTGGAAGTTCCCCATTGTGGGACTAATAAAGACTTATCTTATCTTATCTTATCTTAATAATTCCTTTGCCAGTAAATACATAGATTCTTCAGTTCTTATTCTTTTATATTTAATATTTTTGGTATACTTTTTCTTCCTATAATCATATTGATAGACACCAAAAATTGGCAGGTGGTCACTGATATCATTCAATAAAAGCCCACTCATGATATTATTTTCCATAATGTTTGTGAATATGTTATCTATTAATGTGGCACTGTGTGGCGTGATTCTGCTAGGTCTGGTAATTGTTGGATGTAAGCCCATACTGTACATTGTGTTGATAAATTCTTCTGTCAAACTATGTTGTTTTGAATTCATAAGATCCACTGTATATTGAAATCCCCACATATGAACATAACTTTATGAGTTAGTTTTGCATATAGTTTTTCCATCCAGTCCTTAAATAAGTCAATGTTTGATCCAGGTGTTCTATATACACAGCTCACTACTATATTCTTCACATTGTCCATACAGATTTCTGTTGTAATACATTCAAATAAATCATTCACAGTTACTGACAAATTTTCAACAACCTTGTATTGCAAGCTCTTGTCAACATAAATTGCAACTCCTCCACCTTTTTTCACTTTTCTATTTATATAATTTAATTCATCCATGGTAAAATACACTCCTTTCTCTTCACTGAGCCACGTCTCTGATATTGCCACAATATTGAATGGCTCTTTAAACTGATGTAAATAATCTTTAATGTTATTAAAGTTGGCATAGAGACTTCTGCTGTTGAAGTGGATCATAGAAATATTGAATTCAGATGTGACCATTGTGTTAAACTGTTCATCCGTGTAGTAACTACAGTTATTATTGATGGGGGTAAATAAATTATTAACAGGGTCTATGTTATATTCTACCTCCTGTGGGTTGTGATCCGTATATTCAAAAACTTTCAGTTCCTGATGTTCCTGTTTGTTGATCTTTTGTTTCATGTTGTTAAATGTCCTGTTGCAGATGAGTATAATCCTTCAATGTCCTACAGTTGTCTCTTGTTGCTGCCGACTCCAGTTCATAATGTTCATTGATATTTGTCCAGTTCCATAATATTTCGGATGTTAATGACCTTGGCTTCTTCAGGTGATCCATTTAATTTGATGTATATTTTACAGTTTGATGTCCAGGTGTTTTGAATCTTTTTCTGCTTTCTCAGGTATCTAGCTTTTCTGGCTATTTCTGTGTTTTCTTTTGTGAGGTGCTCGTTTATATAGATCAGGTTCAGGTTACTTTATTTGTACCCGTAGGTAAATTTGTTTTGCAGTCTGGTGACATCCATATTTACAAGCCACAAAATACATTCAACATAGACACAAACACAGGCACATATGAAGCTGACTATAAACATGATAAGAATACTCAAGGCTCCATCAATCAGGGTATAAAAGACAAAGAGATGGGAGAAAAACCAGAGGTAAGAGAGAAGGGTCATATTAAAAGTTAAAAACTAGTCAAAGAGGTTAAAAACTCAAAGGTCTAAAACCCAATAAAATATTTAGAACCCAAGTGACATCCTATAAAAATAAGTAAATATAAAATGGAGTTAATAAATAGGTACCTAAATTATGTGCAATATATTGTTACAGCTTGTTCAACTCTTTGACAGCAGAGGGAACAAAGATGTTTTTGTAGCGCTGGGTTTTACTTTTTGGGACAGCAAACCTCTGTCTTGAGGGAAGAAGTTGAAAGTGGCAGTGCAAAGGGTGGGAGTTATCATTTAAAATGGAGGTAGCCATCCTCTGTACTTGTCTGGTGTACAGGGATGTCAGGCTCAGCTGTGGCTCACCAAGCAAACGACTGGACCATCTAACTACCTGATCCAAGGATTTCCTCTGTTTCAGTTTTATCTGACCAAACCATGACACTAAAAAAAAGGATAAAACAGATTCAATAAAAGCCCGATAAAACATTGTCATTATGGTTCGGTCAACTTGGAAGTGTGCAAGTTTTCTCAAGCAATGCAAATGTTGCTGACCCTTTTTGCACACCCTTTCACAGTTCTCTTCAAAGTTTAAATTACTATCAATAATCGTCCCAAGATATTCGTAGGATTGTACACATTCGGTGGTCTGGCCTTTTAGTACGGTGACTTTGTGCCTGGGATTTTTCCTCCTAAAGTCAATAATCATGTCTTTAGTTTTCGTCGTATTCAGCTGCAGGTAGGAATCCTCACACCAGTGAACAAAATCATCAACTACTGGGCCGTGGCCACTCTCACCATCCTGGAGGAGACTGACAATAACTGAGTCATCAGCATACTTTATAATGTGTCTGTTGTCATGTCTGCTCCGACACATATTTGTGTACAGGATGAAGAGTAGTGGTGACAACACACACCCCTGAGGAGAGCCAGTAGAAGAGCACTTTAGGTCAGACAATGTACCATTGACCCTTACTCTCTGCGTCCTGTTGGTTAAGAAATCCAGAATCCAACCCACCAGATTATTGCTCAAATCGAATTGCTGCAGGAGCCTTTCAACTAAGATATGAGGTTGGATTGTATTAAAGGCGGAGGAAAAGTCCACAAATAAAAGTCTGGCGTGTGTCCCATTATAATAAAGATGTTTAAAAAGCATGTTAAACAGAGTGACAGTGGTATCCTCCACAAATCTGTGAGGCCTATAGGCAAACTGCAGAGGATCCAATGCATGCTCAGTCTGCTTTAGGACCTCACATCTGACCAGTTTTTCAAAAATTTTCATTAAAATTGAAGTCAAAGCAACTGCTCTAAAGTCGTTTACCGTTTTAGGACAGCTGGATTTTGGAACGGGAACAACCACGGCTTCTTTCCAGATCTTAGGCACATTTTGTGTCTGTAAGGACTTACTGAAAATGTAATGAAATATAGGACTCAGTTCATGTGCACAGGACTTTACCAAGCGCCCACATATATTATCAGGGCCCTGACTTTTGTTCACTTTTACAGCGCAGAACTCCCTTTCAACATCCTGCATCTCAATATTAAAGTGCTGATTGTCTTTGAGTTTCTGTTTCAAATCTTGGGTTTCTGTGCTAAAATCAAAGGAGTCAAAACGACCATAAAAACAATTAAGAGCATTAGCCAGCTCTGTGTCTGAATTAAAACCATCTAAAAACACACCATTACTGCGCTCTGTGCTCTGAAGGCCTGCAATAGTTTTCATACTGGCCCAGGCTGAACCAAGTTTCTTTGTTGCCATCTTGTTTTCCAACTCTGATTTATAATTCTGTTTTGCTCTTAAAATTTCGGACTTTAGCTCTTTTGTGGCAACCTGTAGCTCAGAAACAGACCCCTGTTTAAAGGCAAGTGCTTTCCTCTGTAAGCAGGATTTAACTGATTTTGTAACCCATGGTTTGTTGTTGGGATATATTTTGACACGTTTATGTGGAACAATCTTATTTTTACAGAAAGCCATGTATGAGCATGTGACGTCCACCAAAGAGTCCAAATCATCCCCGCAGGCCAGTGTGAACATCTCCCAGTCTGTACAGTCAAAGCATTCCTGGAGGCTGTGCACTGAATCTTCTGTCCACACATCAATGTCTCTGGTCTCCACCTTGCCTCTTCTGAGAGCAGTTTTTGTGGGCAGCAAATGTACACAGTTGTGATCTGAGGAGGAAGGGGGAGTGATTTATAGGCCCTCTCTATGGATCCATAGCACAGGTCCAATGTCTTTTTTCGCCTGGTTGGGCAGGAGACATACTGATAAAAGTTTTTAAGTGTCTTCTTTAAAGAAACATGGTTAAAATCCCCAAGAATGAAGTTTGGCGCCTCTGGAGAAATTCATTGCAGTTGCTGGATCACATCAAAGATAGTGCTGCAGGCGGAGTCAGCGTCTGCCCTCGGGTGAATATACACAGTTGTGATGAAAAGTTGGGGGAACTCGCGAGGCAAATAAAAGGGGTGTAGTGACACAGACAGCAGCTCCACATCGGGTGTACAGATGCGCTCTCTGACCGTGACAGATGTGCAGTACTGCTTATTAATGTATAAACATACGCCTCCCCCCTGACATTTCCCCGTTACCTCTTCCTGCCGATCCGAGCGCAGCGGGGCTCCAAAGCCGTCAATCCACAGGTCTGCATCTCGGTCATGCGCAGTAAGCCAAGATTTGGTGAACGCCATGACACAGCAGTTCTTAAAGTCCTTCTGGTAGCGTACATTCCCTTGAATTTCATCCACCTTGTTTCTCAGAAACTGTACGTTCCCAAAAATCATTGAAGGAAGAGGAATGTTACCAAACTGGCGTCTTCTCAGGCGCAATTTCACACCTCCACGCCTTCCGCGCTTCCTTCTGCCGTCTCTCCCGTCTCTCCCGTCTCTCTTTTCACCACTATGTCCGTCTCTCAAAATAAGGTCCGGCAGTTGCAGCTTAAGTTCAATCACAGCCGCTTCATCAACCGTGTTTAAATGCAGCAACATGTCCCTGGAATAATGTATCCTGCCTGCCATGATGCCGAACGCGTTTAGATGTTCGTTCCTTTCAGTTTGCTACCTTGTTTTAGCAGCGCAGTCTTGAGTTTTCTATTGACACACCTCATGATGACAGCCAGTTTGTCGCTGTTTTTCCTGGGCAGAGGGTGGCAGGCCTCAATGGTGTTATAGTCCAGTTGGATTCATTTGGACTGCAGGAAGGCCACCACTTGTTGTTCCGTGGATTCGTCTTCCAGCGCGTCGAGCCTCCCTCCGCTGTCCGCGGCCACTGCCCAAGCATATGATCGGAGTTTAATGTGGATCCCAGTGATGATCACGTCGTTTACCCAGGTGTACTGCTCCAGGTCCAACACTCTGCTCTCCAGATACGCCAGCCTCTTGTCCTTCTAGGCATTCTGGATCCGCAGTGCTTTCACCTCCTCGAGCAGGCCCAGGATGATTTTTTGCTGCAGCTTAACAGCAGAAATCTCTTCAGCCAAGAAGTCGAGCGATCTTTTAATATCGTCCACCTCCTCAGTCTGCTGAGCTTTCTAGGGACCCATGATCCCGGACGATGTATGTTGACTAAACAGCTACTGAACAGCTGTTTAGCTAGCTGAATGGCGGGCCGCTCCACTCCGCTCTCGTTTCCCAGTCCATAGTTGCCGTAGATGCCGCTATTGGCGTCCTAAGTCAGGCAGGGGTCGAAACTAAGATGTCCAGTCCGTAATCCAAATTCAGTTCTCAAAAGCCAAAAAAGTAGTCAAAAATCGAGCACCAAAACACAGAAATCCACCAACTGACAGGATCTGACAGCCAGTTGACAGCAGGTTGACAGGAACCGGAAGAGCAAGATAAAGAGGGAGTCAGACAGAATCATAAGTAGGAAGCTAGAAGTCAAAGCTGTAATGTCGAATGTTGTCAGTGCGTATGCCCCACAAGTTGGATGTCAGGTAGAAGAGGAAGAGGAATTCAGGAGTAAGTTGGATGAAGTGGTAGAGAGTGTTCCCAGTGGGGAGAGAGTGGTGATTGGAGCGGACTTTAAAGGACATGTAGGTGAAGGGAACAGAGGTGATGAGGAGGTCCTGGGTAGGTATGGTCTTAAGGAGAGAAATATGGAAGGACAGATGGTTGTGGATTTTAATAAAAGGATGGAAATAGCTGTGGTGAACACATACTTTAAGAAGAGAGAGTCACATAGGGTGACTTACAAGAGTGGAGGAAGGTGCACACAAGTGGACTACATTTTATGCAGAAGGAGAAATCTGAAAGAGACAGGAGACTGCAAGGTGGTGGCAGGGGAGATTGTAGCTAGACAGCATCAAATGGTAGTCTGTAGGATGACTTTGCAAAGCAAGAAGAGGAAAACAGTGAAGGCAGAGCCAAAGATTAAGTGGGGGAAGTTACTGAAGGAATAAGGCCATGCAGAGTTCAGGAAGGAGTTGATACAGGCTCTGGGTGGTAGGGAAGAATTACCAGATGACTGGGAAAGTACAGCAAAAGTATTGATGGAAACGGGTAGAAAGGTATGTGGTGTATCCAGTGGAAAAGAGGAAGAAACACAAGGAGACTTGGTGGTAGAACAAGAAGGTACAGAAAAGTATTGAAAGGAAGAGGTTGGCAAAGAAAAAGTGGGATTGTCAGGGAGATGAAGGAAATAGACAGGAGTATTTGGAATCTACGCGTATTACAAAGAGAGGGGTGATAAAGCCAAAGGAAAAGGCATATAGTGAGTTGTATGAGAGGCTGGACACTAAGGAAGGAGAAAAGGAGTTGTATCGACTGGCTAGACAGAGAGATCGAGCTGGAAAGGCTGTATAGCAGGTTAGATTGACTAAGGACAGAAATGGTAACTGTCATAAACTCCCCGTGCACTTTGCCACAGTGCAGGGAGGAAGAGAAGGAGGAATTAGGATTTAAGTGCAGGGTTACACCAGACACACATTTATTGATATCAAACAATTCAAAAATAAAGACTTACAGAAATGTAACAGTTGTGCACAAAAAGGCTCACACGAATTGTGTGCAGCGGGCAGACCACTGTGCACCGTGGCCACAAAAACAGACAGGACAAAATGACAAACTGCTCGGGTAAACTTAGAGTTCTCCAGGATGCTCGGCTGGCACGGGAGAAGAGCTGGGCAGCAGTGCCTAAGCGTAGAAGTTGTGCCGCAAGGGGAAACGCTACAGGCAGACAGCTCTTACTCCCCATGCAGGAACAGTCCGAGTCGTCCAAGTCCGCCAGAGAGCACAAACACAAATGATCCTTCACCTGACGTGACAATCACACGGCGAAGAACAACCATGTGAGCACATACAATGGTCCAGCGGTGTCTGGCTAGCAAAGAGCTGCTTAAGTACAAACACCACTGGCAAAACAAATTGGGAACACCTGGGCGAGGCAAGGGAAAGATGATAAATGGGGCTGGGAACAGCTGATGGAAATGAGAGCGAGAGGGGGCGTGGCCAGACTGGCAGACTGTCAGCAGAGTACACAGAAAGTAGGTCACAGCAGCTGTCTAACAGCTGCCGGTCAGGCAGTGGCTATGAATATGGAAACAGCACAGAGTACATAATATGCACATGCACAATGAAACCAAAACCCACAGAGAGATCAGGGCTGAGCCGGGGGGAAGCCAAGCCGGCTCGGCTCCTGACAGTAATGTACTAGCGAATGACGAGCGTGTGTTGAGAAGGTGGAAGGAGTACTCTGAAGAGCTAATGAATAAAGAAAATGAGAGAGAGAGAGAGAGAGAGAGAGAGAGAGAGAGAGAGAGAGAGAGAGAGAGAGAGGAGGAGGAGGATGGATGAAGGAAAGATAGTGAACAAGGAAGTCCCGAGGATTAGCAAGGTGGAAGTGAGGGCAGCTTTGAAGAGAATGAAGAATGGAAAGGCAGTTGGTCCAGATGGCATACCTGTGGAGGTATGGGGATGTTTAGGAGAGATGGCAGTGGACTTTTTAACCAGACTGTTTAACACAATCTTTGAGAGTGAGAGGATGCCTGAGGAGTGGAGAAGAACTGTTTTGGTACCAATTTTCAAGAACAAAGGTGATGCTTAGAGCTGTAGTAACTACAGAGGCATAAAGTTGATCAGCCACACAATGAAGATATGGGAAAGAGTTGTTGAAGCCAGGTTAAAAGGACATGTGACAATCAGTGAGCAGCAGTACAGTTTCTTGCTAAGAAAGAGTACTACAGATGCAATGTTTGCTCTAAGAGTGCTGGTGAAGAAGTATACAGAAGGTCAGAAGGCGCTGCATTGTGTCTTTGTGGATTTAGAGAAAGCATATGATAGGGTGCCAAGAGAGGAAGTGTGGGACTGCGTGAGAAAGTCAGGAGTGGCAAAGAAGTATGTGAGGGTGGTGCAAGACATGTATGAGGATAGCAAGATGGTGGTGAAGTGCACTGTAGGAATGACGGATGGACTCAAGGTGGGGGTGGGATTACATCAGGGATCAGCTCTCAGCCCGTTCTTGTTTGCCATGGTGATGGACAGGCTGAATGACGAGGTCAAGCAGGAGTGTCCATGGACCATGATGTTTGCAGATGACATTGTGATCTGCAGTGAGAGTAGGAAGCAGGTGGAAGAGGACCTGGAGAGGTGGAGGTATGCTCTGGAGAGAAGAGGAAGGAAAGTCAGTAGAAGCAAGACAGAATACATGAGTGTGAATGAGAGAGAGGCAGGTCCAATGGTGAAGATGGAAGGAGCAGAAGTAGTGAAAGTAGATGAATTTAAATACCTGGGGTCAACCATCCAAAGCAATGGAAAATGCACAAAAGAGGTGAAGAAGAGAGTTCAAGCAGGGTGGAGTGGGTGGAGATGAGTGTCAGGGATGATTTGTGACAGAAAGGTAGCAGCAAGAGTGAAAGGGAATCTTTACAAAATGGTAGTGAGACCTGGGATGATGTATGGTTTGGAGACATGGCACTAACAAAAAGTCAGGAGGTGGAGCTGGAGGTGGCAGAGTTGAAGATGCTAGGATTTTCATTGGCAGTGACTAGGAGGGACAAGATTAGAAATGAGTATATCAGAGGGACAGCTCATGTTGTCCAACATCACTGTATATAGACTGTACATACTGTAGACTGCTGCTCTCAATTTGTTCTTTTTTTTCTTTTTTTTATCCAGCCTTATTCCTTTTCCTTTTATAAAATGCACACCAATGAAGAGAGAGAAATGCCATTTCAATTCTCCTGTATGTTCTGCACGTATAGTAGTATTGACAATAAAATCTTTGAATCTTGAACGTTGAGTGGTTTGGAGACAAGGTAAGAGAGGCAAGGCTGAGATGGTTTGGACATGTGTAGAGGAGGGATAGTGGATATATTGGAAAAAGGATGTTGAAAATGGAGCTGCCAGGCAGGAGGAAAAGAGGAAGACCACAGAGAAGATTCATGATGTAGTGAAGGAGGACATGGAGAGGGTTGGTGTTACAGAAGAAGATGCAAGGGATAAGGTGAGATGGAGGCAGATGAGCCGCTGTGGTGACCCCTAAAGGGGGCAGCCAAAAGAAGAAGACTCTCGTAACTTATTTTTAACTTGTCCAAACTTGCTCACAACTTGACTTTCAGAGATGCATGAGAGAGGGAGGAGGGTACTAAGGATCAACTTCTTTTTGACAGGTGACCTTTGACCCGACATGCCCCCTGACCTTCCCCTGACCTGACCTATGTATTTCTCAGGGGATTATCTGTAATGACATGGGCATTAGTGTAGGTATCAAATGTCGATTATACAGTGGGGCAAAAAAGTATTTAGTCAGCCACCAATTGTGCAAGTTCTCCCACTTAAAAGATGAGAGAGGTCTCATATTTTCATCATAGGTATACCTCAACTATGAGAGACAAAATGAGAAAAAAAAAATCCAGAAAATCACATTGTCTGATGTTTAAAGAATTTATTTGCAAATTATGGTGGAAAATAAGTATTTGGTCACCTACAAACAAGCAAGATTTCTGGCTCTCACAGACCTGTAACTTCTTCTTTAAGAGGCTCCTCTTTCGCAATACTACACAGAGCAAAATATTTGCTGAATCAACCCACATTATACACTTTGTATCATTCATTAATACTCCCATACATGACATATTGTACTGAAGTATGGGGAAATACATATAAAACAAACATATATCCAGTCTTTATGCTTCAGAAGAGAGCTATTAGAATAATAAACAAAGCTGCTTACAGGGAACCAACAAACCCGCTCTCAAGTTGAAAGATCTGGTTGACTTTAAAACTGCAGTAATAATGTTTAAAGTGAAGAATCTATCACTGCCCGCAAATGTCCAAAAGTTGTTCCAAATAAGGGAGAAACAATATAATTTCAGAGGAACATGTATATTTCAAAAACCTTCAGTGACAACTACCACCAAGCAACACTGTGTTTCAGTGCAAGGAGTAAGATTATGGAACGATTTTGGACCTGAATTAAAATCATGTACAACGCTTGGACAATTTAAACAAAAACTAAAGGAAGAAATACTCCAAACATATATACAAGATGGCATGTAAAATCACATAAGGATTGTCATATCCAGTCTGTGTTGTGTTGTTGCTTAGTTTTTTTTTTTTGTCACATTTTGTCTTAGCTTTGTTCTGAATTGTAATTGCTCTTGTTTTGTTTTTCTTTTGAATTCTTGGAAGGAATATGGGTGGGCAATATAAGCTGCGGCTTCAGCCATCACCCATTTCGGATAACTTATGTTGAACTGTATAATCAGAGGAGTTATTGTTTAATTTGACTTTGTTGGATTTTTTTTCCCCTTTGTTATATTATTCTGTTTCTTTTTAATCTTTACTTTTAATCTATCCGAAATAAATAAAGATTCATTTATTCTGTCCTCCACTCGTTACCTGTATTAATGGCACCTGTTTGAACTCATTATCAGTATAAAAGACACCTGTCCACAACCTCAAACAGTCAGACTCCAAACTCCACTATGGCCACGACCAAAGAGCTGTCAAAGGACACCAGAAACAAAATTGTAGACCTGCACCAGGCTGGGAAGACTGAATCTGCAATAGGTAAGCAGCTTGATGTGAAGAAATCAACTGTGGGAGCAATTATTAGAAAATGGAAGACATACAAGACCACTGATAATCTCCCTCCATCTGGGGCTCCACGCAAGATCTCACCCCGTGGGGTCAAAATGATCACGAGAACGGTGAGCAAAAATCCCAGAACCACACGTGGGGACCTAGTGAATGACCTGCAGAGAGCTGGGACCAAAGTAACAAAGGCTACCATCAGTAACACACTACGCCGCCAGGGACTCAAATCCTGCAGTGCCACACGTGTCCCCCTACTTAAGCCAGTACATGTCCAGGCCCGTCTGAAGTTTGCTAGAGATCATTTGGATGATCCAGAAGAGGATTGGGAGAATGTCATATGGTCAGATGAAACCAAAATAGAACTTTTTGATAAAAACTCAACTTGTCATGTTTGGAGGAGAAAGAATGCTGAGTGGCATCCAAAGAACACCATACCTACTGAGAAGCATGGGGGTGGAAACATCATGCTTTGGGGCTGTTTTTCTGCAAAGGGACCAGGACGATTGATCGGTGTAAAGGAAAGAATGAATGGGGCCATGTATTGTGAGATTTTAATTAATTAATTAAATCAAATCAAATCACCCTTTATTGTCATTCAACTGTACAACCAATCATGTACAGTAGAATGAGATTGTGTTTTACCTATCTACTGTGTTAATCACACACACCACAAGTGTAGAATCAGAGGGCCACTGCCATGCAAGGCGCCGCCACAAATTTTGGACAGCAGGAAGTTCCACTTTTATATGGTCTTTGGCATGACCCGGCCGGGATTTGAACCCCTGCCTCCCGGGTGTGGGGCAGATGCTCTACCAACTGAGCCACCACTCCGGTGACTTTTGAGTGAAAACCTCCTTCCATCCACAAGGGCAGTGAAGATGAAACGTGGCTGGGTCTTTCAGCATGACAATGATCCCAAACACACGTCTGGGCAACGAAGGAGTGACTTCGTAAGAAGCATTTCAAGGTTCTGCAGTGGCCTAGCCAGTCTCCAGATCTCAACCCCATAGAAAATCTTTGGCGGGAGTTGAAAGTCCGTGTTGCCCAGCAACAGCCCCAAAACATCACTGCTCTAGAGGAGATCTGCATGGAGGAATGGGCCAAAATACCAGCAACAGTGTGTGAAAACCTTGTGAAGACTTACAGAAAACATTTGACCTCTGTCATTGCCAACAAAGGGTACATAACAAAGTACTGAGATGAACTTTTGTTACTGACCAAATACTTATTTTCCACCATAATTTGCAAATAAATTCTTTAAAAATCAGACAATGTGATTTTCTGGATTTTTTTTTTCTCATTTTGTCTCTCATAGTTGAGGTATACCTATGATGAAAATTGGAGACCTCTCTCATCTTTTAAGTGGGAGAACTTGCACAATTGGTGGCTGACTAAATACTTTTTTGTCCCATTGTAATGGGCCTGTGGGATTAGTGCTGAGTTTAGAATGTCAATTATATGTGCTTTAAAAATTATCATTGGCCTATGGGGTTAGCGCAAGGTATAGAATGCCAACTATATGTGAGTTTAAAAATTATCTTTGGCCGTATGGGGTTAGCATGAGAATGGGATGTTAATTATGGGGGGAAACAACTTTCAAGCATAATCAATATGTTTTTAGTGTGTTCATTTTACAAAACACACATCAGTCAAAGTGACAAAATAAGCACCAGAATTCACACACACACACACACACACACACACACACATTGATACACAGGCGCTGGTCTGATGAGTATGGTCCGAGTATGTTTTATCTCTGTATTTACAAATTACATGTTTGCACGGTGTTGATACAAACTCTGACTTTAAAAAAAGGTAGTTATATTCACACAAACTTGCTTCAGTATGACTGCTTCAACCATTGATTACTTTTTTGAAAAAGATGGGTTTAATTTGTGGTGACATTCCCCCCTCACATATAACCAGCTTTCTGTGTTATACCTACACTGCTATACAAACCAGTAAAAAAACTATTTTTTTGTATGTTATTATTTTTTGATTTTGTCTGTATTATGAGGAACATGAACAAATAAAATGGAATGATATTAAATTCTCAAGTGTGAAACAAAGTAAAACATGCAACTTAACACAAATATCTATCACAGCTAAGGCCCAAGGTTGACCGATGACGTGCGCTGGCCTCTCTGACAACACCACAACCGCCACATTTCACAAAGGACTAAGCTTCACAATTTAGATTTCTTTTTCATTTTGTCTGTATTATGAGGAGAATGAACAAATAAAATGGAATATATTACATTTTCAAGTGTGAAACAAAGCAAAACCTGCAACTTAACGCAAATATCTATGTCAGCACGCAGTTCAATTAAGTTGTCTGTGCAGACAATTTTTGGTAAGCCACCAAGCTCCAGAGCAGTTTCTGGTTAATATTTTGAAACAACCTTCATTCTCACAAAAAACAAAACAAAACACCCAAACAATTTTTGATTCAAAACAACAATTTCACAGTATTTTACTGACAGGCATATGCAATCAAAACCTCAAATGTACAGAAACAAAAAACGCTTCTGCAGGAACCTTAAATAGTTTGTTTTCATAAAGAAAACAACAAGGTGCAGTAAATTTAGCTTTTAGATGGGGCATCGTGTTTATAGTTTGTTGGGGTTTTTTTCCCTACAGAAATAAATATTGCATGACCAACTTTGTGCCATGTGGTGACCCTCGCGGGCCACCATAAAATGCCAAAAGTCTCCAGTGAGTTTTGCAAAGGTGTTTTATTAACGAGACATGAACACAAAACTGAGAGACACAGTGGCAAAAATACACTGAACATAGAGCATGGGATCGTAAGGCTAACCCCAGCCACTTACGATCTAAAACATGAACAAAGACGAGAATAAACACACAAACCTGAGCATGACAATAATACACCAGGGAAGTTCGACAGAATGTCTCACAAAGGTCTGACAAGGTTTGTTCGACGATACTCCAGCAATCAACTGCTGCCAGCGCCCGCTAATAAAGCCGGTCGCTAACGAGCAGTGATGCCAAACAGCTGATCGACCTTGACAGCCGGAAACCCCACCGATCGCTGTCACAATAAGAGCCCGGTGGAGCCAGAATGTAATCCACAGCTGTCAAGGCCAGCAGAGATAATACATGGCCCGAGCGCGGACAAGATCGACGCTCGGGTCGTAACAGTATCCTCCCTCTGAGGGCGGGCTCCAGAACGCCCATAGTCATCCATGCCACCCCCCCACCTCCTCCAGGGTGAGCGGATGGGGGCAGGCCCGGCGGGAGAGAGACAAAAGCCGAGAATCAGCACAGACCATCAAAGAGAGAGAAAAAAAAAAAACCACTCCAAAAACACATGAAACCGTAGCACAGACAGGACAACAGAAGATACAACACTCACTAGGGCAAAAAAACACAAAAACAAAAAACAACTATACAAAGCACGATGATAAAAAATACCATATACCCAAATCAAATACACACAGGACACATGAGACAACTGCAGAACATAAATCACAAATTCCCAAAATACACAAATAACAATTACAAGAAACAAAACACAGGATAGCAAAAAAAAAAAAAATAGAACAAATACTGGATCAGACTACCACAAAAAAATTACCTCTACCCCCCCCCCCACACACACACACACACACATCCCCGACAGTTCATGTCGAGTGGCGGAGACCAAGCACCACAGGAACAGTTCAGGTGGTCTCCCCACGTCCAACAGCCGGCGGGTGGTCATGGGAGGCGGAACATGACCAGGCGGCTTATCATAGTCCCAGGCCCGGAAAGTCCACTCCTCTGGTGGCCAAACCAGGTCGCCCAGAAAAACACACAACATGTCGGGTGGCTGACCCAAGGCGCTGAACCGGCGAAACAGTTCCTCAGGTGGCCGAACCAGGTCACCCAGTAATACACAAGACAAATCGGGCGGCCGACCCGCGTCCCTCAGCCACCAGTACCGGGGGAAAACAGCCCGCAGTGGCCTCCCTGGCGAGGACAAAACACGGGAGAACCGGGGCAAGCGAAAAGGGACCCCCACGGCCCCCGGCGATGATGTGCAGGGAGATGACTCTGTAGAGGGGACAGAAGACCAAAATGAGTCCATACCGAGCCAGGCGGCGAAAAGACTGCTGCTCTTCCACCATCCTCGGACCACACCAGTGCTGCACCTCCACTGGACCCCAATTGGGCCAACGCAGCTCCCGCGATGGGCCCCGATTGGGCCTCGGGCACACCAACGTCGGACCCTGATTGGGCCACAGCGACTCCCGCGCTGGACCCCGATTGGGTCCCGGCTGCACCCACGTCGGACCCCGACTAGGCCAGGACAGCTCCTGCGGTGGACCCTGATTGGGCCTCGGGCACGCCCACGTCAGACCCTGATTGGACCACAGCAGCACCCATGAGGGACCCCGACAGGGTCGGTGCAGCTCCGCTGACGACCTCCACCCCCGAACTTGAAACCTCCAACTCAGCGACACCAACTGGCTCCGCGCCGGTGACACTGCAAGGAAGCTCAGAACACATAGAAGAACCGGGATCAGTATCACTGGCAGCAACAGAACCCAGCGAGACGAGCTCGGGCGCAGCAGGCGGCTGCCCCTCACTCGCCTCCCCAAGAGGCAGGTAAAAATGCTCCGAAACAGGGGACAGAGACACAAGAGGGAGCACTTGCCTGCACTCGGGTTCTGTTGCCGTCCAGGACTCCGTCGATCTAGGCTCAGGGCGAAGAAGTTCATGCGCAGGCTCCAACTCAGCTGCGTCGGGCTCCGCAGCTGGCGAGATGGTTTCCGCAGCCCGAGGTTCCTCTCGCACTGATGTCCACGCCGATGACCTGTATGGCGTGGAGGCAGGGGACCCTCGACCCACTGGTTTGGACCGCTCCGGCGAGGAGACCCAGGGACGCTTCATCGTTGGCACAGCTTCCGGGCTGCAGTCCGCTCTTCTCCTCCATCCACGACATGGCTGCAGGGCCGGATCCAGGCTTTCCAGCACTGCAGGCCCCCTCCTCCTCCGGTGACGTAGAACTGGCGTCGCGGACCACTCGGCAGCCGAAGGCACAGAGGCAGCAGGTTTAGGAATTACAGTTACAGCAGGTGGCGGGAGCTCGGGGGGCTGTGAACCCTGAACTCCGCCCCCAGAAGTCAGACAAGGCAGATCATAATTATGGTGGAATGAATGAACTTGCACTTGCCTGCCTTCTGGGGAGAAGATGGTGCCTGCTGCAGTGGGTGGAGTTCTCCTTCTATCCCTCCGGGAGGTAACGGCGGGCCCCTCGGGGCGACGAGGAGTTGCCGCTCGGGAAGGATTGCTGACGGGCCTCGCCGAAGCATGACTCACAGCACTCACAGCCGCAGGGGATGATGTCGAAGAGGAGGACATGACAGCCAGGGCGATATGGGCATGAGGAGCTGACAGCGCAGCTAGAACAGATGACTCGGGGGTGGCGACTGCAGGGATTCCCTCCTGTCATGACGTGAGAGATGCGGCCAACTGGGAAGCTGGGTTCCTCCGACGACCCGGAGCTGGATCCGGACGGGATTCTCGTTGGGACTTGGTAGGAGCATGGCGATGAGGCCTACCTGGCAACGGTGCAGTGAGGAACCCAGGAACACATGGCGCTGGGACTGGACGGGCAACAGGAGCTGGATTCCGATCCGCTGGTCTCCTGCCGGGTTTTCCCTCCAACCTATGGATCTCCACTCTCGCCAGGAACGCTGTCCTCGCGGGAGGTGGAGGGGTTTCCTGGAGCGCTTTTGCCATCAATTCGCGCTGTGCCACAATCCATGATAACCTCTCACTTCCTTCCGGAGTAGAGGTAAGGTGGTAACTGCGCAGGGGCCGCTGAGCGAGGCATAAGTGGTAATCGGCCGCTTCGGTGGGCATGAGGCAGGCGGCTTCCGCAAGATAGCCGTCAATCTCAATCTCCTCCAGCCACTCCGGGCAAAAACCACACTCGCGGGCGGGAATCTCTCTACCAAGTCCAACTAACGGGGAAAAACTCCACCCTACGGCAAAAACTCACGGTGAAAGGCGTCTCGGTGTGGCGTCTCCGTTTAGATGTCCTTGGCTGGAATATACTGTCATGCAGTGACCCTCGTGGGCCACCATAAGACACCAAAAGTCTCCAGTGAGTTTTGCAAAGGTGTTCTATTAACGAGACATGAACACAAAACTAAGAGACACTGTGGCAAAAATACACTGAACATAGAGCATGGGATCGTAAGGCTAACCCCAGCCACTTACAATCTAAAACATGAACAAAGACGAGAATAAACACACGAACCTGAGCATGACGATGATACACCAGGGAAGTTCGACACAATGTCTCACAAAGGTCTGACGAGGTTTGTTCGACGATACTCCAGCAATCAACTGCTGCCAGCGCCCGCTAATAAAGCCGGTCACTAACGAGCAGTGATGCCAAACAGCTGATCGACCTTGTCAGCCGGAAACCCCACCGAGCGCTGTCACAATAAAAGCCCGGTGGAGCCAGAACATAATCCACAGCTGTCAAGGCCGGCAGAGATGATACATGGCCCGAGCGCGGACAAGATCGACGCTCGGGTCGTAACACTTTGTCTCTACCTTGGGCTCAACAATTTCTCAGACTGGCGACCTAAGGCCTGAGGTTGTCTATAAAGCAGTTAAGGATCCTTCTGCTTGAAGAACTGTGTTACCGACACATTTTGGCTCTGAGGAAAAACACAAACTGAATTCTGAAAATATCGGTTTAACTAGTATAAGCTTTAAACCACTAAAATGAACACTTTAACAGATCAACATCTTGGCTCTACCAAAAAGTACTTCTATCTATGTATTTATCTACTTAAAATACACCGATTCTATGTGTGCTGTTTAATAATTTTCAAATCTCACACCACTAACAACTCCTTCCCTCTCTCCCTTCCCTCAGCAGCATCATAACTGTGTCTTCCGGGGTCAGAAGGCTGCTTGCATTTTTCAGCATTGGTCAGTCATTCAAATAGTTTTGTGTTATTTAAAAGTTTTTTCTGTGATAACACAGACATTTTTTTTACATTCCATTCAGTTTTTCCCAATGATCCAAGCAATATTTTTCACTCTGCAGTCGATAAATGTAAATCCGATTGCTCAGTAAATCAGACTAAAGTAAGCTGAGGACAAATTTTCACGATTCTTGGTTTGGTTTCATAATACATAAAAAATATAAGAAAGGGCATCCGGATGGTAAAACATTGCACACGATATTTACCAACGGGTACATTATTCTATTCAGTTTATTTCAAAACTTTGTAATATGCAAATGTATTTACCGTGGCAAATTCTAATTAAAAAAACTTTATGTTTAAAAAAATAAAGCGATGGCTTCTACCACCTTTACCGAGTTTCTAAGTCCGCATTACTCGTGGGTAGGTAGAGAGCTAAAGAGTATTTATTGACTTTTAAAAAAGCATTTGACACATTAGATCATACCATTTTACCGTCTACATTAGAAAAATGTGGTATAAGAACCCACCCATCTACACAACGAACGCAGGGTCGCTCTATCCAATGAACAGAGAGGGAGAGTCCTCCCCACAACGGTCTACAGGCGGGCCCCTACCATCAACTAATGAAACTACAGGGTGGAGTGTGTGAAAATCAGGGAAATAAGTAGCCCAAAATCAGAAAAATTAAACAATCTTCGGGAAAAAGACAGAAAAACCCCACCATGACTAAGAGGCCGAGCGATCTTCATCTGATCAGCGAAACACCTGTCTCCACCTTGCTACAGAGCGCTCCAGGATTAGCACCGAAAAAGAGAATGTTGTATCTGTGGTGCATCCAGACCTCCACAAACCGGGAGTCTTCAGGATGAATGGCAGTTAGAATCTGAAGGTAGATGGGGTTATATGTTGAACTACGCAAGTAGCGAACTGTGTTTTTACCAGTTGGATGAAGGAGAACCTTTTGGCCCACTCTCCAGAAAAGCCCCACTTTCGGCTGTGGACTGGAGAGTACTGCGAAATGTGATTTACTCTGATCTGAAAACAAGCAACATACATTGCCAACAGACGAAGATGGAAGACGAGCCTGCTAGAAAAGACCAACAGACCCAGAACCCTGTGTGTGTGAAAGAAGAGTAACTACCGGTATTCATTACCGGAAGAGTGTTGGCTAGTAGTGTTTGGGAGACAAGGCGTCCCCGTCTAGGAAGTGGTATTTCCGAGCCACTCATCAGCTATCAATGGATGACGTCCCATCCGAGGGCAAATTTATCTTGCAGTATTTCAATTCTGAATGCGGTGTGTTCCAGACAGCATTACGCTTACCTACAATGGTGTGGGTCAAAATGGTTGATGAGAAAGGGGAAAAGCTCAAGGCCCTCTTCATTTCCAGCCATACCGCGAGAGATGTGGTCATGGTGAAAAAAACCCTAGCTTTTCCAAATGACGCCACTCCCACGACCTCCTGCACCTAATTCCGCCCCTCCTAATAATTTTAAAGAAGACCGCCGACCACCCATCTAACCCCAAACCAAAATGGAGGCAAACCCACGTGTAACTCTCCAAGGGTGTTTTGAACAAGACCCTTGGGAAAAATTATCGTCTCTGATAATATTGAGCGAGGATGACTGCCCTCCTTCATAAACATGCTCCCTGGATACCAAGGGTCATCTTCAACCATCTTCACCCACCCTCCCTTCTGCAACGGAGCAGATCCATTCTATGGATGCCGAAGAAGACACTGCTGACCCTCCACACGGTTCTCCCTCTACGGGCCTTGACGTGGTTTTTGAGGAAGGTGACCCAATATACAAGGTGGATCATCTACCTCCTGTGTTTCCGGATATAGTAAAATTTGGGTTGATAAAATTTCTTGACGTTACCATCGGCAAATACAGAGAAGAAATATGCGACTGTTGTCGGATCAACCACTTGGGTCAAATCCACCATGATTGCCTGGTGGAGTCAAGAGTATTTCTTTCTGACCCACTTTGAAGAGATCGCAAAAAGACTGCGGAACAGGTGCTTCATTCCAGTGCTCCAGAGACTGACCGAATTAAACTACATGCATACTTGTATACAGGTGTACATCAGAACTACAGAGGCTTTCCTTCACAAACTTAGACAAACACCACACATCATCCCCAAGATTTCTGAGATTTCCGAAATGCTGTTTGTGGGCGATGAGAAGATGGCTCATCATCTGCAAAGAGCTGAGGACAATTGGCAGGGTTATCTGGATGGTGAGAACTTTTGGGAGGAGGATTTTGTGGGCGATTCTGACAACGACAAGAGTTGTGATATGCACGGTGGTACAGACTCAGATATCAATTCTGACGCAGAGTCGGAAAAAACTGACGCTGAAATGTAATAAAATGCTTTTTAATAAAATCTGCATGCTTTTACTTAAACTATCTATGTTCCACAACAAATTGGATGCTGGGATGAAATAAAAAAAAGGCCCATACATCGCAATGTGTATCGCTATATAATTTGCTTTTAGGTAGTTTTTTTTTTTTTTTTTTCCACTGGAATGCTTGGAGAATGTAGATGTGTGTAAAAAAAATGTGTTTTACAATATTGGAGGTTTTTTTTGTTTTTGTCTAACCTTTACCGTGATTGTAAGAATAAAATAAATCTGTTCCATTTACTGAAGTGTGGATTACTTCTTTTTTTTTTTTTGGTCCAAATGATTCAAAAATGAATAAATAGTTGAGAGTTTTGTCGTTCCTTAGGCCTTGTCTTTTATTACGCTGCAAAATGGTACTTATACCCTATCGGGTGGATCTTGTCAGTGTTGAACCGAGCCGTTGAATTTCTGCAAATGCCTTGTGACTCAGTTTTCATTTTCGATGATAATATTGATTCAAATATATTGAGGGTTTTATATAGCCACTCTAAAGGGCTAGGAAACCGGTTACAAGATGCTCAAAAGTAAACCGGAGCCAAGTCCGCCCAGTGGAAATTAAAATCATTTGTTTACAATGAACCCGATAGCCACGATTCGATAAAATGCTATTCATGAAATAATATTGTGTTTATGGTTTGGATCCCATTAGAGTTGTCAGAAGGTTAAGTTGAATGTTTATTTGAAAAGGACGTTAGTACAAATGTAAGCAGTTTCATTGGTTCACGGTAGGGGCCCGCCTGTAGACAGTTATAGGGGAGGACTCTCCCTCTCCCTTCATTGGATAGAATGACCATGTGTTCGTTGTGTAGATGGGTGGGTTCTTATACCACATTTTTCTAATGTAGACAGTAAAATGGTATGATCTAATGCGTCAAAAGCTTTTTTTAAAAGTCAATAAATACTCTTTAGCTCTCTACCTACCCACGAGTAATGTGGACTTAAAAACTCGGAAAAGATGGTAGAAGCCATCGCCTTATTTTTTTAAAGCTAAAGTTTTTTTTTAATTAGAATTTGCCACGGTAAATACATTTGCATATGATAAAGTTTTGCAATAAATTGAATAGAATAATTTACCTGTTGGTAAATATTGTGTACAATGTTTTACCATCCGGATGCCCTTTCTTATATTTTTTATGTATTATGAAACCAAACCGAGAATCGTGAATATTTGTCCTCAACTTAATTTAGTCTAACTTACTGATCAATTGGTTTTACATTTACCGACTGCAGAGTGAAAAATATTGTTTGGATCATTGGGAAAAACTGAATGGAATGTTAAAAAATGTCTTAGTTATCAGAAAAAAAACCCCTTTTATATAACACAAAACTGTTTGAATGACTGACCAATGCTGAAAAATGCAAGCAGCCTTCTGACCCCGGAAGACACAGTTACAGTATGATGCTGCTGAGGGAAGGGAGAGAGGGAAGGGGTTGTTAGTGGTGTGAGATTTGAAAATTATTAAACAGCGCACATAGAATTGGTGTATTTTAAGTAGATAAATACATAGAGAGAAGTACTTTTTGGAAGAGCCAAGATGCTGATCCATTAAAGTGTTCATTTTTAGTGGTTTAAAGCTTATACTAGTTAAACCGATATTTTCAGAATTCAGTTTGTGTTTTTCCTCGGAGCCAAAATGTGTCAGTAACACAGTTCTTCAAGCAGAAGGATCCTTAACTGCTTTATAGACAACCTCAGGCCTTAGGTCGCCAGTCTGAGAAATTTTTGAGCCCAAGATAGAGACAAAGTTGGTCATGCAATATTTGTTTTTGCAGGAAACCCCCCCCCCCAAAAAAAAACTATAAACACGATGCCCAATCTAAAAGCTAAATTTACCGCATCTTGTTATTTTCTTTTTAAAAACAAACTACTTAAGGTTCCTGAAGAAGCGTTTTTTTTTGTTTGTTTTTTTCCTGTACACTTGAGTTTTTGATTACATATGCATGTCAGTAAAATACTGTGAGATTGTTGTTTTGTATCAAAAATTGTTTGAGTGTTTTGGGTTTTTTTGTTGGTTTTTTTTTTGTGAGAATGAAGGTTGTTTCAAAATATTAACCAGAAACTGCTCTGGAGCTTGGTGGCTTACCAAAAATTCACGTTGTCTGTGCAGACAACTTAATTAAACCGCGTGCTGTGATAGATATTTGTGTTAAGTTGCATGTTTTGCTTTGTTTCACACTTGAGAATTTAATATCATTCCATTTTTTTCTTCATGTTCCTCATAATACAGACAAAATGAAAAAGAAATCTAAATTGTGAAGCTTAGTCCTCTGTGAAATGTGGCGGTGGTGGTGTTGTCAGAGAGGCCAGCGCACATCGTTGGTCAACCTCGGGCCTTAGCTGTGATAGATATTTGTGTTAAGTTGCATGTTTTGCTTTGTTTCACACTTGAGAATTTAATATCCTTCCATTTTATTTGTTCATGCGCCTCATAATACAGACAAAATCAAAAAAATAATAAGAACATACAAAAAAATAGTTTATTTATTGGTTTGTATGGCAGTGTAGGTATAACACAGAAAATTGGTTATATATGAGGGGGGAATGTCACCACAAATTAAACCGACTTTTTTCAAAAAAGTAATAAACGGTTGAAGCAATTATGCTGAAGCAGGTTTATGTGAATATAACTACCCATTTCAAAGTCAGAGTTTGTATCAACACCATGCAAACATGTAGTTTGTTTATACAGAGATAAAACATACCATTGTCCATAGAAGTTTTTGTGACTTTTTTCTCACATGTATATTAATACTGAATTGTCATAATGGCCCTGACTGTGGTAAGCTTACTTTTTTGTCCCGGCTGACTACACAAATCTCTGAGGATACACAGATAAAAAGCACATGAAAAAACAAGTAGCCGATTGAAGCTGAGAACTCACCGACTCTAAAGTCTAACGACTGTTTTAATATTCTATGGAAAAATAAAGTATAACTATTTTAATGTGGTCATTAAGTTTGAAGTCATTGAAAGCAGATCTCGTGACAATGGAGTTGCTGGCAGAGAAAAAAGTTTGCAGAAAAACTGACTTCCCACCATCACCACCTACTCCCTCTCCTTACAGGATTTTGTACAGGTTATGTGATAATGGAAGAGAATTCTGGTGTTTATTTGGTCACTCTGACTGATGTGTGTTTTGTAAAATGAACAAACTAAAAACATGCTATCAATTTCTTTGAAAGCTGTTTCCCCCCAAATCTGTCATCACAATCACAACAAGAGGTGCAGCTCCTCAAATGTCTTTCTAAAGGAACCGTGAAGACATCTGTCTGAATGTCTGCAGTGTGTGTGTGTGTGTGTGTGTGTGTGTTGTTAAGCCCAAGGGAACTCAGAGATTTAGGAAGACTGATATCATTGGTGTTTGGTTTCAGAGCTTGACACAGGGAAATATTCCTCTCTGTTTAGCTAAGAGAATGGTCTTTTCTCATTTAAGTATTTAGTTTATTGAAAATTTAAATGCATCAGCTGTTTGTGTGTGTGTGTGTGTGTGTGTGTGTGTGTGTGTGTGTGTGTGTGTGTGTGTGTGTGTGTAGGAACCCTTATCTGAATGTGGTCAGGGAAATCCAAAAAAGATGATGCTACACTTTTGTGAAAATCTAATTTGAAGAAACAGTCTTTGCTCCCTGCAGGAGACCAGCGCCTGTGTATCAATGTGTGTGTGTGTGTGTGTGTGTGTGTGTGTGTGTGTGTGTGAGAGAGAGAGAGAGAGAGAGAGAGAGAGAGAGAAAGAGCGAGCGAGAGAGAGAGAGAGAGAGAGAGAAAATTCTGGTGCTTATTTGGTACTCTGACTAATGTGTGTTTTGTATAATGAACACACTAAAAACATATTGATTATCCTTCAAAGCTGTTTCCCCCATAATTAACATTCCATTCTCAAGCTAACAGCCAAATATCATTTTTAAAAGCACATATAATTGACATTCTTTACCACACTAATCTCCACACTAATCTTAACATCAAAGATCATTTTTAAAAACACATATAATTGACATTCTCTACCTTGCATTAATCTCACAGGTCAAAGATCTTTTGTAAAAGCATATATAATTGATATTCCATTCTCACACTAATCTCCCAGGTCAAAGATAATTTTTTAAGTACTTATGATTGACATTCTATACCCCGCACTAATCCCACAGGTCCATTATAATCGACATTTGATACCTACACTAATCCCTGTGTCATTAGAAATAATCGCCTGAGAATTACATAGGTCAGGTCAGGGGAGGGTCAGGGGGCATGTCGGGTCAAAGGTCACCTGTCAAAAAGAAGTTAATCCCTGATCCTTAGTACCCCCTCCCTCTCTTGCATGTTCTCTCATTATCAAAGTTTTTAGTAAATAGTACAATTTCTGGCTATTCCTTTCATGTCTCCCTATGTGTGCCTCTCCTTGCTGTGACCTCAACTGTGAGTTCACTTTTCCCTCGCACCCTGGAACCACCTCCACTCTCGGCTGCTACCCTGCTGCTATCAGCATATTTTTAATTGCCTGGCTTTGCAATATAACTGCCTAAGTGATGACAGCACACTTGTTTCATTTTATATGCAACTGTAAAGGCCCCAACAGCCTAGACCTTAAAACATATAAAGGATTTTATTTTTAGCAGAGGAGAAATAAAGTCTAGGTTGGAGATTTATTGTGCCAGTAGTCTCTCAAAGACAAATGTGTTTCTTCTTTTAAATTTGCAATTTCCCCCCCAATAAATGTGCTACCTTTTTCATGTACAGTGCATTTCAGACTGATTTTATTCTCATGGAATACACAGCAATAATATGACTGTTGCCATAGGAGCAGACACAAGTGAGGTATTTTGAATGACATGAAGGGATGTCATGGTCAGGGCCACAGCTAGGGACTGTGCCCATACCTTATGCTCATTTTGGTCATTGCTTTTTCACAGTATTATTATTATTTATGATTATCATTGTCATTATTAATATTTTAAGTGCCCCTGTGTTCTCTGATTACTGTTTGCCATGTCATCTTCTGTTGTCTGTGTTTATGATTGTCTTTTTGCCTTTGGTTATATTGTTTGATCCCTGTTTATTTTTACTGTTTAGTATTATTGACCTTGTTGTCTTTAGTCATGTTTTATCATCCCTTGACGAAGTTCATGGTTGTGTGTGTGCCTGTTTACCTATTGTCTCCAGTTTCTCATGTTTCCGTGCCCATAGCCACTCTCCCTCATGTGTGCATTGCTCAGTCCTGATTGTCCTCAGCTGTCTTGTATCTGGCTTATTGTTCCCTCCCCTATTTACAGTGGTGTGAAAAAGTGTTTGCCCCTTCCTGATTTTGCATTTGTGATCCGTGCAGGCAAAATGAGTCACTCTGAGGAAATTATCAAAACTGGGGAAACATTTTTCCAGATTCTGTATTGAAAGACCTTCAAAATGATCTTTAATTTGTAGGAAGTGCGCAAAAACGGACACAAGAAAAAGACGATTTGTTTATATTTTGGCTAGGTTTAAAAGTCGCATTCAATCTGTCGGGAGTTATGTCTTCCGCAAACGATATCTATTTTTAGAAAGTATGTTTTCTAAGCTTTCCAATGATACCAGGCACTCATGGGTTTTGCCGCTAGCAAACAAAGAAAGAGTCATGATTTATGACTTCTCCTGCCTGCGGCTTGTAATGACACAGTGCGCATTCCGACTCATTTTGCCAGCACGGGCCACATTTTTTTGTATGTTTGTCACACTTAAATGTTTCAGATCATTGAACAAATTTAAATATTAGACAAAGATAACACAAGTAAGCACAAATGTAGTTTTTAAATGAAGGCATTTATTTATTATGGGGGGGGGGATCAAAACCTACGTGGCCCTGTGTGAAAAAGTGATTGCCCCCTAAACCTAATAACTGGTTGGGCCACCCTTAGCTGCAACAACTGCAATAAAGCGTTTGCGATAACTGGCAATGAGTCTTTTACAGTGCTGTGGAGGAATTTTGGCCTACTTATCTTTCCAGAATTGTGATTCAGTCACATTGGAGGGTTTTCGAGCATGAACCACATTTTTAAGGTCATGCCACAGCATCTCAATCGAATTCGGATCAAGACTCATTGTCCTGCTGCAGAAACCAAGTGCGCTTCAGCTTGAGGTCACAAACAGATAGCCGGACGTTCTTCTTCAGGATTTTTTGATAGACAGCAGAATTCATGGTTCCATTTACCACAGCAAGTCTTCCAAGTTCTGAAGCAGCAAAACAGCCCCAGACCATCACACTTCCACCACCATATTTTACTGTTTGGATGATGTTCCTTTTCTGAAATGCTGTGTTACTTTAACGCCGGATGTAATGGGACACACACCTCCCAAAAAGTTCAACTTTTGTCTTGTGAGTCCACAGATATTTTCCCAAAAGTCTTGGATATCATCAAGATGTTTTTTTGGCAAAACTGAGATGAGCCTTTATGTTATTTTTGCTCAGCAGTGGTTTTCTTTTTTGAACTCTGCAATGCAGGCCATTTTTGCCCAGCCTCTTTCTTATGGTGGAGTGATGAACACTGGCCTTAACTGAAGCAAGTGAGGCCTGCAGTTCTTTGGTTGTTGTGGGGTCTTTTGTGACCTCTTGGATGAGTCGTCGCTGCGCTCTTGGGGTAATTTTGGTCGGTCGGCCACTCCTGGGAAGGTTCACCACTGTTCCATGTTTTTGCCATTTATGGATAATGGCTTTCACTGTGGTTCACTGAAGTCCCAAAGCTTTAGAAATAGCTTTATAACCTTTTCCAGACTGATAGATCTCATTGACTTTGTTTCTCATTTGTTCCTTAATTTCTTTGAATTGCAGCATGATGTCTAGCTTTTGAGGATCTTTTGGTCTACTTCACATTGTCAGGCAGGTCCTATTTAAGTGATTTCTTGATTGAGAACAGGTGTGGCAGTAATCAGGCCTGGGTGTGGCTAGATAAATCGATCTCAGCTTTCCAAAGAATTGATAAACCACACTTAATTTATGTTTTAACAGGAGGGGGCAATCACTTTTTCACGCAGGGCCATGTAGGTTTGGATTTTTTTTTTTGCCCTTAATACTAAACACCTTCATTTAAAGACTGCATTTTGTGTTTACTTGTGTTATCTTTGTCTAATATTTAAATTTGTTTGATGATTTGGAACATTTAAGTGTGACAAACATACAAAAAAATAAGAAATCAGGAAGGGGGCAAACACTTTTTCACACCACTGTACATCGGGTTAATTGGCTTCCACTGGGGATATATTGTCCTTAGGTGTGAATAGCTGTCTGTCTCACTATGTTGGCTCTGTGATGGACTGGTGATCTGTCAAGAGTGTGCCCCGCCTCTCACTGAAAGAGATGCTGGGATAGGATCCAGCCCCTCATGACCCAAAAAGGATAAAGTGGTTAAAAAGATGAATGAATGAATGAATGAATGTAAATTGGCATTGTCAAATTCATTCTCATTTTTAAATGCACTGTATCATGCCCATCCGATGTTATTAAAACAAAAGTTTGTCTCATTTAACATCAGACAGTTCAGGAGGCTGAGACCCAACATAAGCTTGGGATCACTGGAAAAAAAGAACAAATCAGTAGTTTCATCCTTTTAATCTATCTGAAAATAAAGATAGTTGCTTGGAAAAGTTGCAAATATTCAGAGTTCCAAATCTTTTATTCATGGCAATGTTACTGCTTTTTATAATTTAAATTACCAAATTATTCAGGTAGGAAACTGAAAGGTAGGAAACTGAAAGGAACGAACATTTACATAAACGAGCACCTTACAAAAGAAAATGCAGAAATAGCTAGAAAAGCAAGATACCTGAGAAAGCAGAAAAAGATTCAAAACAGCTGGACATCAAACTGTAAAATATACATCAAATTAAACGGCTCACCTGAAGAAGCCAAGGTCATTAACACCCGTAATATTATGGAACTGGACAAATATCAATGAATGTTATTAACTGGAGTCACAGCAACAAGAGACAATTGTAGGACACTGAAGGACACTCATCTGCTACAAGACATTTAACAACATGAAACAAAAGATCAACAAACAGGAGCAACAGGAACTGAAAGTTTTTGAATATACAGATCACAACCAACAGGACGTAGAATATAACATAGACCCTGATAATAATTTATTTAGCTCCATCAATAATAACTGTAGTTACTACACGGATGAACAGTTTAACACAATGGTCACATCTGATTTCAATATTTCTATGATCCACTTCAACAGCAGAAGTCTCTATGCCAACTTTAATAACATTAAAGATTATTTACATCAGTTTAAAGAGCCATTCAATATTGTGGCAATATCAGAGACGTGGCTCAGTGAAGAGAAAGGAGTGGATTTTACCATGGATGGCTATGAATTAAATTATATAAATAGAAAAGTGAAAAAAGGAGGAGGAGTTGCAATTTATGTTGACAAGAGCTTGAAATACAAGGTTGTTGAAAATCTGTCAGTGACCGTGGATGATTTATTTGAATGTATTACAATAGAAATCTGTCTGGACAATGTGAAGAATATAATAGTGAGCTGTGTATATAGAATATCTGGATCAAACATTGACTTATTTAAGGACTGGATGGAAAAAAGTATGCAAAACTAACTCATAAAGTTATGTTCATCTGTGGGGATTTCAATATAGATCTGATGAATTCAAAACAACATAGTTTGACAGAAGAATTTATCAACACAATGTACAGTATGGGCTTACATCCAACAATTACCGGACCGAGCAGAATCACGTCACACAGTGCCACACTAATAGATAACATATTCACAAACATCATGGAAAATAATATCAGAAGTGGGCTTTTATTGAATGATATCAGTGACCACCTGCCGATTTTTGTTGTCTATCAATGTGATTATAGGAAGAAAAAGTATATCAAAAATATTAAATATAAAAGAATAAGATCCGAAGAATCTATGTATTTACTGACAAAGGAATTATTAATACAAGATTGGGAGATAGTTTATGATGAAAATGATATAAATAAAGCATATGATAAATTTTTACAAATATTTCAATCATTGTACAATAAAAACTGTCCTATAAAACAATACAGTGACAGACAACAAAAGAAAAATATTCCTTGGGTCACCAAGGGGTTAATAAATGCATATAAAAAGAAGAATACATTATATAAACAATTCATTAAGTGCAGAATGGTGGAGGCTGAGATCAAATATAAAAGATATAAAAATAAGCTTACTAATATAATGAGGACCTGTAAGAAAGAATATTACAACAGAATATTAGAGGATAATAAAAATAACTTAAGAGGAATATGGCAAGTACTCAATGGGATTATTAGTAATCGACCTAAGAATGCTAATTATCCAGAAAATTTTATTGAAAATGGCAATTTGATAAATAATATGGAGGATGTGGTCAGTGGTTTCAATAAATTTTTTGTAAACGTTGGTCCTGAATTAGCAAAATCAATAGTGACAACAGAAACAAACAACAGTGGTTCTGTAAATGAAATAGGAGATAGAAATCCAAACACAATCTTTTTGGGTGCAGTTACTGAAAAAGAAATTATTGAGACTGTGAGTAAATTTAAGAACAAAAAATCAATGGACTGGAATGAAACTGACATGACAATAGTGAAAAAAGTAATTGAAGGAATTGTTAAGCTACTCACCCACATCTGTAACCTGTCATTTTAAACTGGTAAATTTCCAAACAAAATGAAAATAGCAAAAGTAATACCTCTATACAAAACAGGAGACAGTCATTGTTTCACAAATTACAGGCCAGTCTCTTTACTCTCACAATTCTCCAAAATACTTGAAAAAATCTTCACAAAGAGACTGGATGATTTCATTGAAAAACACAACCTCCTTACAGATAGTCAGTATGGTTTTAGAGCAGATAAATCTACATCTTTGGCACTGATCGAACTTATAGAAGAAATTACTAGTTGTATAGATAAAAAAAGTTTGCTGTAGGAGTATTTATAGATTTAAAGAAAGCTTTTGACACCATTGACCACAGAATACTACTAAGGAAATGGAAAGGTATGGGATAAGAGGGGTCGGACTGAGTTGGGTGGAAAGTTATTTAAGTAACAGACAACAATTTGTACAAATTGGTGAGCACAAATCACCCTTCATGGACATCACTTGTGGTGTGCCCCAGGGGTCAGTTTTGGGACCCAAACTCTTTATTTTGTATATAAATGACATATGCCAAGTATCAAAAATTCTGAAATTTATTTTGTTTGCGGATGACGCAAATATCCTTTGCACTGGTGAGAATTTGCAGCAGGTTTTAGAGGTGGTCACAACTGAAATGAAAAAGTTAACGCAGTGGTTCAACAAAAATAAATTATCTCTAAATCTAAAAAAAAACAAAGATTATGTTGTTTGGAAATTATAAAATAAATCATGAAATAATGGTAACGATAGATGATACCAGAATAGAAACAGTACAGGAAAATAAGTTTCTGGGGGTGACGCTAGACAATAAAATTTGCTGGAAACCTCACATCAATCACATCCGGGCCAAGTTGGCAAAATGTATAGGCATACTGGGGAAGACAAGACACATCTTGGACTATAAATCATTGTTCTTACTGTACAATTCACTGTTTCTACCTTATCTTAACTACTGTGTAGAAGTCTGGGGAAACAAGACCAACCTACAGTCAATATGCACATTACAAAAAAGAGCTATAAGGATAATAAATAATGTAGGATATAGAGACCATACCAATTCGTTGTTTTTAAAGTCACATGTCATAAAGTTCATCGATTTAGTTAAATTTAAGACAGCACAAGTAATGTACAGGGCAATTAATAATCAACTCCCAACTAATATACAAAAAATATTTAAAAAAAGAGACAATGATTATAATTTGAGAGGAGACTTAAACTTTACAAAACCCAAGATACGAACAACCAAGAAAAGTATGTGCATATCTGTCTGTGGGGTGGATTTGTGGAACAGTCTGGAGCCGGAACTGAAACTATGTACAAACAGAAATCAATTCAAAAAGAGGTATAAACATTATTTGCTGAAAGGATATATGTTAGAAGGGTAGTATTTATATGTACGATTCATTATGCTCACTCTGGGACACTGGGACACTATGGAATGGTGGGTGGGATAGCACTGTGTATATCTGTGTTGTTTATTTGTTTTTTTTTGTTTTTTTTTTTGTTACTTATTTGTACCCGTAGGTAGATTTGGTTTGAGGCTGGTTTTGATGTATCGACATCAATGTATGTTAGGATGGATGGGTGTTAATGTTGATATGTACAAAATACAGTAAATTGTTTACTTGGGGTCTTAAATGTGGTAATTTGTATATAATTCACATGGATGTATTTATGGAAAAGAGGAGATGGAATTAATAAGTGTTCACTTCTTCCTTCTCCCTTTCGAACACTGTATACTGTTACTTTATTGCATTTGTCATTTGTTTTGTTTTTGTTATACTTTTTTGTTCGAAATAAAGTATCTATCTATCTATCTATCTATCTATCTATTCACCACTTTTTTATTAAAAAGATAAACCATAATTTTTGTAGTTCAGCAACTATTTAATGACAAGTTAAAACCATCATGATAAAACTGACATGTATTGTGTATATATAATATTATTGCAAGCAAAAGAACTACCAGTGCAACTTCTGCTGTTCTAACTGCCGTATTGTTATCTTGAATGGTTCACCGATGTGTGACAAAGTTTTGTGCTGTAATCAAAGTTAAATTCACCCACCTTTATGTGCAAATATATTGAATATGCAGTCAAAATGGGAAGAATGAATAAATAAATAAATAAATAAATAAATAAATAAATAAATAAAAGCAGAAAAGAATGCACCGGGCACCCAGTCTACCATGACTCATGAAAGCCAGAAATGCAAAATGCCCAAACTGACATCTACACACTATTTGTTTTTTTTGTGTGTGTGAAAAAAAACACATATTATACTGTGGGAGCCCTGCTTTGCATAGGCATGTAAATTGTTGTGTGTGACTTTCAAAAAGGGAAATGTAGTAAGTAGACATAGAACTCTTTTGTTAGACATAAAACCTGTTCAGAGTTTCAACAGGTGTGGACAATGGAGGGTTTGTTATATCATCTGATGGCTTTAAAATGACATGGTTTATATAAAACAAAAACCACTGTGCCTGTGCGACAGTAGGAGTGTAATTATGCTTGGCATGCAGCAGTTTCCAGTCTTTCGCACTGGTGCTGTCTCTCGGCAAGTGCCCATCCCTTTCCCCAAGGCCATTTCTAGCTTTTTGGAAGCCCTAGGAGGTGACTAAAGTAGCCAGAAATTGTACCAAAGTAAAATTAGTGTTATCTTCTTGTAGATTTGCAGGGGTTTTGTTTTGCTTTCTTTTCTGACATTTTATTCATATTTGCAACTGTATCTTATAAAGCTGTAAGGTTGTCTCAGAATTTGTGACTGTTTACTTGTAAATTTCTGTCTCTTTTTCTTATGAATTCCCACCATTTTGTGATAAATGTGTGACTTTTTGCATATAAATTTGCTATGCTTCACTCATAATTTTTTTTTTTTTTAACATTTATATGTAGCTTTGTAACTTTTTCTTGTAAATTTACTTTCCTTCTCTTTAGGAGGATTTTTTCTTAAAGGGGTCATTGACTTCACTTTTTAGCGTCATATCTGCCATGAAAAACTGTTCCGTACTGAAACACATTTCTAGCAAGTGTCCCAGAGTTCAGGAAGTTTTCCACTCTTGGGCACAGTACAGGGCACTCAAACTAGGAACTGGACTTTGGTGGTAAATATGCTTGTGCATGATATGGACTGCCGAGTGTGAGTGTGCCCTCAAAGGCTGAAGGCATCACAGGCCCTATGTGGAATGGCAACCTCTGCTTTAGCACTGTGACACTGACGGGCTCTGACTGAATGGCAACATATTACATGTCCAGAATGAGAACATGCTGCCCTGAGCTGGTATGTCACTGAATAGATGTAAAGATTGCATTTTATGTAGAGAGGAGATTTTCCAGCAGTTTTGGTAGAAGGGCAGTCAAAGTACAACTGTCATGCAGAATTGTGTTCATGACATGCTGAAGAAATCTTTTTCCCCCCCTTTTTCCTGTTCTACTTGAGTGTTATAAGACTTTTATTGTATGTCATGATCCTAAAAAAGCAGCTGTGCCTGAAGTAGTCCAGAAATGATAAGGAGTTTGCTTTGAGGGGCGTATCACAATTAGACTTGATGTTATGTTTGCTTTTTGAAGAGTCATATGTTCAAGCTTTGCGTGCATTTTCAAACTGAACCAGGTGAAGTGCAGCTGCCAAAGGTTACAGGGGTTATAAGCAAAGTTCCCCCACCTCTTATCTCTAGCCAATCCTCACTGTAAGATCAACATTAGACCTTATCTAATGATTAATAAGTTTACAAGTGCAGTATACACAATATAGTGTCTAATTCAATCTTCCCTGTATTTTGCCAGTGCGCATTTAGGCATGAATTGCCTAAATGAATTGCACATAAATCTTGTACATACATTAATATTCTAAAGCAGCACAGTTACAAGATTAAGCTTTGTCCCAGGAATACTACCTAAATCACTAGTTTAAACAAAAAGAAACCCTGGTAGAGATGACCAAGTGATACTGGTTCATAACATTTAGTATACAAAACATGCAGTCCTCTCACCCTAGACAAGTCCAGAAGAGGCCAAGGTCCAACCACTCTCTAGGAGACTAGTTCAAGTACCCGAGCTTTGTTTTGAGGTTGAATGTGAGTATGCGGCACTTGGACGTTGGCCAGGGATTTGTATAAATGTAGCATGCCATGTGATTGACACATGGCATGCTACATCAGCTGCTGTGAAAACAGTTCAAAAAGTACTTTCATGTCTGTCAAAAGATGTGCTATGTTTTGGCAGACTTAGTTTCCTTTTCATTTCCTTTCATATCAGTCCTTTCTCAATAAACTTGTCTCATACAGTAGCTGCAGATGCTAGAGAAAGTATAGGATAGGATGCCAAGAGAGGAAGTGTGGTACTGTATGAGGAAGTCACAAGTAGCAGAGAAGTATGTGAGTTTGGTGCAGGACATACATGGGAGTAGAGAGCAGGTGGAAGAGAACCTGGAGAGGTGGAGGTATGCACTGGAGAGGAGAGGAATGACACTCAGTAAAAGCAGGACTGAATAAATGTGTGTGAATGAGAGGGAAGCAGAAGTGACAATAAAGATACAAGGAGTAGAGATAGTGAAGATAGGTGAGTTAAATTCTTTCCAACAGCTGTCACGTTATTGAACTTAGTTCCCCGCTGACTCTCTTACAATCATCTTTTACCATCCTCACCTGTACATAACTGCATAACTACATAACTACATCTAGCTTATTGCACATTATTTGCACATAACAGTACTTTTAACTTTCTGCACTGCTGCATATATTTGCATATATTTGCTTAAATTGCACATACTGTTAATTACCGTATATACTGCACTGCTGTCCTTTGCACTTCTTATTGGATGCTAAACTGTGTTTCGTTACCTTGTATTCATACATGTGTAATGACAATAAAGTTGAATCTAATCTAATCTAAATACCTGGGGTCAACCATCCAAAGCAATGGAAAATGCACAAGACAGGTGAAGAAGAGGGTGCGGGAAGGGTGGAGTAGGTGGAGACGAGTGTCAGGAGTGATTTGTGACAGAAGAATAGCAGCTAGAGTAAAAAAGAAGATTTACAAGATTGTAGTGAGACTTGCTCTGTGTATGATTTCAAGATGGTGGCATTGACAAAAAGACAGGAGGCGGCGCTGGCGGTGGCAGAGTTGAAGTTGCTAAGTTTCTCATTGGGAATGACTAGGAGGGACAGGATTAGAAATACGTATATCAGAGGGACAGCTCAGGTTTGTCATGGACTGGGTTGGATGCCTCCAACCCTGCTCCATGGCTTGTGGCTGTACTTAGTCCTGAACGACTGTTTCCTTAATTTTCAGCTGGCAGCGCTTTTGGAGCCTTTGGTCCTTGGCTCCCTGCCAGCCTACAGCCACACACCCCTCTAATGCCAGCACCTGCCAGCTGATTGTCATTATCATTTGTCTTCCACTCTGCTCACTCACACACTCATGCACACACATGCATTCGCCCATACCTGCATTCAATCAGCCCTTGCTTCGCTGACCCACGCATGCACAAGCACACATACATCAGAATCAGAATCAGAATAAGAATCAGATTTATTGCCATTGTTCATGTAGTACACAAACTAGGAATTTGTCTCGGTGCAATGCTGCAACATTAAACACGATAAAATAAAAGAAATAAACTATACATGCAATAAAGTGTAGAATAAGAGTGAGTAATACTAGTCAGCAGTTTAAATATATTAGCGAGCAGCAGATAATGTGGAGAACCATATAGTGCAGTCAGTAATGCAGGAAGAAAACAGCGATGATTGACATGAGTCTGGTTGAGCTGCTGTACATAGTGCACGAGAGTCAATAAGTCACTTAGTGTTCAGCAGTCTGATGGCAGAGGGGAAGAAGCTGTTCATGTGACGGGAGGTTTTAGTCTGGATGGACCGAAGTCTTCTACCTGAGGGGAGAGGGGCAAACAGTACGTGACCAGGGTGTGAGGGATTGGCTATGATCCGGCCAGCACGCCTCCGGGTCCTGGAGATGTACAGATCCTGGAGAGATGGGAGCTTGCAGCCAATCACCTTCTCAGCAGTGCGCACGACGCGCTGCAGCCTTAGTCTGTCCCTGGCAGTGGCTCCTGCGTACCACACGGTTATGGAGGTGGTGAGGATGGACTCGATGATGGCTGTGTAGAACTGCATTAACATCTTGGTGGGTAGCTTGAGCTTCCTCAGCTGCCGCAGGAAGAATATCCTCTGCTGGGCCTTTTTGATGAGGGAGCTGATGGTCGGCTCCCACTTGAGGTCCCTGGTGATGGTGGTGCCTAGGAAGCGGAAGGAATTAGCAGTGGTGATGGGAGAGCCTGTGAGGGTGAGGGGGGCAGAGGGGTTGTGACTTTCCTGAAGTCCACAATCATCTCCACTGTCTTCAGAGCGTTCAGCTGCAGGTTGTTGTTGTTGCACCAGGACGCCAGCTGGGCCACCTCTCTCCTGTAGGCGGACTCGTCGCCGTTGGAGATGAGGCCGATGAGGGTGGTGTCGTCCACAAACTTGATCAACTTGACAGACTGGTGGTTGGAGGTGCAGGAGTTGATATAAAGGGAGAAGAGTAGGGGGGGGAAGTACACAGCCCTGGGGTGATCCGGTGCTGATGCTAGCAGAGTCTGAGACAGTCTTTCCCAGCCGCACATGCTGCCTCCATTTCTTCGTAGTGCTCACAACAGGTTTAGTGAGCTTCAATCTCTGTCTGTATGTGAGAATGAGGTGGACCATCACGTGATCAGATAGTCCAAGCGCAGCGCGGGGAACAGCGCGATATGCTGTGGTGTAACAGTGGTCCAGCGTGTTTATTCCTCTGGTGGGGCATTTAATAAACTGTTTGTAGCGGAGGAGATCGTGGCTCAGATTGCTCTGGTTAAAGTCGCCAACCACAATAACCAGAGAGTCTGGAAAAATCCGCTCCGTGTGTTGGATGTGATCCGCGAGCACGCGCTGAGCTTCGCGCGTGTCCGCGTCGGGAGGGACGTACACAGCGACGAGGATGAATGAGGCGAACTCCCGCGGGGAATAAAATGGCTTGCAGTTAATAAAAAGAAATTCCAGGGCGGGAGAACAGTGTTTGGAAATTACCGTTACATCAGAGCACCAGCTGCTGTTGATGTAGAAGCAGACTCCTCCTCCTGAGGATTTTCCGGAGAGCTCTGTGTCACGATCAGCACGAAACAGCTGAAATCCCTCGAGGCGCAGCGCGCTGTCCGGTGTATTTTCCCTGAGCCAGGTCTCGGTAAAACAGAGGGTAGCCGAGGAAGAGAGGTCCTTAAAACACATCAGCAGTCTCAGTTCATCTACCTTGTTAGAGAGAGAATTGGCATTAGACAGAAATATGCCAGGCAAAGCCGTGCGCGTGCCTCTCCTGCGGAGCCGGACGAGAGCGCCCGCTCATCTTCCTCTCTTTGGCTGTCTCACTTTCCGAGCTAAGCAATGAACCAGGTCGGCGGCAGGAGCTAAAAAAACTGGGAGTAGGTCCGTGGGAGTGAAAGTCCTGATATTTAGAAGCTCTTCAGGGGAATAAGAGCTGGCAGACACACAATTGACAAACAAAAACAAACAAAGGGCGCAGCGAAGCACCATGGCGACCACTGTGGGCGCCATCTTGCGCAAAAAAATGCATCATTCAGCACACTCATACACCTGTGTTCACTCCTCCCACACCAGCAATTACTCTGGTCATTATGTTTCGTAGTATTTAAGTCCTGTCTGCTCATCTGCATCTCGCTGGTTCATTGGATTGTCATTGGATGTCAATCCCACTCTAGAGTTGGACCACTCTGTCGAGTCTCCCCTGTAAGTACTGTTGCCCACCGTCCGCCGGGGCTTCTCTCTTTACTATTATTGCCCTTTTCTTCACTCCTCAGTCCCGCCTGGGAGAGCATGGGGCCCTTCCTCGATGTCCAATAAACCGGACAGTATAGATTATTTGTTTGTTCTGTGTCCTACTCTGTCCGCTCATTGTGACCTTCATGTAATCACCTTTTGTGCCAAATAAATTCACACACAGCACTCTCCTGCGTTGGATTTTCATTTTCTATTCCTCCATGCGCTGGGTAAAAACGCATGCATATGACAGAATGAACCAGCCATATTAAGGAAATCTGCAGAAGTGCTGTGTGCATTATTTTTTCATCTTTGTGTTTCTCTTACCTGGTTGGAGTTCGTCATGTCCCTGGCTCACCATCTCCACCAAAGCAGAGGAGGTACGGCAGCAGGGACTCCCAGCGTGGAGGAAGAGTTGGCCACAATGTTCATCCGGGATTTCATGGGTGACGCCCGTGAAAGCTATGATCCCAGTGAGAAGTGAGATTGCCTGAATAGGGCTTGGGGTATTCTGGAAGCGCACCCTGGACTGTGGAATTACCCACAGTACACAGAGTTGATATCCTCAGTCTACGCAATCCAGCAGGCATTTCTTGATCTTAGGAGGAGGGTTTTTCCTGCAGAGCCGAAGCAGAGGTGCTCTTCTCAGCCTGTGGTGAAATCTCCTCCTGCCTCAACTCCAGCCCAGAAGAGACGCTGTCGTCCAATCCCAGATTCCTGGACGAGTTGTCAAGCCTTTGTGGCAGCTGCTTCCCTGGCACCGACCTCAGGCCACAGGCAAGTGCAATTAGTTTCAACTTTAACTCATGATCCCCTCATGGATCGCCACCTTATCATGGTGGTGGGTTTGCGTGCCCCAGTGATCCCAGGAGCTATGTTGTCCGGGGCATTTGCCTCTGGTAGAGTCACCCAAGACAAACTGGTCCTACGTAAAGGGCCAGACTAAGAACGATCCAACAGACTCTCATGATAAATACTAGAACAAGGATTCAGTGTACCCCGCCCGGTATGGAGTTACCAGGACCCCACCCTGGAGCCAGGCCTGGGGGAGGGGTTTGATGGCTAGCATCTGGTGGCCGGGTTTCCGCGCATGGGATCTGGCCAGGCATAGCCCAAAAGAGTTACATGGGTCCGCCCTCCAGTGGGCTCACCACCTGCAAGAGGGATCATGGGATCCGGTGCTATGTGGATCAGGCAGTGGTCAAAGGCAGAGACCTTGGCAGACTGATCCCAAGCTTCCTAAACTGGCTTTTGGTATGTGGAATGTCACCTCTCTAGTGGGGAAGGAGCCTGAGCTGGTGCATGAGGTTGAGAGATACCGACTAGATATTGTCGGCCTCACCTCAACACACAGCTCCGGTTCCGGAACCAGTCTCCTGGAGAGGGGCTGGAGCTTGGCCTACTCTGGAGTTGCCCCGGATGAGAGGCGGCGAGCAGGGGTGGGTATTCTTGTATCCCCCCTCCTTGCTGCCTCTGTATTGGAGTTTTCCCCAGTGGACAAAAGGGTTGTTTCCCTGCACCTTCAGGTTGGGAAACGGGTCCTGACCATCATTTGTGCCTATGCACCAAATGGGGTTTCAGAGTACCCACCCTTTTTGGAGTCTCTGACTGGAGTGCTGGAGGGTGCTCCTCTTGGAGACTCCATTGTCCTACTGGGGGACTTCAATGCACACGTGGGCAATGACAGTGAAAACTGGAAAGGGGTGATTGGGAGGAATGGCCTGCCCGATCTGAACCCAAGTGGTGTTCAGTTATTGGACTTCTGTGCTAACCACAGTTTGTCCAAAATGAACACCATGTTCAAGCATAAAGGTGTCCATATGTGCACCTGGCACCAGGACACCCTAGGTCACAGGTTGATGATCGATTTTGTTATCGTGTCATCAGACCTGTGACCGTATGTCTTGGACACTCGAGTAAAGAGAGGTGCAGAGCTGTCAACTGATCACCACCTGGTGGTGAGTTGGATCTGATGGCAGGGGAGGATGCCATTCAGACCTGGTAGACCCAAACGTGTAGTAAGGGTGTGCTGGGAACGTCTGGCTGAGGCCCCTGTCCAGGAGGTCTTCAACTCCCACCTCCGGAAGAACTTCAACCACATTCCAAGGGAGTCTGGAGACATGGAGTTTGAATGGGCCATGTTCTCCACATCCATTGTTGAAGAAGTGGCCAAGAGCTGCAGCCACAAGGTCGTCAGGGCATCTTGTGGTAGCAACCCCCAAACCAAGTGGTGGACACCAGTGGTGTGGGGGTCCATTAAGCTGAAAAAGGAGTCCTATAAAGCTTGGTTGGCTTGTGGGACTCCCGAAGCAGCTGAGGTGTACCGGCAGGCCAAGCGGAGTGCAACTCGGGTGGTTAGCTGAAGCAAAAAACTCAGGTATGGGAGGAGTCCGGTGAGGCCATGGAACAAGACTTTTGGTCGGCCTCGAAGAGATTCTAGCAAACTGTCTGGCGGCTCAGGAGGGGGAAGCAGTTGCCTGTCCACACTGCGTATAGTGCGGATGGGGCTCTGTTGACTTTGACTGGGAATATCGTCGGGAGGTGAAAGGAATACTTCGAGGATCTTCTCAATCCTACTGATACGCCTTCCACAGAGGAAGCAGGGCTTGTGGACGAGGGGGACGACTCGCCTATCACAGGGGCTGAGGTCGCCAGGGTGGTTAAAAATCTCTTTGGTGGCCGGGCCCTGGGGGTGGACGAGATTTGTCCTGAGTACCTCAAGGCCCTGGATGTTGTAGGGCTGTCATGTTTGATATGCCTCTGCAACATTGCGTGGAGGTGGGGGGCAGTGCCTTTGGCATGGCAAACCGGGGTGGTGGTTCCTCTCTTCAAAAAAGGGGACCGGAGGGTGTGCTCCAACTTTAGAGGGATCACACATCTCAGCCTCCCTGGGAAGGTCTATGCCAAGGTATTGGAGATGAGACTCCGGCCATTGGTTGAACCTCGGATTCAGGAGGAGCAATGTGGTTTTCGTCCTTGCTGTGGCACATCGGACTAGCTCTTTACCCTCTTGAGAATCCTTGAGGGTTTGTGGGAGTTTGCCTATCCAGTTTACATGTGTTTTGTGGATTTGGGGAAGGCATTTGACAGCGTCCCTCTTGGTTTTTTGTGGGGGGTGCTTCGGGAGTATGGGGTATCGGGCTTGTTGTTACGAGCTATTCGGTCTCTGTACCACTGTTGTGAGAGTTTGGTTCATAAATTGCCAACACTCGATTGGACTCATTCCCAGTGAGAGTTGGACTCCGCCAGGGCTGCCCTTTGTCACCTATCCTGTTTATAATCTTTATGGACAGGATTTCTAGGCACAGCCAGGGAATGGAGAGTGTCATGCTTGGTGACCACAGGATCTCATCTCTGTTGTTTGCAGATGATGTTGTCCTGCTGGCTTCATCCAGCAATGACCTACAGTTCTTGCTGGGACAGTTTGCTGCTGAGTGTGAAGCAGCTGGGATGAGAATCAGCATCTCCAAGTCCGAGTCCATGGTCCTCAGCCGGAAAAAGGAGGACTGTCCTCTCCGGGTTGGGGACAGGCTCCTGCCCCAAGTGGAGGAGTTTAAGTATCTTGGGGTCTTATTCATGAGTGAGGGAAGAATGGAGCAAGAGATTGACAGACGGATCAGAGCAGCATCTGCAGTGATGCGGACATTGTACCTGTCTGTTGTGGTGAAGAGGGAGCTGAGTTCGCAGGCAAAGCTTTCGATTTATCCGTCAATCTACAGTATGTTCCTACTCTCACCTATGGTCACAAGCTTTGGGTAATGACCAAAAGAATGAGATTGCAGATACAAGTGGCTGAAATGAGCTTTCTCCGTAGGATTGGTGGATTCACCCTCAGAGATAGGGTGAGGAGCTCAGTCATCCAGGAGAGGCTAAGAGTAGAACCGCTGCTTCTCCACGTTGAAAGGAGCCAGTTGAGGTGGTATGGGCATCTGATAAGGATGCCTCCTTGACGCCCCCCACTTGAGGTGCTTTGGGCATGTCCCACTGAGAGGAGACCCTGGGACAGACCCAGGACTCGGTGGAGGGACTATGTCTCCCAGCTGGTCTGGGAACGCCTTGGTATCCTCTCTGAAGAGCTGGAGCAGGCGGCTGGGGAGAGGGAAGTCTAGGTTTCTCTGCTTGAACTGCTGCCTCCGTGACCCGGACCTCCAGAAAAGTGGTAGAAGATGGATGGATGGATGGATGGATGGATTTATCTCATGATGTTGTGCCTTGCTTGATCCCTGGTAGAGAGACTCAGGGAGTGCAGTCTCCTGAGTTCTCTGACCTGCTGCATTCTTGAAATCTTCACCTGCCCTTTCTTTGTCTCCTTCTCCCATCTTTGGCAGTCTGTCAGCCACAGAGCAGATGTCGGTGAGCTGGGAGATACACAGACTGGCGTTGCTTGTGGAAATCGACCGCCATCTGGAGGAGGAAAGACTTGCAGCGGAGCCGCTTGTTCCTCCTGCAGCTTTGCCAGCCGTCACCTCATCTGGGTTCCTCCTAAGCCCGAGCCTCCGTGGGTGCTGTGTCCCGGCCAGGGACCATCGTGGGTGCCGTGCACCAGTATCAGTCCCATGTGGGTGCTACACTCCAGCCTTGGTCTGCCATGGGCATCGTGCCTCAGCCCAAGGTCCACCGAGGGTGCAGCATTGCCCCAGCCAGGGCTACCGAGGGGGCAGCATTGGCCCAGCTGGGGCCCACTGATGGTGCAGCGTTGGCCCAGCCGGGGCCTACCGCTGGTGCAACTGTGTCCCAGGCCGAGACCACCGCTGGTGAAACTGTATCCCAAGCCGGGACCACCACAGGTGCAGCCATGGCCCAGCCCGGGCCCACTGCGGGTGCGGCCGAGCTCCAGTCCGGGGTCATTGCTGACACTGCTAAGTCCCTAGCCGGGACTACCATGGCTGCTGCCATGTCCGGGACCGGGACCATCGTGGGTGCAGCTGCCCTCCAGTTCCCTACTACTGGTGCCCCCCCCCCCCCCCGTCACTGTGTAACGCTGGGCCTCTCTTTCCTCGACTCCCCTCTCCTATTGTGGCTCTCCCTGTGGGGGAGAAGCCACCCGGTCCGCCTCTCCCGAGCTGGTGGCTGAAGTACCCAGGCCGGCCACCTGATGTATTGCACCGTTGGGTTAGGTGGCCAAATTCCCCTGGCAGGCCACCTGATTCGTTCCCCTTGACTGTTCGGCTGGCCTGGGGTGCTGGTAGGCCACCTGATTGGACTCATCATTTGGACCGTGGGGTCTGGGACTTTGGTCGCCCCCCTGAACTCTGGGACTCCTGGGTATTGGGAAGAGGAGGTTGCCTTGGCTTTGGGGTTGGGGAGGTTTTTGTGTTTTCACATTTAGTATTATGTTATTTTGCTTGTTAATTCCCTCCTGACCTGTTTTCCCCACCTCCCGCCTTGGTTGGTTGTATTAGTTTTCCGGGGGGAAGGGGGGTGCAGGTTTTCCTTTTTGTTTTTGTGTTTCCTTTGATGGTATGGTGAGTGTTTGGTATCCACCCCTTGGGAGGGGGCTCTGTCATGGACTGGGTTGGACGCCTCCAGCCCTGCTCCATGGCGTGTGGCTGTACTTTGTTCTGAATGATTGTTTCCTTAATTTTCGGCTGGCAACACTTTTGGAGCCTTTGGTCCTTGGCTTCCTGCCAGCCTACAGTCACGCCCCCCTTTCCTGCCAGCTGATTGTCATTATCATTTGTCTTCCACTCTGCTCACTCACACACTCATGCACACACATGCATTCGCCCACACCTGCATTCAATCAGTCCTTGCTACTCTCACTCACGCATGCACACACACACATACGTGCATCATTCAGCACACTCATACACCTGTGTTCACTCCTCCCACACCAGCAATTACTCTGGTCATTATGTTTCATAGTATTTAAATCCTGTCTGCTCATCTGTATCTCGCCGGTTCATTGGATTGTCATTGGATGTCATTCCCACTCTAGAGTTGGACCACTCTGTCGAGTCTCCCCTGTAAGTACTGTTGCCCACCGTTCTGCCGGGGCTTCCCTCTTTATTGTTATCGCCCTTTTCTCTGCTCCTCAGTCCCACCTGGGAGCGCATGGGGCCCTTCCTCTATGTCCAGTGAACCAGAGAGTATAGATTATTCGTTTGTTCTGTGTCCTACTCTGTCCACTCATTGTGACCTTCATGTAATCATCTTTTGTGCCAAATAAATTCACACACAGCACTCTCCTGTGTTGGATTTTCATCTTCTATTTCTCCATGCGCTGCGTAAAAACGCACGCATATGACAAGGTTGAGCAGTTTGGAGACAAAGTAAGAGATGCAAGGCTGAGATGGTTTGGACATGTGCAGAGGACGGATAATGAATATATTTGACAAAGGACATTGAAGATGGAGCTACCAGGCAGGAGGAAAAGAGGAAGGGCACAAAGAAGATTCATGGATGTAGTAAAGGAGGACATGGAGAGGGTTGGTGTTGTAGAGGAAGATGCAAGGGATAGGGTGAGTTGGAGGCAGACAATGAAGAGAGTAGCCAAAAGAAGAAGAAGCTACAGTAGCTGCAGCTGTGTTGCCATTTCTATGATGGTATGACTGTTTGCAGCACATATGTGTTTTGATAATTTGATTTTGTTTTGTCCATTTGCAGTTGTTATAGTACGTTGAGCTCTCTGGGCCACCATACAGTCTATTACTTGACACAGAGGTTGCTGTGGTGCAGTTATAAAGTCACATACTCTACATACAGTAGAATAGAATAGAATAGAATAGAATAGGCTTTATTGTCATTGTACAGTTGTATAGCACAATATACTGTACATAGGAGTGCGGAGTGCAGAACACATAATAGGGGATAAGGGTAAGGGATAAGGACCTGTACTTATATAGCGCTTTTTCTAGTCTCAAAGCCCACTCAAAGCGCTTCACTAGTACTAATCCTCTATTCTAAGGGCCTATAGGAGACAGACATCTAGGGACAATTTAGAACAACCAATTAACCTAACATGCAAGTCTTTGGATTGTGGGAGGAAACCGGAGCCCCCGGAGTAAACCCACGCAGCACAGGGAGAACATGCAAACTCCACACAGAAAGGTTCCTACCCCTGCTAGCCTGGGAATTCGAACCTGGAACCTTCTAGCTGGAAGGCAACAGTGTTAACCACTGCACCATTGTGCTGCCCAATAGAGTAAAATGGCCCTAGGATTATGGAGAATATGTACAGTAATGATTTCATGCATGGTTCAATGTACATGAAAGTGAGGAGTGCAACGACAGGTGAGTTATAGTGATAATTAAAAGATCCTCAGTTCTGTGCATGTGAGTGTTCAGTACATGAGGGGCAGTTCGGTGGAGCCGTGGTTAGCACTGTGGCAGCACAGTAAGAAGGTCACAGGATCGATTCCACCCCTGACCACTGTGGGTTCGGTCCCACCCCCTGACCATCAGTGACCCTTCTGTGTGGAGTTTGCATGTTCTCCCTGTGTCTGCATAGGTTTACCCTGGGTCTCCGGTTTCCTCCCACAGGCCAAAAACATGCAAGTTAGGTTAACTGGAGACTCTAAAGTGGCCCTTGGTGTGAATGGTGAAGGGATTGGTGTCATACCATAGCTGCCTCATCCATCCAGGCGGATGCCCTGAATTTCCCTCTGGGGATTAATAAAGTATACAAAAAAAGCATTCTTGTGTGAGTGGAAGAGTATAATTTTCTTGGCATAAGAGATGCATGTGTAGCTTTCAACTCAAGTAAATGTGGAAAAATGATTAACTGGCTTAAAAATATACATGACATTTGAGAAGTTCTCTAGTTTTTTTATTATTATTATTATTATTATTATTATTATTATTATTATTATTATTATTATTATCTCCCACCGACTGGTGAGGGATTATGCTATAGGTCAATCCGTCCATCCCACTTCTGTGAAATCAACTCCTCCTACAGTTTTGTTCTGATTGTTTTGAAACTTGGTACGAGTGTTTGATATATACTGATGATGTGCACATTGCAATTTCATTCTGATCGGATGATTTTTGCAGGAATTGTAGCCCCTGACCTCTTATTTCACCTCACTTTAAAGACAGTAATTGTCTTGTGAAATCAACTCCTCCTACAGTTTTGTTCCAAATATTTTGAAACTTGGTACCATAGTTTGTTATACACTGATGATGTGCATATTGAAGTTTCACTCTCATTGGATGACCTTGAGGTCAAAGGTCAGAGGTTAGATTTTTTTCCTAAATATTCTATATTTATATTAAATATTCTATAAATATAGCAGCAGACTGCTACAGCTTCGTTGCCAGTTAGTTACAGGAAATCTTTTCTGCCACGCGCCATTTCACTGTACAATAACTCACTCTGATGTTGAATTTTGGTCATAACAATGCAGCCATACTGGACCTTCCAGTATAATTGGTATCTTGTATTTCACGCTGTGCCTTATAATCCTTCTCAGTACATTCAGTACTATCCATTGACTCACAAGGATCATCTGTTTAACCTAGTAGTAGCCTATGTTGTATATAAAGTTATCTCAGCTTTTTTTACTTTACTTCCCTGGGTAACTCCTTTTCTATTATGCTGCGTGATTTTTCTGTTGGTTGGGTTGTCTGTGTTATGTTGCTGTTACACTGTAATTTCCCAGTTTTGGATCTATCTATCTATCTATCTATCTATCTATCTATCTATCTATCTATCTATCTATCTAAAAGCAATAACTACTAAAAGAAATTATGTAGGCTTTCAAATCAATACAGCAGTTGTATCTAAGATGCATTTGAATGACTAACACCCTGACCTGACTATGGGTTTGGGGTGAAAAGGTCAAAGTTAACATTCGATTTGCATTATGGTAAACGGTAAATGCTAAATTTGCTATTACTATAAAATGAGTAAAGCTAGGGCCACCAAATCTGGTATACAGGTTCACCTTGAGATCCTGACCTCTGACTATGATTTGGGGTCAAAAAGTCAGAGGTCAAGGTTACCATTCCTTATGCCTTATTACTGTACAACGAGTAACGCTAGGGCCACCGAACCTGGTATACAGGTTCACCTTGGGTCCCTGACCTCTGACTATGGGTTTGGGGTCAAAGGTCAAGGTTGGCATTCCATTTGCACTATTACTATAAAACGACTAAATCTAGGGTCACCAAAATTGGTGCACAGGCTCACCCTATGACCCTGAAGTGTGCCTATGGTTTTGGGATCACAAGGTCAAAGGTCAGCATCAAAATGGCTTATAAACTATATCTCAACAACAACAACAACAACAAAAAACAGCTAGGGTCACCAAACCTGCTACACAGGTTCACCTTGAGATCGTGACCTCTGACTATGGGGTTGGGGTCAAAAGGTCAAAGGTCAAGCTTAACATTCCCTATGCCTTCTTAATGTATAACGAGTAAAGCTAGGGTCACCAAACTTGGTACACAGATTTACGCTGAGCCCATGACCTCTGGCTACAGGTTTGGGGTCAAAAGATCAAAGGTCAAGGTTGGCACTGTTTATGCTCTCTTACTATAGAACGTGTAAAGCTCTCTAAGGACACCAAACTTGCTACACAGGTTCACCTTGGGATCCTGCCCTACAACTATGGGTTGTATATTTTGTTGTATATTCATGGATCATGGGTTCTAATTTGGTTCTGCCACAGTAATTATATTGAAAAGCTGAACACTGCTCTCCGTCTGTAAGTATTGGGATCTTCAAAGTAAAAGGGGGAGGGGATATTGCACTCGCTTCAGAGTGCCCTTGTACAGACTTATACTCAGTTTCAGTGACATCAGAGTGTGTTCATGATAGCTTATTTAATACTGTTCATTTTATTTAAAAAATGCATATATAGAGTTCATGAACTGACAGGCTAGATTTTGTGGAAAAATGCTGAAGTCAAACTAAAACTTGTGGTAAAACTGGTGGTGCCTATTTAAGTGTAAACCATGGCAAGGTCAGGCCTTCCCACTGAGCGGTGCAGAGTCAACACAATTATAAAAGCAAAGGTCAAATGCAAAGGTTTTTTTTCTCTTTATATTGTCCTTGTAACTTGTGTGACATACTGTATCTGTATGTATCTATCATGTTTATTAGCCGGTAATGCTCCACTGTTCTTAATAGGCTCTAAATTTAAATATACAGTATATACATGCAAAGATGCCCCCCCCCCAAATCATTTATTACCCGAGGAGTGTAGATGCTCTTCTCTTTTCATTATGGAAAGTAACAACCAATGACACAATTTACATCATCATAGTCAGCTTTAGCCCTCATATAAGCCTGAAATTCATATCACTCACACACACATACACACACACACACACACACACACACACACTCATTTAAGGGGCCGGCATGCGACCTGAGGAGTGCTCCCTATACTTAGTGAACTTCTGGCGTTTTAATGGGCCTGACGTCGTTCCATGCTGCGGTCTGAGGTCTGTCCATCAGCAACTATTTTTCCTCAGAAACTGTGAGCTGGAAAAAGCACAGAGCATTTAAATAGGCTAAAAATGTATCTGATGGCAACCACTGTTGGCTGAAAATAGTCCCAAAGGGGTATTATTATCATTAATGAGGGATAAATTTGTCGGCTGACTTACCTCAGTGTCAGGAGCTCTAAAATTACTCTGAAGGTTAACCTTGTGATTTCTCTCCCTCTCTTTCTCTGAGATGCTTTGGCAAAATTGAGACATCATTTCTGTCTGAATAATAGATGCTCTCCTGCTGATTTATGCTCATAAAGGCAGCTTCTCCTGTCAAACACAACAGATCCTGCTGAGTAAACATTGGCTATAACTCCAGATTCTTAGTGCTCGGTCTTTAATAATCTTGCTGACTGCCGTGCATGTTTTACCCAGTTAACTTCAGTTCATCTAAACGCATTACAGATGACCTTCATCCCAGAGCAAACAAGGCTTTTAGTTTGGTTTCCAGGCTGCTGTTTTTAGTTAATACACCAGTGTCCAAACCATACATTATATTTTGATAGTCATTAATTAACAACAGGAAATTGTTTCTGAAAACCTTTTTGCCCAGTGGTTTATTTCAGGGAAGTGTCAACTCAAACAACATGGACTAACAGGGGTGGCAGTGGCTCAGGAGGTAGAGCAGGTTGTCCAATAACCGAATGGTTGGTGGTTTGAATCCCACTCTCCCCACATATCCTGCTGTTGTGTCCCTGGACAAGGCACTTTACCCACATTGCCTCGAGTGTCCATAACACTGTGTATAAATGTTCAGTGGTAGCTGGAGAGGTGAATTGGCAGCCATGTTTCCATCAGCCTGCCCCAGGGCAGCTGTTGCTACAGTAGTAGCTTGCCACTACCATTGTCTGTCTGGAGTGAATGAATAATGTATTTATTTGTAAAGCACTATATAAATCTGATGTGTTAATATTAAACAACATATGTTTTGACATAATTATACTGTACAGGGGTTAACCAAAGTCTGGAGGGAATCTTCTGGATTTTGTATACAGCATACAATTGAAAATGAAATGGCAAAAATAGTTTGGAAGAGAGGATTTCCTGACCATTATCGTTACTGGTGTGTGCACAATTTTAGCATGCCTTTTTTCAAGGGGCAGGGCTTAGCTGAAATTTCACAGCTAAAAAAAACAGACATGACACATTTGAGTGATTTCACTCTTGACAAGTCTTTTAAGTCATAAAAAATATGTTACAGACATGTTAACAAGAAAAGCAACTCAAATGTTTGGCAGAGTGTCACTTGAATACTAATAATGTATTATATTTATATGGCACTTTACATGTCAGGTGACATCTCAAAGTGCTTTATAATGAGTCCACTATTCATTCACTCCAGACTGACACTGATAGTGGTAAGCTACCTCTGTAATTACAGCTGCCCTGGGCAGACTGACTGAAATGTGGCTGCCAATGTGTACTAATGGTCTCTCTGACCACCACCAAACACTTATTCACAATCATACACCAGTGTCACGGACACTGGAGGCAAGGTGGGTAAAGTGTCTTGCCCAAGGACACGATAACAGGATAGCTGGGGAGAGCAGGATTTGAACCGCCAACCCTCCAGTTATTGGACAACCCACTCTGTATCCTGAGCCACTGCCACCCCGGTTGTCATCTCCAGCCATCCAGCAGCAAGCTAACCACCAGGCCTAATATCCAGCCATCTAACAGCAGGCTAACAACCAGGTCTCATCTCCAGCCATCTAGCAGCAGGTTAACCACCAGGCCTCATCTTCAGCCATTCAGCAGCAGGCTAATCACCAGGCCTCATCTCCAGCCATCCAGCGGCAGGCTAACAGCTGATTGGAGCTAGCAGCTGACCAGCTACAGACCAAACAACTGATTAGTTGGCTAATAGCTGAGCATACTAGCAGCTTACATACCCATAAGAACCAGTGAAGATGAAGATGTGTAACATGCCACCAAAATCATCCAAGGTGGAGAGGAAACCTGATGAAGAGTACGTGTTACTCAACCGGGTAACTGAATTCATGCAGCAACAGAAGGATATGCTTATGGCGCTACTTCACCAACAACAGGAAGACTTCAAAGGTTTCATCCAAATCATTGTGGATACTACAAACTTCAGACTTGATGCAATAACAAAGGACTTACAAGAAATCAAAATGAGCCTGCAGTTCACACAGAAAGAGGTGGATGACTTGAAGGCTGCAGCACCAAACAAGCTGAGCACTGTAACATCATGCCCTCTGATAGCTTTAAAGTCTGTGACAGCTTGCTGACCATGACAGACAAGATGGACTGTCTGGAGGGACAGACCAGATGCAACAACCTGGTTTTCAATGGAATAGCAGTCACCAGGAGAAACTTGGGCTGATATCGAAGAAAAAGTCAAGCAAGTTGTAGCAGAGAAACTACAGTTGCAATGGGATGTGGAGGTGAAGAGGGTGGACCTCACAGGAAAACCTGGGGGTGACAGATTGAGGCCTATAGTTGTTAGACTCCTGAGGTAGAAAGACAGAGAAGCCATATTACAATGCACCAAGTCTCTTAAAGGGGAAATTTATTGATTTTTAATTAGGCCGAATTTGGTGTGTTTATGCAGGAAAGGATATAATTTCCTCAAATATCCCCATTTTTTGGAATAAATTGTGATCCGGAGAGAGAAAAAAGTCAGCAAAAGTGACAATTTCAGATGACCAAAATTTGCTGGGAATGTTGGCCTGAAAAGAACTCAGGAGCTGAACAATGAATTAATTACTAGTCTTGTTACAATCTGAAAACAATGAAATCACGGTCATATTTTGAGGAAAATGGAAGAAAGCATTCTCGATCTGAGTTTCGAAGTGGATACCAACAAAGAGAGAAATGAAGGTGAAGAGTGATTTAGCAGACAGCGATAATGGTGACGGAGATTTGGAAGATTTTGACCCTTAAGCCAACGATGAAAGCCAAGCTAGTGCTAATGCTGCGGCTGCAGTCCCTCCAGCTTACCTGCATGAACCGGGTCAAAGACAGCCAGATGGTGAGTTCCTCTTTAATCCGTCCCAGAGGTTTTTTTCACTGTCCAGCTGTTCCCTATTAGCCATTCGCTCCGGTCCTCCTGCCCGGCTGCTTCTCCCTGACATATTGTTGGACCCAGGGAACATACACACAGGCTCAAGTGCAATTCAATAATCTTTATTGTTACCAGCAGAGGGTGTATGAGTGCGTGTGTGCGTTGTGTGAATGTATTGATGGTGAACGTGCTGCAGCCGGGGGAGAGACAGAGCGCCGTACAGCCTGGCAACCCTAAACAGAGCCAAAGCACAGTTATTAGTTTCAGCCAAGTCACCATGAACTGGATAATGACTGGGGCTTACTTGCAGGTGGTGTGATGTTGGCGCAGGTTTCAGCTCAAGGCCTCCAGCCAGGGAGACAGCGTCTGCGAGGCATACCCGGTGATGAGCGATGTTGTTTGGTGAGGCGAGGGGAACGTTCCGCCGCTGCGGAGAGTTGGTTCAGCCGCCTGAGGGATCCACCTGTGCACAGGGGAGAGCCTAGGAGAAAAGGTAAGTAGCGGTGATGCTTACTTGTAATAGGGAGGTCTTTCTGACGAAGCGTTGGTCTGTGTGGAAACAGACGTGCGGGAGACGAAGGTCAGGTAGCAAGACAGACGGCTCCGTGCCGAGGCTTCAGGCAGGGCAGGCTATAAAGCCCGAGAGTGATTGGCCGCAGGTGTGCGTGCAGCTGAGGCAGGTGACGGTCCAGAGTGGGTCATGACAGTACTCCCCCCCCCCCCCGCCGAGCAGCGCCTCCTGGTGATGGCCTACCTAGGTGCATCTGATGGAAGTCCTTGATGAGACTTTTGTCCAGCACAAACAATGGACACCCCCAGGACCTCCACTCGGGGCCATACCCCTCCCAGTCCACCAGGTACTGCAGGCCGCGACCCCAGCGGCGGACGTCCAAGATGGAGTTGACCCTCCATGCCTGGTCGCCGTCAATCAATACTGGTGGGGGTGGAGCCCTAGGAGGGGTGCAGAGCGGGTTGGAGACGACGGGCTTGATCTGTGAAACGTGGAATGTGGGACAGACACGGAGAGAAGAGGGGAGAGCCAGACGCACAGCCACAGGATTAATAACACAGACAATCAGGAAGGGCCCAATAAAACTCTGGGCCAGCTTCCTCTTCTCAGCCTTCAGGTTAATGTGCTGGGTAGATAGCCATACCTGCTGACCCACCTGATACTGAGGAGCAGGCCTCCTGTGCCGGTTTGCCGTTCTCGTGTTGCGCTCGACCGTGCGTAAAAGGGCCCAGTGCGTAGCAGCCCAGAGCCAACGACAGCGCCTCAGGTGGGCATGGATGGAAAGCACAGCCACCTCCCCCTCATCTTCGGGAAACAACGGTGGATCATAGCCCAGTGACACCTTGAAGGGTGACATGCCGGTAGCTGAGGACAAAGTCAGATTATGAGCGTATTCAATCCATGGCAGGTGGCTGCTCCAAGATGACAGGCTGGAAGCGATGACGCAGCACAGAGCAGCCTCCAGGTCCTGATTGGCTCGCTCACACTGCCCGTTACTCTGGGGGTGATGACCAGAGGACAGGCTTACCGTAGCCCCCAGTGCGTTGCAGAAACTCCTCCATACGCGGGACACAAACTGGGGACCACGATCGGAGACAATATCCTTGGGGATCCCATGCAGATGCATGACGTGCTGCACCAATAGGTCTGCCATCTCTCGTGCTGTTGGGAGCCCATGCAAGGGGATGAAATGGGCGGCCTTAGAAAAATGATCCACAATGGTGAGCACGGTGTCAAAGCTGTTGGATGCCGGGAGACCCATTACAAAGTTCAAAGCAATGTGGGACCATGGTCTTCCAGGAACCGGCAATGGATGGAGGAGACCCGCCGGCGGCAATGATGATGTCTTCCCGGTAGCGCACTGGGGACAGGCGCGGACATAGTTAATGTCATCATTCTGAAGACACGGCCACCAGAACGATCTCTGGAGCAGCTCCACCAGGCGGGTGGTCCCAGGGTGGCAGATGAGCTTGGACGAATGGGCCCAGTGGATCACGTCACCCTGGACAGGAGATGGAACGAACAGTCTTCCTGCAGGCCCACTGCCTGGATCCGGTTTAGCCTCCTGCGCCTTCAGGACCTTGTCCCTGATGCCCCATGAGAGGGCGCCCACGACGCACGAAGCAGGGAGGATGGTGTGCTCATGCCCATCAGAGACCTCCAAGGCAAACTGTCTGGACAGGGCGTCAGGTTTGGCGTTCTTCCACCCAGGGCGGTAGGTGATGGTGGACCTGAAGCACCCAAAGAACAAGGACCACCGCGCCTGGTGGGCATTCAGGCGTTTAGCCGTCCTCAGGTACTCCAAGTTTTTGTGGTCAGTCCATACCACGAAGGGTTGCACCGCCCCCTCCAGTCAGTGCCGCCACTCCTGCAGTGCAAGCTTCACAGCCAGGAGTTCTCTGTCACCGACGTCATAATTCCTCTCCATGGGGGACAGCCGCCGAGAAAAGAAAGCGCAGGGGCGGATCACCCCGTCCACTGGAGAGCGCTGTGACAAAACTGCCCCCACCCCCGAGTCAGAGGCATCCACCTCAACCAGACACTGGAGAGCGGGATCCACCTGCATCAGGACCCGGGAGGATGAGAACTCGGTCTTCAGGGTAGCAAAAGCCATCGCAGCCTCCTCTGTCCACCGGAACGCCACCTTGGGGGAGGTGAGACGGGTCAGGGGAAGGGCAATTGAGCTGTAGTTTGGTACGAATCGCCGATAAAAATTGGCAAATCCCAGGAATTGTTGCAGCTTGTTTCCTCGAGGGGGGGGCGCAATCCACCACCGCCTTCACTTTCTCGGGGTCCGGGATGACCTGATTGTGTGAGATGATAAACCCTAGGAAGGAGGTCTTCTCAGTGTAGAACTCACACTTCTCTGCCTTAACGAATAATTTATTCTCCAGGAGCCGTTGGAGACCCGCCTCACTTGGACCTGATGCTCCTCCCGCAAGTGGGAGAAGATTAAGATGTCGTCCAGGTAAACGAAGACGAAGGACCTGAGGAAGTCCCGGAGAACATCATTAAACGCTGGAAGATGGCCGGAGCGTTGGTGAGCCCAAACGGCATGACCAGATATTCAAAGTGGCCGCTAGGGGTCCGGAATCCCGTCTTCCACTCGTCGCCCTCCCGGATCCGCACGAGGTGGTAGGCACTGCGGAGGTCCAGCTTCATGAACCAGGAGGCTTCCTGGAGGGAATCGAAGGCAGAGTCCATGAATGGCAATGTGTACCTGTCCTTGATAGTGATGTCGTTCAGTGCCCGGAAGTCAATACAAGGGTGAAGGGAGCCATCCTCCTTTCCGACAAAGAAGAAGCCCGCCCCCACTGGCGATGAAGAAGGCCGAATGATGCCCGAGCTGAGCGACTCCTTGATATACACTACCGTTCAAAAGTTTGGGGTCACTTAGAAATTTCCTTATTTTTGAAAGAAAAGCACTTTTTGTCAATGAAGATAACTTTAAACTAATCAGAAATACACTCTATACATTGCTAATGTGGTAAATGACTATTCTAGCTGCAAATGTCTGGTTTTTGGTGCAATATCTACATAGATGTATAGAGGCCCATTTCCAGCAACTATCACTCCAGTGTTCTAATGGTACAATGTGTTTGCTCATTGCGTCAGAAGGCTAATGGATGATTAGAAAACCCTTGTGCAATCATGTTAGGTCTGCAATGCTGTAATTGCTGCAAATGGAGGATTCTTTGACGAAAGCAAAGTTTGAAGGAAAAAAAATTATTATTTCAAATACAAATCATTATTTCTAACCTTGTCAATGTCTTGACTATATTTTGTATTCATTTTACAACTCATGGTGGTAAATAAAAGTGTGACTTTTCATGGAAAACACAAAAATTGTCTGGGTGACCCCATACTTTTGAACGGTAGTGTAAGTATCCATAGCCTCCAGCTCCGGAGCCGATAAGCTGTAAAGGCGGCTCAACGGCAGGGGGGCGACCAGGTGGAGGTTAATGGCACAGTCGTACGGGCGGGGGGGGGTGGGGAGAGACAGCGCCTGGGACTTACTAAACACCACTCCAAGGTCATGGAACTCTGGTGGCACTTTGGACAGGTCAGGAGGAGGAAGGGGGGTGGGGGAAGAGAGGGGGGCCGAGGGACAACACGCTGCAGACTGGAGGCACGCACTCAGGCAGAAGGGGCTCCAAGCGAGGATGCTCCCCAAATGCCAGTCAAAGGTCGGGTTATGGAGGCGAAGCCAGGGGTAGCCCAAGATGACGGGGGCAGCCGAGGTGGACAGCACAAACAGCTGGAGGTCCTCTCGATGGTTACCTGAGATGATTGCCGAGACCGGGGCTATCTGATGTGTCACTGTCTCCAAGGGAACCTTAGACAGAGTGACGAGGTTTAGGGGGGTCAGCAGGGCATGGCAGGAGAGCCCCATTCGGGTTGCCAGTCTCCCCGAAATGAAGCTCTGCTCAGCCCCCAAGTCCACCAGTGCGTGCGTGAGAATTTCGGTACGTTTATGACAGAACCTAATTGGCAGGAGATATTTTGATAGGGGATTTGGTCGAGATGAGTCCGTGAGTCCCCCTACAGTGATGCGCGGACCCCCTCTTTTGGCCAAATCGGGCAGGACTTGATCTCGTGCTCATCCTCCCCACAATACATGCACAGACCTAACTCCCTGCGGCGCTGTCTCTCAGCCCGCAGGAGTTTAGTCCGCCCCACTATCATTGCCTCAGGGTTGTCTGGAGCCTCTAGCATGGGCAACGCTAAAGATGAGGACTGAGAGGAGCACTGGAACTGTCTGCTCGAGCGGCTGGAAGACCTCCGCTCGGCTGCTCGCTCTCTCAGCCTGTTGTCAAGACTAATTGTTAATGAAATTAGCTCAGTGAGCCGCTCAGGTTTATCTAAGTGAGCCAGCTCGTCCTGTAGACTAGGGCTCAGGCTTCTAATGAACATGCTGCAAAGCGAGGCATCCTCCCACCCTACTTCCACTGCCACCACCCGGAAGTCGACAGCGTTGTCGGCCACTGACCGGCCACCCTGACGAAGGTTTAATAGTCGGGTGGTAAGCATGCTATCATGGTCCGAATGGTCAAATACTTCGTGGAAATCGTGCACAAATTGGGCATAGGTTAGATTGGTGTAGCTGGGCTTCGCCATAATGGCGTAAGCCCAAGCTAGCGCTTGCCCCTCCAACAGATTAGCCACGTAACCAATTCGGCTGTGATCGGTGGGGAAGTCCCCCGGAGCTCACTGAAACACCGTCTCACATTGGAGGATAAAGCCCTGAGCCTCCCCGAGCTTACCGCTGAAGCGCGTGAGAGTGGGGACCAGAGTGAGACGGGTTAGCGAGCCCGGGCTAGCCTGGCTAAGCGGGGAGCTAACGGGAGCTGGCCTACTGCTCTGAGCCAGAGGGAAAGCCCGCTGTCCTTCCAGACAATCCAACCAGCTGTTGATCTGCACTAATTGATTTAATATGACCTGCAGTTGGTGAATAATTTGGTCCACTCGAGCCTCTAAGATGGTAAGCTGGTGTGCGAGCCTGCTGTTCGCTGGGTCACTCGGACGGAGCCGTACTGACATATTGTTGGACCCAGGGAACACACACACAGGCTCAAGTGCAATTCAATAATCTTTATTGTTACCAACAGAGGGTGTATGAGTGCATGTGTGCGTTGTGTGAATGTATTGATGGTGAACGTGCTGCAGCCGGGGGAGAGACAGAGCGCCATACAGCCTGGCAACCCTAAACAGAGCCAAAGCACAATTATTAGTTTCAGCCAAGTCATAGTGAACTGGATAATGACTGGGGCTTACTTGCAGGTGGTCTGATACTGGCGCAGGTTTCGGCTCCAGGCCTCCAGCCAGGGAGATAGTGTCTGCGAGGCACACCCGATGATGAGCGATGTCATTTGGCGAGGTGAGGGGAACGTTCCGCCGCTACGGAGAGTTGGTTCCGCCACCTGAGGGATCCACCTGTGCACAGGGAAGAGCCTGGGAGAAAAGGTAAGTAGCGGTGATGCTTACTTGTAATAGGGAGGTCTTTCTTATGAAGCGTTGGTCTGTGTGGAAACAGACATGCGGGAGATGAAGGTCAGGTAGCAAGACAGACAGCTCCGTGCCGAGGCTTCAGGCAGGGCAGGCTATAAAGCCCGAGAGTGATTAGCTGCAGGTGTGCGCGCAGCTGAGGCAGGTGACGGCCCAGAGTGGGTCATGACACTCCCTCATTGTCCCGCTGTTGACACTGGCTGAAGCTGCTTTAAATTTCCACCAAACTGATGTCCAAGTCCACCACCGGTCCCTCCTTCACCTCCGAGCCCCAGTGACATGAGCCCCACGGCGGCCGTTCGGACCGGTGTGAGCCACTGGATCAGAGTGGAGCAACCCCGAGTAGCTGGACCTCCGTTGGGCTGAACTTCCGTGATGATGAACTAGGGAGAAATGAAGACGAGTTGCAGCCTAACCCTAACAACACTGTGAACCGGTACGTGTAAATGTATTTATTGATGTTTCTTGTTTTACTTTTATATTACTGTATAGAAAATTTTAAAATCCACCTTGTGATTGTCTTTTCTCTAAATTAAAAAAAAAAAATATTTATAAAAGTTGTCCCTGAGTGACTGGCAACTCAGCTGAAATTATTTTAGAGAAGCTAGAGTGTTTCTTATTTTAATACCAAATTATGTTTTTAGCAAGGGTAGACCTTATTCTTCAAATATATATACTTTATTGATCAAGATGATTTTTAGACAAGTCTTGATCATCATTTTTGCTTCATATCTTCAACCCTGTCCTTGCAAGTTGCATGCTTGCAGTTAAAATAGTCTTGTCACCGAGTGACTGAGTGATCAAAACTTCACATGGTCTATTGTCTGCAATATTTGTTTATTTGTACAATTTAGATGCATAATCAAGAGTGTTGGTTGGATCCAATGGAGCCATTGAGCATTTAGTTTTTTCAACTTGTAACGTCACCAAAATCAGTCGGAAAATACAGAAGTCAGAGCTTCGACGTGGGTGCACCGAATGAATGGAAAAAAATCAATTTCTTTTCTTTCTAGATGAAATTAAGGCTTAAAAAGTTTTATATTCATGTTTATTATGTTCTCAGCTCTTGGTAGAGGTATGATATGCTTATTTTTTAGGATTCTCAATGAGTATTTCCTTTAAAGGAATAAAAAATTTACATTGGTGAGGACTTTATGGACACCATCAGACAGAAGAGAAAACAACTGATACCAGAGCTGCGATCTGCGACAGACGGGGGAACATTGCTTATGTGTGCTACGACAAACTGGTAATTCATCCGCGTACCAGTATGTAGTGGATTTAGATTAACTGGGTTTTATAGGTGTTTTATTGTTGATACAAGTATTAATGTAAATATGAATGTGAGTAGGAATGAAGATTTACTTTCATTACACACTCATAGGGAGGGGCAGTCATCTGCTGCCAGTCGCAGCAGATGACTGCCCCTCCCTGAGCCTGGTTCTGCTGGAGGTTTCTTCCTGTTAAAAGGGAGTTTTTCCTCTCCACCGTCGCCAAGTGCTTGCTCACAGGGGATCGCCTGATTGCTGGGGTCTTTCTGCAACTGTGGGGGTCCCCCCTACAGTTGATAGTGCTATGAAATGACTGTTGTTGTGAAATGGCGCTATATAAATAAAGTTGAATTGAATTGAATTGAATTCATAGCTCACTGAGGAACCAGTCCAGATGATGGACAATTTTATTAACAATTCTTTATTTGTACCAATGAGGAATCAGTCTCAAAAAAAAAAAAAAAAAAAACCTTGTGAGTTCTTGTTTGCTTATAATCAAGAAGATGGACATGAAACCAAACAATAACTGCCATATGTCTTTCAATAGTTTAATAAGAAATTTCAGAATAGGTTAACACATTTGGATGATTTTAAAAGAAAGAATTCAATATGTATCATGGGCATCATAGACTGTTATTGAATTACTGAGCATCACATGTGAATCAAACATTTATGGAACCAAATAAACCATAGTTTAACTTGGCAATATACTGGAAAATGGAAAACCATAAAATAGCATTGGTCAAGAAAAGTGGATGCAATTTTATGAAGAAAATGATGATTAAACTTTTTTTTTTTTTAAAAAGAAAAATTTGTGTTACCCTGAAAAGGGAACAGGAATTAATGAAAGGACAAAATACATTTTGAAATTCTGATAGGAGTTTGCAAATCTTAGGTTTAAAGATTTATACCAGGCATATTCTCAAGAATTAAATTTAAATTGAACAACAGACCATCAGCTACAGAGTCAGATCACGTCCCTGGTGGCAGCAGGGCCCCCACGTGCCAACCTTAATTCAGCTGGATGTCCGTGGATTCTGTTGATGGAGAAGCTGATAGACAGATTCTCCCACAAGGCCATGCTCCTGAGATTGCAATCGGGCTGTTCTTCAGCAAGCTGGGCGAGGTCTCCTCTTACGCACTGAAAAGGAATTTGTTTATTGTACAACGTCCCATCAGAGAGTCAAATTGAGACAAACGCAAGCCATAGATCCATTTCTTCCAATGTATTGTGGCTTGAATGAGTTGGTTTAGGCTAAGGGGAAAAAAAAGAAAATCTTCTTTCACGGTGATTTAAAGAAAAGGATTAAAATAAGGAAAAATGAACTAAAGAAAAGAAAGAATTTTCACAGAGCATGGAATACTCTGGGCCTACTTAAAAAGATAGGAAAAAAATGGAAGAGTAAAGAAGTCTGCTCCTTACAGCTTGACCAAGATCCAAAAACTGAACAAAGAAGTTTTTGTTTTTTGTTTTCTGTTTTGTTTTTGGTTTGTTTTTTTTCGGGTGTGGCAGAATTTCACTGAATTTCATGAAACTGAGCTGGACCAATTATATTTGAGCATCTTTTGTTCACAGAAGTCATAATTGGCCTAAAACGGAAATGCAGTGAAGCCTGGACCCCTATTGGTCAGTCAAAGTCCGGCTATGGGTTCCCAGAGAGAGAAAGGAGAGAAATCTGAGATGAGAAGTGAGGTTCTCCGAAACACGTACATACTGCTAATTAAAGCATAAATTCTTTAAACTTTAGTGACTAACATATCCTACTTGATAAAAGAACACACACAAGGTCTTCACATTGTACATGAGATTAATTTCTTAATGGTAAGCAGGCAAAAATTAATTTCTTTCTGAAAATAAAGTAACGCATATCAAATCAGTCCGCTCCACCTGGGCAATCTGAGCAGTCTGCTCCACCCTGGCCATCAGAACAGTGCACTCCATCCTGGCCATCACAGCAGTATGCGCCACCTTTGCCGTCAGAGCAGTCTGCTCCACCCTGGCTGTCGGAGCAGACTGCTCCATCATCGCTGGCATCAGAGCACACTGCACCATCATCACCGTCATCGGAGCAGGCCGCCCCATCATCATCGTTTTAGGTTAGCGTCCCCCAGCTGCTGGCTCCTGAACTTAAAGCTCCTGCAGCACCATGTTCATCTGTCTGCTGGCCCTTGGACTTTGGTAGGCCACCTGACATGCTGTGTTCATCCGTCCAGTGGTTCTAGAACTTAGGCCGACCACCTGATGGACATTTTGTCCTTGTTTATGCTCTTGTTTTGTCCCACCGTGCATATATCCCTCTCCTTCCACCTGATTGGGGTGTTGTTTGTTTTGTTTTTGGGGTGTCTGGAATCCACCCTTAAGGGGGGAGCACTTTCATGATCTGGACACCATGCCCACGCTTTGGGTTGAGTTTTGAATTTATTATTGCCTTTATCATGTACTCTGTCCTTAGTTTTTGGTCATTTAGCTATATTTTCATTCCCTGTCTGTTCTTGTATTTTTGTTTGTGCCTTTGACTGTTTCTTGTTTATCTTAGTTACCATGCATCTTGTGTTGTGTTTTTGTTACCTGTTGACTCTTTCCTCCATATGCAATTTCCCCAAAATGCAATCAGTTCTTTTAAAGAGGACCTGCTGAAGCAAGACTGGACAAAAGTCTATGTATCAGATGTAAATGAAGCCTACGACACATTCATGAACATTGTAACCACTCTTTATGAAAAAAATGTCCATTAGTAAAGATAAAGCTTAAACAGAAATTTGTCGACAAGCCATAGTTAACCAAAGGATTACAAAAAGCATGTAAAAAGAAAAATTCATTATATAAAGCATTTCTAAAGAAAAGGACAAAAGAAGCAGAGCAGCGGTATAAAACATACAAAAATAAGTTAACATACATAATGACATGTAGTAAAAGAGACTATTACAGTAAAGAACTGGAGAAAAACAGATAACACTAAAATACATGGACAATACTTAACAATATTCTTGGAAATAAAAACAGAAATACAAGCTACCCAACCAATCTTAAAAAAAAAAAAACAACAGCAACAACTCTGAGTGTGAATGCAGTCTCACCTGCAGATGAATTTAATAAATTTTTTGTTAACATTGGTCCTAATTTGGCTCGAGAAATACCCATTACGGCACCTATAGGTGATACAATAAGGAAAAACATTGCTATAAAAGACTCCATTTTCATAAAGAACACAGACGAGGGAGAGGTCTTTGAAATTGTTAAATCGTTTAAAGTAAAACATCTACAGATTGTGATGGTATTGACATGCTTTTAGTCAAAACTATCATTGAATGCTTAGTGAAGCCACTGATGTATATCTGTAACCTGTCTCTCCAAACAGGTATATTCCCCAGTGCAATGAAAATAGATGATGAATTTCTGAGAATATTTATTTTATTTTATTTTTTTCTTCACTTCCGCCCTCCAAAGAGAGCAGACGCTTTTTCTCCCAGCTCCGGCTCCTTATCTCTCTCCTTCCCTAACTGACTGGATCCCAGCTTGCTATTGTCTGTCTGCGTGTCTTTACTGCTGATTATCGAACGAAATTATGGATTTAATAAGCTGGGCTTTGAACGCAATTGACACTGTTTTTTCAACGAGAAAAACTGGCCCGGGGGAGCCGATTTGCCCCGCAGGAACAGCTGCTGCGGGTTATTTGAAGGACACAAGTAATTGGAAACTCTTGTGCCTGTGTGATCTCTCTATCGAAGATATTGAAGATTTATACCTTTTCGGAGCAATGGTCATCGGAATTCTACTGATTGGATCTGGGCTTGTTCTGGTGTACCGCAAATTGAAGAAGATGGACGGAGCCTATCAAAAAGCGGACCCGGCGAGGCTCACCCATCAAATTGACCAACTGGGCAGGACTCTGACAGCGGCTAATGGAGAACTGTACAGGAAAATGGATTACATCACGATCACGCTGAGAGCCGTCCATGATTCGATTTCATCGCCCAGCCATGAAGGATTTGAGCACTGAATCTGTAAGAGAATAGAAAGTTTTTTCTCTGAAGTCAGTGCTATTCGACCTGTTTTGACACCCTCAGCACTCAGTCCTCCAGATTATCTTCAGTATACTTGTTTTCATAACATGGCGGGCAGCATTTGACTCTCAGGGACAGCCAGCTGTCTGGCAAACTATTCCATCTGCCGTGCCAAGGACACGCGCCTCTGCTCAGACGGTAGACATAACATCTGCTGCGGGAAGAGACTTTTGTTTTCCTCCAACTGATATCATTGATTGCACTCAACACACACACTCACACTGACTCACTATACTGACTTGAAGATTCATTCATTCACTGCTCTCTTTTTTGTATGGATTCTATTGTCTGCTAATTGTGCATTGAGAGTTTTTTTCTTGTAATCATAATATCGATCATATATGAACGTTATTCTGACAATCAATGCTTTTTTCTCTCTCCTATTGCGTTCACCCCCCCCCCCTTCCCCATTGCTCCCTGTTCCCTCTCTGCTGACAGGCGCCTCATGGCTGCCGCGTCATTGAAAATGTCACCTATGATGTTCTCAGTGTCAAGTCAAATCCCTCGTATATTTACCTGTTATTTACTTGTGAATGTACTTGGCAATACATCTTTTTTCTGATTCTGATTCTGATTCTGATTCTGAGAATATTTAAAATATTATATGATAAAAATTGTTCAATGAAACAATACTATCGAAAACAAAAATGTAACAATAATGAGTGGATGTCAGAGGGACTGTAAAATGCTTGCCAAAAAGAAAAACAAATTATATAGAGAAATTATAAAACATAGAACTAAAAAGGCAGAAGACAAATATAAGAAGTATAAAAACAAGTTAATTAATATCATGCTGTGGAGAAAGGAGGCAGGCGAGGCAACAAGCTGGACGACACAGAAACTTTATTCTTTCTCCAACATAACTTACAGCAAAAAAGACTCCCAGGTCTCCGTGCATTCCTCTTTTATATCTTTATATCCATGCATCAAGACCTGGAACTTCAGACCATAATACATTGTTGTTTGAACAAAGAAATGTGTGGCACATTAACATAACATAATGCCGGTGCCGCTCCCATACCCTTCTTCACACAGCGGCTCAGGCAGCTCTTACTGCCCCCGGGGGGGGGGGGCACACAGACCCAACAGTCCCATCTGATACCCCTCGGTGATACCTCCTCCTTCGGTCCATTGTTTTCCCCTTCACCCTACCTTCTCTGGGTGGAGAAACCCCCACACCATGCCCCCACACAGCCCCCCCCGAACACCAAGAAGGGGCACTAACCCCACGTCCTTTGGTCTTGAGCCAGCGCCCATAGCGGCTGTAGCGGGGGGTCGCTGATCCAGTTGAAACGCTCTGCTGGTGAGGTGTGCCAGAGGGCCCGTCAGTCTGTGGAGGGAAAGGGGGCGGTGGGGACACATTAGCTTCTCGAGCGCAGGACCCTGCCGAGGGATCACCACCTTGCGGAGCCACCAACGGTGGGCGTCCGCGTCTGGCAGCTTGGGCTAACACCACCTCCTCATCTGCCAACACAAAAGCGGCTTCAGCCTGTCAATGCAGACGGTCTCCCTAAGCCCCCCCAGGACTAATACAGAATGCTTCACCCCAGGTTCCAACATCCTTAACGGTCCGTCATCCAGTGCGCATCGTGCCTGGCAAAAACAAAACTGGCATTCTCCAAGCTTTTTGGGACGAATGTGCAGGGAAAACAATTGTGGGCCGGGCCCGGTGTGCTCACAACCTCCGTACTGTGTAAAAATTGCGGGGGCAGATCAGCCTCGGGTGTAGGGTTTTCCATTAAAAACTCTCCAGGGATCCGCAGCGGCTGAGAAAAAACGAGTTCTGCCGGGGAGGCTGCCAAATCTTCCTTTGGTGTGGAGCACAACCCCAAAAGAACCCAGGACAGGCGGTTGATCCAATTTGTGTCCGTGTGCGAAGCTCTGAGCCCTGCTTTAAGTGACCTACAAAAACGCTCGCATAACCCATTAGCCTGAGGGTTGTACGCAGTAGTGCAGTGAATTTTGACCCCCAGGCTCTGGGCCATTGCAGACCAGAGTTCTGAAACAAATTGTGGAATCCTGTCAGACGTGATGTCCAATGGCGATCTGAAACGTGCAACCCAAGCCGACAAAAAAGCGCGAGCCACTTCCGCGGACGGGGTAGAAGCCAGCAGGACCGCTTCAGGCCAGCGTGTGGTGCGGTCCACGGATGTCAAAAGCTGTGTGAAACCTTGCGACCGTGGGAGGGGTCCCACCAAATCTACATGGATGTGGTCGAACCTCCTAGCCGGGATTTGGAATGGCTCGAGGGGGGCTCTGGTGTGCTTGTGTACTTTGGCCCGCTGGCACATGACACAAGCTGCAGCGCACTCTTTCACGTCCTTGCGCAAGCGCGGCCAGATGAATTTCGCCCCCACTAGCTTCACTGAAGCGCGCACTCCCAGATGCGAAAGGGAGTAGAACCAACTCGAAAATGCGACGGCGCCAAGAGCTCGGAACCACCGGGTATGGGCGGCCAGTGGAGACATCTCAGAGCAAAGGAGGGCACCCCTCTTGCACCACCCTGCTCTCCAGCCTTAACCCAGTTGGCGCAGACTGGAGCACGCAAATGTCCGCGTCCCTGGCTTGCTCCGCGGCCATGGCGGGGAAATCTGTTCCCATGTAGACCGGGGCAGTTAACACGTGTGACAGGCAATTGGTCACGACGTTGAGCTTACCGGCAACGTGTTGAATGTCGGTAGTAAACTCCGAAATTGCGGCCAAATGCCGTTGCTGCCAGGCCAACCACGGTTACGAGACCTCGGACATTGCGTACGTCAGTGGCTTGTGGTCCACGAATGTGGTGAACTCGTGCCCCTCCAGCCAGAACTGGAAATGGTGCGTCGCCAGGTGGAGAGCAAGCAATTCTCTATTGAACATGCTGTATTTGTGTTCATTGTCATGCAAAGCTCAGCTGAAAAATGCGAGCGGCTGAAACAAACCTTAGATGTACTGCTCCATCACTGCCCCTATGGCAACATCAGATGCGTCCGTAGTGAGTGCTATCCATGCAGATGGATCTGGATGGGCTAACAATGCGCCATCCGCAAGCGCTGTTTTGGCGTTAGTAAAAGCCTGGATTCACTCGGGAGTCCAGTCAATGGCTTCCGCGGGATTCTTTTTTTTTAAGCGTGGCATACAATGGCTTCATCAGCTGGGCTGCCCGGGGAAGGAAATGGTTATTGGTTATGGTTATAGTGCTCTCATGCTCTGTGGGTGCCGAAAGTCCGACACAGCGCGCACCTTATCCAGTAACAAAATCGCTCCCTCCCGCGAAAAGCAGTGACCCAAAAAAATCAATCTCTGGCATGCCAAACTGGCACTTCACCAGGTTAACTATCAGCCTATGTGCCTCCAACCTCTGGAAAACCATCTTGAGATGGGCGATGTTCTCCTCCTCAGACGCGCTAGCTACCAGAATGTCGTCTAAGTAGACAAAAACGAAGGACAAGTCGCAAAGCACTGCATCCATCACCCTCGGGAAAGTCTGCGCTGCGCCTTTTAATCTGAACAGCATGCATATAAACTCGAAAAGGCCAAAAGGAGTTATTACTGCTGTTTTTGGAACATCTTCCGCGGGCACCGGGACCTGATGGTATCCACGGACCAGATCCACTTTCAAAAAGGCACGCGCCCCCAGCCAGGTGCACGGAAAAATCCTGGCTGTGCGGAATGGGATAACGATCGTGTTCCATGGCATTATTCAAGCGCCAGAAATCACCACACGGTCGCTACAACCTGTCAGCTTTAGGCACCATGTATAGTGGGGATGCCCACGGGCTGTTGAAGTGCCTGACAATGCCCATCTGTCCTAAGTTGGCAAACTCCTCTTGTGCGCTGGCCTGTTTAGCTGAGTCCAAACACCGAGGTCATGCGAACACCGGCGAGCCTTTTGTTGTTATAAAGTGCTCGACCCCGTGTTTTGTTACCGTAGCCGAAAAAGTCGGGTCCATGAATGCTGGGAACTGTGCCAGCAAATGTTGGTACTTACCCCCTGGAGCTATAACGTTAGCCAGTGTTGTCGACCCAGCTCCCCGAGTTGTGGAGGGCAGTGAGGTAAAAGAGACAGCGTCCACTAATCTCCTATTAGCAACATCGACTGACAACCCATAAGCACATAAAAAATCTGTGCCTAAAATGGGGCCAGAACATGCAGATATCACAAAGTCCCTCTGAAAGTTGCATCCATGTAAGCATATCGTCAGTGTCCGCCCGCCAAATGTCCTGATGGTGGATCTGTTGACGGCCATGAGCTTGGGACTGCTGCATCCTGCCACCCTGTCTGCGTTGACCGGCAGGATGAGGCTCTTCTGGGAGCCGGAGTCCACCAAAAACTGTCTCCCCGAACGTGTGTCTGTGACATAAAGCAGTCTGTTCCTGTCGCCATCGGTTGCAGTTGCCACTGAATTCCGAAAGTGCCATCGCCACTCCCACACCCTTCTTCTCTCAGTGGCTCCGGCAGCTTACTCCCCCCAGGGGGTGCATAGTCCCAACAGTCCCGTCTGATAGCACCTGGTGACACCTTCTCCTTCGGTCCATTGTTCTCCCCTTCCCTCTGCCTTCTCTGGGTGGAGAAACCCCCACACCATGCCCCTACAATGCAAAATTGTAAGATTATTATTTTCAGTTACTACAGAATAACTAACACAATACTAAAGGCATATGAATATACTGAATAATGTAATTAGAAATAACTCAAGACAGATTAATTATCCTCAGTACTTTATAGAAAATGATCACATTATTAATAAAATTGATGATGTGGTTTATAAATTTAATAAATTTTTTGTAAGCATTTGACCAAAATTAGCATCAGAAATCCAAGTTCCAGTAAGACCGAATGACAGCCTTATAGAAAGGATGACTAATACAATGTTTATTAAACCAACAGACGAAAGGGTGATAATGTGGTGCACATATGTAGTTTCACGGGCTCACATGTGTATGACTGTTCATATGATCTCATGTATATTCCTGTGTGCTTATTTTGGCTTCACGTCTGAAGAGGAACAAAAGGTCTGGACCTCCTAGGGATAAGAGGAGGATGAGAGAGTTGGCCTTTTGATATGCAAAGAGATGGACATGAATGATTGCCTGACCACCCAGGTTGGGGTGGAAGCGAGAGGAACTGCAGGGGGGATGCATTGTGTTTGGGATTTAAAGACAATGGGATTTTGTACTTTGATGTCAGGGGTATAAGACTGGCAGATGTTGGGGGGTTTTCCTTCTTCTGGTTTTGAATGTTGGAGAGTGTGTTGTGAATAAAAATGGAACCTGAGAAATAACTCTGCCTCATCCTTTCCACACAATCTCCACACTGGTGACCTTAAGACGTATTATGGCCGGAGACGATTCTCCTGCACCGGACTCATCAGGAGCCAGCCAAGCTAATGCAGCTACCACAGTCCAGCTTCCGGACTTCTGGCAGAACTTCTGCTGCACGGTGGCGCAGTGGTTAGCACTGTGGCAGCACAGTTTTACCCTCGGCCGGGAGAGTGTGGGGATCGTGGGTTCGATCCCAGCCCCCGACCAACAGTGATCTGTGTGGAGTTTGCATGTTCTCCCTGTGCTGCGTGGGTTTACTCCGGGATTTCTCCGGTTTCCTCCCACACGCCAAAAACATGCAGGTTAGGGATACGGGGCACTTGCGCACGTGGCGACCGGCAGCTGGTGGTTTGTCAGCAGACTGCAAAACAAATCTACCTATGGGTACAAATAAGTAACCAAAAAAAAAAAAAAAAAAGAACAGTCCGCGCTCCTGGTTCAACGCAGTCGAGGCACAGTTCCATCTTCGGAAGCTTTCGGCAGACGCCACGAAGTTCTACCATGTAGTTGCAAAGCTGGACAACCACACAGCCCAGCGTGTAGAGAGCCTGATCAACCACCCGCCAGACGACGACAAGTACGGCACTTTGAAGGCTGCTCTCATCCATTTTTTCACCCCCTCGCTGGGAGAGCGAGCAGAGAAGCTCCTGGCGTTGACTGATTGTGAAGTTGACAGACCTGCAGACCTGATGGCGAAGATGCTGAGTTTGAGAGACGCCGAAGATGATGGCTTTATTTTCGTCCACCTTTTCCTCAGGACACTACCGCCAGCGGTGAGAGTTACCCTGGCCAGTTCACAGCTGCTGGCCCACCGAGACTACCACGAGCTGGGCCAGGAGGCGCAACGACTCGTCGACGCCCATAGACGACACACGGCCACGACCGCAGCAGCGGAGCTGGGCGCAACATCCGGAGATGGCGGGGGGCCAGAGGCTGCAGCACCAGACTCACCGACGACAGCAGCCGCGGAGGCCAGGAGGCGCGGAGCGGACGATGTCTTTTGCTTTTACCATCGCCATTTCGCCGAGAGGGCACGCAAGTGCCATCCACCGTGCCAATTCAAGCGCTCGGGAAACGCCAAGACCGGGAGTCGATAGCAGCTGCGGCTCTCGGTGAGGAGAACAAGCTGCTCTACTTGAGGGACGCGCGATCGGGGAGGCACTTCCTCGTGGACACAGGCTCCCAGCTGAGTTTCATCAAACCTTCCTACGCTGACCGGCTGGCGTCTTCCAGTGGCCCTGTGGTGTCAGCAGCGAACGGCTCGGCGATTAAGACCTTCGGAGAGAAGACCCTGTCTCTGTCTTTACACGGCCGCACATTTGAGTGGACTTTCGTCATAGCGGCAGTCAATTTCAACATGTTAGGTGCTGATTTTTTGTGCTCACATGGTTTGTTGGTCGATCTTGCTAACAGACGCCTGGTTAATGCACTCTCTTTTTCTTCTATTCCCTGCACAGCGCGAGTGGCCCCGCCAACAGCACAAGTCAACATCACAGCTGCAGGTGGTAAGTTCCACACACTCCTCACTCGGTTTCCAGCTCTCACGGTGCCAACCTTTTCGGCGACCGTGGCTAAACACGGGGTGGAGCATTTTATTACTACCACCGGACCGCCCGTTTTTGCAAAAGCTTGGCACTTGGATTCAGCTAAACTGGCCATAGCGCGCGAGGAGTTCACCAACCTGGAAAAATTGGGCATCATCCGACGTTCAAAGAGCCCTTGGGCTTCACCGCTTCACATGGTCCCTAAAACTGATGGCTCGTGGCGGCCGTGCGGTGATTTTCGCAGGCTGAACAATGCTACAGCACACAACCGCTACCCAATCCCACATATCCAGGATTTTTCAGTTCATTTGGCGGGGACGCGCATTTTTTCTAAGATAGACCTGGTACGCGGTTATCATCAGGTCCCAGTCCGCGCTGAGAACATACCCAAAACAGCAGTAATAACTCCTTTCGGGCTTTTTGAGTTTTTGCGCATGCCATTTGGGCTTAAAGGCGCAGCACAGACTTTCCAACGCATGATGGACGCGGAGTTGTGCGATCTCCCTTTTGTGTTCGTCTACCTGGACGACATTTTGGTAGCCAGTGCGTCCGAAGACGAACACGAAAACCACCTCACGGCGGTTTTCCGGAGGTTGGCGGAGCACGGGCTAATAATCAACCCAGCGAAGTGTCAGTTCGGGGTGGCCCAGATTGATTTTTTGGGGCATCGCGTCTCTCCCGAAGGAGCAGTCCCTCTGCCTGACAAGGTGCGCGCGGTGGCAAATTTTCCCCAGCCACAAACGGTCAAAGCGTTACAGGAGTTTATGGGAATGGTGAATTTTTATAACCGTTTCCTCCCCCGCGCGGCGCAGCTCATGCAACCATTGTACGCTGCGCTTAAAAAACAAAAACCCGCAAATAAAATCGAATGGTCTCCCGAGCGGGAGCGCGCATTCTCTGAAGTCAAAACAGCCTTGGCAAACGCTGCGTTGTTAGCGCATCCAGTCCCAACGGCCCGCATGGCGCTCACTACTGACGCGTCGGATGTGGCCATAGGAGCGGTTGTTGAACAGTATGTGGCTGGAGCCTGGCAGCCGCTCGCGTTTTTCAGCAAGACTTTGCGCGATAGTGAGCAAAAATACAGCGCATTCGACAGGGAGTTGTTAGCTCTCCATTTGGCTATTCGTCACTTCCAGTTTTGGCTGGAGGGACGCCGTTTCACCATGTTCGTTGACCACAAGCCGCTGACTTTTGCGATGGCCAAGATTTCAGAACCTTGGTCAGGCCGGCAGCAGAGACAGCTGGCCGCAATTTCGGAGTTCACTACCGATATCCAGCATGTAGCGGGTAAACTTAACGTAGTGGCAGACTGCCTCTCGCGTGCCGTGGCTGCTCCAGCCTGCGTAGAGGTAGATTTCGCAGCTGTTGCCGCGGACCAGGGTAGCGGCGCAGAAGTGCGCGTGGCCCCAGTCCGCGTAGGGATAGATTACGCAGCCATGGCCGCGGAGCAGGGCAGCGACGCGGACGTGCGCGCGCTCCAGTCTGGACCAACAGGGTTAAGGCTGGAGGACAGGGTGCTGCAAGACGGTATGTCCCCCCTAATCTGCGATGTTTCCACCGGGCGACCCCGTCCGGTGGTTCCGGCCTTGTGGCGCCGCCGCGTTTTTGACTTGATCAATTCGCTGGCGCACCCGGGGGTGCACGCTTCGGTCAAAATGGTAGGGGAGAAATTTGTATGGCCGGGCCTGCGCAAGCAAGTTAGAGAGTGGGCGGCAGCCTGCATGGCCTGTCAGCGGGCCAAAGTGCATAGACACACGAGAGCTCCTTTGGAGCCGTTTCATATTCCAGCTAAAAGGTTTGATCATGTCCATGTGGACCTCGTAGGCCCCCTACCGCCCTCGCAAGGGTGCACACATCTTCTGACAATGGTTGACCGCACCACGCGCTGGCCAGAAGTGGTTCCCCTGTCATCAACCATAGCCGAGGAGGTGGCGCGCGTTTTTTTAACTGCATGGGTAGCGCGTTTTGGAGTTACGTCGGATATTACGTCTGACAGAGGGCCACAATTTGTTTCCGAACTTTGGTCAGCGATGGTCGGCAGCCTGGGGGCGACGATCCACCGCACGACCGCGTATCACCCGCAGCTAACGGGTAATGCAAACGTTTTCACAGGTCGCTGAAGGCGGCTCTCAGAGCGTCGCTTACGGATGCAAATTGGGTTGACAAACTACCATGGGTTCTATTGGGGTTGCATTCTGCACCTAAAGAGGATTTAGACGTCTCCCCAGCGGAGCTAGTGTTCGCACAGCCACTTCGGCTGCCTGGAGAATTTCTCCCTGACAACCCAGCGCCAGAGTTCTCCTCGGCTCAGTGGTTGCAGGATAGCATGGGCCCGAGTGTCCTACCAGGCCCCGTTCACCACAGTTTTCCGCGTGTTTTTGTGCCTAAAGCTTTAAAAAATGCGGAGTTTGTTTTTGTCAGACATGATGCCCACTGCACAGCTCTGCGACCGCCTTACGATGGACCATTTAGAGTGCTAGAAACAGGTGATAAGCATTTTTTGCTAGATTTGGGGGGCAGAAAGGAGATGATTGGCATAGACAGACTCAAACCTGCTTTTGTGATGGCTGACGAAGCTGTGCAGTTGGCGAGGGCCCCGCGACGGGGTAGACCCCGTAGGGAGCATTCCCCAGTACACCCACAGAGATTGACTAACAGTTTTAATCCCAAGACAGCAGCTCCACAGCAGGAGGACGCCGCGGAAGAGGTTAAGCCCGCCTGCAGTAGATACGGCAGACGGTTGAGACCAAGACAGCATGTGGACTGATGTATGGCGATTTTATTATGACATGCAATCTGTGTTAGTTTGTTCCATCTTAGACGTTTGGGGGGGGGGGTTTATATGTGGTGCACATATGTAGTTTCACGGGCTCACATGTGTATGACTGTTCATATGCTCTCATGTATATTCCTGTGTGCTTATTTTGGCTTCACGTCTGAAGAGGAACAAAAGGTCTGGATCTCCTAGGGATAAGAGGAGGATGAGAGAGTTGGCCTTTTGATATGCAAAGAGATGGACATGAATGATTGCCTGACCACCCAGGTTGGGGTGGAAGCAAGAGGAACTGCAGGGGGGATGCACTGTGTTTGGGATTTAAAGACAATGGGATTTTGTACTTTGATGTAAGGGGTATAAGACTGGCAGATGTTGGGGGGTTTTCCTTCTTCTGCTTTTGAATGTTGGAGAGTGTGTTGTGAATAAAAATGGAACCTGAGAAATAACTCTGCCTCATCCTTTCCACACAATCTCCACAATAATAGAAATTGTTAGTAAGTGCAAAAACAAGACATCCACTGATTACGGTGGAATAGATATGAAAGTTGTAGAAACGGTAACTGTTGAGATTTTCAAACCACTGTCACACACCTGTAACTTATCAGTACAAACTGGTCAGTTTCCCAATAATATAAAAGTAGCTAAAGTTACACCACTGTACAAAACTGGAGACAAACACCACTTCACAAATTACAGAGCTGTTCACTACTCCCACAATTCTCAAAATTTTTAGAAAAGCAATTAATAACAGATTAGAACATTTTTTAGAAAAACACAATATACTATCTGAGAGTCAGTATGGGTTCAGAAGTAACCGGTCAACGTCACAGGCTTTGGTTGAGCTCATTGAGAATATCACAAATTCCACAGATAAAAAGAAATATGCAGTTGCGATATTCATTGATTTAAAAAAAAAAAGCATTTGATACAATAAATTATGGAATATTAATCAGTAAATTGGAACAATATGGGATAAGGGGACTAGCATTTCAGTGGATGAGAAGACACTACTTAAAGTACAGGAAACAATTTCTGATTATGGGAGAATATCAGTCAAGATATTTGGACATTGTGTGTGGCGTTCCGCAGGGTTCAGTTTTGTGTCTGAAATTATTCATCATCTACATTAATGACCTATGTAAAACATCACAAATCCTAAAATTCATATTATTTGCAGATGACAGAAACATTTTTGGTTCAGGTGAGAATTTACAGTAACCTTTAGACATTATCACTTCAGAATTTAGCAAAATTAAAAACTGGTTTGACGTAAATAAGCTGTCACTAAACTTAAGCAAGACAAAAATTATGGTATTCAGTAACAATAAAATAATTCAGCAAGCACGGGTACAGATTAAGGGTGTAAATACAGAAAGAGTACATGAAAATAAATTCTTTGGTGTGATAATAGACAACAAAAAATTTGCTGGAAGTCTCGCATTAACACATCTGCTCCAGATTGTCCAGAAGCATTTCGGTCATGGCTAAAACAAAGAATTTCTTAGACAAGAAGTCACTCAACATTCTGTTTTGTTCACTGGTGTCACCATTGTCATGAGCCGAGCCGGCTCGGCCCTGATCTCTTGTAGGTTTTGGCTTTACTGTTTATGTGCATTTTGTGTATTCTTTCCATCATTTTAGCCACTGCCTGACCGGCAGCTGTTAGTCAGCCTCTGACCTTTTTCTCACGCTGCTGGCAGTCTGTCGGTCCTACCACGCCCCCTCGCTCTCCATGATTCCACCAGCTGTCCCAGCCCCGGTAATTATCTTTCCCGCGCCTCAGGTGTTCCCAATTTGTGTGACCAGCGGCATTTGGTTTTAAGCAGCTCTTCGCTAGACAAACGCCGTTGGGTCATTGAACAAGTCACACCTGCTCTTCACGGGGTGATCGTCACATCAGGAGGGACTTTTATTCGCGCTCGCCTGGAGAACTGGACTTTTTGGGACTGTTCCATCTTGTGAGTAAATTGTTAGCGTTTCTTTGTGGTTGCCGCTACGCTGAACCAGAAGCATTTCTTCCCCGGCAGTATTCCGCTTAGGCTGTGTCCAGTTTATGTTCCCCCCAAGTTTGTTGAGCTACTCGCTGTCTTCTCTACTCTCCCGAGCGCAGCCATATTGTATCACAATTCACTGGTTCATCTGTAGCTGTACACTGGCAGTCAATAAATATGTGTGTGGTGAACTCTACCGTTTAAATCCTCATTCTTCCTTCTCCCCACCGTGCGCAATGGAAGGGCGCACAGGGGGTTTATAAGATAAGATAAGATAAGCCTTTATTAGTCCCACAATGGGGAAATTCCAGGATTGCAACAGCATAGGGATAGCAACACTCAGAGCAACAATCAGAAGGCAAGAAAAAACAACATCTAGTAAACGTATGTCCATATTACTATAAATGTATATATATAGACACACAGTGCAGAGCATTATGGCTGGTGAATGTGCAGCAGAAAGTCTAAGTTCTCTCTCCGCGGATGCAGCGGGCCAGCTGGAAGTCTTTGGGCATGATGGTGACCCCCTTAGCGAAGAAGAGACCCACCAGGTGGGCCTCGCTGGTCTCCTGCAGAGCCATGACGGCGAAGCTCAGGAAACGCAGGACGGTCTTGAAGTCCTGAGCGATCTCCCTCACCAGGCGCTGGACGGGCAGCTTACGGATGAGCAGCTCCGTGGATTTCTGGTAGCGACGGATCTCTCTCAGAGCCACGGGCCTGTGATGGCGAGGCCTCTTCACTCTGCCGGTGGCCAGAGCGCCTCTCCGAGCAGCCCTGGTGGCTAGCTGTCTCCTGGGGGGCTTCTTCCTCCAGTAGATTTTACGGGCGGTCTGCTTGGTTCTTGCCATCGCTCTTTATTATTCTGTCTTATATTTCTTTCACGCCGCCTAAACTCCAGCCCGGCACCCGCGTCCTTTTCGCTACAGCTCCCGGTATGTCGAGTTTCCCATTAGCACCGGGCGGCGGCCAAGTGCTAGCTAGCACTAGCTCCTCCCCGCTGTAACGTCTCCTGCTGCAAACCGTGGCTCCGTCCGCCGACCCGGGAGACCCCCGGGGCGATCCGTGCGTCCGTGATATATATACAGAGTGAAAGGTGTAGAAAGAAGAAGGAAGATAAAAAAAAAAAAAGGCTGTTGCAACAGGCAGCCGACTCGTGTGGCGCCGCCGGTCCCGGTTCCGCCGGTTCCGGTTATGACAACCATAGCTACAATACTGAACTGAGGTTTGGGGAAACACAAAAAAACTACACTTCAGCCAGTGGCGGGTCATGGGAGGAGGCAAAGGAGGCGGAGCTTCCTCAGATATTTGAGAAGAAAAAGAGAAGAAATGATTCAAGCATTGTGAAAATAAATGTGTTTGATATATGTATATTATTGTGTAATGTGTAGTCAGAATCGTGTCAGAAGCCCGCAGGAGTTAAAAATGGGCTTGCCACTGTGAGAACATTAATCAGCCAATCAGAAATTAGTTCATTTTTGTAACTAAGGAGGCAAGAATCTTTCTGAAATTATTTAGCTAATCAGAAATCAGTTTACATTTGTTGCATTGAAAAAAAAAAAACAGATGCGAACCTCTCACCAGTCACAGTCCATCTTTTGACAATGTCCCAGTATGATGCATTTCAACGCGCTTCATATCAAGCACTATTTACTTGCAACAAGTTCAGGAAACTACAATTTGGACACTAGCTTCGGATAAAAAGCAGTCCAAGGCCTTCCTCTAAACTGGACATTATGAAAAAGTCAGGATGGAGCTGGACAACACTCAGGATACCTGGATGAGTGGAGCTAACCCACTCATCCAGGTATCCAACGCTAAGTCAATGCTAGCCTTTGGCTTTGCATTTTGCAACCACTAAATTAAATTTGATTTGATGACAGGAAGATTTATCCAGATCCATGTAAAGACATGGTAACCAGTGAGTTAAAATCTGTTTCTATCCTGTATGCTGTTTTATTTTCAACTCTTTAAATGATTGTGGGAAATATTTATCATTGGTGTTCAGTTTGACTAATGAACAAGACCTAGGGACCAGTAAAGAATGAATTAATTTTTATGGGACACCAAAAACCCACCAAGCGCTCCCCAAAAAATAAGATGATTTTTATGCTAATATTTAGCAACAAATAACCATTCTTGTAGTAGCTAACGAGACACACAACTTCTAAATAACACATTAAATCATGTCTAACAGGACCTAGGGCCCTATTGTAATGGTCATCCGTGCACTTTTCAGACAGACTTCCCACTGTGCACCAATGTTTTTGTTAGTTTCTGTCAGTGCATTGTCTGTTTTTTTACACCTTGCCTCATGCTATCAAATTACCAGTAGACAGTGCGCCTGCAAAAAAAAAAAATTAAGAAAAAAAAAGAAAAGAGGAAGACCACAGAGAAGATTCATGGATGTGTCAGGTACAGGTTTAGGAGAGGACTCAAGCACAGGCAGGAGATTGGTGCAAAAACAATTATTTATTAACAAAACCTGGAACAAATTAAAGGCAGCACATGGGCTGAAAACAGAACAAAAACCAGTTTGGCAGAACTCACGGGGAAACAGGGCAGGACACACACAGAGAACAGGCAGAAACACTAATGACACCACACCTGACACAGACTGAACACTGGTACATATAGCCAAGAGAGCAATCGGGACAGCATGAGACAGATGGGTGCAATCAGAGAAATCAGATACAGCAGGAAGAAGCTATAGGCATGGGAAAAAGGAGGGCTGAGACAAAAGGTAAACCAAAGACATGAACACAGGACTAGGAAATACATAACCATGACAAATGATAATAATAAACAGAGAATCATAAAACATTAAACTCAAACCAGAATAAAGAACCTAACATGACTATGATAATGAATAACAATAAATACAGAGAATTTAAAAAACCAACTGAACTGAGGCAGGGGAAACACAAAATTACAAACTCAAAGTGGGAGCATGGACCCCAACCCATGCTCAGACCCTGACATAGCCCCCTTTTAAAGGGTGGACTCCAGACATCCCTAAACATTGTCAACAAAAAAGAAGGGAAAAAAAGAAAACACCTTCCCAAGGAGGGTGGTGGGGCACAGGCCAGGCAGGCTGAAGCACACTAGCTGCACCATGGAGGCCAAAACAAAAATGCACCCTGGGGAACCAAACAAAGCCCCAGACCCCAAAGCAATAAACATGGCCAGTTGGGTGGTCTTTCATCGACCTAGGGCCACTGCACCGGAGAGGAAGGCAGGTCAGGGGGCCAATCCAAGTCCATGGGTCCCCAGACCAGAGCACAGAGCAAGTCAGATGGTCTCCCAGAGTCCCCAGACCACCGGACCAGAGGACCAGGCAGGTCAGGGGGGTGGAACCCAGTTCCAGATCTCACAACATAGCCAGTCGGGTGGTCTCCCAGAGTCCCAGACCACCAAACCGGACAGCAGAATGTGTCCAAACATAACTGCGGGGGCACTTTAAACTCTGGAGACAATGATATGAAAACCCTAGACTCAGGAGATGATTACACGGAAACCTCAAGTTCTGGAGACGTCATAGATGCCCTAACCTCAGTAGGAAATACAGGACCACTAGGCTTTGAAAACAACACAGGAGCTAACTGCTCAAAAACTAACAGAGGAGCTCTCAGCTCTGAAGCTAACATAGGAGCTCTCAGCTCTGAAGCCAACACAGGAGCTCTCAGCTCTGACGCTAACACAGGAGCTCTTTGCTCTAAAGCTAACACAGGAACTCTCTGCTCTAAAGCTAACACGGGAGCATAATACTCAGGGGAAAGTGGCACTAAAGCACCACTATCAGAAATTTCAACCTCAGAGGGTGACAACAAAAACTCTTAAGCTCAGGAAGTGAAAATATAACACCTTTAAACTCAATAGATAACATTGGGGCCTTTTGCTCAAAATAAAACAACATGGGGCTTTCAAACTCAGAGAGAAACATTGGGGCCCTTTGCTCAAAAGGAAACAATATGGGGGTTTCAAACTAAGAAGGTAACACTGGGGCCCTTTGCTTTGGAGACCACAAAGGATCCCTTTGCCCAGGGGACAACAACATGGGAGTTTTAAACCACATAAGAGGTTCTGGCTCAGATAGCAACATAGAAACCTTATGCACTGGAAGTAGTACAGAAACTCTAAGCTCAGGGGATAATCCGGGAAACCTTAATTTGGGCACAGATAACAGGGGAGTTAGTAGCTCAGGGGATTCAGATGCAGAAATTTCTAACTCAGGGCGGTGCAGTGGCACAGTGGTAAGTACTGTGGAAGCACAGCAACTCACCCTTGGCCATGAGATCCCTGGTTCAATCCCAGCCCCTGACCAACAGTGATCTGTGTGGAGTTTGCATGTTCTCCCCGTGTCTGCATGGGTTTACTCCGGGATTTCTCTGGTTTCCTCCCACAGGCCAAAAACATGCAGGTTAGGTTAACTGGAGACTCTAAAGTGGCCCTAGGTGTGAATGTGTGTGTGAATGATGAAGGGATAGCTCCGTACCATGGCTGCTTCATCCATCGAGGTGGATGCCCTCAATTTCCCCTCTGGGAATCAATAAAGTACACAAAATCAAATCAAATCAAATCAGATGCAAAAATTTCTAGCTCAGGGGACCCAGATGCAGAAATTTCTAGCTCAGGGGACACTGATGCAGAAATTTTTAGCTCAGGGGACACAGATGCAGAAATATGAATTTGGCTCAGGGGACACTGATGTAAAAAGTTTTAGCTCAGGGGACTCTGAGACAGGAATTTATAGTTCAGGAGAGACTGACACAGAAATCCTTAATTCACAAACAGCTGACTGGTGAGATCTTAGTTCCATAGGTGGTGATAAAGGTGCCTTCAGCTCTGTAGCAAGTGGCTGGGACACACAGTCTTCAGAGACAGCTGACAGAGGCACGCTGGACTCTGGAACAGATAATTGTTGCACAATAACCTCAGATATTAGTGACAATGGCGCGCTGACTACAGGGACAGATGGCAGCAGTGCACACTCCTCCAGAGCGGGTTTCAGCAGTGCACTGAATATGGAAACATCAGGCGATGGTGGGCCATCCTCAGGAACAAACGGTGGGTGCGTGGCTCAGGAACAAATGGTGGGTGCGTGGTGGCCTCGGGCACTGAAGGATGTGGTGTGCAGATCTCCAGCGACATTTCCTGAGATGCGAGAGCATCCAACTTTGCTGCAGTCACCTCGGATGAAGAAGAGAGGCAGGGAGTAAGTGAAGCATCACCACAATTACCAGGAGCAAGACAAGTCTCTACTAATATTGGTGTTAAAGCAGAGATCAGTATTTAACAATATTTGCCTGAGCTCCTGATCCACAGCTGCTGGGGTGACCGTCTCTGGATGAGCCAGAGGAACTGTAGCATGCATCTCCGGCTGAACAGGAACAGGAGCATGCTCCTCAGGAACAGTTGGAGCCGTGATGCGTGCCTCAGAGACAGCTAGAGCTGTGATGTGCTCCTCACGAGCATCAGGAGGGGCCGGCTCTACAGACATAGTGCCAAGAAAAACTGCAGACATGGGGACAGGCAAAACCTCAGGCGAAGCTGCGTGCTTGTTCACAGACAGAGTGGCAGACTTATCCTCGACAGGTTGGACAGCAGGTTTATTCACAGGCTGAGCATTAGGTTTTTTCACAGGCTGAGCTGCCAGCTTTTTGACAGGATAAACTGGTAGGACACGCACAGGTGTATGCACCGAGCAGGAAGCTGGAGCTGACACAGAAACCTCAGAAACAGCAGGCACCTCCATAATCAGTCTGTTCCCACCCAGTATCGGCAAGCACTTTGAAAACAGCTGAGCAGGAGCTGGGGAGATCGGAGGGGACTGTTTGGATCACTGTGCCATATGGCTCGTAACTGATGCTCACTTCCTAGCAGAGCCTTTGGTGGTAAGCCAATCCTCCCCCCGCTGAGATACAAAATCAGGGAGTAACCAAGGTACCAGAACCAAGGAAAACAGAATAACAAACTCAAAGTGGGAGCATGGACCCCAACCCATGCTCAGACCCTGGCAGGATGTAGTGAAGGAGGACATGGAGAGGGTCGGTGCTACAGAGAAAGATGCAAGGGATAGGGTGAGATGGAGGCAGATGATCCGCTGTAGCAACCCCTACAGGGAGCAGTCAAAAGAAGAAGACAGTGCGCCCACTATGTGCTCGGAGGAGGCACCTCATTTCAAAGAGGTGTGGCAGCGTGCAATCTAATGCACATTACTATTACAGTGTATTCCATGAGAATCTGCTTTTGATCAGAAAAACGGAGGTCTATTGTCAGAAGCACACTATTTAATGATACTTCAGAGGCATGTTTTGACATCACGCAGCTCCGGAGCTCAGGAAATGGCATGCACTGGGATCTTGTAACAGTCATAATCGTCCATCATTTTAATTATATGATGATCATACACATTTTTTTTATTATTATTCCATCCACACTCTCATTTTAATTGTGGACTTTCTGTTGGGGTCCATCCACCATTTTTCCTAGGCCCCATGATGCCTTGCATGAATTATATGTGCAACTTCCGGTACTAGTTTAGAAAGTGGAGTTATCAGGGAAACAGGAAATTTTTCCTTGTTAAACAACAATGACTTCGGCATCAAAAATGCAGGAACATGGCCTTTTGCACCTCAAAAAGAGTAATATAATCATACCGCTTCCCACAACTATCGAGAGATGAGAAGATGACTTTAAAAAGTGGCCTGGCAGACATTAGCTCCATTAGTTAGCTCCGCTGCTAAAATGCTAATGCTAATAACAAATAAAAGCTCTGAGATAATATCAATGTCTCCACAGCAATAAAGTCTGTTGCATTTTGTTAAAAGATGTTGGACATAATCAAATTGATCTCAGAGTGACAAAGAATCTAGTCAGAGCCACAAAGAACCACAACACCGTGCCTGGGTGTTTTAGTGTTGGGGTGAAACAGACAGCTGCAGCTGTCTGTTTTACCCTGAAATTAAAATGCTCATGCTGCTGTCATGCCATGAATGTTTGTTATTTAATTTAACAGGTACAGACATTTTCTGACAATTGTTCAAAATTTTATTGATCTATATTTAGTGATTTAAAAATTAATGCATGCTGAAGCTGCTAATATCGTGTCCATATCGTTCCAATGCAGTGCAACAAATGCAAAAAACCCCAAAACTATTTGATATCTTTCTTAAACCGTTAAGCCTTAGGAAGCCAGCTGTTATTTTTTATTTATTATTTTACTTCATGCAGCCTTGCATCTGGTGACATACAGTATATGACACATAAACATCAGATCTGTGACATTCATACAAGTGAAAACATATCTGGTGCTCTTGTCTGTACCAATCACACCAGCAGTCCTTTTTAGTTTTCAGTGCATGATCTACACATTGCTGTTGAAGCTGCAGATGTAGCTGTGCTTATTTGTGAGGAGCCTCACACACGAACAGCAGCAAGTACCAAAACTATGCAAAAACATTCAAAAATACAAAAACTACAAGTGCTAAAATTAGCTGCCACTTGGACTGCAAAACAGGTATGTGGACTATACATTAAAACCAATTTTAAAAACTTTTAAAAATGCTATTTTAAATGCCCCACTACTCCAGTCTTGCTGACTGATTTAACACTACTTCAGCCAAAACTGGAAGTTGCCCCCAAAATCATTTCTACAGCACCACCCTCAGGAATAAGGTGGATAGATTAGGCATTAATGTATTATTTTTAAGGGAACTAAATGAATGAACAGGGAGCATATGTGCCAGTTTGTTCCAGTATGCGGTGCACGTGCTGGTGGGGGGGGGGATTTTGTTCTCATAACAGACTTATTAGGTATTAATGTTTTTATTTTTAGGGGAATAAATGAATGAACAAGGAGTGTGCAGTGTTTTGCTTTTCACTAACTCCCCAGAGGGACACAAGATGTGTCCACATCTGCACCGGCTTTGCACCCCAGGTTCCCAGCCCAGCAAGCTCCCCGATACCCACCCGTCAGCCCCCGGCAGAGGCTGCAGAGAGCAGGCTCTCTTCATGGCATGGGCCGGAGGTGGACAGGAAGCCACACCAGATTGCCTCCTTCCCTCCAAACCAGGACAGATAGTGGGAGACCCTCGGTCGGGGAAAGCAACAGAAGAGGGAGCATTCCATCTCCTGTTGTCTCCAGATAGTGGCATTCCATCTCCCCACAGCCGGGAGCATCTTCCACACCTTCGTTAATGAAAGTTTATGAAAGTTTGCACAGGCATCATCCTCTTTTCTTCATGTCTGTGTTGCATCCGTGTGCACATTAAACAATTCAGCTGATTTTTTCACTCCATTCTTCACCGTTTGTTCCTTTTAACATAACTAACTGGGCATGCACGAAGGAGAGGTTCTAGAGCAAGTGAACTTTTTCGACACCTTGGTTCTACCATGTCTAGCGATGGCTCTCTTGACAGAGAGATGAATATTAGAATTGGTGTAGCGTCCAGTGCATTTAACTCGTTCAGCTGTCTATGGAACAACAAAGGAGTATTGCTTGGCAGGAAGATCAAAATTTACGAGTGTGGAGTTATTCCCTCTCTTCATATAGTACGAATGCCAAGCGAGAGATACCCAAGATTCCTGCTAGACTGGATCCCCTCTCATTGAAACCGAGGTGTCGGCCAACCTAGGAATAACCTCATCAAGACCTACGAAGATGACTTAAGGCCCTTTTCCACTAGCCTCACTTGGCCCTACACCGCACCACTCAGCCCGCTTTAGGCGCTTTTCTACTAGCCCCAGCACCGGTTAGCAGGTACTTTTTTCATACCTAATCCAGGGCAGGGTCTAACCGGGCCGAGTAGGGCTGAGTAGGGCTGTGATATGACTTTAAGAGACTGGTCGCCGCTGATTGGTCAGGTTGTAACGTCATGAAAGCGACTTTTTCTGCTGAATTTACTCCACCACCGCCATTTGTAATTGTTCAGCCAGTGGACACAGTGCACGGATTTGCAACATGTCTTCATGTAAGGCTATCCCCTGGTCAAATGAGGAGGTGCGCAATTTTCTTGAAATATTAGGAGACGATCGCATCCAGCGCGAGTTGGATGGATCCACAAGAAATGAAAAAATATACCAGCAGGTGTCCGAGCAGATGGCTTCCCAAGGGCACATCCGCACTGCCAAACAGTGTCGCTTAATCCTTTACAGGTCGCGGGGGGCTGGAGCCTAACAAGTTATGTACCAAATTGATTAATGCAATTTCCTGTAGCTGCATATTAATTAATTGAAAATGTCTTTTTAAATGTCCAAAATCATACCTGTCAAGGCATACCTCATGTCTCCCTTATTGGGGGGCTTTCACACCTGTACTGAGTACTTAAAAACTGTATTTATCGGCAGATGAAAGAAAACTGCACCCCCCCCCCCCAAAAAAAAAAACAGCAACTGCAACATGAACTATTTCAAACATATTTATTCAAATGTACACTTTTATGGACACAATCTTGAGCCACAACTTCTGGGTAATGTGAAAATAATAAGCCAAGTAGCACAAAAAAAATAAAATAAAAAAAAAGATACAAAATATTTTTCAAATTTACATTAGCACAAGGTAGATTGCTTAATTTGAAAGTACACAATAAGAATTATTCTGAATATAGTTCTTAATTGTCAGCTAGATACTGTATATACACTTGGAATTAAAGAGTTTTTAATTGTCAGCTTTGTTACACTAATGCACTTGGATGAACTTGAAACAAGAAAATGTTCACTGATGCTGCTTGTTATAGTTCCAAGTAGCAGCCTTTGCTGACTCTAGCATTTCTGAAGTGGCAGATCAGATCAGGTGGCAGACCAGAAGTGATCTGCCACCAATGGGGGTAGATTGTGCCCTGCCCCAAAAAATGACAAACCATCACTTCTGCTAGTGATGCATTGGATTTGGAAGGCGATTCCTCTCTGTTCCGGAGCCGCAGGACAGTAGAAAGTGAGGCCATCAGCCTAATGATTGAGTCCACACTTCTCACTGTAGTGAGAATAGCTCAAGCTGAACACTCTGCCAGCCCCCTAGCTGTGGGGGGTCACACACACGACGTGTTACTCAACACACTCACTAATTTTTTTTCCCATATATTTTTCTTTTGGGCGTACAGAAATGGCAATACGCCCGTATTTGCTGAAATTGCATTTTCCCCATATTAAAATACGGCAAAAACGTATCACTTGACAGGTATGGGTTATGCTTTGGTATTCACTTTATAATGTATTTCTAATCTTTTTGGCATTGATGTATGTGGTTATTTATTATCTTTTCATTTTTCTTTCCCTTATCCTTTTTTTTTCTTCTTACTTGTTTCTCCTTTCTAAAGGCCATCCAGGGCCAAGAGTTGCAAATTAGCTAATAGCTATACACTGTTTGTGCAACACATCAGATTGATTGTCATTTGATTAATTTTCTATGTTTATTGCACTGTCCCTGTCAAATAAACAAATAATCTAATCTAATCACTTATCGGTGATCCACAACCCGGTCCCATTTTTAGGTGTGGTGATTGAAGTGCTGTTGTAACTCCTGTTTGAGAAAAACAAATAAAGCTCATGAACTGCCGTTGAAATCAACATGCTTCATTGAAATGCTTTGCGTCAGCTGACTATTAACCCATTCAGATTTCTGCGGCCACACTACAAGCAACTATTTTAAACATTACCCATCCATCCATCCATATTCTTAATCTTAATCCTTTTTAGTTTTGCAGGGGGGCTGCAGCCGAAGACAGCACCCTGCATGTTGCAAAATCTGCTCTACTGAGGGGCAAGCAACCATGGACAGTTCAGCTTATATACAGCAATGAAGCATAATATAATAGTGACATTGCACCAGTGTAATTCCATAATATATGTAGTGATCCAGCTTTAACGACCATGCCTTTCTGTTTTTCCATATAGGAAAGAGGAAAAGGGGCAACTCCATCGCTGACCTCACATCAGCAATGGTCAACATGCATCGTGAGCGGCAGGACCAGCGCGAACGACACCATGGGAGTACATGGAGCATTTGCGACAGGTGGCCGCAGATGTGCGGGCAGATGCGCGTGAAGCCCTGGAGCAGGACCCTGCGTTGCGCAGGGAAGAGCTCGCAGAGATGTCAGCATTCAACCGGGAGTTCCTGACCCTGTTTGGCAAGCTGGTGGACGCGTTTGGCAGTCAGCGTGTCTAAACATGTCTCCCCACGCCCAGTATGGTTTATTTTTTGGGGAAATTTGTCTGGTGGAATAAAATTGTATTGTTTGCATCAAAAGTCTGGTTTATCTGTTATGACACCGTATGAGAAAAGCCAATAATTACATACACATTCCATTCTCTGTTCACTCCACATGCTGCTGTTCATCAGGTCAGGTGTATAGCCTTCTAATGGTAATTTAATTTTTAACAACACAACGAAACGTAATGTCTTGGTAGGTTTTTTTTATTTTAAACAAATTTGCTATGCTGAATCCATTTCTCTGGAACGGGTACATTTTTTAGGTTATAAGCAGTTGTACAGGTGTGCTTTAACTTGTAGACTCTGATAAAGGTAAGTACATGTAAGCTGAATGTTGCATCACCAGTCAAAATTTAATAAATTAAGAAGGAATCTAGCAAAAATTTGGCACTAATAACATTAGACACAACTGTGGTTTTTGTAGCACACAACTGTTGTTACCAACAAGTATGTGCCAAATTAATATTAGCTTTGCATTTCCACCCAAGCTAACGTTGCTTGTCTGGCAGCATTTTTTGAACATGCTCTGTGAGGTGTTTCTGCATGTTATTACAGTACCACAACTGTTGTGACAACAACTTGTGCAAAATTTAGATTTCCGATAAAAATTAAAATCAATTTGGAAGTAAAAGTGGGGGACCCTTTACATGGGAATATGACATGTATCAGCACATGATTGATAGTTCAATTTGCATTTCCACCTAAGCAAAAGTGGCTTGTCCAGATGCATTTGTTGAACATGGCCTGTGCGGAGTTTCTGCATGTAATTACCCATACCTTAACAGATAAGCGTTATGAACAACAGAGGACAGGTAGATGCAAAATGCACAACATTTTATTTACAAAAAACAGATGTTGTACATATGTATGCACATAAATGTGGCTGAAAATAAATTTCTACCTATTGCTACACAGGTGCTGCATCACAGCATCTCGTATGTCACCACCCTGCTCCTCTGCTCCCTGGGTCGCTGCCACCACTGGTTCATCTACTGCCTCATCCAATGTCGTGTCATACGTCTCTCCATGACTCTCACAAAGATTATGCAGAGCACAACAACTCAGCACCATAGATTTCACCAGTTTGAGGTCACAGTCATTCCTTTTCAGAAGGCAGTGCCACCTTCCCTTCAGCTTGCCGAAAGCATTTTCCACAACCACACGTACTCGACTGATGGTCTGGTTGAAAGTGTGCTGTTCTGCAGTCAACCGTCCGGTGTCATGGAATGCTTTCAGCAGCCAGTTTTTCAGTGGATATGCAGAGTCTCCGAGGATGTAGTATCCCACACGTACCGCACCAATGTTCCTGATGTGAGGTGGGAAGAGGTTTCCCTGACTGGCTAAATCCCACAGTGTGGACAGTCTCAGCACCCTAGCATCATGCATGCTCCCTGGCAGCCCTGCAAACACATTCCAGAACAACCCCTTTCCATCAACAACACCTTGAAGGATTATGGAGTGCCAGCCTTTACGATTAAAGTAGTCGGTGTGAAATTGTTGTGGTGCTATGATGGGTATGTGGGAGCCATCAATAGCACCAACACACAATGGAAGCCCCCACCGACTCTCCACGTAGGCTGACATTTCCATGAACCTCCCTTCATGCGGAAAACAGAGTTGTTCTGGAACCAGAATTGACTCTGCTGCTGCACAAAAATCCTGCACACACCTGCACACCGTTGTGATGCTGACCCCAAACAGATGGGCAATAGTGCGGTACTCTGAACCAGTAGCAAGCTTCCACAGTGCGATGGCCACTCTCTTCTTCACAGGCACACATAGGCGGAATGTTGTATCTTGCCGCTCCATGCGTGGACGCAATTTGTGCCACAGGGAGATAAAAGTCCCCTCGGACATCCGGAAGTTCTGCAACCACTCCGTGTTGGAGAAGCCGGGAGCAATATCCTCCCACCACTGCGAGGCACGGTTGACTGCCCACACCGAGGGTCTGCAGCGATTATTTTGCAATGAAGCAGCCAGCCAACTGAAACACACACAGCATACATAATTGTAATGCATTTAATACCATTGACCTGGCGACATAAAAATGCGGGACATAAAACTGACATGACTATAAAATGACATTTGCAAGCATTAGCATGCATTAACTTACCAAAATACGCTCCCTCATGTGTTGAGCATTTAACCTCAGAGTTGCAGCTTCATATTCCAATAAGGCAGCTGAGAGCCTCATGTACCCTGCCTCCAACCTTTGTCTCAACGCACATCGTCTCAGTGCACATCGTCGTCTTATCTGGCTCAATTGTCTGGCCTTGATTGTAGTAAAAATCCACAGAGCAACCAAAATCCTCTCCTCCTCATCAGCCATTTTGTTTGTTGTGGAGGATTGGTCGCGTGTTTCACGTCACGAGGGTGTCGCGCCGCCTGCTGTTCAACAAATCCCACCCACAGCAGGTGTGCCAGCAGGTGCGCCAGCAGTAGTTGAAAAGCAACTGAGGCTGAACCGAACCGAAGTGAGTAGAGCCGGGTTTTCAAATCGGGGCTGAGTGGGGCTAGTGGAAAAGGGCCTTTAGAGGGGTTTCTTGTGCTAACTCCAGCTCAGGCCCTACTCAAGATCGTTCTGGCTGGTGCCATCTTTTGAAAGCCGCCAAAACTCATGCATTAGATTGTGAGCAGGCAGACCTATCTCAGGATGGGTAAAGACTTAACTAAGTTCAAGTTCACATGGGCATCAACTGTGATTGATGTCTTCCTTATTACCAAGCAGCATTACTATTGCGTGCATTTTGGCTCACACACATGGGCTTTGGTCAGCACAAAACTTGTTTTAAACCATCATGATCACAATTCACTTTAGATAATGCGCCTCTTTGAATTAAAAGGATGGGAAAGAGCGCTTTGGACTGGATTATCCAAACAGACCTCTGAATGATTAGACCGGCCTCTTTGTGTTATGCTCCGGTGGAAAGTTTGTTTTATGCTGTTTGGTAAGGAAATGTGTCACAATGTTTACACTGCGTTCCAAATGATGATGCAAATAGGATTTTAGTGTCATAAACATTCAATTTTTTGTTTTGCAGTTAAACTCATAGATGACATTGTGTCTCAGGGCTCTTTGCGCAAGATGGCGCCCACAGTGGTCGCCATGGTGCTTCGCTGCGCCCTTTGTTTGTTTTTGTTTGTCAATTGTGTGTCCGCCAGCTCTTATACCCGTGAAGAGCTTCTAAATATCAGGACTTTCACTCCCACGGACCTACTCCCAGTTTTTTTAGCTCCTGCCGCCGATCTGGTTCATTGCTTAGCTCGAAAAGTGAGACGGCGAAAGAGAGGAAGACGAGCGGGCGCTCTCGTCCGGCTCCGCAGGAGAGGCATGCGCACGGCTTTGCCTGGCATATTTCTGTCCAATGCCAATTCTCTCTCTAACAAGGTAGATGAACTGAGACTGCTGATGCGTTTTAAGGACCTCTCTTCCTCGGCTGCCCTCTGTTTTACCGAGACCTGGCTCAGGGAAAATACACCAGACAGCGCGCTGCGCCTCGAGGGATTTCAGCTGTTTCGTGCTGATCGTGACACAGAGCTCTCCGGTAAATCCTCAGGAGGTGGAGTCTGCTTCTACATCAACAGCAGCTGGTGCTCTGATGTAACGGTAATTTCCAAACACTGTTCTCCCGCCCTGGAATTTCTTTTTATTAACTGCAAGCCATTTTATTCCCCGCGGGAGTTCGCTTCATTCATCCTCGTCGCTGTGTACGTCCCTCCCGACGCGGACACGCGCGAAGCTCAGCGCGTGCTCGCAGATCACATCCAACACACAGAGCGGATTTTTCCAGACTCTCTGGTTATTGTGGTTGGCGACTTTAACCAGAGCAATCTGAGCCACGATCTCCCCCGCTACAAACAGTTTATTAAATGCCCCACCAGAGGAATAAACATGCTGGATCACTGTTACACTACAGTTAAGGACGCGTATCGCGCTGTTCCCCGCGCTGCGCTCGGACTATCTGATCACGTGATGGTCCACCTCATTCCCACATACAGACAGAGATTGAAGCTCACTAAACCTGTTGTGAGCACTACGAAGAAATGGACCAGTGAAGCTGAGGAGAAGCTGGAAACGTGCATGGAAATAACTGATTGGGGCATGTTTAAAGGAGCCACACATGATCTGGATGAATACACGGACACTGTGAACTCATATATCCACTTTTGTGAGGAGAGCATTCTTCCATCGCGCACCAGGGTGAGGTACTCTAATGATAAGCCCTGGTTCACTGCTAAGCTCAGACAGATCAGGAAGGAGAAGGAAGCAGCGCTGAAAAGTGGAGACAGGGGCTGCTACAGGGAGGTTAAATATCGGTTTAACAGAGACCTGAAGAGAGCTAAATCTGTATATTCTGAGAGACTCCAGCAGCAGTTCACTGCTAATGACTCGGCTTCTGTGTGGAGAGGACTGAGGCAAATCACCAATTATCGGCCTCAGGCTCCTAAAGGTCAGGATGACAAAGCCCTTTGTCAAAGACTGTCCCAACACTATGCCCGTTTTGACACCTCGTCATCTGTGTCCAACTCCCCCCCTCCCTCCAGCTCCACAGCCTCCACGATCCCTACTTCATCAAAGGCGCCCCCCCTCCTCCCCCCCTGCCCTTGTCATCAGTGAGCAGGACGTGCTCAAACATTTCTCCAGACTGAACCCGCGCAAGGCCCCCGGTCCAGACGGCATGTCTCCCTCCACCCTGAGACACTGTGCGAAAGAGCTGGCTCCTGTCTTCACAGACATTTTTAACACCTCCCTTAAGCTATGCCACGTGCCGTCCTGCCTCAAATCCTCCACCATCATCCCTGTCCCCAAGAAGCCACGGATCCCTGGACTTAACGACTACAGACCTGTAGCGCTCACCTCTGTAGTCATGAAGTCCTTTGAGCGCCTGGTCCTGCCCCACCTCATGCCCATCACCACCCCCCTCCTGGACCCGCTGCAGTTTGCCTACCGAGCCAACAGGTCTGTAGACGACGCAGTCAACCTGGCCCTCCACTCCATCCTGCAACACCTGGACTCCCCGGGAACCTATGCCAGGATCCTGTTTGTGGACTTCAGCTCCGCATTCAACACCATCCGCCCCACTCTGCTCCGGGACAAGCTGTCCCTGCTCAACGTGCCTGACTCCCTCTGCAGGTGGATCACCGACTTCCTGACGGACCGGAGGCAGCATGTGCGGCTGGGAAAGACTGTCTCAGACTCTGCTAGCATCAGCACCGGATCACCCCAGGGCTGTGTACTTTCCCCCCTACTCTTCTCCCTTTATACCAACTCCTGCACCTCCAGCCACCAGTCTGTCAAGTTGATCAAGTTTGCGGACGACACCACCCTCATCGGGCTCATCTCCAACGGCGACGAGTCCGCCTACAGGAGAGAGGTGGCCCAGCTGGCGTCCTGGTGCAACAACAACAACCTGCAGCTGAACGCTCTGAAGACAGTGGAGATGATTGTGGACTTCAGGAAAGTCACAACCCCTCTGCCCCCCCTCACCCTCACAGGCTGTCCCATCACCACTGCTAATTCCTTCCGCTTCCTAGGCACCACCATCACCAGGGACCTCAAGTGGGAGCCGACCATCAGCTACCTCATCAAAAAGGCCCAGCAGAGGATGTTCTTCCTGCGGCAGCTGAGGAAGCTCAAGCTACCCACCAAGATGTTAGTGCAGTTCTACACAGCCATCATCGAGTCCATCCTCACCACCTCCATAACCGTGTGGTATGCAGGAGCTACTGCCAGGGACAGACTAAGGCTGCAGCGCGTCGTGCACACTGCTGAGAAGGTGATCGGCTGCAAGCTCCCATCTCTCCAGGATCTGTACATCTCCAGGACCCGGAGGCATGCTGGCCGGATCATAGCCGATCCCTCACACCCTGGTCACGTACTGTTTGCCCCTCTCCCCTCAGGTAGAAGACTTCGGTCCATCCAGACTAAAACCTCCCGTCACATGAACAGCTTCTTCCCCTCTGCCATCAGACTGCTGAACACTAAGTGACTTATTGACTCTCGTGCACTATGTACAGCAGCTCAACCAGACTCATGTCAATCATCACTGTTTTCTTCCTGCATTACCAACTGCACTATATGGTTCTCCACATTATCTGCTGCTCGCTAATATATTTAAACTGCTGACTAGTATTACTCACTCTTATTCTACACTTTATTGCATGTATAGTTTATTTCTTTTATTTTATCATGTTTAATGTTGCAGCATTGCACCGAGACAAATTCCTAGTTTGTGTACTACATGAACAATGGCAATAAATCTGATTCTGATTCTGATTTGGATCACTGATATCAATCTCAGACACCTGTCATAATTAGTTTGCCAGGTGAGCCCAATTAAAGGAAATGCCTTGGACAAGGTATGAAAGCATTAAATATTTCACAAAAAAAAAAAAATCATGAAAACTCAAGCATGATCATTGACGGCGGATGACACCAAATACTACTACGTGGTTGCAGCGCTGGACGCATGCACAACACAGCAGGTGGCAAGCCTGCTCCAACAGCCCCCAGCCCACGACAAATATGACGCTCGCAAGACTGCGCTGACCCAGCGCTACACGCTCTCAGACGGAGATAGAGCGGAAAGGCTCCTGACGCGCTCCGAGTTAGGAGACATGTCGGCGGTCAAATTAATGGAGATGTTGGCATTGATGGGCACAGATGACTGGCATTTCCTCTTTGTCCACCTTTTCCTCCGGAACCTCCCGACAGTGGCCAGAGCGGTCCTTGCCAATTCGCCGCTGCTGGCCACACGCAACTACCGGGCGCTAGCGCAAGAGGCAGATCGGATTATCCTGGCAACCAGAACCTTCACTGTGAACGCAGCGGCATCGGAACCCAGCGAGATGGCCAGCGGGGTTGAGGAGCCAGCGACGGTGGCCACAGCGGAGGCCAAGAAATTTAAATTTCCCAGAGGGAGTCATCCCAAAGGGATTAATAAAGTTAAGTCTAAGCACCAGAGGCCAAGAAGCACCGGAGGAACACGCTCTGCTTCTACCACCACCGTTATGGAGAAGACCCACGCCGATGCGTGCCACCGTGCCAGTTCAAGCGCTCGGGAAACACAGGGCTGGCAGTCGGTAAACAGCATGCGACCGCAGTGACACAAACAAGCTGCTCTATGTGATAGACTCATGCTCGGGGTGAACGGTTCCTCGAGGATCTGGCTCCCAATAAAGCCTCATCCTGCCATCCTATGCAGACGGCTGGCGGGGAGTAGTGGCCCCTAGGTTGGCAAGCCACAACGGCCTCAGAAATTAAGACTTTTGGTGAGAGGACACTGACTATATCCTTGCACAGCCGTACATACCAATGGACATTCGTCATAGCGGCATGTAACTTCCCCATTTTGGGTGCAGATTTTTTGTGTGCACATGGACTATTAGTCGATGTGGCTAACAGACGCCTGATTAACGCAATGTCTTTTGATTCTCTGCCCTGTACAGCTCGAGGAGCCGGGTCCACAACACTAGCCAATGTCACAGCTCCAACTCACCCAGTTCCCAGCACTCACGGTTCCGACGTTTTCGGCAGCCGTCGCTAAACAGAGGGTGGAGCACTTCATTACCACCATGGGGCCGCCCGTTTTCACACGACCTCAGCGCCTGGATGCAGCTAAACTGGCCAGTGCATGTGAGGAGTTCGCCAATTTGGAAAGCCTGGGCATCATCAGGCGCTCAAACATCCCATGGGCATCCCCGCTACATATGGTGCCTAAAGCCGAGGGATCGTGGCGACCATGCGGAGATTTCTGCAGATTAAACAACGCCACAGCGCACAATCACTACCCAATCCCCCATATTCAGGATTTTTCCGTCCACCTCACCGGGGCATGCATTTTTTCCAAGGTGGACCTGGTCCACGGTTACCACCAGGTCCCGGTGCGCGCGGAAGACATACCCAAAACGGCAGTAATAAACCCGTTTGGTCTTTTTGAGTTCTTACACATGCCTTTCAGGTTAAAAGGTGCAGCGCAGACATTCCAACACATGATGGATGCGGTGCTGTGCGATCTGCCGTTTGTGTTCGTCTACCTGGACGACATCCTGGTGGCCAGCACGTCCGAGGACGAACATGTAGCCCACCTCAGGACGGTTTTCCAGAGGTTGGAAGAGCACAGGTTAATAATCATCCCGGTGAAGTGCCAGTTCGGGGTTACGGTAATCGATTTTTTGGGCCACTGCATCTCACCAGAGGACGCGATACCCTAACCGGACAAAGTGCGCGCAGTGGCAGATTTTCCCCGGCCTCAGACGGTCAAGGCGCTGCAGGAGTTTTTGGGGATGGTTAACTTCTACAACCGTTTCTTCTCCCGCGCAGCCCAGCTCATGCAGCCGTTGTACGGCACGCTTAAGAAACAGAAACCGGCGGACAGAGTCGACTGGACTCCTGAGTGACAGCAGGCGTTTTCCGAGGCCAAAACAGCTCTAGTGAACGCTGCCCTACTGGCGCACCTGGACCCGGCGGCTCAGATAGCGCTCACTACCGATGCATCGGACGTGGCCATAAGGGGCTGTCATGGAGCAGCACGTCGCTGGTTCTTGGCAGCCACTCGCCTTTTTTAGCAGGTCTTTGCGCGACAATGACCATAAATACAGCGCGTTCAACAGAGTTACTGGCTCTCCACCTGGCCATACGCCACTTCCAGTTCTGGCTGGAAGGGCGCAGCTTCACTGCGTTTGTGGACCACAAGCCACTAACGTACACAATGGCCAAGGTTTCGGAACCATGGTCGGCCTGGCAGCAGAGACAGCTGGCCGCGATCTCTGAGTTTACGACCGACATTCAGCATGTGGCCGGTAAACTCAACGTGGTAGCAGACTGCCTCTCACGCGCATTAGTGGCCCCAGTCTATGTAAGGATAGATTACACGGACATGGCCGCTGAGCAGATCGGCGATGCGGACGTTTGCACGCTCCAGTCTGGACCAACAGGGTTAAGGCTGGAGAGCAGAGTACTGCAAGACAGCCCCCCCCCCCATTCTGGGATGTCTCCACAGGCCGCCCGCGCCTGGTGGTCCCACACGCTTGGCGCCACCGCGTTTTTGAGTCGGTTCACTCCCTGGCGCACCCAGGAGTGCGCGCGTCAGTCAAAATGGTGGGAGCGAAGTTCGTCTGGTCGAGCCTGCGCAAACAAGTGAAAGAGTGGGCTGCAGCCTGTGTAGCGTGCCAATGAGCCAAGGTGCACAGACACACAAAGGCCCCCTTGGAGCCATTCCATACCCGGCTAAGAGGCACAACCACGTTCACGTGGACCTCCTGGGCCCCCTCCCGCCATCGCAGGGGTTCACACACCTCCTAACAGTGGTGGACCACACCACACGCTGGCCTGAGGCGGTGCCGCTAGCTTCCATCGGTCTCCGCAGAAAGTTACACTCGCTTTTTGAAGACATGGGTGGCACGCTTCTGCGCCCCTTCGGATATTACGTCCGACCGGGGCCTGCAGTTCGTTTCTGACCTCTGGTCCACGATGGCCCAGAGCCTGGGCGTCACAATTCATCGCACGACCGCGTACAACCCCCAGGCCAATGGGTTATGTGAGCGTTTCCACAGGTCACTTAAAGCAGCGCTCAGGGCTTCATTTATGGATGCAAATTGGGTGGACCGGTTGCCGTGGGTTCTATTAGGGTTGCGTTCAGCACCAAAGGAGGATTTGGCTGCCTCCCCAACAGAGCTTGTTTTTTCCCAGCCACTGGGACTCCCTGGAGAGTTTTTGCCTGACAACCCCGCACCAAACACCGATCCATCCCCGCCTTCACTACATAGCACAGAGGCAGGGACGGTAACCCGGGCCCGGCCCCCACTACTGTTTTCCCCGCGTTTTCATGCCAAGGACCTTGAAGGATGCATCATTCGTGTTTGTCAGGCACAATGCCCACCGGACCCCGTTGCGCCCAACCTACGATGGCCCGTTCAGAGTGTTGGAACCTGGGGATAAACATTTTGTGTTAAACTTGGGGGGACGCAGAAGAAACAATCTGTAAAGACAGGCTTAAGCCTGCCTTCGTATTAGCAGACGAGCAGGTGGTGTTGGCCTGAGCTCTTCAGCGCGGATGACCCCCACTCAGAACTCCCCAGGTAAATGACTCGACAGCTCAGTCACAATGGCATGGTAAAGATGTGTCCCCCTCCCCCAATATCCCCCCACAGATGGACGCGCCTCCAGAAAGCGCCCCCACCGGCACAGCAGTGCCTCGGAGCCGGCGACCCCCCGTTACAGCGGCTATGGACGTAGGCTGAAGCCCAGAGGACATGAGCGTTAAGGCTCTGTCTGAGTTTTCGGCGGTGGGGGGGGGGGGGGGTCTAGGGGACCTAGATAATGTAATTCTCCACTCAGACTGAATAGCGCAGGAGGAGACGCCCAAAACCTGTTAATTAGATATGCAAGACAGCCTGTGGTTTTCTCCATAACAATGCATGATAATATGCGTTCTCCTCTGGGTTGCATAATAATGCACCGACAGGCTGGGTGACAAAGGGAATTGTTATTGTAAGTCTATGTGTTGTAATGTGAATCCCCCAGGTCATGAGGAGAGTTTGTTAGGTATAAAAGAGAGATGCCAGCGACCTGGATTTATTCTTCTTGTTAACTGATGTTGGAGAGAGAGATTAATAAAGTCTGCTCTGCCCACTGCCTCGCCTGCTCATTCCTCTCTCCACAAAGACTAATTTTCAAACAGTCTTGTTTACTGTTGAGTGCCGTGCAACCCTGGATGGTCCAGATGGATAGAGTAGTGGATGGTAGGTGGATGGCCACCAAGTCGCAACAAGGCTGCGACGTCAGCAAGGAGGTGGTGGAGTCATGTTTTTGGCCGGAATCCGAGGAGAGAGCTGGTAGGCCCCTTTAGGGTCTCTGAAGGTGGGGAAATTAACTCGGCAAAGTATATAGAGTTTCTGACTGACCACTTTCTTCCTTGGTACAAAAAGAAGAACCGTACCTTCCGTAGCAAATTTATCTGTGTCATTGGCTGCTATGGGCATAAAAGGAGAGAAACTCATGGTGTGGCCCCAATCCTCCCCTGACCTCAATCCAACTGAGAACCTTTGGAGCATCCTCCAGCAAAAGATCTATGAGGGTGGGAGGCAGTTCACATCAAAATAGCAGCTGTGGGAGGCTATTCTGACATCTTGCAAAGAAATTCAAACAGAAACTGTCATGCGGTGACCCTCGTGGATCACCATAAGACGCCAAGAGTCCACTGGTGAGTTTTGCAGTGATGGTGATTTATTAAAACAACAAGACAAGACAAGACTATGAGCCGCTCAGGGCAAAAACACACATTAAGCAATACAAGGGCTCGTAGGGCTAACCCCGGCCACTACGAGCTAAACTATGACATGACATGAGACACGAACCTGACATGAAGGTCTGACGATGCTTTGACGAGGATAGTTTGACAATACTCCTGCGATTTAACTGCCGCTAGTGCCCACTTTATAAAGGCGAACACTAACGAGCAGTAATGACAAACGGCTGACCAACCTTGACAGGCGGAAGCCCCACCGAGCGCCTTCACAATAAGAGCCCGGAGAGGCCAGAATACCACCCACAGCTGTCAAGGCCGGCAGCGAGCTGTGCTTAGCCCGAGCGCGGACAGAACCCAGCGCTCGGGTCGTAACAGAAACTCTCCAAAAACTCACAAAACTCACAAGTTCAATGGATGAAAGAATTGTGAAGGTTATATGGTAAATGGTGTTCACTTATTTAGCACTTTTTCTCATTTCTCGATGACCAAAGCACTTTACAGATCCTGCTATCCACCCATTCACACACACACATTCACACACTGATGGCAGTGGAACTGCCATACACAGGCACTGGCCTGACCCACCAGGAGCATCAAAGAAGGGGTCCTATGTTAACATGTAACTTGGCCTATTAAGATGTTTTTGATTGAAACAGCTTTTGATTTCAGTTAATATGACCTCCTAATGCTGTAAATTCAACACATGACCATTTTCAGTTCTTTAAGCAATAAAATGTTTTGAAACTCTGTTGGGCAACTAGGGTTAGGTTTTTTATTTTTGCAAAAAAAAAATCGTTATCATTGGGAGGTTTGTTCAATAAAATTTGAATTATGCTCTAACATTTGATGACTTGAAAATCATACTGTCATTTGCGTCAACTATTTAGGAAAATCAGAGCCAAATATAATTTGCATAACAATTTGGAACGCGGTATAGAGGCAGGACCGACTTGCAGGACTCAAGTTCAAAAGTTTTTATTTGAGCTGGTTAGTCAAACGCAGCTTGAGGGTCAAAACACAAAATCAAGCATGGCAGCCAGGCAAAAATAACAGCCTAAACAAGAATAATGTTCATTTTGTCTTCTTTTCCAATAATTAATTTACTGTTTCTTTCTTTCAGACAAAAAGGGAGAAGATGTTTGTTTTTTTTTCCTCAACATGTTTCGACTGGCATCTGCAGTCATCTTCAGAAGGGTCAGCTGATCACTGTGACCTGTTGTTTATCAGCTGTTTTATTTAGGCGTGGCCAACCTGATAGACCTGACAGATTTACCATGCTGGCCACGCCTGGCGTCATCAGGTGGTCTCTGGAGGATGGAGTCCCAGGTGTGGGAAAGCATGAATGCTCCCTCATCCCAGTTCAGGGTGTCCTCTGCACGTTTTCTGATTTCTATATGGCTTCCTTGATCCAGCGTTTGTGTTTATTATCCTCCGATCCAATGATTCTTGTGTTGTCCCAGTCCAACGTTTGATTGTTCCTTTTGCAGTGATCCAGTATTGCTGATTTCAGGGTTTCTTGTTCTGTCTTATCTTTCTGTGATCTTGTGAGTTGTCCCAGTGTTTCCTTTTCACATTCCTTCTTGTGTTCTTTCTTTCTTGTGTTGAGTGTTCTTCCTGTTTCCCCGATATACAGCATCTCACAAAAGTGAGTACTTCCCTCACATTTTTGTAAATATTTTATTAGATCTTTTCATGGGGCAACACTGAAGATATGACACTTTGATACAATGTAAAGTAGTCAGTGTACAGCTTGTATAACAGTGTACATTTGCTGTCCCCTCAAAATAACTTAACACACAGCCATTAATGTCTAAACCACTGGCAACAAAAATGAGTACACCCCTAGTTAAAATGTCCAAATTGCGCCCAAAGTGTCAATATTTTGTGTGACCACCATTATTTTCCAGCACTGCCTTAACTCTCTTAATCATGGAGTTCACTAGAGCTTCACAGGTTGCCACTGGAATCCTCTTCCACTCCTCCATGACGACATCATGGTGTTAGAGACCTTGCGCTCCTCCACCTCCCGTTTGAGGATGCCCCACAGATGCTCAATAGGGTTTAGGTCTGGAGACACGCATGGCCAGTCCACCACCTTTACCCTCAGTTTCTTTAGCAAGGCAGTGGTTGTCTTGGAGGTGTGTTTGGGGTCGTTATCATGTTGGAATACTGCCCTGTGGCCCAGTTTCCAAAGTGCGGGGATCATGCTCTGCTTCATTATGTCACAGTACATGTTGGCATTCATGGTTCCCTCAATGAACTGTAGCTCCCCAGAGCCGGCTGCATGAGTGCAGATACTGTACAGTGGTGTGAAAAGGTGTTTGCCCCCTTCCAGATTTCTCTTTTTTTTGTATGTTTGTCACACTTAAATATTTCAGATCATCAAACAAATTTAAATATTAGACAAAGATGACACAAGTAAACACAAAATGTAGTTTTTAAATGAAGGTGTTTATTATTAAGGGGAAAAAAAATCCAAACCTACATGGCCAGTGTGAAAAAGTGATTGCCCCCTAAACCTAATAACTGGTTAGGCCACCCTTAGCAGCAACAACTGCAATCAAGTGTTTGCAATAACTGGCAATGAGTCTTTTACAGCGCTATGGAGGAATTTTGGCCCACTCATCTTTGCAGAATTGTTGTAATTCAGCCACATTGAAGGGTTTTCAAGCAGGACTTTGACTATGCCAATCCAAAGTCTTCATTTTGTTTTTCTTAAGCCATTCAGAGGTGGACTTGCTGGTGTGTTTTGAATCATTGTCCTGCTGCAGAACCCAAGTGTGCTTCAACTTGAGGTCACGAACAGATGGCCGGACATTCTCCTTCAGGATTTTTTGGTAGACAGCTGAATTCATGGTTCCATTTACCACATAAAGTCTTCCAGGTCCTGAAGCAGCAAAACAGCCCAAGACCATCACACTACCACAACCATATTTTACTGATGGTATGATGTTCCTTTTCTGAAATGCTGTGTTACTTTTACGCCGGATGTAATAGGACACGCACCTTCCAAAAAGTTCAACTTTTGACTCATCAGTCCATAGAGTATTTTCCCAAAAGTCTTGGGGATCATCAAGATGTTTTCTGGCAAAACTGAGACGAGCCTTTATGTTCTTTTTGCTCTGCACTGGTTTTCGTCTTGGAACTCTGCCATGCAGGCCATTTTTACCCAGTCTCTTTCTTATGGTGGAGTCATGAACACTGACCTGCACTGAGGCAAGTGAGGCCTGCAGTTCTTTGGCTGTTGTTGTGAGGTCTTTTGTGACCTCTTGAATGAGTTGTCACTGCGCTCTTGGGGTAATTTTGGTCGGCTGGCTCTCATTGGATAATGGCTCTCACTGTGGTTCACAGGAGTCCCAAAGCTTTAGAAATGGCTTTGTAACCTTTTCCAGACTGATAGATCTCATTTACTTTGTTTATCATTTGTTCCTGAATTTTTTTGGATTGCAGCATGATGTCTATCTTTTGAGGACCTTTTGGTCAACTTCACTTTGTCAGGCAGGTCCTATTTAAGTGATTTCTTTATTGAGAATAGGTGTCGCAGTAATCAGGCCTGGGTGTGGCTAGAGAAATTGAACTCAGCTTTCTAAAGATGTGATAAACCACAATTAATTTATGTTTTAACAGGGGGGGGGGGTCACTTTTTCACACAGGGCCATGTAGATTTCGATTTTTTTTTTTTACCCTTAAGGAGTGGTGTTAATTACAGGCAGAAGGGGAGCTCAGCTGTGGAGAATGAATAATTAGGAGAGAGAGAGAACAGTGTGCAACCTGGATCACTACAAAGGTCAGTTATGACCAGGATGTAGTACATTTTATTTCAAAAGAGAAACAGTGCATATTGAGTTTTATGCACTTTGAGATATGCCTGAGTAAGATGTGACCAAAATGGTTATTTACAGAATTTTTTATTTATTTATTTAGTTGTTCAAGAGGAAAAATATTTCTACCACTTCATGTTCTGCTCAACCCCAGCACTGTTATTGTGTTTCTATGCACTTTTGATGTGCCTTTGTCATGCCCAAGCGCACATTTAAAACCAAGACAATGAATGAAAAGAGCATATTTTTCATCATATCGATCTGTGTTGGTTTGAAATTTAATGGCTTCTCCCACAGCTTCGTGTTAGCAGTGTGCTCCGCTAGCTGGTCCCACACCATCTCGTCTTCCAACTGGACAAACCTGCATGTACTCAACAGACAGCGGAGGTCAGCAACGTATTGCTGTATCATCTCTCCCACTCCCTGTCGGCATTGGCGAAACCTAATCCTCTGTACCAACACACTCTCAGGTGTTGCAAAATGTCCAGCCAGCAAGGTGACACATTCGTCATAGGTGTCCGTGGGCCCCAATGTTCTAAATACACGCTGTCCCTCACTGCCAAGGCTGTGCACCAACATAGCACACAGTCGAAGCTTGCTAGCTTTAGCTAGATCCATAGCTGACGTGTACATCTCGAATGATTCAAACCAACAAGGCCATGGAATGGGCGGCTCACCAGGTGTGGTGAGGAACAGTGGTAGGGTTTGCAAGCATGCTTCCACTTTTCAGGAAAATGACTAATTCTCCTTCAGAAGACCAATTTGTTACCTCATCGCCAATGTTGTATCTGTGCAAAGAATGAGACCAGCAGATTCATCCACATATTGAGGGTAGCTTTACTGAACAAGCTAACAATTAGCAGCAGATAGTAGAGGTGTAGTACAGGCAGGTTAGGTGGTGGAAGGCGGATCGCCAAAGAGGATGACTCCTCCCATTAGCCCCTTAATATAAGAACGGCGTGATGACATCACCTTGTGTGTGTGTCCCCAAGTCCAAGGTGTGTGTGGTAGCATTTTCAATATGCCACAATAGCCAACACATAAAGGCTGTGTGTTTTTTAAGAGAAGTGACTTGATGTATTTTTGATAATTACGTGACCAATAGACACATTTCAGATGGTTAAAACCTACAAACACACCATTTTTAACTCATTCACCCCTTTAACTGATTGGGACCTTTAGTAGTGTTCCTACACATTAAGAAATAAATCCTAATATATATTGCTATAAGGTTACACATACAACATACTGATGGCAGATTAAAGACAGAAGCCTGTAAATACATGTGGAACCGAAACTAACTTTGTATGGAATGACTCCCTAAGCTGTGGCTGAACTTTGATCTGTATGCAGTACTGGTAGATTGCAACAAGCCAATCAAGTTGTAAACCAGGGAATAAATTACACTGTAAAAAATTATTTGTTGACTCAACTCAGTGAAGTCATCCTCTTGGTTTAAATGTCATTGTGAAGTATCAAGTTTATAACATACAAAATAAAGTAGTTTTAGATTAGATTAGATTAGATTAGATTCAGCTTTATTGTCATTACACATGTATGAATACAAGGTAACGAAACACAGTTTAGCATCCAATCAGAAGTGCAAAGGACAGCAGTGCAGTATATACAGTAATTGACAGTATGTGCAATTAAAGCAAATATATGCAGACAGGTCAGTGTAGAAAGTTAAGAGTACTGTTATGTGCAAATAATGTACAATAAGTTAGGTGGGCAGTTATGTACAGGTGAGGATGGTAAGAGATGGGAATAAGTTAGCATAAATTACAGAAGAGCAAAGTACAAAGTTACTAGTGCAGAATAAGTGTTGACTCAACTTTTTAAGTTAAACAATTTAGACCACAAAAGATTAGCCAGGAGAGCTGGAATAGATGGAAACCTTATAGTTGTGGCGGGGGGGGGGGGGGGGGGGGAGAGAGATATATTTTTTTTCTGTCCTCTTCACAAACCTTCAAAAGCTTTTGTAGCAAATATTTAATTCATAAATCATAAATAAATCCTATAAGTCATAAATCCTTCATGATTGCTATTTCACGTACATAACTGGGTTTCCCCGGAGTACTACTGTGAGCAACTGTGATGAAGAGGCAAGTGGCAACTGAAGTTCCTCCAGTGGCCACTTGCAAATGGCTCAGCAAATGAGTTTTCCTTTTGAGACTTCCATGAAGAAAAGCCCTTTGCCATCCATGAAAATCTACAAAGGGTGAAAAAAATATGTTTGATTGGCCCACCCCTCATGAGCAAACTGCTCCAGTTGTCTTAGGTTTGAAGGGTGCCTTCTCCAGACGGCATGTTTCAGCTCCTTCCACAGATGTTCAATAGGATTTAGATCAGGGCTCATAGAAGGCCACTTTAGAATAGTCCAATGTTTCGCTCTTAGCCATTCTTAAGTGTTTTTAGCTGTGTGTTTTGGGTCATTATCCTGTTACAAGACCCATGACCTGCAACTGAGACCAAGCTGTCTGACACTGGGCAGCACATTTCTCTCTAGAATACCTTGATAATCTTGAGATTTCATTGTACCCTGCACAGATTCAAGACACCCTGTGCCAGATGCGGCAAAGCAGCCCCAGAACATAACAGAACCTCCTCCATGTTTTACAATAGGGACAGTGTTCTTTTCTTGGTATGCTTCATTTTTGCGTCTGTGAACATAGAGCTGATGTGCCTTGCCAAAAAGTTGCAGTTTTGTCTCGTCTGTCCATAGGACATTCTCCCAGAAGCTTTGTGGCTTGTCAACATGCAGTTTGGCAAATTCCAGTCTGGCTCTTTTATGATTTGTTTTCAACAGTGGTGTCCTCGTTGGTCGTCTCCCATGAAGTCCACTTTGGCTCAAACAATGACGGATGGTGCGATCTGACACTGATGTACCTTGACCTTGGAGTTCACCATGAATGTGTTTAGAGGTTGTTCTGGGCACTTTTGTTACCATTTGTATTATCCGTCTCCTCCTGCGGCCACGTCCAGGGAGGTTGGCTACAGTCCCGTGGATCTTAAATTTCTGAATAATATGTGTAACTGTAGTCACAGGAACATCAAGCTGCTTGGAGATGGTCTTATAGCCTTTACCTTTAACATGCTTGTCTATAATTTTCTTTCTAATCTCCTGAGACAACTCTCTCCTTTGCTTCCTCTGGTCCATGTTCAGTGTGGTACAGACCGTGTCAACAAACAGCACAGTGACTACTTGTCACCCTTTAAAAAGACTGACTGACTGATTACAAGTTTGTAGACACCTGTGATGTTAATTAGAGGACACATCTTGGTTGAACATGTCCCTATGGTCACATTATTTTCAGTCTTTTCTAGGGGTACTATCATTTTTGTCCAGGCCTGTTTCATGAGTTTGATTTTTAAAATAATTCTGTTGAACCACAATTCAAAAGCATTATCTGATTTTCATTGGTTAATTTTCATAGAATTTTTATTTATTACCACTTTTGTCAGATTCAAGTTATTTCTGTGACCATTGTGGGTTTTTCTTTCATTAACAGAGGGGTACCAACAATTTTGTCCACGTCTGTATGAGTTGAATGTTGTGAAATGGCGCTATATAAATGAAGTTGAATTGAAATAAAGTTGAATTGAAAAAAAAATGCTGCAGATGGACATGCAGTCTAAAAAAGGTACTTGAGTAGTGAGCAATGACTTAGCTCTCAACAGTATGAGAGATTTTTTCTTTTAAATCGATGACTTTTCATAAAGGTGCAATTGTTTTTGTGACAATTTATGACAGTTTTCATAAGAAAATCTAAAACCTTTTACTCATAAATTTGCAGTTCTTCTCTTGTAAAATGTGCAACATTTTTCTTGTAAATCTATTACGTTAGTCCAGAAAATAAAGGCAGTTTATGTCATTGTGATTTGTGAGGTTTTCCTTTTAGATGTGTTTGTCTGAGGGAGATATAAACTGTCCACAAGAAGAATTATGATTTCAAATTATTAGTAGAAATGGATTAGTACTCAGTTTACATCAAACTTAGCATTATGTATTAAGAATTCTTACATTTTTATCTCAAGTAAATCCAAGTCTATCTACTATTGAAATACAAATTCAAATTAATTTTACTTTTCAACAATGTTTTCCATAATAAATTAAAAAAAACATCACTGTGGTATTTTATCACCACCTATCAACCTTGAGTCAATAACTGTTGATAAATGAATTACACAGAAAAAGAACAAGGCATACAGAAACTCCTGCTGCATCCACATTCCAGAAGATTATTGCCCATAATGCAAATTTAATCACCACCATAACTTGATTTATGGGTACTACTGTAAATGTTTAACGTTGGTCTGCACACACTCCAATAATATATTCACTCAAAGCTTACACCTAGTCAGGTCATGAGCATGATAAGCACACACTTTTGTGCACACCCAGTTACTCACACGTACTTGTCACTGCACACTTTTGACTTGTTTTCATTCATTAGCTGCCTAATAGAAGGTTGAGATAAGATTCTCTATACCACATTATGCCTGCTTAAAAACAACAACAACAGTGCAAACTCCTGTATTAGTTTCTGGCAGACTTTTGAGTTGGAAAAGTCCCTTTAGCTAACCCGAAATAACCCCGAACTGTAGAGAATAAAGGTCAGCATGCCATCATCACACATGCACCTGTGATTCCACCCAAAGGTTATGGAGGGAAACTGGGAAGTGAATAGAATAATATTGTTCAGTCATTATGTTTGTGTGTTTATTTGTTATACTGTAGGTATTTTTTTAATATATTGTTCAGAACTCCTTATAAGAACTCCTTATACAAAGATGTGGAGTGATGATGGTCAGGTTGGTGGCGGTGATGCACCTGTGGGCTGGTTGCCAACCGCCAATCAAATCTAAAAGAAGAAGAATATAAAGTCACAAATATTTGATTTGTGCAGTTGGCAAATTTGTTACAAACAAAAAAGATTAGCAATGATTTATCAGGAATAACTTAAATATAATATAGGAATAATAAAGGAATACTATTTGTGGGAATAATTTAAAATTAGTTCTGAAGAATGTATTAAGAAATGTATTATCTTGAAGGCTAAAATGAAAAATGAATTAGCAGGCCAAATTATGCAAACAACTGTTCTTAAACATTTCTACCCGTTTGAAAATTTAGAGCTGAATATTAAAAAAATCCTCTTTTCTTTTATTTACTTATTTAATTTATTTATTTATCGTCATACAACTTTTGTACAATTGTTTTTCTGCCCCTCATTTTCTTGTTGTAAGCATGGGCTACAACATGGCTGCTTCTAAGGGTGGATTCACACTACAACATCTGTACCAACTTTTACTGATGTTTTAGCAAATGTCTGGCTCTGCTGGCAAAAGTTGATAAAAAAAAATTAATGATAGTGTTTGTTGGCAAACGCTGGCAAAGATGTATTCATTGAGAATTTTAAGTATGCTGAACATTTGGCAACGTTTGGAAATAAACATTGGTGAAAGTTGTGCTCAGTTTGCAAAAGTTCCTGAGCGCTGGGCTAAGTTATTCAGAGTTCGCCTAAGTCAGCCTAAGTAAAGCTCTACTGGCAAACGTAGACTGAAATGCTGGTGAAAATAGATGTTTTTAGATCGAAACACAGTTCAGACATGCAGGAACGAAAGAGAAATTATTTTTTTTTTAATTTTAAACAAAATTTTAAAAAGAAAATATATATGTAAGAGGACAACGTACAATATGACATGTTTTTTTTAATCTATGGGATACATACATACATACATACATACATACATACTGTACATATATGATGGCCTCTGTCAGTCAATGTTGACCATAGATGATGCGCCATCTTGGTTTGCCATTGTGGAACTGTCTCAGCTAGTACAGTGTCAGCTGTGGCTGATCAGTCCAATACGGGGATGGCAGTCTCCACCGCATCTGGTGCAGGTGTGGGTGGTCACAGTGTTTACTTCACAGGCACGCGCCTTCCTTCTGGCTCTCTTTTCTTCCGCCAAGGTCTGGAGTTTTTCCTCTCCTGCCTTGAGTTGTTTCTGGAGAGTGCTGCGCCATCTACTACGGTCACCTACTCTATCCTCCCAACTCTCAGTGCTGAGGCCCAGGGCTTTCATGTCCTGCTTACAGACATCCTTGTAACACAGCTGGGGATGGCCAACAGATCTCTTGCCAGAGGCAAGCTCGCCATGCAGAACGTCCTTAGGTTTGCGTCCGTCTTCCATACGGTGCACATGGCCAAGCCAGTGCAGCCTACATTGCCTGACCAGTGTATACATGGGGGGAGGGGGGGGCAGACCAGCACATGTGAGGATTTGGGCATTTGGCACTTTGTCACTCCATGCGATGCCAAGGATGCACCATAGGCAGTGCAGGTGGAAGCTGTTCAGCTTCTTCTCTTGCTTGGCATGTGTTGTCCATGCCTTGCTGCCATACAGCAGTGTGCTGATGATGCAGGCATTGTACACTTCCATTTTGGTTGACACTGTCAATTTGGGATTCTCCCACACGCGGGTTGTAAGCCCATAGTTGTTGCAGCCTTTCTGATGTGCTGGTTGATTTCCACATCAAGAGACAAGTTGTCGCTGATGGTAGACCCAAGATGTGTGAATTGGTGGACAACAACTAGTTCATAGCTGTCGATGATGATGACAGGTGGTGTTTCCACATCTTGGCCCAAAACGTTGGTCTTTTTCAGGCTGATGTTGAGCCCGAAGTCTTTGCCTGCTTGGGAGAATCTATCCATGAGACACTAGAGTTGTTGCTCAGCATGTGAAATGACTGCAGTGTCATCAGCGAAGAGCATGTCTCTGATGATGGCCTTGCACACCTTGGTCTTTGCTCTCAGTCTAGTGAGGTTAAAGAGTCGTCCATCTGATCTGGTGTGTAGGTACACTCCTTCTGGTGAGGTCGCAAAGGCGCACTTCAGGAGCAGAGAAAAGAAGATGCTGAAGAGGGTGGGGACAAGGACACAGCCTTGTTTCACACCACTCCTGATGTCAAATGGCTTAGACATACTGCCCTCATACTGGATGGCTGCCTTCATGTTGTTGTGGAAGGATCTGATCATGCTGTGTAATTTCGGGGGGCATCCTATTTTCAGGAGGATATTGAAGAGCCCATCTCTGCTGACCAGGTTGAATGCCTTAGTAAGGCAATGTAGAGGGGCTTCTGCTGCTCTCTGCACTTCTCCTGTTATTGGTGTAGGGAGAAGATCATGTCTACTGTTGTTCTGATCATGTTCTGCTCGGAAGCCATACTGGGACTCTGGATAAACGCGCTCAGCCAGGTTCTGGAGCTGCACAAGCATGACACGGGCATAGAGTTTGCCTATAATGCTCAGGAGGGAGATGCCTCCGTAGTTATTGCTGTCACTTCTGTCACCCTTGTTCTTGTACAGGGTGACGATCTTAGTGTCATGCATGTCTTGTGGTACAGCTCCTTCACTCCAACACTGATAGAGAACACCGTGTAATGGCTGCAAGGGGGTGGTTTTGCAGCGCTTAATCAGGTCCGGCAGGATGCCATCCATGCCAGGTACCTTGCCACAGGCCAAGCTATGAATAGCCTTGCTAAGCTCCTCCAGTGTTGGCTCAACATCTAGCTCCTCCATGATGGGCAGAGGTTCAATGGCATCTAAAGCTGAAGTTGCCACGATGTTTTCTCTGGAGTACAGCTCTGAGTAGTGTTCTACCCATCTCTCCATCTGCTTACCTTTATCAGTAATCACTTCTCCGCTGGATGATTTGAGGGGGGGGCCGTCTTGCTCTGAGTTGGACCAAGCGCTTTCTTGATCCCCTTGTACATCCCTCTGATGTTACCAGTTACAGCTGCAGTCTGGATGTCATTGCTGAGCTGCTGCCAATACTCACGAATACATCTTGCTGTCTGCTGTACTTTACTTCTGGTTGCTCTGAGTGCTTGAAGGGATTTCTCACTCAGTGAGCACTTGTATTCAGTAAGAGCAGTGCGTTTTGCTTCAATAACAGGAGTCATCTCGTTCAACTTGGCTTCAAACCAGTTGCAGTTCTTAGAATTCTTCCCCCCAAAGGTTATGAAAGCTGTTTTCTGAATGGTCTCCCAGAGGTGGTCCCAATTTACAGAGGCAGAGCTGTGCGGGTGGTCTGTGGACCACCTCAAAGGACTTGACAAATTCCTCAATTTTCTCTGGATACTGCATCTTGGTGGTGTTGATGCATGGCTTCCCATCTTTCTTGTTGTGATGGATCTTCTTTGGAAGAATCCCGATCTTGCTGCACACTAGTGAGTGGTCAGTGTTGCAGTCTTTACTACAGTATGTGTGAGTAAGAAGCATGAGCTTCAAGCTTGTGCATCTGACAATGACCATGTCCAGCTGGTGCCAGTGCTTTGTGCAACGGTGTCGCCATGACACTCTGTGTTGTGGCTTCATCTGGAAGTAGGAGTTGGTCACGCATAGGCCGTGATAAGAGCAAAGCTCTAACAGGTGCTGCCCGTTCTCATTTATCTTGCCAACTCCAAAATATCCCAGACAGGAAGGCCAAGAATCATGGTTGGTTCCCACCCTGGCATTGAAGTCACTAAGGAGGACAAGGTGTTCATTGCTAGGGATATTCTTGACGATGTCACTAAGCTTGGTGTAAAACTCGTCCTTTGCCTCAGATGTAGATGGCAGAGTAGGAACATACGCACTGACAAGGGTGACTGGGCCATCAGAGGTGTGGAGTCGAAGCGTCAACAGATGTTTGCACCCCGTGTCACCTGGTTCAACCATTTTCAGCAAGGAGTTCCTGACAGAGAATCCAACTCCATGTTCTCTGTGCTCCTCTGCACACTTTCCTTGCCAGTAAAATGAGTAGTCTTTCTCCTTTAGCGTGCCTGATGCATCTAGGCATGTTTCTTGCGGAGCAGCAATGTCTACCTGTAATCTCAGTAGCTCATTGTTGATGATTGCTGTCTTTCTGGCATCGCTGATGTCCTGAGGGTCCACAGCGAGTCCTGGTGTCATAGTGCGGACGTTCCAGGTTCCAAGTTTAAGAACTGGTCTCGTGTGTTTAGATGTTTTCTTTTATTTCTTGCCTGGTGCGATAGTTGCAGCCTGTTTGTTGGTTTTATCCTAATCCCCGTGCATCCAGTGAGGAAGGCAGACTGTGGCAAGAACGTACCCATCTGGCTGGGGGCTGCCCAGCTTAACCCTCTGTGTGTATGTTGCCGAACTGCGACATAACCCCTAGTGGTCAAGAGTGGTAAATAATTTTTGTCAATAAAATAGTTCAGATTTCCAAGGCTATAACTTGAAAGTTGCAAGAGATAATGGCTTACAGTCAATTAGAAAGATGTAAAATATAATCCAAAGTTTCAGATAGGAATAAATTTATTCATCTAATTTGCATATGTCCGGCAGCACCTCTTTAAATTCCATAACTCAGTTAAAACTGGACTTTGGACGTATTTACACAAAGAATGGTTCAGTCTTTTGACACCGTTTTTTTTTTGTTTGTTTGTTTTTTACAGAGGTACCTCATCATCATATCTTCAAAGTATATGAACAAGAAATCAATATATTTTAAAAAAAAATGAAATAAGTCACTTACTGTTGACAAAGGGGGGCTGGGGTGGATGGATGGCTGGTGGGGTTGCTGCGTTTTCACACATCATGGCCCATATTTTGCATTCTGTCGGTAATTTAAAGTCTGTACCACATCTACAAAGTCTTATGATTATCCCATATAAATTTCGCATGTATCCCGCGGCTATTTTTGGTGTACAAAGCCGAAAAAGTGATGGTGATGATCGCAGACATATTAGCTTTCTAGGCTAAATGCTAAAACAGGAAAAGGAAATGAGGAGTTCTTCTTCTTTGGTGTATTACATGTCTTCCACTGAGTCCTCCAATGGATGTCTGCCACCTTTTGAAACTGGCAAATCAGTACAATCAGTACAAATCCCCAAGACAGGCGATCATGTCAGAGTGAGAGGACAGGCGCAGTGCCATGGTCTGCCACTAGGGGCACGAAAATTCTCACACTCAAAGAGTTAAGGCAGACGGTAACTGTCCAATGAGATCCGAAAATCCCTCCCACCGTGGGACGCAACCCCTGGCACTATACTCTATGCCAATTGAGCACTATGGCTTATCACTGGTAGACTGCTGCTTCCCATGTTGTTTCAACGCTGTGAGGTGAAGCTGGAGTATCCTCTCCAGGGTGCAAGCCAGGGCAGGGTATTGTGGAGAACCAACTGTTGCCCAGGTAGTAAGTCCCCCATCTCCACACTGGTGGTGGATCCAAAGGAATGGCAAAGCCGAAACAGTTTGGCGCCGGCAGTGCTGCAGGAGTTACCAGAACAATGCTGAATACAGCAGTGGACCGCCTTAGGGCCTCCAACTGTGGATTTTTCCTCAGGGTTGACTCCCAAAGCCTTTCCCATGACCAGGTGTGCCACAAGGCAGAGGAGGTTTGAAATCAGAGTTTTCCTTCCCCTAGATGGGCTACCCTCCCAGGTTAGAGAGCCCCATCTACCCAAAGCAACTGGTTTAAAGATGCCAGTGACCCGCCCTTGCCCCTTCTCCTGTAAGTAAAAGCAGTTCCGCCAGACTTGAGACCAAGCCACACGTGCAGGCCAGGAGCTGGACTTGGTTGTCAGAGGCTATTTGAGATGAACGCCATAAGGAGCATTTTATAAGCACTGGAAGCTTACCCCTGGCTATGATAACCTTGAGAACCGGAGATTCTATATCTATAGATAGATAGATAGATAGATAGATAGATAGATAGATAGATAGATAGATAGATAGATAGATAGATAGATAGATAGATAGATAGATAGATAGATAGATAGATAGAGTGGGGCAAAAAAAGTATTTAGTCAGCCACCAATTGTGCAAGTTCTCCCACTTAAAAGATGAGAGAGGTCTCCAATTTTCATCATAGGTATACCTCAACTATGAGAGACCAAAAATGAGAAAAAAAATCCAGAAATCACAATGAAGGATTTTTAATGAATTAATTGTAAATTCCTCAGTAAAATCAGTATTTGGTCAATAACAAAAAGTTCATCTCAATACTTTGTTATATACCCTTTGTTGGCAATGACAGAGGACAAACGTTTTCTGTAAGTCTTCACAAGGTTTTCACACACTGTTGCTGGTATTTGGCCCATTCCTCCATGCAGATCCTCCTCTGTCTCCAACACAGACTTTCAACTCCCTCCAAAATTTTCAATGGGGTTTGAGATCTGGAGATTTGCTAGGCCACTCAGGACCTTGAAATGCTTCTTACGAAGCCACTCCTTCATTGCCCGGGCGGTGTGTTTGGTATCACTGTCATGCTGAAAGACCCAGCCACGTTTCATCTTCAATGCCCTTGCTGGTGGAAGGAGGTTTTCACTCAAAATCTCGCGATACATGGCCCCATTCATTCTTTTCCTTTACATGGATCAGTCGTCCTGGTCCCTTTGCAGAAAAACAGCCCCAAAGTATGATGTTTCCACCCCCATGCTTCACAGTAGGTATGGTGTTCTTTCTCCTCCAAACACAACAAGTTGAGTTTTTACCAAAAAGTTCTATTTTGGTTTCATCTGACCATATGACATTCTCCCAGTCCTCTTCTGGATCATCCAAATGCTCTCTAGCAAACTTCAGACGGGCCTGGACGTGTACTGGCTTAAGCAGGGGGACACATCTGGCACTGCAGGATTTCAGTCCCTGGCGGCGTAGTGTGTTACTGATGGTAGCTTTTGTTACTTTGGTCCCAGCTCTCTGCAGGTCATTCACTAGGTCCCCCCGTGTGGTTCTGGGATTTTTGCTCACCGTTCTCGTGATCATTTTGACCCTACAGGGTGAGATCTTGCGTGGAGCCCCAGATGGAGGGAGATTATCAGTGGTCTTGTATGTCTTCCATTTTCTAATAATTGCTCCCACAGTTGATTTCTTTACACCAAGCTGCTTACCTATTGCAGATTCAGTCTTCCCAGCCTGGTGCAGGTCTACAATTTTGTTTCTGGTGTCCTTTGACAGCTCTTTGGTCTTGGCCATAGTGGAGTTTGGAGTCTGACTGTTTGAGGTTGTGGGACAGGTGTCTTTATACTGATAATGAGTTCAAACCAGGTGCCATTAATACAGGTAACGAGTGGAGGACAGAGGAGCCTCTTAAAGAAGAAGTTACAGGTCTGTGAGAGCCAGAAATCTTGCTTGTTTGTAGGTGACCAAATACTTATTTTACTGAGGAATTTACCAATTAATTCATTTAAAAATCCTTCAATGTGATTTTCTGGATTTTTTTTTTCCACATTTTGTCTCTCATAGTTGAGGTATACCTATGATGAAAATTGGAGACCTCTCTCATCTTTTAAGTGGGAGAACTTGCACAATTGGTGGCTGACTAAATACTTTTTTGCCCCACTGTAGATAGATAGATAGATAGATAGATATAATGGGCATTTGATTAGTTTTGAGTTGTTTGTGGGTTTGTTTGCTCCAGGTGATGGGTGTGGTCTGGTGGGTGGTTTTGTGTCTTTGCAGTGCTATTTTTCTACCACTGTGCTGTGCTGTTGCACAAAACGTGTCTTTTGCCAGTATGGATTACTAGTTGCCTTGGAAACAACAACCATTGTAGATGCCGATCTTTTTTTTTTTTTTTTGCTGTCTGAAAAAACATTTTCTTGGTCCATGGAATAAAGTTTTTTTCATGAAATTTTCAGAGTCTGTCTACTCTCTGCCTGCTATATATTGTATATTATATATATACACTACCGTTCAAAAGTTTGGGGTCACCCAGACAATTATTTTGTGTTTTCCATGAAAAGTCACACTTATTTACCACTATGAGTTGTAAAATGAATAGAAAATATAGTCAAGACATTGACAATGTTAGAAATAATGATTTGTATTTGAAATAATAATTTTTTCCTTCAAACTTTGCTTTTGTCAAAGAATCCTCCATTTGCAGCAATTACAGCATTGCAGACCTAACATGATTGCTCAAGGGTTTTCTAATCATCCATTAGCCTTCTGACGCAATGAGCAAACACATTGTACCATTAGAACACTGGAGTGATAGTTGCTGGAAATGGGCCTCTATACACCTATGTAGATATTGCACCAAAAACCAGACATTTGCAGCTAGAATAGTCATTTACCACATTAGCAATGTATAGAGTGTATTTCTGATTAGTTTAAAGTTATCTTCATTGAAAAAAAAGTGCTTTTCTTTCAAAAATAAGGAAATTTCTAAGTGACCCCAAACTTTTGAACGGTAGTATATATATATATATATATATATATATATATACACACACAGTGGTGTGAGAAAGTATTTGCCCCTTTCCTGATTTCTCATTTTTCGTATGTTTGTCACGCTTAAATGTTTCAGATCAACAAACAAATTTAAATATTAGACAAAGATAACACAAGTAAACACAAGATGCAGTTTTTAATTGAAGGTGTTTATTATTGAGGGTAAAAAAAAATCCAAACCTACATGGCCCTGAGTGAAAAAGTGATTCCTCCCCCCCCCCCCCCGTTAAAACATAAATTAGCTGTGGTTTATCACATCTTTGGAAAGCTGAGTTCAATTTCTCTCACCACACCCAGGCCTGATTACTGCCACACCTGTTCTTAATCAAGAAATCACTTAAATAGGACCTGCCTGACAATGTGAAGTAGACCAAAAGTTACTCAAAAGCTAGAAACCATGCTGTGATCCAAAGAAATTCAGGAACAAATGAGAAACAAAGTACTTGAGATCTGTCAGTCTGGTAAAAGTTATAAAGCTATTTCTAAAGCTTTAGGACTCCGGCAAACCATAGTGAGAGCCATTATCCACAAATGGCAAAAACATGGAACAATGGTGAACCTTCCCAGGAGTGGCCAGCTGACCAAAATAATCCCAAGAGTGCAGCGGCAACTCATCGAAGAGGTCACAAAAGACCCCACGACAACATTCAAAGACCTGCAGGTCTCACTTGCCTCAGTTAAGGTCAGTGTTCATGACTCCACCATAACAAAGAAACTGGGCAAAAATGGCCTGCATGGCAGAGTTCCAAGATGAAAACCACTGCTGAGCAAAAAGGACATAAAGGGTCGTCTCAGTTTTGCCAGAAAACATATTGATGATCCCCAAGACTTTTGGGAAAATACTCTGTGGACTGACGAGACAAAAGTTGAGCTTTTTGGAAGGTGTTTGTCCCATTACATTTGGCGTAAAAGTAACACAGCATTTCAGAAAAGGAACATCATACCAACAGTAAAATATGGTGGTGGTAGTGTGATGGTCTTGGGCTGTTTTGCTGCTTCAGGACCTGGAAGACTTTCTGTGGTAAATGGAACCATGAATTCTGCTGTCTACCAAAAGATCCTGAAGGAGAATGTCCGGCCATCTGTTTGTGACCTCAAGCTGAAGCGCACTTGGGTTCTGCAGCAGGACAATGATCTAAAACACACCAGCAAGTCTACCTCTGAATGGCTTAAGAAAAACAAAATGGAGACTTTGGAGTGGCCTAGTCAAAGTCCTGACCTGAATCCAATTGAGATGCTGTGGCATGACCTTAAAAAGGCGGTTCATGCTCGAAAACCCTCCAATGTGGCTGAATTACAATAATTCTGCAATGATGAGTGGGCCAAAATTCCTCCACAGCGCTGTAAAAGACTCATTGCCAGTTATCACAAGTGCTTGATTGCAGTTGTTGCTGCTAAGGGTGGCCCAACCAGTTATTAGGTTTAGGGGGCAATCACTTTTTCACACAGGGCCACATAGGTTTGGATTTTTTTTTTCCCTTAATAATAAATGCCATCACTTAAAAACTGCATTTTGTGTTTACTTGTGTTATCTTTGTCTAATATTTAAATTTGTTTGATGATCTGAAACATTTAAGTGTGAAAAACATACAAAAAAATGGGAAATCAGGAAGGGGGCAAACACTTTTCACACCACTATATATACAGTGGGGTAAAAAAGTATTTAGTCAGCCACCAATTGTGCAAGTTCTCCCACTTAAAAGATGAGAGAGGTCTCCAATTTTCATCATAGGTATACCTTAACAATGAGAGACAAAATAAGAAAAAAAAATCGAGAAAATCACATTGAAGGATTTTTAATGAGTTAATTGACAAATTCCTCGGTAAAATAAGTATTTGGTCAATAACAAAAGTTCATCTCAATACTTTGTTATATACCCTTTGTTGGCAATGACAGAGGTCAAACGTTTTCTGTAAGTTTTCACACACTGTTGCTGGTATTTTGGCCCATTCCTCCATGCAGATCTCCTCTAGAGCAGTGATGTTTTGGGGCTGTCGCTGGGCAACACAGACTTTCAACTCCCTCCAAAGATTTTCTATGGGTTTGAGATCTGGAGACTGGCTAGGCCACTCCAGGACCTTGAAATGCTTCTTACGAAGCCACTTCTTTGTTGCCCGGTTGGTGTGTTTGGGATCATTGTCATGCTGAAAGACCCAGCCACGTTTCATCTTCAATGCCCTTGCTGGTGGAAGGAGGTTTTCACTCAAAATTTCATGATACATAGCCGCATTCATTCTTTCCTTTACACGGATCAGTCGTCCCGGTCCCTTTGCAGAAAAACAGCCCCAAAGTATGATGTTTCCACCCCCATGCTTCACAGTAGGTATGGTGTTCTTTCTCCTCCAAACACAACAAGTTGAGTTTTTACCAAAAAGTTCTATTTTGGTTTCATCTGACCATATAACATTCTCCCATTCCTCTTCTGGATCATCCAAATGCTCTCTAGCAAACTTCAGACGGGCCTGGACATGTACTGGCTTAAGCAGGGGGACACGTCTGTCACTGCAGGATTTCAGTCCCTGGCGGTGTAGTGTGTTTCTGATGTAGCCTTTGTTACTTTGGTCCCAGCTCTCTGCAGGTCATTCACTAGGTCCCCTCATGTGGTTCTGGGATTTTTGCTCACCGTTCTCGTGATCATTTTGACCCCACGGGGTGAGATCTTGCGTGGAGCCCCAGATCGAGGGAGATTATCAGTGGTCTTGTATGTCTTCCATTTTCTAATAATTGCTCCCACAGTTGATTTCTTTACACCAAGCTGCTTACCTATTGCAGATTCAGTCTTCCCAGCCTGGTGCAGGTCTACAATTTTGTTTCTGGTGTCCTTTGACAGCTCTTTGGTCTTGGCCATAGTGGAGTTTGGAGTCTGACTGTTTGAGGTTGTGGACAGGTGTCTTTTATACTGATAATGAGTTCAACCAGGTGCCATTAATACAGGTAACGAGTGGAGGACAGAGGAGCCTCTTAAAGAAGAAGTTACAGGTCTGTGAGAGCCAGAAATCTTGCTTGTTTGTAGGTGACCAAATACTTATTTTACTGAGGAATTTACCAATTAATTCATTAAAAATCCTTCAATGTGATTTTCTGGATTTTTTTTTCCACATTTTGTCTCTCATAGTTGAGGTATACCTATGATGAAAATTGGAGACCTCTCTCATCTTTTAAGTGGGAGAACTTGCACAATTGGTGGCTGACTAAATACTTTTTTGCCCCACTGTACGTATATATATATATATATATATATGTATATATATATATATATATATAAAATTTCCCAAAAATGTGACAGCCAAAAGAAAAAAATCCCCTCATTGAGAAATTTACTGTTCTTAATTTTCTGCTCCATGCGTAGTCATTCTCCAGGATTTATTGGTTCACTTTCATTGTGGGGAATCAAACAGCGCTGATATGATGTCAAAAAGTAAATGACATTTAACTGGATTTTGTTATTTTAATGAAGAGAGGTGTAACAGTCAAAATATGTCATTTATTTATATGATGATACACTAAACAGTTTTTCTTATTCCATCCACATTCACATTTTAATTGCAGACTTAGTGTTGGAGTCTATAGCATTACTTTATTATTTTTAGATGAATGAAGGGATGAATGAAGGAATGAATGAATGAATGGATGGATGGATGAATGGATGAATGAATTAATGGGGGACAAGCGTATGTAGAAGTAACTACATAGGAATAAAAAATGAAAATAAATACTGAAACGTATGCCCAAGGGAGATTGTGATCACTCCAAAAGCAAAACGGCAGGAAGCCTCCACAAATGCTGGTCTTTATATGAGGGTCGCCTGACACTGATGTCAGCTGACCTGCGCTGAGAATTTCTCTGATTTTTCAAAACATCTGTACAAGTCAGCCCAAATGCTATAGTGTGAACCCAGCTTAAGCAGAGTGTGCAAATGCAATAGACCACCTAGAAGCCTTCAAATTACAAGTGCACAATCATAATTTTGGGGGGAATTAAAATAGTCTTCATCTTTTTTCTTGTAACCTTTCTGCAAATTTTCAATTTTTTTCTCATAAATGTGTGACTTTTCTTTCCTGTAAATTTGTGACATTTTTTAAAAATCAGTTTGCAACTTTTTTATTGTAAATTTGCAACTGTTTTCTCCTAAATGTTCAGCTTTTTTCAAATACATTTTTGACTTTTTCTTCAATGTGTTCACATGGATGCTGGCCAAATACTTTTATATACATATCAGTCGAAAGACGAGAGGTATAATGGTATCATGATGTCTGTCCATCTGTCCGTCCATACAATTTGTCTGACAAACTCCTCCCACAGTTTTCAAGTTAGGGCATTAATATTTCAGCCAGTGTTTGTGCGTGTATTGAAGATGTGCTTATTACTAGCATTTTGATTTTGGATCATTTTTGTGAAATTACAAGTTTTAAGACCTTGTCAAATTTTTAATAAATTTCTATAGTGGTTACATGGTTTGTCCACTTACTCCGCCAATAGTTTTAAAGCTAGGACATTTTCATTTCACACAGTGTTTGTGCACTTATTGAAGATATTGTTGGGGGTTAAATGATTTTCTGATATTTTCTCTAAATTTGTTCCACTCTAAATATGAGATTCTTTGGTTTGCTTAAACTCATTCCAATTACATTATTGTTAGTTTTATTAGAGATTTAGAGTATATTGACTCTGGAATTTGTACTTGATTTTTTGGTTGTCGTTGTGCTGCTTCTGCACTATTGATCTTGGCTATTGAAGGACGTATAATGATGGACGAATTATCCCTCCATGGATTGCCACCTTATCATGATGGGGGGGTTTGCATACCCTAGTGATCCCAGAAGCTATGTTGTCTGGGGCAATCTGCATCTGGTAGGGCCTCCAAAGATAAACTCGTCCTGAGTGAAGGGCCAGACTAAAGCTGGATTCAAGCTGCACCACAGTTGTCTGCGTACGCACAACTGGGAGGCTTGTGTGACGAAATTTGCGTCATATCCTTCAGTCCACTAGTGTCCCCAGAGGAGCTCTGCAGACAACCGCATGCAGACAAATTTGTGACCGCGCGGGCTGACAGTGTTGACTGCGCATACGCAAGATTGAACTTCCCATTCACGAGGTGGTGCTACCAACACAGCATACAAAGTTAAAGTAGACGAGGAAGACGAAGAGGAAGCGGAAGATAAGAATAAACATACATGAATTGTTTTGCAGCAGCAGTTTGAGCGGAGAGGAGCACTGAAAAATGGTAATTCCTCCTTTTCCTTGAAATGATGCCATTGTTGTTGCTACAAAAAAAAATGTGTGTTGCTCTCGTGTTTATAGCCAGTGAACAAACTGGTGTGTTAGCGCATTTGCGCTACACATAGGGCTGGGACGAAACTACAAAATAACAGCTGTGGGCATGCATCAACCACTTGTGCTGGTAGATGGAAAAAGTGAGCATGTACAGCACCACGTGCGCACCAGGCTCGTCCAAACCGCACACAGACCAAAGCGGACCAGAGGGGAAATGCAACATGAATACAGTTTAAGAGCGATCCAACAGACTCACATGATGAAAGAAAGATCAAAGATACCCAGCAGGGGGGCACTGTTGAGCTTGCAATAGAGTAGGACGTGTTTGGTGTGGCTCCTGCCAAGTTTGTGCAAAATTGTTATTTTTTGGCACTCTTTTACACCTATTCCATGGAAAGGTAATTTTGAGGCGTTTTTAATCGTTCTTCTGCCCTTTGTGACTCAGTGGAGTAATTTACGATGTCCAACAAGGGAGCTGCATCACACCAGCAAAGGCCTACAGGGCAGGTGGAAGCTTTGGCCTCAGGTATGTCAACTCCACCCGGGGGCGGCGCGGCATCTGGAGGGGAACAGTGTGCTATCACTGAAGCCCTAAAGCAGGCTTCATGCTACCGGAAACCTCGTGTGACAAAATTTACATCATCGTCTCCACTCCGCTAGTGTCTGCAGTGCTCGACTGCGGATGACCGCGTGCAGCCCAAATTTTGTTACCGTGCCGCCTGCCCATGACCTGAACGCATTGAAAAGCACATGCGCAAGACTGAACATCCCATTCACGAGGTGGCGATATCGACACAGCATACATCAGTAGACGAAGAAGACAACGAGGAGGCGGAAAACAAGAATAAAAACATACATGAATTATACATACATACTTTCTTTCACAGTGGCAGCAGCATCTTCGTGGAAAAGGAGTGAAAACCGAGAAGTCAAACAGCAGAAATGGACTCTATATTTGAAGAGAAACTTTGTGAAGAAGTCCGCCATTTCTTCGTTGATGAAAATCCTGGCGTGTCAGTGCCTTGGCGCCACCTATCAGGCGGGAGAGAAACTACAAATGATGGTTGTGCGGATGCATCAACTGCTTGACCTGGGTAGATGAAAAAAGTGAGCATGAGCAGCACCATGTGCGTGCCGGGCTCGTCCAAAGCGTACGCAGACCACAACAGACTAGAGGGAAATGTGGCATGAAGCAGGCTTTAGGCTAGAGCTGTTAGCCCCATTACAAGCGGACATTGCCCCAATATTTAAAGCCGAACGTCGTGCTACTTTAAGAGATGATCTTTCCACCATTAGAGCTGACCTTCATGCGATTAAAGCACAATTGGCGAGTGACAAAGCTACTTCTGACGCCAAATTAGTGAGTCTCCGTGGCACTGTGGAAGATATGGGGCAGTTTTTGCCCTCCTGCATGGATGATGTTCTGGAATGGAAGGCTAAACTGGATAGCCTAACTTCTGAGGTTGCAAAGCTCGAAAATAAATGTGAAGACCTCGAGCAAGGTCGCGCCGCAACAATAGGATCATCGGTGTCTCTGAAGAGAAAACTACATCTACTGCTTAGGTGGCGGCCATGCTTAAAGAGGTGTTGAAGTTGGACAAGGAGCCGCTTTTGGAGCGGGCACACCGGACACTCCAGCCTAAACCCAGACCCGGTGAGCAACCGTGTCCTATTATTGTCAGGTTTCACTACTACAGTGACTACGTCGATGCCTTGTTGCGTGTCAGAGAACAACAACGGATTGTCACCGGGTCATCACAGATCTCTATCTTCCCCGACTACACGGCCAAAGTTGTTCAGGCTCAAGCAGCTTTCAATGAGGCTAGGAAGTTGCTGCGTAAGATGAAGGGAGTATGGCTTGTTTTATCCTGCCCGACTCAGGATCGATCACAAAGGTGTGGATAAAGATTTTGTTTCTGCAGAGAAAGCGGTGACTTACATTCAGAAAATGAGTAAAGTTTAATTGACTTTAACAGTGTAAATACATTAAGGTGCAGTTCCTTTTCTCTCTCTTTGGCCAGCAGTGATAGGATCATATAAGTGAGCTTAATTCGGTTGATGGATAAAATGCACAATGGTATTTCATTCTGCATATATGTGTATACATAGCCTTTTTTTTTTCCTTTTCCAAGGAAGTTTGAATAGGCCACATGCTGCCTCATTTTTACATTAATGTTTACATTTATAGTTATTTCATCTATTCTAATTTTTAGGGTAAGTGATTATCACATGTGCCAGTTCTGTTTATATGATGTCTGCAGGAGCAGCCTTTATTTAATTAACTCAACTTCACCGACTTCTGGTCACAATAATGTGTCAACAGTTGTTTTTTTTTTGTTTTTGTTTTTTTACTGCTGTTTCCCTTTTGGAGGCTTTTTGCTATTTTTTCTTTATCGTTTGGGGTTTTTCGGGAAGGGATCTGCCCTGGCTCTTTGAAGTTGTATTAATGTTTTCTTGTTTTTATGCTTGGATTTATGTTCTCCAATTTTAAATCTAGCACTTTCGGAGCAAGTTCTCCTGTTCGATTTCTTAGTTGGAACATCCGCGGAATGGGTAACCCAATTAAGAGGTCTAAGGTTTTTACACACTTGAAATGTCATAATCCTGATATAGTGTTTTTACAGGACATTTTTCCCCCTTAATAATAAACACCTTCACTTAAAAACTGCATCTTGTGTTTACTTGTGTTATCTTTTGTCTAATATTTAAATTTGTTTGATGATCTGAAACATTTAAGTGTGACAAACTGTCACGATCTGAGCACAGGGGATTTCACAGTGCTCTGTCGCTTTGTCTTTTTGTTTTTCCTTATTTGTATAATGTTGTATTTTGGAGTCTATGCCAGTGTCTGCTCTTTTCTTTCTCTCTCTGGAGTTGCAGTTGTCAGGAGCACTTCCGGGCTTTTCCCCTGGTTGTGACCAGTGCTCCTGTCAAACTGTCAGCTCCGTCTCCCCTCCTCATGACTCACAGCTGATTGTCATTTTCTCCCCAGCCCGCTCATGTGATTCACACTGGTTACTTTTTGTGTTAATTGTTTCTATCCTATTTAAGGGCTGTTATTTTCATTTCTCATTGCCAGAATCTTAAGTTCTCTACCCTCTTCTCCACCAGAACCCAGCCCTTGTTCTGATGAGGAAATCTGTAAGTTACTTTACTTGTCTTTTGGGGATTTTGTGTTTGAACTCTGTTTTGGATTTTGTGTTTGGTTTTCTTAATAAATTTCACAAACTAACAGTTCAGCATCTGGGTCTTTCTCTCTGCCCTGAGGGGCAATTCATGACAGAAGATTCCGGCCAGTAAGAGACCCAGCTGCTGCTAGTTTGTAGTCCGTTTTGTCTTCTTCTTTTGTTTTGGGTTTTTTTCCTCTTTCCTCCTTCCACCCTGGGCTAACCATGTCTGTCACCCCGGATTTGTCAACCCTGGGACTGGACAAAGCAGAGCGGTGGTCTGTGTGCGTGTTGGAGGACATTGCCACGTAGACTCATGCCTCCCGTACCCCCAAGGCAGCCCGAGAGTGTCTGGAGGGCGCAGCGCAGGTACTCGAGGCATGCCCCAGTCTGTGGGACCACCCGGAGCTCACAGACCTACTCCTTTCTATAATCCTCCCACCATCGACGACTCACGGGCTGGGGAAATCCACTCAGATGCCCGTGCCTGCGCCGACGAAGAGAAAGCGCCCACGCACACGGAAGCCTCCAGCCTCTTGCCATTCTCCAGCGGCAGCTCCACCTCCTTCTCCCAAATACTGGCCCGCTCCATTGGCGGATTAGCAGGAGGAGCGCAAGAAAGTCATATTAGCAGAGACTGAGCTCCTTCTAGAGTATAAGCCATGGCTCCTCCCGGATCTCGCCCAGGAACTGAAGGAGGTTCCAACGGGCCCTCTTCCACCTCTCCAGGAGCCGATGTCTCTGCCTCCCGCTCCCCACCGTCGCTCAGGGAAATCTCACTGGAGGAACACGTCTACCTCTCAGGCAACAGATTTTCCCTCGCCGAGGCAGAAGCCTCTCGTAGCAGTGCCCTCTTTGTGCTTTTCCTTTCCGGCTGTTCTGCCAGCTTCCTCTCTCTCTGCAGCTGCTGTATCCTGCTTCTCCTCAACGCTCCCTCCCGCTGCTGAGGGGTCAGCTTTTCCTTCCCGGCTCCGCCCATCATCGTGTCTGCAGGGGCGGCTCCTCCATGTTCCACTGAGGGGCCCACAACCACTGAAGTCACGGAGAGGGCTGATTTCCATCCAGCTGCAGCAGAAGACATCACTTCCCAGGAACCCAGGCAAGTGTTTTTTCACTCTGACTCACCTAAACATGAATTATCTTGTCTGATTCCCAGTGGTGAGGCTCAGACTAGGCAGTCCTCTGAGTCCTCACCGCCTGCTGCAGCTTTAAACTGTTTACCTGCTCTCTCCATGTCTCCTCCTTTCAATTCAGTTCAACTTTATTTATATAGCGCCATTTCACAACAACAGTCATCTCATAGCACTTTCAAATGTAGGGGAAACCCCCACAATTGCAGAAAGCCCCCAGCAATCAGGTGATCCCCTGTGAGCAAGCGATTCGCGATGGTGGAGAGGAAAAACTCCCTTTTAACAGGAAGAAACCTCTAGCAGAACCAGGCTCAGGGAGGGGCAGTCATCTGCTGCGACTGGCTGGGAGGTGAGTGGATAGAGAAGATGAGAAGAACAGACATGTAGAGAGCAAACATTAAAGGGGAGAAGCCCAGTACATTATTGGAGGTCTCCCGGCTGTCTAAATCTATTAGCAGCATAACTAAGGGAGGGTTTAGAGACACATGATCCCTCCTAATTGTAAGCTATATCGAAAAGGAAGGTTTTTACCCTATTCTTAAAAACAGAGATTGAGTCTGACTCCCAAATCCAGATTGGTAACTGGTTCCACAGGAAAGGAGCTTGATAACTGAAGGCTCTGCCTCCCATTGTACTTTTGGAGATTCTAGGTATTACAAGTAATCCAGCATTTAGGCGGTGCAGTGGCACAGTGGTTAGCACTGCGGCAGCACAGCAACTCACCCTTGGCCATGGGATCCCTGGTTCAATCCCAGCCCCTGACCTACAGTGATCTGTGTGGAGTTTGCATGTTCTCCCCGTATCTGCGTGGGTTTACCCCGGGATTTCTCCGGTTTCCTCCCACAGGGCAAAAACATGCAGGTTAGGTTAATTGGAGACTCTAAAGTGGCCCGAGGTGTGAATGTGTGTGTGAATGGTAAAGGGATAGCGCCGTACCGTGGCTGCTTCATCCATCCAGGTGGATGCCCTCAATTTCCCCTCTGGGGATCAATAAAGTATACAAAATCAAAATCAAATCAAAAATTTTGGAAGCGTAATGCTCTATTAGGATGATAGGGTAACATCAGATCTTTTAAAAAAAAGGGGGGGGCTGATTGTTAAGAGCTTTGTAAGTGAGAAGAAGGATTTTAAACTTAATTTTAAACTCTATGGGAAGCCAGTGAAGGGAGGCCAAAACTGGAGAGATATGATCTCTCTTTCTAGTACCTGTTCAAACTCTTGCAGCAGCATTTTGGATCAACTGAAGACTTTTTAAAGATATTTTAGGACAACCTGATAATAAAGAGTTACAATAATCTAATCGAGAGCTAACAAAAGTGTGGATCAGTTTCTCAGTATCACTCTGAGACAAGATGCTCCTAATCTTGGCAATATTACACAAATAATAGAAGGCAGCCTTAGAAACAAAATTAATATGTGAATTGAAAAACAGATAGATAGATAGTTTGTTTCGAACACAAAAATATAACAAATACAAGCAAATGGCAAATGCAATAAAGTAACAGTATACACTGTTCGAAAGGGAGAAGGAAGACGTGAACACTTATTAATTCCATCTCCTCTTTTCCATAGATACACCCATGTGAATTTTAAGATAAGATAAGATAAGATAAGATAAGCCTTTATTAGTCCCACAACGGGGAAATTCCAGGATTGCAACAGCACAGGGATAGCAACACTCAGAGCAACAATCAGAAGGCAAGAAAAAAAACAAGCAAGCAAGAGCAGCTAATATACATATGTACATATTACTATAAAATATATATATACACACACACACACACACACAGACACACAGTGCAGAGCATTGTAGCTGGATGGAATAAATATATGAATATATGAACACACAGTGCAGAGCATTGTAGCTAGATGGAATAAATATGTAAATATATAAACACCCACAGTACGGAGCATTGCAGCTAGGTGGAATAAATATGCAAGTATAAACACACACAATGCGGAGCAATGTAGCTAGATGGAATAATATGTAGATATATAAAAACACAGTGCGGAGCATTGTAGCTAGATGGAATAAATATATAGATATATAAATATAAACACACCCAGTGCTGAGCATTGTAGCTAGATGGAATAAATATATAGATATATAAATATAAACACACCCAGTGCAGAGCATTGTAGCTAGATGGAATAAATATGTAAATATACAGTATAAACACACACAGTGCAGAGCATTGTTGCTAGGTGGGATGAAACAGCATAACCGTCTATTTAGTTATCCTACATGGTATGATTATGTGCCCATACATATTCTCACCCTCCATAGCGACCGGTATGTTCCTAGTTGTATGCCGGAGAGGACCATTGTGTAAGTCTATTGCATCTTTTGCATTCAAAAAACTATTAGTTTGTTACGTCTTTTTGCTATCTCTGCGAGCAGCCCTGCTTAGGTTGTACAGTCTGACAGCCGTTGGTAGGAAAGACCTACGAAACCTCTCGGTTGTGCACCTGGGATGATGTAGTCTGCTGCTAAATGAGCTCCTCAGTGCATCCAGTATGTCCTGCATAGGGTGGAACTCGGACTCCAGCAGAGATGACAGTTTAGCCACCGTCCTTCTCTCTCCTATCTCCTCCATCGGATCAAGGCGTTGCCCCAGGATAGAGCTAGCTTTCTTAATCAGTTTGTTCAGTCTCTTCCTATCGGCTGCAGTAATGCCACTGCCCCAGCAGACCACTCCAAAAGTGATGGCTGATGCCACCACCGTGTCATAGAATGACTTCAGCAGCGCCCCTTGTACACCAAAAGACCTGAGTCTCCTCAGCAGGAACAGCCTGCGCTGTCCCTTCTTGTAGAGTGCGTCAGTATTGTGTGACCAGTCTAGTTTATTGTTCAGATGAATACCCAGGTACTTGTAGGATGTCACCATCTCGATGTCTGTTCCCTGTATATTTACTGGTGCTGTGAGGGGCTGCCCATGCCTGCGGCAGTCCACCACCAGCTCCTTAGTTTTCCTCGCGTTGATCTGGAGGCAGTTCCGATGGCACCAGTCCACAAAGTCCTGGATAAGCCCTCTGTACTCAGCTTCATCTCCGCTGGAGATGAGACCAACGATCGCAGAGTCATCAGAGAACTTCTGTAGATGGCAATGTGTTGTGTTGTGTGAGAAGTCCGCAGTATAAAGAGTGAACAGGAAGGGAGCCAGCACCGTTCCCTTGGGGGGCCCCCGTGCTACTGATGATCGTGTCGGAAACACAGTCCCGGGTTCTCACAAACTGAGGCCGGTTCGTGAGGTAGTCCAGGATCCATGATGACAGGTGCTGGTCCACCCCTGCGCGCAGCAGCTTGTCCTTCAGGATCATCGGTTGGATGGTGTTGAAAGCACTGGAGAAGTCAAAGAACATGATCCTCACCATATTCCCGGGCTTCTCCAGGTGGGACAGAGAACGGTGAAGGAGGAAGATCACCGCATCCTCCACCCCAATGCCATGCTGGTAGGCGAACTGGAGTGGATCCATCGCTGGTTCCACCAGGGGGCGGAGATGAGCAAGGAGCAGTCTCTCCAGGGTCTTCATCAAGTGGGACGTCAAGGCCACCGGTCTGAAGCTGTTCAGGTCTTTGGGGTGGGAAGTTTTTGGTACAGGTACCACACAAGATGTTTTCCACAGCTGTGGTACCCTCCCCAGTTTCAGGCTCATGTTGAAGATATATGTCACAATCCCACACAGCTGGTCTGCACAGGACTTGAGGAGCTTTGCGCTGATGCCGTCCGGTCCCGACGCCTTCCTCGCCTTGATCTTCCTCAGCTCCGTCCTCACCTGGGTCTTGGTCAGGGTCAGGATGGGGGGCTGTGTGTTGGGAGTGGGGGGGGTGTCGGTGGAGTGGGGAGTGGGTAGCAGGACTTGATTTCTTAGAGGCAGCAGTGGTTGTTGTGCAGACAGGGGGGAGGGCGGTTGGTCAAATCTATTGAAAAACAGATTCAGGTTGTTCGCCCACTCCCTGCCCCCCGTGGCCTGGGGGGAGGTATTCTGGAGCCCCGAGATGGTTTTGAGGTTTCTCCAGACCCCGCTGATGTCGCTCTGTTGCAGCTTGTCCTCCATCTTCTTCCTGAAGCTGTCCTTGCCTTCTCTGATCTTTCTCCTCAGCTCCCTCTGTACGGACTTCAGCATCTCCCTGTTCCCCGACCTGAAGATCCTCTTCTTCTCTCTCAGAAGTGTTTTTATCTCAGGGTTGATCCAGGGTTTGTTGTTTGAGTGACACTGTATGGTCTTGGTGGGAACGGATTTGTCCACACAGAAGCTGAGGTAGCCCGTGAAGGTGTGAATGAGGCCCTCGATGTCCTCACCATGTGGATCGCAGAGCTGCTTCCAGGCAGTGGCTTCAAAACAGTCCTTTAGAGTGTCCATTGTCTCCTCAGACCATAACTCCACAGTGTGCATGGCCGGAGGTTGTCTGTGCACTAGGGGTTTGTACACCGGTCGGAGATGAACCAAGTTGTGATCCGATCTCCCAAGTGGGGGGAGTTGTGATGAGGTGTACGCCTCCTTAGTGTTTGCGTAGAACAAATCCAGTGTTTTATTGTCTCTAGTGTGGCATGTGACATACTGGGTGAAAGTGGGCAGAATGGGAGACAGTGAAACGTGGTTGAAATCGCCTGAGATGAGGAGAAGAGCATCTGGGTGTTCTGTCTGCAGCCTGCTGGTTACTGAATGGATGACGTCACGCGCTGTCCCAGCGTTCGCCGTCGGATTTGCATAAACAACAATGCAGATCACGTGTGAGTGTTCTCTCGGGAGATATGTAGGCCTCATGCTAACAGCTAGCAACTCAATGTCTTTGCTGCAGTGTCGTTGTTTAACAGTGATATGTCCCGGTCTGCACCAGTTGTTGTTAACATACATTATCACTCCACCGCCCCTAGTTTTGCCACTCTCTGGTGTTCGGTCAGCTCGTATCATGGGAAAACCCTCCAGCTCAATGTTAGCATCTGCTGCTAGTTCAGTTAGCCACGTCTCAGTAAACAAAAGGAGAGAGCACTCCCGGTAAGTGCTATCATAACGGGAGATAGCCGCTAGCTCATCTAACTTTCCCAGTATCGACCGTACATTTCCCATGACAACAGATGGAAGGGAGGGTCTGTACCTTATATTTTTTGTCCTCCGCCTTACTCCAGCCCGGCAGCCACGGCGTTTTCGCCTCAGTTCTCTCGGTATGTCGAGTTTTTCCAGTGGGACCGGGTGGCGGTTAAATGCTAGCAGCTCTTCCCTGTTGTATCGAATCCTGCTATAAACAGTGGCTCCGTCCACTGGCTCAGGAGACATTTGGGACGATCTGTGTGTCCGTGATATAAGTGGGGTGAAAAAAAAAAAGTGATCAAAAGAGAGAGGAAGGGAAAAAAAAAACTCGGAATCGAGCCGCTGTTGCAAAAGGCAGCCGACTGGTGTGGCGCCGAGAGATGAATTTTATACAAATTACCACCTTTAAGACCCCAAGTAAACAATTTACTGTATTCTTAATCAAGATCTTCAGATCTTGATCAAAAATAACTCCAAGGTTCCTCACAGAACTATTAAGAGAAAGAGTAACCACATCCAAACTAAGAGTTTTATTTGGAAAGGTATTTCTAAGTTTTTTTGGACCAACAAGAATGACTTCAGTCTTATCTGAATTTAATAGCAGGAAATTACAAGTCATCCAAGCTTTGATTTCCTTAAGACAGGCTTCTAACTTGGCTAATTGATTACTATCATGACAGGTATAACTGTGTGTCACTTACGTAACAATGAAAATGTATACACTGCTTTCTAATGATGTTGCCTAACAGAAGCATATATAAACTAAAAAGAGTAGGGCCTAGCGCAGATCCCTGTGGAACTCCATGACTGAGCTTTGAATTGGAAGAAAACTCATTATTGACATGAACAAACTGGAGCCTATCAGACAAATAAGAGCTAAATCACTGCAACAAAGTTACATTAAGTCCAACATGGTGTTCTAATCTATCGAGTAGAATATTATGGTCGATAGTGTCAAAGGCTGCACTAAGGTCTAAAAGGACAAGTACAGAAACAAGTCCATTATCAGATGCGATAAGAAGGTCATTAATGACCTTCACTAAGGCAGTTTCAGTACTATGACGGATTCTACACCCAGATTGAAACTCTTCAAATAAACCATTTACTTGCAAGTGATCAAATAATTGTGTAGCAAAAACTCTTTCTAAGATTTTTGAAATGAAAGGCAAATTAGAGATTGGTTGATAGCTAAAACTCCTAGATCCAGCGTTGGCTTTTTGAGTAAGGGTTTAATTACAGCAGTTTTAAAAGCCTGCGGTACATGGCCTAATGTTAAAGAAGAATTGATGATTTGAAGAATACAGCTGCCAATAAATGGGAAGACTTTTTTTTAAATAACCTGATAGGAATAGGGTCTAAATGACAAGTTGAAGGCTTGGATGAGGAAATTATTTTATCTAACTCTAAAAGGTCACTTGGAATAAACTTATCCAAACAGATATCAATTGAAGGAGATGTAGTAGTTACTGTATTTAAGTTAGCGGTGGGAAGAATCTGATTGATTTTATCTCTAATAGATGAAATTTTATTATTGAAAAAGTTCGTAAAGTCCTGACTAGTAAGCTCTAAGGGAATGCAAGGATTGACAGAGTCCTGACTCTTTGTCAGCCTGGCTACAGTGCTGAAAAGAAACCTGGGATTATTCTTGTTCTCTTCTATTAATGCAGAGTAATAACTTGTTATAGCTTTTCTAAGAGATTTTTTATAAATTAAAAGATGAGTTCTCCAAGCTGAATAGTTTTCATCTAAATTAGTGGAATGCCATTTTCTTTCTAATTGATGAGTCTTCTGTTTTAAGCTACGAGTTTCTGTGTTTAACCAAGGGGTTAAAAATCTCTGATTAAACTTTTTCTTTTTTAAAGGGGCCACCAAGTCTAGAGTCTAATGCAGAGAAGCTGTAACACCATCTACCATGCTATCAATTACAGAAGGAGCAAGCTCTCCATAGCTTATTTCCGTTGTTGGCACATGGCATAGAGGAGACAGTCTGCATAAATTTGGTAACAACATCATCTGAAAGACATCTGCTGTAGTAATATTTTTCTTTAGGAAACAAATAGTCAGGAATAGTGAAATCAAAGTTAATAGACAGTGGTCTCACAGTACAGGATTATGAGGAGACACTACCAGATTTTCTATTTCTATGCCATATGTCAGAACGAGGTCCAATGTATGGTGGAGATAATGGGTAGAATTTTCTACTTTCTGAGAAAACCCCATTGAGTCTAATATTGAATTAAATGCCTTATTAAGTCAGTCACTATCTACATCTACATGTATATTAAAATCCCCTACTACAATTATTCTGATTTCAACACTAAATCAGCTAAGAATTTGGCAAATTCAGATAAAAACTCTGAGTAGGTTGAGGGAGGACGATAAACTATGGCAAAGAAAACTGGGTTTAACCTAAGATTGCTAACATGCCCAATACTCAAGACCAGGCCCTCAAAGGAATTAGAACATGTTTTTCGCTTTACATTAACTAGTAATTTAGAATGGTAAATTGTTGCTACTCCTCATCCACGGCCAGAATGTCTGGGATTTTGATAGTTTAAATAACCAGAGGGAGTTGATTCATTTAAACCAACATAATCCTCTTGCCCTAACCAAGTCTCTGTAAGGGATATTAAATTAAATTTAAATTAAATTAAAGCTAACAAAGACTTGGGAGTTAGAGCCCTAATATTTGACAAACCACATTTAATTTTTAAATTATGAGGAGGTAGAGATGCCAAACCATTAAATTTAGAGACTTGATGTTCAATTTGAATTTTACCAACTTTTTGTTTAATCATTTTTGGGATGGTTATACATTATACTGTATTTTTATTAACTTTGGAGGGAGCACATGATTCTCTGATGGGGAAGATAAGGGCTAAGTTGAGGGGTGGCAGATTAAGAGGAGCTGCAGAGAGGCATGTATTTATCAAGTTATGTTATATTTGTCTTGGGTTATAATGTTTTGGGTAACGGGAGACAGACACAATCTCTGCGGGGTTATGAATTAAAGACTGATCTAAACAGTGAGAATTATTTGGATTAATAGGATTAATATGAGAAGTGGAAGCAAAAAAGGGCTGGTTGGCAGTCCCAGGTACTTCGAGAAGAGTTAACATACCAGCTTTCAGTCACTGTACTAAAAAATGCTGAATGGAATAAAACAGATTGTCCCTTAGAACACATGCACTGAGTCTATTTGGATGGATGCCATCTGGCCTCATAAATGATGGGCGGTTCCAAAACAGGTTGAAATTGTCTATAAAACCAATGTTAAAAGTAGGACAAGTTGAACACAACCAGGTATTAAGGCTGAGAGTTCTGTTAAAATAATTGCAACCTCTTCTAAAAGGAGCAAGTGGTCCAGAAATAAACACACATCTGCCACAGTTCAAAAGAGTGGACAGAAGGCTCCTGAAGTCACTCTTTAAAGATCCATCCATCCATCCATCTTCTACTGCTTTTCTGGGGGTCCGGGTCGCGGAGGCAGCAGTTCAAGCAGAGAAGCCCAGACTTCCCTCTCCCCAGCCACCTGCTCCAGCTCTTCAGAGAGGATACCAAGGCGTTCCCAGACCAGCTGGGAGACATAGTCTCTCCACTGAGTCCTGGGTCTGCCCCGGGGTCTCCTCCCAGTGGGACGTGCCTGAAACACCTCAAGTGGGAGGCATCCAGGAGGCATCCTAATCAGATGCCCATACCACCTCAACAGACTCCTTTCAATGTGGAGGAGCAGCAGTTCTACTCTGAGCCTCTCCCAGATGACTGAGCTCCTCACCCTATCTCTGAGGGTGAGTCCAGCAATCCTACAGAGAAAGCTCATCCCAGCCGCTTGTATCCACAATCTCGTTCTTTCGGTCATTACCCAAAGCTCGTGACCATAGGTGAGAGTAGAAACGTAGACTGACTGGTAAATTGACAGCTTTGCCTTAGAACTAAGCTCCTTCTTCACCACAACAGACCGGTACAATGTCCGCATCATTGCAGATGCTGCTCCAATCCATCTGTCAATCTCTCGCTCTATTTTCCCCTCACTCGTGAATAAGACCCCAAGATACTTAAACTCCTCCACTTGGGGCAGGAGCCTGTCCCCAACCCAGAGAGGACAAGCCACCTTTTTCCGGCTGAGGACCATGGACTCAGACTTGGAGGTACTGATTCTCATCCCAGCCGCTTCACACTCAGCTTCATCCAGCAAGAGCTGTAGGTCATTGCTGGATGAAGCCAACAGGACAACATCATCTGCAAACAACAGAGATGAGATCCTGTGGTCACCAAGCATGACACCCTCCATTCCCTGGCTGCACCTAGAAATCCTGTCCATAAAAATTATGAACAGGATCGGTGACAAAGGGCAGCCCTGGCGGAGTCCAGCTCTCACTGGGAATGAGTCCGACCGAGTGTTGGCAATACGAACCAAACTCTCACAAAGGTCGTACAGAGACCGAATAGCTCGTAACAACAAGCCTGATACTCCATACTCCCGAAGCACCCCCCACAAAAAACCATGAGGGACGCGGTCAAATGCCTTCTCCAAATCCACAAAACACATGTAAACTGGTTGGGCAAACTCCCACGACCCCTCGAGAATTCTCGAGAGGGTAAAGAGCTGGTCCGATGTGTCACGGCCAGGACGAAAACCACATTGCTCCTCCTGAATTTGAGGTTTGACCAACGGCCGGACTCTCCTCTCCAGTACCTTGGCATAGACTTTCCCAGGGAGGCTGAGGAGTGTGATCCCTCTAAAGTTGGAGCACTCCCTCCGGTCCCCTTTTTTGAAAAGAGGAACCACCACCCCAGTTTGCCATGCCAAAGGCACTGCCCCTGACCTCCACGCAATGTTGCAGAGGCATGTCAACCATGACAGCCCAACAACATCCAGAGCCTTGAGGTACTCAGGGCGAATCTCGTCCACCCCTGGGGCCCAGCCACCAAAGAGATTTTTAACCACCTTGGCGACCTCAGCCCCTGTGATAGGTGAGTCAACCCCCTTGTCCACAAACCCTGCTTCCTCTGTGGAAGGCGTATCAGTGGGATTGAGGAGATCCTAGAAGTAATCCTTCCACCGCCCGACGATATCCCCAGTCGAAGTCAACAGCACCCCATCCACACCATACACAGTGTGGACAGGGAGCTGCTTTCCCCTCCTTAGCTGCTGGACAGTTTGCCAGAATCTCTTCGAGGCCGACCGAAAGTCTTGTTCCATGGCCTCACCGAACTCCCCCCATACCCGGGTTTTTGCTTCAGCAACCACCCGAGCTGCACTCCGCTTGGCCTGCCGGTACACCTCAGCTGCTTCGGGAGTCTCACAAGCCAACCAAGCTTGATAGGACTCCTTCTTCAGCTTAATGCCCCCCCTCACCACTGGTGTCCACCACTTGGTTCCGGGGGTGCCACTACGAGATGCACCGACCACCTTGTGGCCGCAGCTCTGGGCCGCCGCTTCAACAACAGAGGTGGAGAACATGGCCCATTCAGACTCCGTGTCTCCAGACTCCCTCGGAATGTGGTTGAAGTTCTTCCAGAGGTGGGAGTTGAAGACCTCCCGGACAGGGGCCCCAGCCAGACGTTCCCAGCACACCCTCACTATACGTTTGGGTCTACCAGGTCTGAATGGCTTCCTCCCCTGCCATTGGATCCAACTCACCACCAGGTGGTGATCAGTTAACAGCTCTGCACCTCTTTTTACCTGAGTGTCCAAGACATACGGTCGCAGGTCTGATGACACGATAACAAAATCGATCATCGACCTGCGACCTAGGGTGTCCTGGTGCCAGGTGCACATATGGACACCCTTATGCTTGAACATGGTGTTCGTTATGGATAAACTGTGGTTAGCACAGAAGTCCAATAACTGAACACCACTCGGGTTCAGATCGGGCACTGGTACTCTTTAAGATCTCCAACGTTTCATCTGAGATGTTGTTGCATCCAACATGCACAATAACAGTTTTAGCGTGGGGGTATTCATTTAATAGGTCAGGGGTAAGAGCCTCAATGACACTTTAGCCCCAGGAAAAAAATTTGTAACACAGTACCTGCTTCTGACGTTCCTCATTATTTAATCACCAATTACCAGCGTCATCTGGGGGGGGGGGGGGGGGGGCTTTGTCGGTGGCTTCTGAAATGGTGGATAATTTTGCCATAGTTGCTGCAGTGGCGACGGGGAGCCGGTGCGGGGGTGATGCGTGGGTGATGCAGGGGAATGCACTCTCTTGTTTTTGGAGCTGGTGTATAGTTTGGCACACCAAAGGTAGTTTTGATCCAGGGCTTGCGGGTTTGGGCCGCTACTGAAGGAGGAGGGGCGGCCATGAGAGGATGATCAACGTCCAGGTGGGGAAAGTCAAATCTGTTTTCCAGCAAAAGGGGAAGGGAGGAGGCGCAGCCATGTCTGGTCAATCCCCGACGTTTGCTATTTGGCCCAACCATTGTCCAGGGTGAGCATTGAGGCTGTGAAGAACCACCAGGGGCTTTGGGTTTAGCTCCGAGCTGAAGCCAGTGTTTGATGCTGGAGTCCTGGACAGCTGAGGTGACCGGAGCAGGGGTGGAAGTGGATGGCGATGTGCTAACTTCACCCAGGTAAGTAGGTAAGCAGGTAAGTAGCCGTCTCTGCTAGCTGCAAGTCCGTCGCTGGGGGCAATGTCCATCCAAAAATAATAGTGTCCAGGTCGTTTTCAGCCTCCTGAATCTTATAAAGGTTAGAGAGTCAATCTGACTGATTGACTCTTTCCCCTTTGAGTCGCCGGGTTATGATTGATTGACTCTTTCCCCCTTGAGCAGCTGGGTTATGGAGAAGCCTGTGGCCCTTGAAGACCCACAGCCATGGTTTGGATGGAGGGAGGGTGCTGCAACTGAGCTGAAGCCTGTACCAATGATGGAGTGTCCCCTGGCCTTGGCTGAACAGGATCCAGCGCCAGCAGGAAGCTGACATCCTGTGTCCACGTCGGGCGAGCCACCGGCATGGGTCACATCACTGGGGTGTCCTGGGACTGCATCCACCACCATCATCCCTGCTGCTGGGGCCGCCACAGCAGAGTCCGAGTTGGACCTCCAGACAGCCGGGCCTGAGACATCATCGTCTGGATCAACGGAGTCCTGGACGGCAGTGGAGTTCGAGCTCAGGTAAGTGCTCTCCTTGGTTTCTGTTTCTATATCTGAGAGATCTTGTCTGGCTTTTGGTGGGGAGAGCCAGGTGCAATCGTCAGCTGCACCTGAGCTCACCTCACTGGGCTCCACTGCTGCCGGTGACACTGACCCTGTTTCTCGCCATCTCCCCTCTGAGCTTTGTCCCAGGGTAACCAAGGATTGTCCAGCTTTTCCAGAAGTCTCCGTAGGTCCAGCCTCACTGCCTGAGATCACAGTGGGTCCAGGTCCTCCTGTCGAGGTCATCACAGGTGCTCTGTCCCAGCCTGGGACCTCCATGGGTGCTGCTCCACCTCCACCTGAGGTCTTCACGGGTGCTCCATCCCAACCCGGGATCTCTGAGGGTGAAGCTCTGGCCCAGCCCGGATCCACCACAGGTACAGCTTTGCTCCAGCCCAGAGCCACCGTGGGTGCAGCTTTGCTCCAGCCCGGAGCCACAGCGGGTGCAGCTTTGCTCCAGCCCGGAGCCACTGTGGGTGCAGCTTTGCTCCAGCCCGGAGCCACCGCAGGTCTAGCTTTGCTCCAGGCTGGAGCCACCATGGGTGCTGCTTTGCTCCAGGACGGCGCCACCATGGGTGCTGCTATGTCCCAGTCCGGGACCACTGAGGGTGCTACTATGTCCCAGTCAGGGACCACCGAAGATGCTACTATGTCCCAGTCCGGGACCACCGAGGGTGCTACTATGTCCCAGTCCAGGACCACCGAGGGTGTTGCTGGCCAGTCCGAGGGCGTCTTGGTCCCCTCTCCTCTGCCAGACACTGTCGTGGTTCCTCCTCCTCTGCCAGATGCCGTTGTGGTTCCCCCTTCTCTGCCAGACGCCATCGTGGTCCCCTCTCCTCTGCCCGAGGCCGTCATGGTTCCCTCTCCTCTGCCCAAGGCCGTTGTGGTTGCCTCTCCTCTGCCCGAGGCCGTCGTGGTTCCCTCTCCTCTGCCCGAGGCCATTGTGGTTTCCTCTCCTCTGCTAGACCTCGCCGTGATTCCCTCTCCTCTGCCCAAGGCCATTGTGGTTTCCTCTCCTCTGCCAGACCTCGTCGTGGTTCTCCATCCTCTGCCAGACCTCATCATGGTTCCCCCTCCTCTGCCAGACCTCGTTGTGGTTCCCCCTCCTCCACCCAACATTGAAATGGTTCCCCCTACTCTGCTGTCCTTTTCTTCATTGGATCTCCCTGTGGGGAAACCACCTCCTGGGCCACCCCTTCTGTTTAGGTGGCTAAAAAACTCTGGCCGACCGCCTGACAGACTGTGCCATTGGGTTGGGTGGCTCATATTCTCTGGCAGGCCACCCGACTCTTACCACTTTGCCGTCTGCCAGGCCTGGGACTTTGGCCAGCCACCGGAACTGTCTAGCCCTTTGGTCCATGGGGCCTAGGTCCCTGATTTTGTCTGGTGTGGATCCTGAGCGGGGTTTTTGTTTTTTTGTTTTTCCCTAGCCTGGGTTTTACTGGGGTGTGAGTCACAGGAGTTCTTACTATTTTTTTTCTGGTTTGTTTCGGTCCCTCTGTGCCTGGGTCCCCCCTCCTCCCGCATGGGGTGGGGTTGTTTTCTTGTCTTTTGGTGGGGTGGGTCCTTAGTCTGGGTGGGCCCTTGTTTTTTCTTTTGATATTGCCCGAGGCGTCTGGTGTCCACCCCTTGAGGGGGGCTCTGTCACGATCTGAGCACGGGGGATTTCACAGTGCTCTGTCTCTTTGTCTTTTTGTTTTTCCTTATTTGTATAATGTTGTATTTTGGAGTCTATGCCAGTGTCTGCTCTTTTCTTTCTCTCTCTGGAGTTGCAGTTGTCAGGAGCACTTCCAGGCTTTTCCCCTGGTTGTGACCAGTGCTCTTGTCAAACTGTCAGGTCCATCTCCCCTCCTCATGACTCACAGCTGATTGTCATTTTCTCCCCAGCCCGCTCATGTGATTCACACTGATTACTTTTTGTGTTAATTGTTTCTATTGTGGAAGTAATAAAACAGGCGAGATGCAACAAGCTGGAAGGGTACAAGGTTTTATTTCCTCCAACATATTGAAACACACTTTGTAGCTCAGTGAGCTACTGCGTTGCTGAGGCATGTATAACAAGCTCTTTTATACAGTTATATAGACAGAGAGAATGCATGGCACATTAGCATAGTGATATACATATCAGTCAATACATATCATTAGCCTGACCAGCTGGCGCCCGGATGTCCTCTCCATCGTCCGGAGACCTATACATAACAGTCCCATCTGATTGCCCCCTGGGGCACTCTGTCTGTATGTAAATTGTCCTCTGTTTCCTCCAGCCCTGATGAGTGTGAGATAATGTCCGTCCGCAGTGTGATGGGTCACTACACTATCCTATTTCAGGGCTGTTGTTTTCATTTCTCATTGCCGGAATCTTAAGTTCTCTACACTCTTCTTCACCAGAACCCAGCCTTTGTTCTGGTGAGGAAATTTGCAAGTTACTTTGCTTGTCTTTTTGGGATTTTGTGTTTGAACTCTGTTTTGGATTTTGTGTTTGGTTTCCTTAACCCCTTGCACTCTGGTCAATTTCCCTGAAAACGCCTAAAAATAACGTACCCAAAGTAAATCAAAAGCTGTTCTTCAACCCTTTGCAGCATCTTCATGGGGTTGGTCTCATTTAAAAGAAAACACTTTGAATTTTTTGGCAAAACAGTCATAATCTCTCTAAGTGCTCCTGCCACTGAGTAACAGTCATCTAAACATACTGAACTTGAAGAAAATAAAGTTTGCCTGGGTGTTTTTTTAGATACAAATGCTTGCAAATAACACACAGCTGTCATATACAGGCTGAAAAATGCAACAGAAATGTAGAACCAAGTGTTATTCAGCTGAGGTCAAAATTTTGTAACAATACCACAAAAAATAAATATATTACACAGCTTTTTTTCTCAGGTTGTTCCCAGGCGTTTTTGAACTGTGCCAAATTGTGCCAAATGGCACAGTTTGGAAAAACGTCTATAACTTTTGAATGAGTCAATATAGAAGCTTGATCTTGGGCTCTAATGAAAGGTGACACACAGGGCTCTGTGTGTGTGGAGGGTTGTTTATTCATTCATGAATGAATGAATGAACAAACAAGCCCCCCACACACAAAGAAGCATGCCACGTAAAAAATGTGTGGCTTTTTTTACAAGAAAAAATAACCTACAGTGCAATAAAAATTATACTAAAATATCTGCAATGTAGAGGATAACAACTCCCCCCCCCCCCGCTACAGAGGAGTCCATGCACCACGGTCCGTCATGTGAGACACGGTTCGGTCCGTGCGCCGCGGTCCGTCATGTGGCGATGACGCATAGTTGTAATTTACCGATCGGTCAAGTCATTTTTATTCCTATTTTCAGTTATAAAGATTAATTTAGCTTATAACACTTACCTGTCCACAACAGCAGTGTCGCTGGCGAACATCTCTTCCTCATTGTCAGACGAACATGAAGCTGGTCCGCTTGTTACGACTCATGGTTCTGGTCACGCGACCTGGTCAAACCATGATTCCATTATTGCGGTTTTGCGCTTCCATGATTGCGGTTTTGGAGAACGATTTTTCAAAACAAATAAGAACAGTAGTAATAAAAAGACTGGTGAACGCTACCGTTACTCAGCGGCTTACACAAAACAGATTTTACGCACGGGATGCACGCTTTCAATCGTCGAACCTCTCTGCTTCAATTGGCTCGCTGTATTCGCAGCCGTTGGTAGGCGGGTCCTTCTTGCTAGGTTTTCAGTCATTGGTTCTTCAAGGTTTCAGAAACCCAATTCAAGGCTCTTATTGGTCGAATGAGAGGTCAATCAAATCTAAACCAATCAAAGCACTCCTTTGGCTTTCTGTTCGTGGCTGTGTCTGTAGTGGAAGAACGGAAATGCAGCTTTTTTTTTTTCAGTGCGCACTAGGACGCAGAGACGTGACCGCCCACGGTATCCCGGAGTGCAAGAGGTTAATAAATTTCACAAACTAGCAGTTCAGCATCTGGGTCTTTCTGTCTGCCCTGAGGGGCAATTCATGACACAAACATACAAAAAAATGAGAAATCAGGAAGGGGGCAAACACTTTTTCACACCACTGTAGGTCCAGTGTTCGTACTGTATCTCAGTCTGCTATGTCTAGGTCATTCTCAGATTTTATGAACCAGAATGGTCAGGTTGACCCCTGGAGGCTTCGTAACCACTGAACAAAAAAGTTCTCTTTCTTTTCTCAGGTACACCAGTCTTATTCTAGGATTGATTATTTTTTCCATTGATAAACGCCTTAACTCCCATGCTGTTTCATGTGATTATTCAAGCATTCTAGTATCCAATCATGCTCCCTTATTTCTGGATATTCAGTTCTCTTTGTGCAAAGCTCACTCATATGTTTAGAAATTTAACTCTTTATTGCTATCAGACAATATGTTTTGTGATTATATCTCTAAATCTATTGATGACTTTCTTTTTTTCAACCAGAATGATTCAACATCACACTCCCTATTATGGGAGTCACTGAAAGCTTATTTAAGAGGGCAGATAATTTCTTATTCTTCTTCTAGTAAAACAAAAAGAGAACTCCAAGATAGCTGAACTTATATCTGAAATAGCAGCTTTGGATCAGGTTTGTGCAACAAACCCTTCTCCATCTTTGCATAAGAAACATCTTGATGTTCAAGCTCAATTTGATCTAATTTCCACTACCGTAGCCGAACGCTTATTACTGCAAACACGAGGAACCTATTATGAGCAAGGTGAAAAGGCTAGTAGACTACTGGCACATCAGTTAAAATGTCAGTCCAACTCTCGCATCATTTCCCAAATTGATAATGGGTCTGGTGTGCTGCTCACAGATCCATGAGAAATTAATTCTACCTTCAAATCATTCTACTCATCACTATATAAATCAGAGTTTCCATCAGACTCCTCACACATGAATCAGTTTTTGTCTAATTTAAGATTTCCTAGGGTTGCTCTAGACAGGTCTACACAATTAGAAGCTCCTCTTTCTTTCAATGAATTGCAACAAGCAATTAAATCTATGCAGTCAAACAAAGCACCTGGACCCGTTGGGTTTCCAATTGAATTTTTCAAAATTTTTAGTGCTAAACTGTCCTCTTTACTTTTGTCAATGTTTAATGAATTACTGGAGAGGGGTTCTTTGCCCCCTACTTTAACTCAAGCTTCAATAACTCTTCTCTTAAAAAGTAGGAAAGATCCTTCTTCCTGTGCTTCCTATAGGCCTCTTTCTTTGTTAAATGCAGATGTAAAGATCCTGGCTAAAATTCTTGCTACTCGACTAGAAAAGATTTCACCTTGTATTATTTCAGAGGAACAAAATGGGTTCATTAAAGGAGTCAATTATTTTTTAATATTCGCACTCTATTAAATATTATCTATACATCACGCTCGGATAGTTTGCCTGAAAGTGTAATTTCTTTGGATGCTGAGAAGGTGTTTGATAGAGTCAAGTGGCCTTACCTGTTTGCAGAATTAGAAAAATTTGGATTTGGTAATACATTCATCAGTTTGATTAGATTGTTTTATATACCGCCCAAGGCGAGTGTTCCAACAAATGACAGCCAATCGGAATATTTTGAATTGGAACGCGGCACCCGTCAGAGTTGCCCCTTATCGCCATCGCTTTTTGCGTTGGCTATTGAACCTTTGGCGCTTGCTTTAAAGTCTTTTTTCAAAGGCATCATATGTAATGATGATGAATATCGATTGGCCCTGTATGCAGATGATTTATTATTATATATCACAGACCCTACAACTTGTCTCCCTGGAATTCCGTCAACATTTAAAAAATTCAGTTCATTTTCTGGATATAAAGTAAATCTTGAAAAGAGTGAATGTTTTCTTGTAAACAAAGCAGCTTTGCAACTTAAACAAACTGACCTGCCTTTTAACCTCACCAGTTCTGGGTTCAAAAATCAGAGTTAAGGTGACGTGCACATACTCAGGTCTTTTTTCAGCTAATTTTGATCCTCTTTTAGCTAACTTAAAATCTGATTTGTCAAGGTGGAATAATCTGCCTCTGTCACTGATTGGAAAGATAATGTCATTAAAATGAATGTGTTGCCAAAATTTCTCTGCCTAGTCATGACATTACCTCTATTTTTGCCAAATCACTTTTTTCTTTCCCTTGATAAAATGATTAGTTCATTTATTTGGGGTTCAAAGCCTCCACGGATCCGAAAATCTTTGCTGCAAAGATGTAAATTTAGTGGAGGTTTGGCTCTTTCTAATTTTCAGTTTTATTTATTGGGCTTCTAATATTTATAAAATACATTGCTGGTTTGACTCCCCCTCCCTGTCGTGGTGCCTACTTGAGGCAGGATCATGCAGTCAGCAAATTTCTATTCCTGCTCTTGTCTATTCCTCACTTCCAAACAAATTATTTACGTATGTTAAAAATCCTGTTTTGCTGAACTCTTTGAAGATCTGGTATCAGTTTAGGAAACATTCTAAATTTGCAGCACAATCTCTTTCAAGACCATTGTGTAAAAATCATGTTTCCTCCTTCTTATTTAGTTTCAAGCTTCTCACTATGGTTTAAAAAGAGAATTCAGTGTTTCCGGGATTTGTATAAAGATGGGACATTCAGCACTTAAAATACACTGGCATTGTCATACAAACTACCTCCCAACAACCTTATTAGGTACTTTCAAGCCCGACATTTTGTTTCCAATACATTTCCTGACTTTCCTTCTCTTCCATCTCAGAAATGATGGGAGGAACTGTTAACTTTGTCTATGCTTCACAGTGGAGTCATATCACAGATATATTATTGTATCCTAGATTTTAGCAATTACTAAAAAGTTAAGACCAAGGCTATGTGGGAAGGTGAGCTAGACCTCGCCCTTGATCAGGATTGGTGGGATGATATGTTGAGCAAAGCCAGTAAAGTCTCCTTCTGTGCTTGTCTTTCACTTATTCAATTTAAGGTGGTACATATAGTTCATTATTCAAAAGCAAGACTCTCTGAGATTTGCCCAGAAATGGAAGATAAATGTGAACGTTGTTTGAGTTCAGATCGTCATCTAAGCCATATGTTTTATTCTTGTTCTCATTTACATAATTTTTGGAGTGGTTATTTTAATATAATGTCACCGGTAATGGGACTTTGTGTAGACCCCTGCCCATTGATAGTCATCTTTGGAACCCTAGCTGTGTCTGCTCACTTTAACTCCACACAGAGAGAGATCATTGCCTTTTCATCACTGCGGGTAAGACGTCGGCTTCTTCTCCAGAGGAAATCTGCTACTCCTCCATCTGTGTCACAATGGACTAAAGATGTTATGTTTTTCCTTAAGCTAGAAAAAATTAAGTAAACCATGAAAGGATGTACTGCCGATTTCTATTGCAAGTGGCAACCATTCCTAAATTTTTTTGCAAGTTTGAGAACACTGCAAGATTGAGTGCTTCTGTGCACTGAATGACATTGTTGTATGAGCCAGGGCAGAGGGAGGGTTGGGTGAGTGGAGGGTGGGGTTGTTCGCTTTTGTGCTTTTATGTTCTTGTTATTGTTAAAGTTAAAAAACTAATAAAAACATCTGGGAAAAAAAAAGATACTGGGCGGGGTACAACTCCTCCAAGTGGAGGAGTTTAAGTATCTCGAGATATTATTCACGAGTGAGGGGAGAATGGAGCAAGAGATTGACAGACTGATCAAAGCAATATCAGCAGTGATGCGGCCGTTGTACTGGTCTGTTGTGGTGAAGAGGGAACTGAGCTTCAAAGCAAAGCTGTTAATTTACTGGTCAATCTACGTTCCTACCCTCAACTATGGTCATGAGCTTTGGGTAAGGACCAAAAGAATGAGATCGCAGATACAAGTGGCTGAACTGAGCTTTCTCTGTAGGATTGCTGGACTCGCCCTTAGAGATAGGGTAAGGAGCTCAGTCATCCAGGAGAGGCTCAGAGTAGAACCGCTGTTCCTCCATATTGAAAGGAGCCAGTTGAGGTGGTTTGGGCATCTCATCAGGATGCCTCCTGGACGCTTTCCACGTGAGGTGTTCCAGGCACGTCCCACTGGGAGGAGACCCCAGGCCAGACCCAGGACACGATGGAGAAACTATGTCTCCCAGCTGTCCTGGGAACATCTTAGTATCCTCTCTGAAGAGCTGGAGCAGGTGGCCGGGGAGAGGGAAGTCTGGGCTTCTCTGCTTGAGTTGCTGCCTCCACGACCAGGACCCCAGGAAAAATGGTAGAAAATGGATGGATGTATAATGTACTCTACAGTGCCCTTGTTATTCTATGTGCAGTGGTGTGAAAAGGTGTTTGCCCCCTTCTTGATTTTTCTTTTTTTTTTGTATGTCACACTTAAATGTTTCAGATCATCAAACAAATTTAAATATTAGACAAAGATAACACAAGGAAACACAAAATGCAGTTTTTAAATGAAGGTGTTTATTATTAAGGGGAAAAAAATCCAAACCTACATGGCCCTGTGTGAAGAAGTGATTGCCCCCTAAACCTAATAACTGGTCGAGCTACCCTTAGCAGTAACAACTGCAATCAAGCTTTTGCGATAACTAGTAATGAGTCTTTTATAGCGCTATGGAGGAATTTTGGCACACTCATCATTGCAGTATTGTTGTAATTTAGCCACATTGGAGGGTTTTCGAGCATGAACCGCCTTTTTAAGGTCATGCCACAGCATCTCAATCGGATTCGGGTCAGGACTTTGACTAGGCCACTCCAAAGTCTTCATTTTGTTTTCTTAAGCCATTCAGAGGTGGACTTGCTGGTGTGTTTTGGATCATTGTCCCGCTGCAGAACTCAAGTGCGCTTCAGCTTGAGGTCATGAACAGATGGCCGGACATTCTCCTTCAGGATTTTTTGGTAGACAGCAGAATTCATGGTTCCATTTACCACAGAAAGTCTTCCAGGTCCTGAAGCAGCAAAACAGCCCCAGACCATCACACTACCACCACCATAGTTTACTGCTGGTATGATGTTCCTTTTCTGAAATGCTGTGTTACTTTTATGCCGGATGTAATGGGACACATACCTTCCAAAAATTTCAACTTTTGTCTCATCAGTCCACAGAGTATTTTCCCAAAAGTCTTGGGGATTATCAAGATGTTTTCTGGCAAAACTGAGATGAGCCTTTGTGTTCTTTCTGCTAAGCAGTGGATTTCGTCTTGGAACTCTGCCATGCAGGCCATTTTTGCCCAGTCTCTTTCTTGTGGTGGAGTCATGAACACTGACCTTAACTGAGACAAGTGAGGCCTGCAGTTCTTTGGATGTTGTTGTGGGGTCTTTTGTGACCTCTTGGCTGAGTTGTCGCTGCGCTCTTGGGGTAATTTTGGTTGGCTGGCCACTCCTGGGAAGGTTCACCTCCGTGCATCATGACATGCACTAGACAAAGAGCAGAGATAAACAAATCTACCATCTAGTCAGTCACTGCAACAGATACTGGAGTCGGTTTGTCTTGGCCTGTCCTTGACACTGATAATACCTCTATCTGCCAAGAATGTGCCGCTAGTCCAGCAAAAGCTAGCAGTACTCAAATACTTTGCAAGCGGTTTCATGAAATGGTCAGTCAGAGAGCAACTCATACTGGCTCAGACATCACCCGGGTTAACAAGGCCAGGAGTTCCTGGCAGCGGAAGGCGAAAAGCAGAGCTGCATGAAGGAATCTGATCAGACCTAAATGAAACAGTCATTGTCACCCCGACAGCCTGTTATGATGATGATGATGATGGATAATGGCTTTCACTGTGGTTCACTGGAGTCCCGAAGCTTTAGAAATGGCTTTATAACCTTTTCCAGACTGATAGATCTCAATTACTTTATTTCTCAATTGTTCCTGAATTTCTCTGGATCACAGCATGATGTCTAGCTTTTGAGGATCTTTTGGTCTACTTCACATTGCCAGGCAGATCCTATTTGATTTCTTGATTTAGAACAGGTGTGGCAGTAATCAGGACTGGGTGTGGCTAGAGAAATTGAAGTCAGCTTTCCAAAGATGTGATAAACCACAGTTAATTTAGATTTCAGTGTGGGGGGGTCACTTTTTCACACAGGGCCATGTAGGTTTGGATTTTTATTACCGTTAGTAACAAACACCTTCATTTAAAAACTGCATTTTGTGCTTACTTTTGTTATCTTTGTCTAATATTTAAATTTATTTGATGATCTGAACATTTAAGTGTTACAAACATACAAAAAATTTAGAAATCAGGAGGGGGGCAAACACTTTTTCTCACCACTGTAATTGTTTAATCCTTTTCTGTTCATCTGACCCAAATTGATGTTTTTCATGTTTTGTTGAAATATGAGATTTTTTTTTTCATTTTAAAGGGGTTAAATTTTTCCCCTTTACAAAAATAGGTCCTCCAAACACAATCTTGTAGATCCCCTCAACTACACACACCAAAGAGTTAAAACAAGAGAAAGCAATTTTCAGATAACCTTGAGTAGAGAGGGCAGCTGATGTGATCATGTAGGTGCATGTGTGGTAAAGTGAAGCACGGCCACACCTTTTTTGTAGTAAAATAATTCACAATACTGCACTACAAAGAAAACGAAACCCTCCAGCTGCTGCAGAACTTGTGTTAACAGGATGACAGAACCTGTCACATTATCAGGTTTTACAAAAGCTGCACATAGTTGATGACTATTAAATACTTTGAGGTGTGTGGTAATATAACACCTGACATCACAATGACTAGGCACTTTTCAAGGCAATGAAGTGGGAGTGAGTTAGTGGGAAAATGTGATGAAAATAACTAGATATTTAACGTACTGTATATGTCTCCATTATTCATCAACCATATGGTGTTGCTCAGGATGGAAAAAATAACTGTGTAAGGAAAATGGAGGAATATTTTCTGGGAAATAAGCGATCCAAACAGTTACCTCGCTGAATTGTTTTGGTGTGCCATTTTTAACAGAGATCTGCACAGTATGGCTCAGAGCTATAAACGACTCTTTTTCCCCAGTGGCCCCTGTGGCTTTGACAACAATCCAGAAAATACTCACAAATTTACCCGCAGAGGAAAAAAAATGCAAATTTACAAGAAAAAAGTTGTACATTTACAAGAATAAAATTGCAAATATATGAGATGAAAGTCACAAATATACAACAAAAAAGGTTGGTTATTTGCAGTAAGAGTCATTTACAAGACAAAAAAAAACGTCACACAATTCCATGAAAATGTTTGCAAGTTTATGAGAAAATGTTTCAAATTTATAAGAATTAAGCTCAAGTTACAAGAAAACAAGCAGAAATTTTTTGACAAGAAAGTGGGAAATTTACAAGGAAAAAGTCACAAATTAACCTAATGTAAATTTACCCTTAATGAAAGTATAGACAGGCACATTTACATATTGATATCGTCAGCCTCCGTCAGTCTATGATGACCATGGAAGAGAATCCTAGATGTCTACTCTGCTGGAACAGCACCGCCTGTGGCTGAACAGGCCGATGCGCGAATGGCAGTCCCTGTCACACAGGTCGCACTTGTGGATGGTCTCTGTGCTGCTGGGTCTGTGGCGGTTCTTCCTGCAGGTCCTTTTTTCATCTGCTGCAGCAGTCAGTTTCTCTTCACTCGCCTTGAGCTGTCTGGTCAGGGTGCCTCTCCATTTATCCTTTTTTTTTTCCTTTGAAAGACAAAAGTAAAATAGAAAGATGTCTTTACCTTCTTTACATGTTTCAACTGCACTGCAGCCTTCATCAGAAGACATCTTTCTATTTTACTTTTGTCTTTCAAAGGAAAAAAAAAAAAGGATAAATAATTAAAAGAAGACAAAATGAACCTGTTTGACGTAGGGTGCCTCTCCATTTGGAGCGGTTCGTTGCGAGGTCCTCCCAGCGCTCTGTGTTGATCTCCAGGGCCTTCATTTCTCTCTTGCAGACATCTCTGAAGCGCAGCTGTGGGCGGCCAGCGTCTCTCCTGCCAGTCGCCAGTTCTCCGTAGAGGACGTCTTTGGGGATTCTGCCATCCTCCATACAGTGAACATGGCCTAGCCAGCGGAGCCTGCGCTGCCTGAGTAGAGTGAACATGGAGGGAAGGCCGGCGCGGGACAGGACTTCTGTGTTGGGCACTTTGTCCTGCCAGGATATGTCCAGAATGCGGCGAATGCAGCGCAAGTGGAAGGAATTCAGTCTCTTTTCCTGCCAGGCGTATGTTGTCCACGTCTCACTCCCATAGAGCAGTGTGCTGATGACGCAGGCATTGTACACTGCCATCCTCGTCTTGACAGAGAGTGTGGGATTCTCCCACACTCGTGTGGTGAGGCGAGCGAGTGTGGAGGCTGATTTTCCAATCCTCTTGTCGATCTCTGTATCAAGGGAGAGGTTGCTGCTGATCGTGGACCCCAAGTACGTGAACTGGTTCACGACCTCCAGCTCGTAGTCGTCGATGGTGATGGTTGGTGGTGCTTCCGTGCCTTGTGCCAAGACGTTAGTCTTCTTCAGGCTGATGGTAAGCCCGAATTCCATGCATGCCTGGGAGAAGCGGTCCATCAGGGTCTGAAGCTCCTGCTGTGTGTGGGTCACGACTGCAGCGTCGTCTGTGAACAACATATCTCTGATTAGAGCCTCACGTACTTTGGTTCTGGCTTTCAGGCGGGAGAGGTTGAAAAGCCTGCCGTCAGAGCTTGTATGCAGGTAGATTCCCTCTGTTGCTGTACTGAAGGCATGCCTCAGGAGCATAGCAAAGAAAATCCCAAAGAGGGTTGGTGCAAGTACACAGCCCTGTTTCACTCCGGTGTGTATATTGAATGGCTCTGAGACGTTGCCGTCGTACTGCACCATCCCCTGCATGTTGGTGTGAAATGATTCGATGAGGCTTTGCAACTTTGGTGGGCATCCTATCTTTGGCAGGATTTTGAAAAGGTCCTCTCTGCTGACCAGATCGAACGCTTTGGTGAGGTCGATGAAGGTGACGTACAGGGGCATGTTCTGTTCTCTGCACTTCTACTGGAGTTGGCAGATGGAGAATATCATGTCCACTGTCAATCGCCCACCGCGGAAGCCACACTGAGGCTCGGGGTAGACACGTTCGGCAAGCTTCTGTAGACGAACGAGGACAACTCGTGCGTAGACTTTGCCAACAATGCTAAGGAGGAAGATGCCCCTGTAGTTGTTGCAGTCGCTTCTCTCACCTTTATTTTTGTAGAGGGTGATGATCTTGGCGTCCCTCATGTCCTGTGGTACGGCACCTTTCTTCCAGTACTGGCAGAGGACATCATGCAATGGCAGCAGTAGGGCGGTCTTGCAGTGCTTGATCAGGTCGGGGGGTATGCCGTCATTGCCAGGTGCCTTGCCAGCGGCCAAGCTATCAATGGCTTTGCCGAGTTCGTCGATGGTTGGCTCGGCGTCAAGTTCATCCATGGATGGCAGGCAATCGGTGGCATCAAGGGCTGACGGTGTCACGGTGTTCTGCCTGGAGTAGAGGTCGGAGTAGTGCTCCACCCATCTCTCCATCTGCTTGTTCTTTTCTGTGATCATCTCCCCAGTGGAGGATTTGAGGGGGGCCGTCTTGCTCTGAGCTGGACCAAGTGCTTTCTTGATGCCGTCGTACATACCACAGATGTTCCCTGTTATGGCAGCGGTTTGAATGTCTTGGCTGAGCTGAGTCCAGTACTTATTGGTGCAGTGCCGATCAGTCTGCTGAACTTTGCTTCTCGCAGCTCTGAGGATCTGGAGATTCTTCTCGTTTGGGCACTTCTTGTACTCAGCAAGTGCTGAGCGCTTGGCTTCAATGATGGGGGTCATCACGGTCGACTTGGCATCAAACCAGTCCTGTGACTTCAAGGTCTTCCTCCCAAAGATAGCCAAGGCTGTGCGGTGGATGATGTTTCGCAGCTCTTCCCACTTCTGCTTTGCAGCCTCTCCTTCTTGTGGTTCGTCAAGTTCCTTCACAAAGGTGGAGGCAAACTGCTCGACAAGTTCTGGTTGGGCCATCTTGCTGGTGTCAATCCGTGCCTTTCCAGGCTGTCTGGTGCGGTGGAATTTTTTCAGCTGCAGCTTGACCTTGCAACACACCAATGAATGGGCTATGTCGCAATCTGCGCTCTGGAATGAGCAGGTGATTAGCACGTTCTTCAGTGAGGTGCGCCTGGTCAGGATCAAGTCCAGCTGGTGCCAGTGCTTTGAGCGCGGATGTCACCAGGAAACCTTGTGTTGGCGCTTGGTCTTGAACAAGTTTGTGATACACAGATCATGATGTGTGCAGAACTTGAGCAGCCGCTGTCCATTGTCGTTCATTCTGCCCATACCGAATGGTCCAAGACAGGAGGGCCAGGAGTCGTGGTCAGCACCCACTCTGACACTGAAGTCTCCAAGGAGAATGAGTTGTTCAGAGTTGGGGATGATCCTGACAGTTGTTGCGCGATTCTCATAGAACTCGTCTTTTGCCACTGGTGTGGCTGTCAGTGTTGGGGAATACACACTGACGAGGGTGACTTGGCCTTGAGTGGTGTTAAGGCGGAGGGTGAGGAGTCGTGCAAAGCCATTGCTGCCCGGTTCCACCATCTTCAGCAAGGAGTTCTTCACTGCGAAGCCCACTCCGTGTTCCCTGTGTCCGTCGCTGCCCTTTCCCTGCCAGTAGAATGTGTAGTCCTTTTTTTTTTTTTTTTTGTTACTTATTTGTATCCGTAGGTAGATTTGGTTTGCAGTCTGGTGACAAGCCACCGGCTGCTGGTCGCTGCGTGCGCGAGCGCCCTAAACCTACATGTTTTTGGTGTGCGGGAGGAAACCGGAGAAATCCCGGAGTAAACCCGCGCAACACGGGGAGAACATGCAAACTCCACACAGCTCACTGTTGGTCGGGGGCTGGGATCGAACCCATGATCTCATGATCCCCGCGATCCCCCGGCCGAGGGTAAAACTGTGCTGCCACAGTGCTAAACCACTGCGCCACCGTGCAGCCCGTGCAGTCCTTCTCTCTCAGTGTGCCTGTGTCAGCCAACCGTGTTTCCTGGAGAGTGACGATATCCACTCCCAGTCTCTTCAGCTCATTATTGATGACGGCAGTCTTCCTGGTGTCACTGATGTCCTTGAGGTTAGCAGCTAGTCCTGTCATCATAGTGCGGACGTTCCAAGTTCCCAGTTTTAGAGTTGGTCTCTTTTGTTTTGTTGTCTTGCCTGGTGCGAAGGTTCTCAGCCTGCCGTTCAGACTTCACCTCATCCCCATGCACCCAAGGAGGAAAGCAGGCTGTGGTGGGACAACACCTTATTGGCTGGGGGCTGCCCAGCTTGAGGCGGGCAGTAGCTGTCCAGTGAGATCAAATGATCCCTCCCACTGTCGGAAACAACCCCTGGAGCCACGCTCTATGCCAGTTGAGCAGTGGCTTATAACCGGTAACTGTCATTCCCCATGTTTTGTCTATGCTGAAGGCGAAGCTGGAGTGTCCTCTCCAGTGATCCGGTGTTCTACCTTCCAGCGTTGGGTGTTGGTAGGATTCAAGCCTGGGCAGGAAGATATGGAAGACAAGATGTTGCCCATACAGCATGTCCCCCCTCTCCACGTCACTGATGAATCCAAAGGAACAGCAGAGCTGCTACAATTTGGCACCAGTGTCGTCGCAGGAGCTGCCAGAACAATGTTGAGCACAACAGAGAACTGCCTTAGGGACTCTGACTCCGGATTTTTCCTCAGGGTTGACTCCCGAAGCCTTTCCCGTGACCGGGTATGCCGCAAGGCAGCAGAGGTTTGAAATCAGGGTTTACCTTCCCCTAGATGGGCTACCTTCCCAGGTTAACGGGCCACCATCTACCCAAGCATCTGGTTTTAAGGCACCAGAAATCAGCCCTCGCCCCTTCTCCTATTAGTAAAAGCAGTTCCGCCGGGCTTAGAAACTAAACCATACGGGTGCCAGACTCCTCTCCTTACTCCGGGGATGTATAACAATAGCCATTGTTCTGGTTGTCCCCCTAGGGCTCTCTGTTCGTATGCAATCGCTGCTGAGTGTGACTGAATATTATCAGTCTGCATTGTGCTGAGTGCCCACACATGTGCTGGGTGCCCACATCGCTGCCCCCAGAACGGTCAGAAGGGGTTGTGATTCCCCCCCCCCCCCCGCCGTTTGGCTCCAGCTCCGGTAGAACTGTCGGAGGGCATGTCAGTCCGTGAGGGGGACGGGGGAGGGGTGAAAAGGGCAGTGTGCTCCGCTCTGAGTTCCAGCATGTTGAACGGCCGTGGCTCGTGGGCACACGGGCCGGTGTGCAGTCGTGCGTAATGGAACCAGACGGCGATCGGCTGGCTTTGGGAGTGAGGTGCGGGAAAAGCTCTGTGCAGGAGGAGGTTGAGGGGGTGGGAGTAAGCGAGTGCCGGCCCAGGACATCAAAGGTCTCTGGGCCGTGCAAAAATTGCGTGTGGATCCGCGATGGTGAGGAACTTTTCCCGTTAAACGTGGCGGAGATCCACAGCGGCTGTGAAAAACTTATATCTCTGACTTCTCTCGTGTTTTGGTCCAGCGAGGATGTGGGGAAGGTGAGCAGCCAAATTCCCCGAGGATGCGTAGTGGCTGTGATAAACTGAAGCTGTGTCAGGGACCCGGCAGTTTGGCTTTAGGTGCGGGAAACAGCCCTAAAGTCATCGGGGAAAGCAATCGGCTAAATTCCCCTTGTGCGCCGTGGCTGGAAAACTCATACAAAGTCCTGTGTGCTGGCTGCACGTCAACTCCAGGTGTGCAAGCAGCCCTGAAGGTTCCAAGGGTGGCGATCAGCCATTTAACTCGGGCATGTGCAGCGACGGAGGACGCTGTATCACTCTGTGAAGCTGATTTGTCCCTGGTGCGTGGTGCACACCTGGTGCAGTGACCACATAGCTGGCAGTTGCATTGTCCTCGTAACCCCGCGATGTGCATGCGTGGCTTCTGTGCACGGAAGGTCCGTTGTCGAGAGATGAGTCAGGGTCAGGGAGATTGATGGAAATCAACGCAGTCGGCGCCGATGATTGTCCCCGTTCAGGCTGCTTTCTTCAATCGCTCGTGTTGATCATGGTGCTGGAAAAAGATCAGGCGAGGGTCGCACCATGACGCATGCTGAGGCTTCCCGTCCAGGTCATCGTCGGGGTGTTCGCCTCATGTTCCATTCTTTGTCTAGGGTCACCAGTATAGAGGAACAGTTCAGGCGAGACACGGCGAGCTGAAGGTTTAACAGTTTTATTCCTCCATCATCATGAGACACACTGCACCGCTGTGTGCTGTGTGTGCGCTCTCCTGAGTGCGCTGTTGTGAGTGAGCTCGTGAGGCATGTAAAGTCAGCTCTTTTATACAGACAAGAGAGAATGCATAGCACATTTACATATTGATATACATATCAGACAATACATATCAATCGCGTGATTAACTGGCGCCAGACTCCTCTCCTTACTCCGGAGGTGTATAACAATAGTCATTGTTCTGGTTGTCCCCATAGGGCTCTCTGTTCGTATGCAATCCCTGCTGAGCGTGAATATTATCAGTCTGCATTGTGCTGGGTGCCCACACATGTGCTGGGTGCCTACACTGTAAGTATTTGCATATGGTTGTAACTAGGGATGGGAATGGAGAACCAACTCCTGTTGGGAACCGGTTCTCCCGGAATCGTACGTCACTGATGTTATCAGTTCCTCTTGTCGATGCTGCGGGGTTAAACACTTCTGTGGTTTTTTAAAAAAAAAAAAACAGCATGCATCATGACGTCACACACTGGCATTATCAAGCAACACCATGATGCTGTCACTATCACGGGATAATGGCGGAAGTGCATGTAAACACTAGCATCGTGGCATATGATAAATATGAGTTGAAATATCTCTTGATGTGCCACAATGGGTTAAAATCAAAGACTGCAATGTGTTCAACAGTCTACAAAGTGCACCCACCCGCACGTGATTTCCAAACAGCGGGACCTCCGTTAGTGACAGTAATATTAGCTTATGATTAGTAGAATATTAGTGCAATGCTAGCAGCCTTGCAGTCTAAGTTTAATCCATTTTTTAATTCACAAAACCCAACTAAAAATGTCTGATATTTAAATATGATCTTATTCTTTTTAGATGATGACAGCAACAGGTAGCGCTGAGGTTTTACCAAACTGCTCATCTTCCGTTCCTTGCTAGGATAACCCACTGATGCTAGCTGCACACGGAGCTGTAATGAAGTTTGTAGAACAAGGCTTGCATCTATTCATGTCCGTGGAGCAGCTGGAGTTTGGGTAGGTGGTAGGGTGATGGTCTGGAGTTGTTTTGCTGCTTCAGGACCTGGAAGACTTTCTGCGGTAAATGGAACCATGAATTCTGCTGTCTACCAAAAAATCCTGAAGAAGAATGTCCAGCCATCTGTTCATGACCTCAGGCTGAACTGCACTTGGGATCTGCAGCAGGACAATTGTCATGATTTGCCCCTCGGGGCAGAAACAAAGACCCTCGTGCTGAACTGTGAGTTGTACAAGTTTAATCAGGAACACAAAATATACAAGGAAGGTAAAAACACTTACAAGGCTTAGGTAGGAATCAGGATGACAGCAGACGGGATAACGTCGTCTGAATTGTAGTTAGGAGTTAAGGTGTACACCAAATGCGAACAGGGGAATTTTTCGATCGGCACGATTACATTATAACTCAATGTAAACGTGCGAACAGACATGAATTCCCCTTCTGAATGAGATGCAGACAGGTGAAGTTGCCTTTAAAACTTCTGCAGCTGTGTTGAACCTGCTGTGGAAATTCCAAAAATAACGTCATGCTTATTATTATTATCCGACCGGGGGCTCACCTGGGCCCATGTTGTCTCAAGCCTCCAAAACTTCACAGATGATGGGTGTTTACACTGCTAGCTTACTAGCTTGCTAGGACGTCCGTGGCTGGAAACCATGGATAAATAACTCCGAAATCCCAATTCAGCTGAAGAGCTCCCGGTCCTCCTGTCTCCAGGTGAGTGAGTTTCATTTTCAAACTAGTTTACTTTGCAATGGTGATACTTTTACTCCGGTGACAGCAGAATCTCAAAGCTAGCTGCTAGCTAGCTAACGCACGGACGCGAATGCACAATTTCGTGTGTACTCGCGTCTTTCCATTGACTTTGTATGGATTCACAACGCCAGTTCGCGTTTGATGTGAACACACTTTTAGGTTTTTTAGGATGGGACGATTCGCAAGCAGAGGAGCAATCAATAAATAGGCAGCAAGAGTGATTGCCAACCTGAATCAGCTGTGAGTCACATGAGCGGACAGAAAACAGGACTGGCAGCTGACAGGAGCACCGCCCATGACAAAAGTAAACCCAGAAGTGCTCACTGACCGCTGTCGTCGAGAGTGAGAGAGAAAGAGAGAGAGAGAGAGAGAGAGAGAGAGAGAGAGAGAGAGAGCAAGACCATGGCTCAAAAATGCCCCTACAAGACGAGAACCAGACTAATGACAAATAATAAACACTGGGGAAAATAAAACTGGAAAACAAGACAGTAAAGAAATATATAAATGACAACACTAAAGCGGGAAAAAAATAACTAGGCGATGAAATAATACAAAGAAACCTGAACCCTAAACAAACAACAGATATCAAACCCCTAGAATGCAACAATAAGCAGGAATACAACAATGAAAAGAATGACAGAGAAGCTGAGCATGTCAACCATCCCTCTGTGCTCAGCTTGTGACAGCAATCATCCAAAACACACCAGCAAGTCCACCTCTGAATGGCTTAAAAAAACAAAATGAAGACTTTGGAGTGGCCTAGTCAAAGTCCTGACCTGAATCCGATTGAGATGCTGTGGCATGACCTTAAAAAGGCAGTTCATGCTCAAAAGCCCTTCAACATGGCTGAATTACAACAATTCTGGAAAGATGAGTGGGCCAAAATTCCTCCACAGCGCTGTAAAACACTCATTGCCAGTTATCGCAAAAGCTTGATTGCAGTTGTTGCTGCAAAGGGTGGCCCAACCAGTTATTAGGTTTAGGGGTAATCACTTTTTTACACAGGGCCATGTAGGTTTGGATTTTTTTTACCATTAATAATAAACACCTTCATTTAAAAACTGCATTTTGTGTTTACTTGTGTTAATCTCTGTCTAATATTTAAATTTGATGATTTGAAACATATAAGTGTGACAAACATACAAAAAGATGAGAAATCTGGAAAGGGGCAAAACACTTTTTCACATGACTGTATATCTTTGTGATTGCTAAAATAATATAATTGTGCAGCTGTTTCTAATCACTTCAATTCAATTCAATTTTATTTATATAGCGCCAAATCACAACACAGGTCGTCTCAAGGCAATTTACAGAAAAGAGTGGGTTTAGGCCACACTCTTAGTTTATAGAACCCAGCAGAGACCCCTAAGAGCAAGCACTGTGGCAACACAGGCGAGGAAAAAACTTCCCTTTAACGGGCAGAAACCTGGGGCGGAACCATAGCTCAAAGAGGACGCCCATCGCCGCCTCGACCAGCTGGGTTGAGTAGCTACATTCAAAAACAAACATACAAATACAACATTCAAAGCCAAACAGTCCAATACCAAGCCTGGCCAGGCTGCAATGGGAGTGAAGGCTGACAGGGGCAACATTTCTAACTAAAGGCCTATCAAAGAGAAAAGATTTCAACTTGCTCTTGAATAAAGAGGAGAGTGTCTGCCTCCCAAACTGAACTGGGAAGATGGTTCCACAGGAAGGGAGCTTGAGAACTGAAAGCTCTACCTCCCAATCTACTTCTAGATACGTTGGGGACCACTAATAGTTTGGATTTTTTGGAGCACAGAGCTCTGGTTGGCATGATAGGCAACTAAGAGTTCTTGCAGGTAAGAAGGAGCTATACCATTAAGAGCTTTATAGGTTAAGAGCAATATCTTGAATTCAATTCTATATTTTATTGGGAGCCAATGTAAAGAAGCTAAGACTGGAGTATGTGATCTCTTCTCCCTGTTCTCATAAGGATACGTGCAGCTGCATTCTGAATGAGATGGAGAAACTTTATTGACTTATTTGGGCAAACCTGATAAAAGTGAGTTACAATAGTCAAGTTCTAGAGGTGATAAAGCCGTGGACAAGTTTCTCTGCATCTTTATGAGACAGGATGGACCTAATTTTAGAAATATACACAGTGGAAGAAGGCGGTCTTAATGGTTTGCTGTATATGAGAGTTGAAAGCCACATTCTGGTCAAAGACGACTCCAAGATTCCAAACAGAAGACATAGAAGCCAGTGCAATGTCATCTAGTGTTGTTATCTTGCTAAAAAGAGTACTTCTAGCATGTTTGGGGCCAAGAACAATGACTTTGTGGAGGAACGAATAAGTGCAGGTGGACACAGCAAGCCGAAGTTTAAAGGTGTTTTATTCCTCCATCACGAGACTCACTCAGCGCTCTGTCTGTGCGCTGTGAGTGAGCCCTGAGTGCGTTGTCAGTGCATTGCCTAAGCGTGTTAACAGTGAGCTTTGAGTGAGCACATTTATACCGGCAAGAGAGAATGCATGGGACATTTACATAACAGTCAAGAAAGAATGCATGGCAGATTTACATAACAGTCAAGAGAGAATGCATGGCAACTTTACATAAGAGTCACACATATCAATTGCCTGATAACTGGCGCCGGAATTCTTCTCTTTGCTTCGGGGCTGTAGGACAAAAGAGAATGCAGGCACATTTACATATTGATATGAGTCCATACATATCATTTTTCGGTTTCCTGCTCGAGCTGAGTGCTCTGACTGTCCAAGCTGATTGTGGTGGGTCACCCCACAACTTCAGTTTTATCTGTATTCAGCAATAGAAAGTTGTGGTTCATCCAGGTTTTGATATCCTTAAGACACTGCTAGAGTAAACCCAACTGGCTGGGATCATCTGGATTGATGGATAAATACAATTGAGTGTCGTCAGCGTAACAATGAAAATGAATAGAATGCTTCCTCATAATGTCTCCCAAAGGCAGCATGTATAATGTAAACAATACTGGTCCAAGTTCTGATCCCTGGGGAACCCCATAGCTAACCGTGGTCTGAGTAGAGGACTTGTTATGGACATGAACAAACTGGGAACGATCTGTTAGATAAGACTGGAACCATCTTAGCGTTGTTCCATTCAAGCCAATTTGCTGTTGAAAGTCTCTCTAGCAGAATATGGTGGTCAGTGGTATCAAAGGCAGTGCTGAGGTCCAATAAAACAAGGACAGAGACAAGTCCTTTGTCAAATGCCATAAGGATGTCATCTGTAACTTTTACTAAGGCTGTCTTTGTGCTGTGATGTTTCCTAAAATCTGACTGAAATTTCTCAAATATAGAATTTTTTTCTAAAAAGGTGCATAGTTGATTGGCGACTACTTTTTCGAGGATCTTGGAAAAGTAGGGGAGGTCAGATATTGGTCTATAATTGGCCAAAATCCCAGAATCAAGCGAAGGCTTTTTAAGTAGAGGTTTAATTACTGCCACTTTAAATGACTGCAGTACATGTCCTGTCAATAGGGACATATTAATTATGTTCAAATGAGATGGACTAATCAGAGATAGATTCCTTCACTAGTGTAGCAGGGATTGGGTCTAAAAGACAGGTAGTTGGTTTAAAGGCTGACACTATTAGGGCTAGATCAGAATGATTAATACGAGAAAATTTAGAAAAGTGGAGTTCTGAGCCTGTGGGCACAGCAGTGTTAGGTAGAGGCTTGGTATTTTTAGGGGGGCTATTTTTTGGAATATTATTCCTAATACTGACAATTTTATCATTAAAAAAATTCAGAAAGTCATCAGCACTAAGAGTTGGAGGGATGTAGGGATCTATGGCATTTTGGCTCTTGGTTAGCTGAGCCACTGTTGAAGAGAAATCTGTGGTTGTTTTTATTTTGAATGAATGAATGAATGAATCTTTATTTCGGATAGTACAGGTTAAAAGGAACTGAATAGTATAGCAAAAGGGGGAAATAAAATCCAACAAGGTCAAATTAGACAGTAACTCCTCTGATTATACAGTTCAACAAAAGTTATCCGAAATGGGTGATGGCTGAAGCCGCAGCTTATATTGCCCACCCATATTCCATCCAAGAATTCAAAAGAAAAACAAAACAAGAGCGATTACAATTCAGAACAAAGCTAAGACCAAATGTGACAAAAGAAAAAAAAAAACAAAAAAACAAAAAAACTAGGCAACAACACAGCACAGGCTGGATATGACAATCCTTATGTGATTTTACATGTCATCTTGCATATATGTTTGGAGTATTTCTTCCTTTAGTTTTTGTTTAAATTGCCCAAGCGTTGTACATGATTTTAATTTAGGTCCAAAATCGCTCCGTAATCTGACTCCTTGCACTGAAACACAGTGTTGCTTGGTGGTTGTTCTCACTGTAGGCTTTTGAAATATACAGGTTTCTCTGAAGTGATATCGTTTCTCCCTTATTTGGAACAACTTTTGGATATTTGCGGGCAGTGATAAATTCTTCACTTTAAACATTATTATTGCAGTTTTAAAGTCAACCAGATCTTTCAACTTGAGAGCTTTTAGTTTAAGAAAAAGTGGGTTTGTTGGTTCCCTGTAAGCTGCTTTGTTTATTATTCTAATAGCTCTCTTTTGAAGCATAAAGAGTGGATATATGTTTGTTTTATATGTATTTCCCTATACTTCATTACAATATGTCATGTATGGGAGTATTAATGAATGATACAAGGTGTATCGTGTGGGTTGATACAGCAAATATTTCACTCTGTGTAATATTGCAATTGATTTGGATACTTTACCTTTAGTATAATTAATATGTGACTTCCAACACAGTTTATTATCAATTATTACTCCAAGAAATTTAGCTTCAGATACCCTTTCAATCTCTACACCATTTACACTGAGTTTAGGTACTGAGTTGTTGTGATGGTTGTTAAAGACTATAAATTTTGTCTTACTCAAATTGAGCGTTAATTTGTTTGAATCAAACCACAGTTTAAGCTTTCCTAATTCCTTTCCGAGTGTATCCAGAAGTTGTTCCAAATTGTTTCCACTGCATAATAGATTAGTGTCATCGGCAAACAATATTAAGTCCATTTTTTCTGAAACTTTACATATGTCATTTATATACATATTTTCTTCTATCAAGGATGAATACTACTGTCGCCTAGCACTACGGAGAGATTTCTTATAGGTGGTAAGGCTGGCATTCCAGGCTGAACAAGATTCTTCTGTCTATTTGCATGCCAAAGCCTGACATGGTGTATAGACCCAGTGACCAGACTCAGACTCAGGAATAGATTCAATTAAGTTTATTAACAATAATGAGTGTGTGTGTGTGCGTGTGTGGATGTGTAGTCTGGAGCCGCAGGGGGAGAGCAGAACACCGTACGACCAGGCAACCTATATGCAGAGATGTTGAGCGGCTCAGGTTCAGCTCGGCGGCTACAGCCAGAAGGACAGTGTTCTCCGTTCTCGTCGCGGCTGCTGGAGGTGAATGTGTGCAGGAAGAATGGTATGGTGTTGTCCTCCACCAGGAAGGAAGGAAGGTGGTCCGCCACCACAGAGAGGGGGAGATTCGCCACCACTGAGCTCCGCCTGTGCACAGGGGACTGAGAGAGAGGTTAGAGGAATGAGCGAGGCTTACGTGAGCTGGAGGAGAAATCTTCCAGACGCTGGTGGGCAGGAGGCTAGGAGTGAGGACAAGATTAGGCTTAGACTGGAAATCAGGAATAATCACGAAGGCAGGAGAAGGTCGTATGAAGTGTAGACAGATGACTCTGCACTGCTCCCAGGGCAGCGTGGTTAATATAGCCCAGACCATGATGAGGAGCAGGTGTGCGCGCAGCTGGAGAGAATGAGCACTGGAGCAGACCATTACGGTACTCCCCCCCTACGAGACGCCTCTCGGCAGTCGATCCAACCTACCTGGGTGCGCCCGATGGAAATCCCTGATGAAGTCTTTATCCAAGACGAGGGAGGGAAGTACCCAGGACCTCCATTCCGGCCTGTAGCCCTCCCAGTTCACCAAGTATTGTAGGCCACAACCCCAGCGACGGGCATCCAGGATGGCATTGACCTTCCATGCCGGGTCGCCGTTGATCACCATCGGCGGAGGTGGAGTCCTGGGAGGGGGACACAGAGGGCTGGAACAGAAGGGTTTGAGCTGAGACACGTGGAATGTAGGACAGATGCAGAGGGAGGGGGGAGAGCTAGGCGCACAGAAACAGGATTAATAATGCGGGAGATGGCAAAAGGCCCAATGAACCGTTGAGACATCTTAGTTTCTGCCTTCAAGTTAATATTTTTTGGTGGATAGCCATACCTGCTGACCCACCTGGTAGGAAGGCGGCTGGTGTCCTGTGGCGGTTGGCAACCCTGGAATTGCGCTCTGCCATACACCGTAGCGCAGTCCGGGTTGTTCTCCATAGCTGGCGGCAGCACCTCAGGTGTGCCCGGACGGACGGGACAGCGATGTCTCCCTCCTCCTCAGGGAACAACGGGGGGGTTGTATCTGAGCGAAGCCTCGAATGGGGACATGCTGATAGCTGAGGAGACCGTCGTATTGTGGGCATATTCAATCCACGGTAGATGCGTGCTCCAAGATGCCGGGTTGGCGGTGACCACACACCGCAGTGCAGCCTCCAGCTCCTGGTTAGCCCGTTCACATTGCCCGTTGGACTGAGGGTGGTATCCAGATGACAGGCTCACCATAGCCCCAAGGGCGTTGTAGAAAGACCTCCACACCTGGGAGATGAACTGGGGACCCCAGTCGGAGACGATGTCCAAGGGGATCCCGTGCAGTCTCAACACATGCTGGATGAGCAAGTCCGCTGTCTCCTTCGCCGTAGGCAGCCCCTGCAGGGGAATGAAGTGAGCAGCCTTGGAAAACCTGTCAACAATGGTGAGAACAACAGTATGGTTATTAGAAGGTGGGAGGCCGGTGACAAAATCCAACGCTACATGGGACCAGGGCCTGCCGGGAGTAGGGAGAGGGTGGAGTAGCTCAGCTGGAGAGGATGAGGATGTCTTGCCAGCGGCGCACTGGGGGCAGGCACGAATATACTCCCCAATGTCCTTCTGGAGTGAGGGCCACCAAAACGCTCTTTGAAGAAGCGGCACCGTACAAACCCTCCCAGAGTGACACAAGAACCTGGATGCGTGGGCCCAATGGATAACTTCGCCCCGAACGGCCGATGGGACGAACAGCTTCCACTCTGGCCCCCCGCCCGGGTCCACTTCAGCGTCATGTGACCTCAGGACCTTCTCTCTGATGCGCCACGAGAAGGCACCCACAACACATGAAGGCGAAAGAATAGGGTGTTCTGTAGTCTCAGTAGCATCCGAAGCGAACTGCCTGGAGAGAGCGTCCGGCTTGGTGTTTTTTGGACCTGGGATGGTACGTGATGGTAAAGTCGAAGCGTCCAAAGAACAGGGACCAGCGGGCCTGGCGTGCATTCAGACGCTTAGCTGACCAGGTTCAGGTTCAGGTTCAGGTTACTTTATTTGTACCCGTAGGTAGATTTGTTTTGCAGTCTGGTGACATCCATATTTACAAGCCACAATTACATTCAACATAGACACAAACACAGGCACACATGAAGCTGACTATAAACATGATAAAAATACTCAAGGCTCCATCAATCAGGGTATAAAGACAAAGAGATGAGAGAAAAACCAGAAGTAAGAGAGAAGGGTCATATTAAAAAGTTAAAAACTAGTCAAAGAGGTTAAAAACTCAAAGGTCCAAAACCCAATAAAATATTTAGAACCCAAATAACATCCTACAAAAATAAGTAAATATAAAATGGAGTTAATAAATAGGTACCTAAATTATGTGCAATATATTGTTACAACTTCTTCAACTCTTTGACAACAGCAGGAACAAAGCTGTTTTTGTAGCGCTGGGTTTTACTTTTTGGGACAGCAAACCTCCGTCTTGAGGGAAGAAGCTGAAAGTTGCAGTGCAAAGGGTGGGAGTCATCATTTAAAATGGAGGTAGCCATCCTCTGTACTTGTCTAGTGTACAGGGATGTCAGGCTCAGCTGTGACTCACCAAGAAAATGACTGGACCATCTAACTACCTGATCCAAGGATTTCCTCTGTTTCAGTTTTATCTGACCAAACCATGACACTAAAGAAAAGGACAAAACAGATTCAATAAAAGCCCAATAAAACATTGTCATTATGGTTCGGTCAGTTTGGAAGCGTGCAAGTTTTCTCAAGCAATGCAAATGTTGCTAACCCTTTTTGCACACCCTTTCACAGTTCTCTTCAAAGTTTAAATTACTATCAATAATCGTCCCAAGATATTTGTAGGATTGTACACATTCGGTGGTCTGGCCTTTTAGTACGGTGACTTTGTGCCTGGGAGTTTTCCTTCTAAAGTCAATACAGTGATCCCTCGCTACTTCGCGCTTCACCTTTCGCGCCCTCAGTGCATCGCGGATTTTTCAAAAATATTCATCAAAAATTCAAAATTGAGAAATAATGGGTGGGCGCTAGCAGAAGGCAGGGAGACTACATTAGACCATCAGGTATCAACACGGAGAGCCGCACAGCTCAAAAAATCCACCTCTCGCTGTTCTCGTGTTGGCTTGGCTCGGAAATCTCGCAAGCTGATTGGCCGAGACGTTTCACCCCGCAAGCTGATTGGCCGAGACGTTTCACCCACCTCCTCTCCCTGCCGAGCGCCCATGAAGGAAGGAAGACCGCATTCATTGCTCTTTATCGCTCGTGTTACTTTTAGTCTCGCCGCGTGGAACTTTTTGCTGTTCTCTTGTGCCATTTTGTGCGAAATAGTCTTCCCGTCGAGCCACTACGCCGCCTCCTGCAGCTGCCCTCGACGATCCTGCGCCTCCAGCACCTGACGATGAGGCGTCACCTGAGGAGCAGTAAAGCTCTCATTAACCTGTGCAGTAAATCATTTTCATCTTGAGTTACGTATCTTGTTATAAGAATAAAAGAGTTCTAAAAACATATTTATGTACACTTTATTTACATCTATGTATGTATGTACACGTACACACACACACACACGTATCATATGACAGAGAGAGAGTGAGAGAATGAACATACGTATTATTTATGGATGACGTCATTAGGGGTGACGCTACTTCGCGGTTTTTCACTTTTCGCGGTCGGTTCTGGAACCCATTAACCGCGATAAGTGAGGGATCACTGTAATCATGTCTTTAGTTTTTGTCGTGTTCAGCTGCAGGTAGGAATCCTCACACCAGTGAACAAAATCATCAACTACTGTGTGACGATGGGATGTCACCACTGTTATGACTTATTGTATGTGTGTTTGTGTTGTATTTGTATTATGGTAAATGTTATTATGATTGTTTGTAAAGTGCACACATTATTTTGGGATCTGTCTTTGATTAATTTGAATGCCCTTGGGAGATAATTGGTATGGTTAAGTATTTTGGGTAAAATAATGGATAATGAGTTATTTCACATACCTTTGCCAACATGCTTCCTGTGGGTGTCCAGGCAAAAGACTCTGTGAGGGGATGAGGGCCTTTTACAGGACACCAGCAGGAAGGAAACATGTATGGTAAGTTAGAGGGGTGGTTTAACATTTGTAAATAGGGGATTGAAATATTTATTGAATTATTTATATTGTTATTTATTATGTTATTTGTATTGTATATAGTTGGGAAATATTAATGTATTTTTAGATTAGTGGGTATGTGCAAACAATGGAAATATTTATTGTTTTACCTGGGGTTATGGTAGGGGCTAATCAGCCCTAATTATCTCCAGTAATATATAACAGGTGTTGGGTTTGAGTTGTTGTAGAGTTTATCGTCAGTCTTGCAGTCGAGAGTTTCATTGTAACTTTGTGGATTGTTGATAAAGGATTGTGTCGGATGTCTGGAATGATTTACTTGTAAGTCTAATAAAATAAAATTGAAAATTGAAATCTCGCCCCACTGCTGCTTTGTGACATACTGGGCCGTGGCCACTCTCACCATCCTGGAGGAGACTGACAATAACTGAGTCATCAGCATACTTTATAATGTGTCTGTTGTCATGTCTGCTCCGACACATGTTTGTGTACAGGATGAAGAGTAGTGGTGACAACACACACCCCTGAGGAGAGCCAGTAGAAGAGCACTTTAGGTCAGACAATGTACCATTGACCCTTACTCTCTGCGTCCTGTTGGTTAAGAAATCCAGAATCCAACCCACCAGATTATTGCTCAAATCAAATTGTTGCAGGAGCCTTTCAACTAAAATATGAGGTTGGATTGTATTAAAGGCAGAGGAAAAGAGCACAAATAAAAGCCTGGCATGTGTCCCATTAAAATCCAGATGTTTAAAAAGCATGTTAAACAGAGTGACAGTGGCGTCCTCCACTCTTCTGTGAGGCCTATAGGCAAACTGCAGAGGATCCAATGCATGCTCAGTCTGCTTTAGGACCTCACATCTGACCTGTTTTTCAAAAATTTTCATTAAAATTGAAGTCAAAGCAACTGCTCTAAAGTCGTTTACCGTTTTAGGACAGCTGGATTTTGGAACGGGAACAACCACGGCTTCTTTCTAGATCTTAGGCACATGTTGTGTCCGTAAGGACTTATTGAAAATGTAATGAAATATAGGACTCAGTTCATGTGCACAGGACTTTACCAAGCGCCCACATATATTATTGTTGTTGGCTCATATCATTGTTAGCTCGAGATTAGATTATTGTAATTCTTTATTATCAGGCTGTCCTAAAACATCTTTAAAAAGTCTTCAGCTGATCCAAAATGCTGCAGCAAGAGTTTTAACAGGTACTAGAAAGAGAGATCATATCTCTCCGGTTCTGGCCTCCCTTCATTGGCTTCCCATAGAGTTTAGAATTAAGTTTAAAATCCTTCTTCTTACTTACAAAGCTCTAAACAATCAGGCTCCTTTTTATTTAAAAGATCTGATACTACTGTATTATCCTAACAGAGCACTGCGCTCCCAAAATGCAGGATTACTTGTAATACCTAGAATCTCCAAAAGTACAAAGGGAGGCAGAGCCTTCAGTTATCAAGCTCCTCTCCTGTGGAATCAGCTGCCAATCTGGATTCGGGAGTCAGACTCGATCTCTGTTTTTAAGAATAGGGCTAAAACCTACCTTTTTGATATAGCCTACAATTAGGGAGGGATCATGTGTTTCTGAACCCTCCCTTAGTTATGCTGCTAATAGGTTTAGTCAGCCGGGGGACCTCCAGTAATGCATTGGGCCTCACTCCTTTTCTCACTCTCAATGAAATATTTTTTTTGCTGGTCATTAACATTTGTTTGTTCTCTCCCATAGATTGAGTCCCCATCGTGCTGTTTGCTCTCTACATGTCTGTTCTTTTCTTCTTCTCTATCCCCTCACCCCCCAGCCAGTCGCAGCAGATGACTGCCCCTCCCTGAGCCTGGTTCTGCTGGAGGTTTCTTCCTGTTAAAAGGGAGTTTTCTTCTCCACCGTCGCCAAGTGCTTGCTCACAGGGGATCGCCTGATTGCTGGGGTCTTTCTGCAACTGTGGGGGTTCCCCCTACAGTTGATAGTGCTATGAGATGACTGTTGTTGTGAAATGGCGCTATATAAATAAAGTTGAATTGAATTGAATTATCAGGGCCCTGACTTTTGTTCACTTTTACAGCGCAGAACTCCCTTTTAATATCCTGCACCTCAATATTAAAGTGCTGATTGTCTTTGAGATTCTGTTTCAAATCTTGGGTTTCAGTGCTAAAATCAAAGGAGTCAAAACGACCATAAAAACAATTAAGAGCATTAGCCAGCTCTGTGTCTGAATTAAAACCATCTAAAAACACACGATTACGGCGTTCTGTGCTCTGAAGGCCTGCAATAGTTTTCATACTGGCCCAGGCTGAACCAAGTTTCTTGAAGACCAGAGGTATTCCAGGTTTTTGTGGTCTGTCCACACTACGAACGGCTGAGAGGCCCCCTCCAACCTATGGCGCCACTCCTCCAGCACGAGCTTGACTGCCAGGAGCTCTCTGTTACCGATGTTGTAATTTCGCTCCGCAGGGGACAGCTGACGAGAGAAGAAGGCACATGGTCGGATCCTGCCATCTGTCGGGGACCGTTGAGAAAGAACGGCTCCTACCCCCAAGTCCAAGGCATCCACCTCCACCAGGCACTGGAGCGTAGGGTCCACCTGAGCAGAACAGGGGAGTCAGAGAACTTCTTTTTGAGGACCGCAAAGGCCGTAGCCGCCTCCTCCGTCCACCGGAAGGGAACCTTGGGAGAAGTGAGACGCATCAAGGGGAGAGCAATAGTGCTGTAATTCTGCACAAAGCGGCGGTAAAAATTGGTGAACCCCAAAAACTGCTGCAACTGTTTCCTGGAAGAGGGAGTGGGCCATTTTACCACCGCCTTTATCTTGCTGGGGTCTGGGAGGATTTCATTATGGGAAATAACAAAGCCCAGGAAAGATGTCTTGGAGGAGTGGGACTCGCACTTCTCGGCCTTGACGAATAATTTATTCTCCAGGAGCCACTGCAAAACCCGCCTCACATGCACCCGATGCTCATCCAAAGACTGTGAAAAAATTAGGATACAAACACAAAAACACCCAGAAAATCCCTCAGCACGTTGTTGATTAGGCGCTGGAACACAGCATGGGCATTGGTCAGACCAAACGGCATTACCAGGTACTCGAAGTGTCCGCTGGGGGTCCGAAACCCCATCTTCCACTTGTTGCCCTCCCGGATCCGCACCAGGTGGTAGGCGTTAACGTAGATCCAGCTTGGTGAACCAGGAGGCCCCCTGGAGGGAATCAAATGCCGTGTTAAGAAGAGGAAGGGTGTATTTGTCCTTGACGGTGATGTTATTTAATTCTCTAAAATCAATGCATGGCCTCAGTGAACTGTCCTTCTTGCCAACAAAAAAAAAACAAAACGCCCCCACCGCTGAGGATGACGGCCAGAGTTCAAAGATTCTTTAATATAAGCCTCCATGGCTTCCTGCTCCGGAGGTGACAGGCTGTACAGGCGACCCGACGGCAGCAGGGCTCCAGCACGGAGGTTGATGGCGCAGTCATATGGGCGGTGAGGGAGATGGGAAAGAGCCTGGGTCTTACTGAAGGCGGGCCCAAGGTCATGGTATTCCGGGGGAACTTTGGACAGATCGGGGGGGGGGGGGGTGATGGGAGCACCCAGGGGCATGGATGGCGAGCAGGTGGCAGATTGAAGACAGGCGCCGAGACAGAATGAGCTCCAAGACATCACATTCCCAGAGCGCCAGTCGATGGAGGGGTTATGGAGGTGTAACCAGGGGTAGCCGAGAATCACTGGAGAAGAGGAGACCGGCAACACAAAAAACTTCCATTACAAAGCCTTTCACAGGATCTAACCTTCTCTTTTAACTTACAGGTGTGGGGGTTGTACCATGGAGCGAGTCTCCTATTTTTAATAGTTTTCTTTTTAAGAGGTGCTATGGAGTCAAGTGTTGACTGCAGTGAGGCTGCAGTACTACCAACTAAAAGTTCTAATTCTAATGGATTCAAGTAGTCAGTGCTGTCTGCTATATTGAGACATGGTAATAGAGTAAGTCCATCCATCCATCCATCTTCTACCGCTTTTCCGGAGGTCCGGGTCGCGGAGGCAGCAGTTCAAGCAGAGAAGCCCAGACTTCCCTCTCCCCAGCCACCTGCTCCAGCTCTTCAGAGAGGATACCAAGGTATTCCCAGATCAGCTGGGAGACATAGTCTCTCCACCGAGTCCTGGGTCTGCCCCGGGGTCTCCTCCCAGAGGGACGTGCCTGAAACACCTCAAGTGGGAGGCGTCCAGGAGGCATCCTAATCAGATGCCCATACCACCTCAACTGACTCCTTTCAATGTGGAGGAGCAGCGGTTCTACTCTGAGCCTCTCCCGGATGACTGAGCTCCTCACCCTATCTCTGAGGGTGAGTCCAGCAATCCTACGGAGAAAGCTCATTTCAGCCGCTTGTATCCGCGATCTTGTTCTTTCGGTCATTACCCAAAGCTCGTGACCATAGGTGAGAGTAGGAACGTAGATTGACTTGTAAATCAACAGCTTTGCCTTAGAACTAAGCTCCCTCTTCACCACAACAGACCGGTACAACGTCTGCATCACTGCAGATGCTGCTCCGATCCGTCTGTCAATCTCTCGCTCCATTTTCCCCTCACTTGTGAACAAGACCCCAAGATACTTAAAGTCCTCCACATGGGGCAGGAGCCTGTCCCCAACCCAGAGAGGACAATCCACTTTTTTCCGGCTGAGGACCATGGACTCGGACTTGGAGGTGCTGATTCTCATCCCAGCCGTTTCACACTCAGCGGCAAACCGTCCCAGCAAGAGCTGTAGGTCATTGCTGGATGAAGCCAGCAGGACAACATCATCTGCAAACAACAGAGATGAGATCCTGTGGTCACCAAGCATGACACCCTCCATTCCCTGGCTGCGCCTAGAAATCCTGTCCATAAAAATTATGAACAGGATCGGTGACAAAGGGCAGCCCTGGCGGAGTCCAACTCTCACTGGGAATGACTCCGACCAAGTGTTGGCAATACGAACCAAACTCTCACAACGGTCGTACAGAGACCGAATAGCTCGTAACAACAAGCCCGACAAGCCAATAGAGTAAGTGCTGAAGGGATTAATTCTTTAAAGCGAGCCACGGCACTATCAGATAAGTATCTGGTAATTATATTTCTGCTTGATGCTGTGAAATTGGATAGCACAAATTTGAGCGTTATCAAATAGTGGTCAGTCAGTGTAGGATTTTGAGGGATGACAAGCAGCTCATCAATTTCTACACTGTAGGCCAAGACCAGATTAAGGGTATGATTATGATGATGAATTGGTTTACTAACACACTGAGAAAAACCAGTTGAATTTAAGAGGGAGAGAAATGCTACACTATGACTATCATCATCAACATCTATATGAATATTAAAATCACCAGCTATGGTAATCTTGTCTGAACTAAGAACTAAGGTTGTTAAGAACTCAGAGAATTCAGACATAAATTCAGCAAAAGAAGCACTGGGAGGGCGATATACTGTGGTAAATAAAATAGGCTCTTCTGACCTCCAGGATGGATGTGCTAAGCTAAAAATTAAGCATTCAAAAGAGTTACAATTTGAGTTTAGCTTAGGCTGAGGATTCATTGGTAATGTGGATTCATATATTACCCCGACACCACCACCTCAGCCAGTGTTTGTAGGAATATGAATATTACCATAGCTGGGGGGGGGGGGGGGGGTGCTCACTGATACTAACAAAATCATCGGGCATAGCCATGTTTCTATGAGACAGAGTACATTTATACTGTAATCCATGATCATATCATTAATTAAGGTCACTTTACCTGACAGAGATCTTATATTCAGCTGTCCGCATTAAATTATTTTATTTAACTGTGGTAAATTAGTGGTTTTAATTTTTATTACATTATGTTGTATTTGTCTTGGGTTATAATGTTTTGGGTAACAGGAGACAGACACAATCTCTATGGGGTTATGAATTGAAGACTGATCTAAACAGCGAAAATTGTTTGGATTAGTAGGATTAATATGAGAAGTGGAAGCAAAGAAGGGCTGGTTGGCAAACCCAGGTACTTTGGGGTGAGTTAACACACCAGCTTTCAGTCACTGTATTAAAAAATGCTGAATGGAATAAAACAGATTGTCCCTTAGAACACGTGCACTGAGTCTATTTGGATGGATGCCATTTGGCCTCATAAATGATGGGCGGTTCCAGAACAGGTTGAAATTGTCTATAAAACCAATGTTAAAAGTAGGACGTGTTGAACACAACCAGATATTATGGCTGAGAGTTCTGCTAAAATAATTGCAACCGCTTCTAAAAGGAGCAAGTGGTCCAGAAATAAACACACATCTGCCACAGTTCTTAAAAGCGGACAGAAGGCTCCTGAAGTCTCTCTTTAAGATCTCAGATGCTTCATCTGAGATGCTGTTGCATCCAACTTGCACAATAATAGTTTTAGCGTGGGGGTATTCGTTTAATAGGTCAGGGGTACGAGCCTCAATGTCTGACACTCTAACCCCAGGAAAAAAATTTGTAACAAAGTACCTGCTTCTGACGTTCCTCATTATTGAATCACCAATTACCAGCATCATCTGGGGGGACTTTGTCGGTGGCTTCTGAAATGGTGGGTAATTTTACCGTTGTTGCTGCTATGGCGATGAGGTGCCGGTGCGGGGGGTTGCGCTCTCTTCTTTTTGGAGCTGGTGTAAAGTTTGGCACAGCTAAGGTAGTTTTGTTCCAGGGCTTGCGGGTTTGGGCCACTGCTGAAGGAAGAGGGTCGGTCATGGGAGGAAGATCAATGTCCAGGTGGAGGAAATCTTCCAGGGAAAGGATGTCGAATCTGTTTTCCAGCAAAAGGGGAAGGGAGGAGGCGCGGCCATGTCTGGTCAATCCCCGACGTTTGCTATTGGGCCCAACCATGGTCCAGGGCACGCATTGAGGCTGTGAAGAACCACAGGGGGCTTTGGGTTTAGTTCCGAGCTGAAGCCAGTGTTTGGTGCTGGAGTCATGGACAGGTGAGGGAACCGGAGCAGGGGTGGACGTGGATGGTGATATGCTAATTTCACCCAGTTAAGTAGCCGTCTCTGCCAGCTGTGAGTCCGTCGCTGGCGCCGATGTCCGTCCAAAAATGATCGTATCCAGATGATTTTCAGCCTCCCGAATCTTATAGAGGTTAGAGAGTCTCACTTCCAACTCAGAAACCTTCTTAGAGAGGGAAACACAGCTGACACAGGTAGGAGAGGGAGCCATGGTTTTCCAGGCCAGGAGTGGCTAACTAAAACAGATAGGTTAGCCTAACCCCGTGAACAGCCTTGATTGGGGTCTGATTCACCTGTGAGCCAATACGGGCTATTGTGTTCACTGAGCTAACACTAAGTAAAAAGATAATATCAATAATAGAGATAAAAATTTAAAACAGAGTTAATACAATAAACAAAAATAGATAAGATAACCAGCACATGTAGAAGTGGCCAAGTTTACAAACAGACACCGACACATGCCCAGTATTGTCGAAGCTGAATTGTCGAATACTTTAGTATTCCATTTATACTGCTTTTATTTATATTGCTTTTCAGCATTTGAACATAGCAAATGTTACAAAGCATAAATGCCCATTTTCACATTACAATTTTTTATATTTTATTTTATTATATCTTTTTAAGAGAAGAAGCGTTGTTTAAAGTCAGAAAAATAATAAAACTCCTGCACTGATGCTGAAATCCTGTGACGGCCTGCTTTTTTTCCCACAACTGATCAAGAATTGATAAGGGAATCAATAAAGAATCAGATTGATAAGCAAAATCAACAATGCCATTGATATTGATAAAATCTTATCAGTTCCCATCCCTAGTTGTAACATGTGTTGCTAAAGTTATTTTTAGTTCACCAAGTAGTGAACACTGGCAACTGATTAAGAACCTTTACAAACCATTGAAATCTGAATGCTGGGGAGGGTTTGCTCACCCTTTTTATAGGGTTGGGTCCAAGATTCATCTGACATTCAGCTGGTATTTTGCCTGGAGTTAGCAAAAGGTTGCAAACATTCCCAAACAGTGCTAACAGTCACTAATGTTTGGCAACTGTCTTTCACAAACACGTCTCGCTCCTCCACATTGAAAAGACCGAGTTGAGGTGGGTTTGGGCATCTGATCAGGATGCCTCCTGGACGCCTCCCATTTGAGGTGTTTTCGGGCACATCCCACTGGGAGGAGACCCCAGGGCAGACCCAGGAGCTCGCTGGAGAGACTATGTCTCCCACTTGGTCTGGAACGCCTTGTATCCCCTCTGAAGAGCTGGAGCAGGGTCAGAGGGAAGTCGGGCTTCTCTCTTGAACTCTGCCTCTTGCGACCCGGACCTCCGAAAAGCAGTAGAAGATGGATGGATAGCTGGATGGAGTGGATAGAAAATAAACTCTGACTCTGGATTTAAATCAAGACCATTACAACACCAGGGCTTGTGTTAATTGTCCACATAAATACACCAGAAATAAAGTAGAATGAAATTCAAGGGAATGTACGCTACCAGAAGGGACTTTAAGAACTGCTGTGTCATGGCTTACACGAGATGTGGCTTATGGCGCATGACCCGGATGCTGACCTGTGGATTGGGGCGGCGTTGGAGCCGCCACTTTCGCGTGATCGGCAGGAAGATGGTAACGGGGAAAACGATGCAGGGGGGGCGGTGTTATGTTTATATATTAATAAACAGTACTGCACATCTGTCACGGTCAGAGAGCGCATCTGTACACCCGATGTGGAGTTTTCTGTCCGTATCGCTACGCCCCTTTTATCTGGCCACGCGAGTTTCCCCCAACTTTCTCACCACTGTGTACATTCACCCGAGGGGCAACGCTGACAGTCTGCCTCCAGCAACCATCATTTGATGTGGTCCAGCGGCTGCGAGTCATTTTCTCGCAGAGGGCGCCAACTTTATTCTTGGGGATTTTAACCAGTTTCTTTAAAGAAGACACTTAAATACTTTTATCAGTATGTCTCCTGCCAACCAGGCGAAAAAAGACATTGGACCTGTGCTATGGATCCATTGAGAGGGCCTATAAATCACTTCCCCTTCCTCCTTTAGGATTCTCAGATCATAACTGTGTACATTTGCTGCCCACATATAAAACTGCTCTCAAAAGAGGCAAGGTGAAGACCAGAGACATAGATGTGTGGACAGAGGATTCAGTGCACTGCCTCCAGGAATGCTTTAACTGTACGGACTGGGAGGTGTTCACACTGTCCTGCGGGGATGATTTGGACTCTTTGGTAGACGTCACATGCTCATACATGGCTTTCTGTAAAAATATGATCGTTCCACGTAAACATGTCAAAATATATCCCAACAACAAGCCATGAGTTACAAAATCAGTTAAATCCTGCTTACAGAGGAAAGCACTTGCCTTTGAACAGGGGTCTGTTTCTGGGCTGCGGGTTGCCACAAAAGAGCTGAAGTCTGAGGTTTTGGGAGCAGGGCGGAGTTATAGATCAGAGTTGGAGGGCAGGATGGCGAAAAGGAGGCTTGGTTAGCCTGGGCCAGTGTGAAGGATGTGCAGGCCTTCAGAGCTGCGGAGCGCATACGTGATTAGTGTGTTTTGGAATTGGTTTGGTTCAGACACAGAGCTGGCTAATGCTCTTGGTTGTTTTAGATGTTGTTTTGTGATTCCTCTGTTTTGGGCACAGAAACCCAGGATTTGAAGCAGAAACTCAAAGACAGTCAGCACTTTGATATTGAGGTGCTAGGATATTAAAAGGGAGTTCTGTGCTGAAAAGTGAACAAAAGTCAGGGCCCTGATAATGTTGTGGGGCGCTTGTGGGGTCCTGTGCACATGACCTGAGTCGTGTATTTCATCGCATTTTCAGTAAGGTCCTTGCAGACGCGACATGTGCCTAGGATCTGGAGGGATCGTGGTTGTTCCGATTCCAAAATCCAGCTGTCCTAAAGCGGTAAACGACTTTAGACCAGTTGCTTTGACTTCAATTTTAATGAAAATTTTTGAAAAACTGGTCAGATCTGAGTCCTAAAGCAGACTGAACATGCATTGGATCCTTTGCAGTTTTGCATATGAGGCCTCACGGGGGAGTGGGAGGACGCCACTGTCACTCTGATTACATGCTTTTTAAACATCTGGATTTAATGGGACACACGCCAGCTTTTGTTTGTGACTTTTCCTCCGCCTTTGGGACAATCCAACCTCATATTTTGGTTGAAAGGCTCCTGCAACAATTTGATTTGAGCATAATCTGGTGGGTTGGATTCTGGATTTCTTAACCAACAGGACACAGAGAGGCAAGGGTCAATGGTACATTGTCTGACCTAAAGTGCTCTTCTACACTGGCTCTCCTCAGGGGTGTGTGTTGTCACCACTACTCGTCATCCTATACACAAATATGTGTCGGAGCAGATATGACAACAGACACATTATAAAGTATGCTGATGATTCAGTTATTGTCAGTCTCCTCCAGGATGGTGAGAGTGGCCACGCCCAGTAGTTGATGATTTTGTTCACTGGTGTGAGGATTCCTACCTGCAGCTGAATACGACAAAAACTAAAGATGTGATTACTGACTTTAGAGGAAAAACTCCCAGGCACAAAGTCACCGTACTAAAAGGGCCAGACCATTGAATGTGTACAATCCTACAAATATCTTGGGACTATTATTGATAGTAATTTAGACTTTGAAGAGAACTGTGAAGGGTTTGCAAAAGGGTCACAACATTTGCATTGTTTGAGGAACTTGCACGCTTCCAGATTGATCGAACCATAATGGCAATGTTTTATCGGGGCTTTTATTGAATCTGTTTTGTCCTTTTCTTGGTGTCCATGGTTTGGTCGGATAAAACTGAGGCAGGGGAAATCCTTGGATCGGGTGGTTGGATTGGTCCAGTCGTTTGCTTGGTGAGTCACAGCTGGGCCCTGGCATCCTTGTGCACCGGACAGGGTCCAGAGGATTTGCTGCCTCCATTTTGAATGATGGCTCCCACCCTTTGCACTGCCACTTTCAGCTTCGTCCCTCAAGACGGAGGTTTGCTGTCCCAGGAAAGTGGGAACCCACGCTGCAAGAACAGCTTTGTTCCTGCTGCTGTCAAAGAGCTGAACAAGGTTGTAAACAATATATTGCACAGTAATTCAGGTGACCTATTGATTAACTCCATTTTATATTTACTTATTTTTGTAGGATTTTTATCTGGGGTTCTAAATCTTTTATTGGGTTTTGGACCTTTGAGTTTTTAACCTCTTTGACTAGTCTTTAACTTTTAATAGAGACCCTTCTCTCTTATGTCTGGTTTTTCTTCTCATCTCGTTGTCTTTTATACCTGAGTGATGGAGCCTTGAGTATTTTTATCATGTTTATAGTCAGCTTCATGTGTGCCTGTGTTTGTGTTTATGTTAAATGTAATTGTGGTTTGTAAATATGGGATGTCACCAGACAGCAAAGACAAATCTACCTACGGGTAAAAATAAAGTAACCTGAACCTGATCCTAGTTGCTATGATTGCAACGAAATATCCACCTTAAATGTATCAATATAATCATTTGCAGGTTTCATTTTATGTCACCACTTGTGGTCGCAACCCTGCCACCTGTACACAAGCATGAGAAGATGAGAGAGGAAACAAAAGAGGTGGGGAGAGTTGCAACCAATTCTTGTTTAAAACATTTTCTGTTGGTGGGACTTTTGAAAACGTGGGCATGTCATGGTTGTATTTGCTCAGAGAAGGAACTAATATAGTATATATGATATATGGTCTTGGTTTCAACCTCTCTAGGTCTGAACTTACTCTCAAACCCTTAAAGCCTCGGTCTTATCTGGGTCTCGGCACACCCTGGTCTTGGTCATGTCTTATCTTAGTGTGGTGTTGACCACAATACTAATTACGGCCAGAGCCACTGATAAAGTCAGTGGGTGACAGCCCTATTGTAATAGTTAGGAATTTTTTTTTTTTTTTTTTTTTCTTCTTCTCCATCTAAGATCTCATTTTTGTGGTAGTGAATGTGTATGAAAACTCACCATTTTTGCAGGGCCCTCAAAACTGGTGAAAAATTTAATATTTGGAGGAATAAGAAATATGACCCACAAAAATGGCTCTACAGCGCCATCTAACGTGAAGTCAATAGGGAGTGCCACATGCTTACTTTTGCGTAGAAAGATGAAAATTGGGTGACATGTTTATCATGTCAAGACATGCAAAAAACTCCATAGAAGTGATGGTCTACACCCAACAGGAAGTCAGCCTTTTTGCCAGGAAGTGGCAGTAACCAAATTTCTACCTAGTACATTTGATCGAACTCGTCCTAGGGTTTTTGTCCGATTGAGCTCATTTGTGGTGACAATTATCTATACCCATGTGCCATTAAAAGATATTGAAAACTTTTCTTAAACCTCAACAGTTTGGCCGTAGGGGCGTGGCAAAGTTTGATGCCTCGCCATGATCATTCTATGACCATTCTGACGGCAATAATTCTGGTATCCATTGTTGGATTTCAACCAAATTCAATATTATGCATATCAGTCCAATTCCAAACAGTTCTATACAACAATATTCATAGAAATCTACAGCGCCACCTAATGGTAAAAGTAAGAATTGCTGAAAACTCTTTTCTTTATTACTCACGCACCATTTGCCAGAATGACGTGAAATTTTCTGAGATTCATCAGACCACAGGGATGATCATAACTGCACATCAACTTTACCATGAAGTCACACTTGTTACCATGGACACGCACTCCTCGCCATTCAATCCATGATCTTGTGGGGAGGGTTTGGAAGGTCCTGGAGTCATGAAATTTGGAGCATAGGTAGAGGTGACTGTCATCTGTAGTGCAACAGTATATGGGTCAGCAACACAAAACTGATAGGGAAGTGTTGCCATGATGACATGGCAAAGGTTGACTCCTCGCCATGGAACCTCAAAAAGTTGCAACTTGGACAAATTTCATCCGATTTTCACCAAATTTTCTACAGTGGATATTGGTCCAACCCTGCACACTCCTACATAAAAATGGTTGACAAAACTTACAGCACTACCTATTGCTCATGGGAAGTACTGCGCCACTTGCATTTGAATGAACTCCTCCTGGGGGCCTTAGCCCACTGAACTCATTTTCACATGGTGGCATCTATAGGCATTGGCCATAAAAAGTTGTCAAATGTCAGTCGCAGTCTCAAAAGACGTGGCCACAACACCATGGCGAAGTTTGTCTCCTCCACTGACAATATCAAACAGCTGTAACTCAAGCAAAACTTGTCTGATGTTCACCAAAGTTTCCATGATGGAAAATAGTCCCGCCCCAAACGTGTCTGTATAAAAATACCTGACAAAAGATATAGTGCCACCTAGTGGTTAAAGGAAGAATTGCTGAAAACTGTTTTATTTATTAGTCACCTGCCACTTGCCAGAATGACATGAAATTTTCTAAGGCTTATCAAACAAAGTGGTTGATCATAACTGCACATCACCTTTAGCATTTTGTCACTGCTGTTACCATGGACATGCCCTCCTCGCTATTAAACCCGTGATCTTTTTGGGATGGTTGGGAACGGCCTGGAGTCATGAAATCTGGAACATAGGTTGAGGTGACTGTCATATGTGGGTGGGCAACACATGACAGGGAAGTGTTGCCATGGCAACATGGTGAAGGTTGACTCCTCGCCATGGAATATCAGAAAGTTGGAACTTGGAGAAACTTTGTCTGATTTTCAGCAAATTTTCTACGATGGATATGAGTCCTGCCCCACATGCTGCTACATAAAAATGATTGACAAAAGTTAGAGTGCCACCTACTGCTCAAAGGAAGTACTGCACCAAACTGTTTACTTTATGATTCAAGCAGCGCTTGCCGCAACGATGGGAAATTTTCTGAGCCAGCTAGGTACGACAGGCACCAGGGACCGTGGTTGCACGGGGGACGAGGGCCCGCTTACAGCTGCTCGCAGCTTTAATTCAAAAAATTACTTTTTAATTTTTTTTATTTGGGGGGGGTAGAGAAAATTAAAAAAAAGAAAAGAAAAAAAAAGAAAAGAAAAGGAAAGGCAATCTTTTATTGATCCCCATTGAGGAAATTCAGGTGTTACAGCAGAGGGGAGTCAGAAACAGCAAATATAACAGAGAAAAGCAATATACTACATACAGTGGTGTGAAAAAATGTTTGCCCCTTCCCGATTTCTTATTTTTTTGTATGTTTGTCACACTTACAGTCACGTGAAAAAATCTGGACACCCCTTTAAATATTCAGTTCTTTATTAACCACTTGCGCTCCATTGTTCCGCGGGCGGGCAAGTCTCTGCGTCCTAGGGTGCACGAGGGCGCATGAGAGCGCACTCGTGCGCGCTCGGATGCTTGATGCATGATATACTGATGATGGTGAAGATGGAGATGGTGCTGGCCTCCAAGCGCCACTGAAAAAAAAAAGCTGCAGACAGCCGCGAACAGATTAGTTCATCTGATTGACCTCTCATTCGACTAATAAGAGCCTTGAATTGGGTTTCTGAAACCATGAAGAGCCAATGAATGAAAACCTAGGAAGGAGGACCCGCCTACTGTGAATGCAGGAGCCAATTGAAGCACAGAAATTCGGGCTGGGTGAAGAGATACTTACTGTTGCAGCAGATGAAAACAAAGAAACGCTGGACGAATCTGAAACAGACCCAGGCTCACCCAGCAGCATGGAGAACACCCACAAGTGGGACCTGCACTCATTCCAGCAGAATAGGATTAGGATTCTCTTCCATCATCATAGACCGACGGAGGCCGACGACAAAGGTCGTAAATCATTCACCAAAACCGCAATATTGGAATGATGTTTTGATCGGGATCCACGAGCGGAGCAGCGTCGCGTTCGTCTGACAATGGGGAAGAGAAGTTCGCCAGGACTCTGCTGCTGTGAAGAGGTAAGGTGTTATAAGCTAAATTATTATTTCTCCCTGAAAACTGTAATCCAAAAATGACTTTTGACCGATCAGTAAATTACAACTGGTACCGCGCACGAAGTACGAAGTGCGTGCGCCGCGATAAACGGTTCATTTGCCGTGTTCGGATCGTGAACGCCCCCCCCCCCCCCCCCGCTGCAGAAGAGGAGCGGGGGGGGGCGTTCACGGTCCGAACGCCCCCGGTCCGCGGGGGAAAGCATATGAGTCTATTCCATCATGTAGCGATGGCCGTCTTCTGTAGCGAGGTTGTCCCCCCCCACACACACACACACAGTAGCGGGGGGGGGGGGGCCCGCTGTGACAGCGTTGCTGTGGAAACATGCAAGGAGTGTAATCCGTCATGTAGCGAGGGCCGAACTCCGTCCTTTGTTGCGGGGGGGGGGCAACCCCTCCACACACACACACACAGACACAGCCCTGAATGTGACCTTTCATTAGAGCCCAAAATGAAGCTTCTACATTGAATTATTCAAAAGTTACAGACATTTTTCCAAACTGTGCCATTTGGCACAATTTGGCACAGTTCCAAAACGCCTGGGAACAGCCTGAGAACAAAGCTGTGTAAAATATTCATTTTTTGTGGTATTTTTACCAAATTTGGATCTCAGTTTGATAACACTTGGTTCTACATTTCTGTTGCATTTTCCAGCCAGATCGGACAGCTGTGTGTTATTTGCAAGCATTTGTATCCAAAAAAACATCGTGTCCAAATTTATTTTCTTCAAGTTCAGTATGTTTAGATGACTGTAACTCAGTGGCCGGAGCACGTAGAGAGATCATGTTTTTTTTGCCAAAAAATTCAAAGTGTTTTCTTTTAAATGAGACCAACCCCATGAAGATGCTGCAAAGGGCTGAATAACAGCTTTCGATTTACTTTGGGCACGTTATTTTTTGGCATTTTTAGGAAAATTGCCCGGAGTGCAAGGGGTTAACAAATGTTCACATATCTATGTCTAACCTTGTTTTTGTTTTTATTTGCATTTTTTTTACATTTATTTTAGCCATTGTAAGTGGGAATGAATGTGGGGGTGTCCTAAAAAAGATGGGGGGTGTCCTAATTTATTTCTCAATATTTGTTTAGAATTACATTTTACAAAAAATTTGAAAACAATCTTAAATTCATTTTTAATTGTTTAGTTGTATTAAGTGAATCTCCCAGTATTTTTTAACATTGATATTAAATATCCATATGTCCAAATATATTGAAAAACACACAGGCTTATACAGGGTGTCCAAATTTTTTCACATGACTGTAAATGTTTAAGATCATCAAACAAATTTAAATATTAGACAAAAATAACAAAAGTAAACACAAAAATGCAGTTTTTAAATGAAGGTGTTTAATATTAAGGGTAAAAAAAAATCCAAACCGACATGGCCCTGTGTGAAAAAGTGATCCCCACCCCCACCCCATTAAAACATAAATTAACTGTGGTTTATCACATCTTTGGAAAGCTGAGTTCAATTTCTTTTGCCACACCCAGACCTGATTACTGCCACATCTGTTCTCAATCAAGAAATCACTTAAATAGGACCTGCCTGACAATGTGAAGTAGACCAAAAGATCCTCAAAAGCTAGACATCATACTGCAATTCAAAGAAATTAAGGAACAAATGAGAAACAAAGTAACTGAGATCTATCAGTCTGGAAAAGGTTATAAAGCCTTTTCTAAAGCTTTCGGTCTCCAGCGAACCACAGTGAGAACCATTATCCACAAATGGCAAAAACACGGAACAGTGGTGAACCTTCCCAGGAGTGGTTGGCTGACCAAAATTACCACAAGAGCGCAGCGACAACTCAGCCAAGAGGTCACAAAAGACCCCACAACAACATCTAAAGAACTGCAGGCCTCCCTTGCCTCAGTTAAGGTCAGTGTTCATGACTCCACCACAAGAAAGAGACTGTGCAAAAATGGCCTGCATGGCAGAGTTCCATGACAAAAACAACTTCTGAGCAAAAAGAACATAAAGGCTCATCTCAGTTTTGCCAGAAAACATCTTGATGATTCCCAAGACTTTTGGGAAAATATTTTGTGGAGAGACAAGACAAAAGTTAAAATTTTTGAAAGGTGTGTGTCCCATTACATCCGGCATAAAAGTAACACAGCATTTCAGAAAAGGAACATCATACCAACACTAAAATATGGTGGTGGTAGTGTGATGGTCTGGGGCTGTTTTGCTGCTTCAGGACCTGGAAGACTTTATGTGGTAAATGGAACCATGAATTCTGCAGTCTACCAAAAAATCCTGAAGGAGAATGTCCGGCCATCTGTTCATGACCTCAAGCTGAAGCACACTTGGGTTCTGCAGCAGGACAATGAGCCAAAACACACCAGCAGCTCCACCTCTGAATGGCTTAAGAAAAACAAAATGAAGACTTTGGAGTGGCCTTGTCAAAGTCCTGACCCAAATCCGATTGAGATGCTGTGGCATGACCTTTAAAAGGTGGTTCATGCTCAAAAACCCTCCAGTGTGGCTGAATTACAACAATTCTGCAAAGATCAATGGCCAAAATTCCCCGACAGCACTGTAAAAGACTCATTGCCAGTTATCGCAAACACTTGATTGCAGTTGCTGTTAAGGGTAGCCCAACCAGTTATTAGGTTTAGGGAGCAATCACTTTTTCCACACAGGGCCATGTAGATTTGGATTTGTTTTACCCTTAACAATAAACACCTTCATCTAAAAACTGCATTTTGTGTTTACTTGTGTTACCTTTGTCTAATATTTAAATTTGTTTGATGATCTGAAATATTTACACTACCGTTCAAAAGTTTGGGGTCACTTAGAAATTTCCTTATTTTTGAAAGAAAAGCACTTTTTTTCAATGAAGATAACTTTAAACTAATCAGAAATATACTCTATACATTGCTAATGTGGTAAATGACTATTCTAGCTGCAAATGTCTGGTTTTTGGTGCAATATCTACATAGGTGTATAGAGGCCCATTTCCAGCAACTATCACTCCAGTGTTCTAATGGTACAGTGTGTTTGCTCATTGCGTCAGAAGGCTAATGGATGATTAGAAAACCCTTGTGCAATCATGTTAGGTCTGCAATGCTGTAATTGCTGCAAATGGAGGATTCTTTGACGAAAGCAAAGTTTGAAGGAAAAAATATTATTTCAAATACAAATCATTATTTCTAACCTTGTCAATGTCTTGACTATATTTTTCTATTCATTTTACAACTCATGGTGGTAAATAAGTGTGACTTTTCATGGAAAACACAAAATAATTGTCTGGGTGACCCCAAACTTTTGAACGGTAGTGTAAGTGTGACAAACATACAAAAAAAATGAGAAATCAGGAAGGGGGTAAACACTTTTTCACACCACTGTATATGAATGATAAGATAAAAAGAAAAAGACGAGACTATGGATACAATCGCATCAATATTATGATGATGCTCGAGAAAAACATTACAGATACAGTCGTAGCTATATTACGGCATTGCAACATGTCAATGTCGAACATTAAACCCTCATTAAGACAATGCCTACAGTGTGTGGTAATGAAAAAGCAAAACACCGTGGCAGTTAAGCAAGTCAAAAACATGGCAAGTGGCATAAGATGACACATGGTTTATCATTCCAATGTGTTTGTAAATGTGTTTCAAGGTGCATTAACCTAGTGAATCAATAGACCAAGAAGAAATCCAAACACTCAGGCCAGTTACACTCAGTGTGGTTTGAAATGTGTGTGTATATGCCAGGTTGCGTATCTGGCTGTTATGCAATCTAATGGCAGTGGACGCAAAAGAGTGGGACTGCCCATCTGCCACAGTTTGTCATGGAGAGGATGAGAGAGGTTATCTAAGATGGATTCGATTCCGTCCCTCATTCTCCTCTCAGCCACAGCTCCAGTCCTACTACAGAATAAGCCTTCCTCACCAGTTTGTTCAACCTGTTGATCTCAGCAGTCTTGATTCTACCCCACCAGCACACCACAGCATAGGAGCATGCATTGGCCACACTGACTGGTAGAAGATCTTCAGGAGCCTGTTTCACACACCAAAGATCCAAGTTTTCTTAGGAAGAAGAGCCTGCTCTGTTCCTTCTGTGACCTATAATTTTTGACTTGCTGTTGAGCTACTATGATACAAAAATGTTCTCTTTATCGTATCTTCCACTTCCAATGAATCTTATCAGTGTTGGGCAAGTTACTAAAAATAATAACTAGTCACAGTTACTAGTTACTTCTTTTCAAAAGTAACTGAGTTACTTTTGAGTTACTACATGGTTAAAGTAACTAGTTACTTGGAAAAGTAACTTTCATGTTACTTTTAAATGTATACTTAAATCATCTTACGCACATAGCAAGATCAAGGGCCCTTTGTTCTCATCAGAAAAAAGAAGAAAAAGAAAACTGATGAGAAAAAAAGTCTCATCTTACAGAGAAAAAATGTCTCAGATTTACACAAGCGATTGTGTATTGTAAGCTATTGGAGGGCGCATGCGCACGCAGCAACTGGCAGCTGGTGAAAAAGTCCGTCGTCTGTGTGTCTGTTTTTATGCACTTTAATGTGTTTTTACGAAGTTCTCTGTGTTGTTTCTGTCCTGGAATGTTTGTGGACTGTATGGCGAAGAGCTCCCTGGTTCCATCAATATGGACTTCCTCCCCTTTTTTGCACTGCTGCTACTTTTCCTCCGGCTCTTTGTCTCTGAGGTAAACGCGATCGGGATCATGGCGGGCAGAATACATTATTCCAGGGACATGTTGCTGCATTTAAACACGGTTGATGCAGCGTCTGTGATTGAGTCTAAGCTGCAACTGCCGGACTTTATTTTGAGAGACGCTCATGGACACAGCAGTGAAAAGAGAGATGGGAGAAGGAAACGCGGAAAGCGTGGAGGCGTGAAATTGCGCCTGAGAAGACATCAGTTTGGTAACATTCCTCTTCCTTCTATGATTTTTGGGAACGTACAATCTCTGAGGAACAAGGTGGATGAAATTCAAGGGTATGTACGCTACCAGAAGGACTTTAAGAATTGCTGTGTCATGGCCTATACCAAGTCTTGGCTTACTGCGCATGACCGGGATGCAGACCTGTGGATTGACGGCTTTGGAGCCCCACTCCACTCTGATCAGCAGGAAGAGGTAACGGGGAAGCGTCAGGGGGTTCAGGTGTGGCGTATGTTTATATATTAATAAGCAGTACTGCACATCTGTCATGGTCAGAGAGCGCATTTGTACACCCGATGTGGAGCTGCTGTCCGTATCGCTACGCCCCTTTTATTTGCCCCGCGAGTTCCCCCAACTTTTCATCACCACTGTGTACATTCACCTGAGGGCACACGCTGACTCCGCCTCCAGCACCATCTTTGATGTGGTCCAGCGGCTGCAGTCAATTTCTCCAGAGGCGCCAAACGTTATTCTTGGGGATTTTAACCATGTTTATTTAAAGAAGACACTTAAAAACTTTTATCAGTATGTCTCCTGCCCAACCAGGCGAAAAAAGACATTGGACCTGTGCTATGGATCCATTGAGAGGGCCTATAAATCACTTCCCCTTCCTCCTTTAGGATCCTCAGATCACAACTGTGTACATTTGCTGCCCACATATAAAACTGCTCTCAGAAGAGGCAAGGTGGAGACCAGAGACATAGATGTGTGGACAGAGGATTCAGTGCACTGCCTCCAGGAATGCTTTAACTGTACAGACTGGGAGATGTTCACACTGTCCTGCGGGGATGATTTGGACTCTTTGGTGGACGTCACATGCTCATACATGGCTTTCTGTAAAAATACGATTGTTCCACGTAAACGTGTCAAAATATATCCCAACAACAAGCCATGGGTTACAAAATCAGTTAAATCCTGCTTACAGAGGAAAGCACTTGCCTTTAAACAGGGGTCTGTTTCTGAGCTACAGGTTGCCACAAAAGAGCTGAAGGCCGAAATTTTAAGAGCAAAACAGAATTGTAAATCAGAGTTGGAAAGCAAGATGGCAACAAAGAAACTTGGTTCAGCCTGGGCCAGTATGAAAACTGTTGCAGGCCTTCAGAGCACAGAACGCAGCAATCTTGTGTTTTTAGATGGTTTTAATTCAGACACAGAGCTGGCTAATGCTCTTAATTGTTTTTATGGTCATTTTGACTCCTTTGATTTTAGCACAGAAACCCAAGATTTGAAACAGAAACTCAAAGACAATCAGCACTTTAATATTGAGGTGCAGGATGTTAAAAGGGAGTTCTGCGCTGTAAAAGTGAACAAAAGTCAGGGCCCTGATAATATATGTGGGTGCTTGGTAAAGTCCTGTGCACATGAACTGAGTCCTGTATTTCATTACATTTTCAATAAGTCCTTACAGACACAACATGTGCCTAAGATCTGGAAAGAAGCCATGGTTGTTCCCGTTCCAAAATCCAGCTGTCCTAAAATGGTAAACGACTTTAGACCAGTTGCTTTGACTTCAATTTTAATGAAAATTTTTGAAAAACTGGTCAGATGTGAGGTCCTAAAGCAGACTGAACATGCATTGGATCCTCTGCAGTTTGCCTATAGGCCTCACAGAGGAGTGGAGGATGCCACTGTCACTCTGTTTAACATGCTTTTTAAACATCTGGATTTTAATGGGACACACGCCAGGCTTTTATTTGTGGACTTTTCCTCCGCCTTTAATACAATCCAACCTCATATTTTAGTTGAAAGGCTCCTGCAACAATTTGATTTGAGGAATAATTTGGTGGGTTGGATTCTGGATTTCTTAACCAACAGGACGCAGAGAGTAAGGGTCAATGGTACATTGTCTGACCTAAAGTGCTCTTCTACTGGCTCTCCTCAGGGGTGTGTGTTGTCACCACTACTCTTCATCCTGTACACAAACATGTGTCGGAGCAGACATGACAACAGACACATTATAAAGTATGCTGATGACTCAGTTATTGTCAGTCTCCTCCAGGATGGTGAGAGTGGCCACGGCCCAGTAGTTGATGATTTTGTTCACTGGTGTGAGGATTCCGACCTGCAGCTGAATACGACAAAAACTAAAGACATGATTATTGACTTTAGGAGGAAAACTCCCAGGCACAAAGTCACCGTACTAAAAGGCCAGATCACCGAATGTGTACAATCCTGCAAATATCTTGGGACGATTATTGATAGTAATTTAAACTTTGAAGAGAACTGTGAAAGGGTGTGCAAAAAGGGTCAGCAACATTTGCATTGCTTGAGAAAACTTGCACGCTTCCAAATTGACCGAACCATAATGACAATGTTTTATCGGGCTTTTATTGAATCTGTTTTATCCTTTTCTTTAGTGTCATGGTTTGGTCAGATAAAACCGAAACAGAGGAAATCCTTGGATCAGGTAGTTAGATGGTCCAGTCGTTTGCTTGGTGAGTCACAGCTGAGCCTGACATCCCTGTACACCAGACAAGTACAGAGGATGGCTACCTCCATTTTAAATGATGACTCCCACCCTTTGCACTGCAACTTTCAGCTTCTTCCCTCAAGACGGAGGTTTGCTGTCCCAAAAAGTAAAACCCAGCGCTACAAAAACAGCTTTGTTCCTGCTGCTGTCAAAGAGTTGAAGAAGTTGTAACAATATATTGCACATAATTTAGGTACCTATTTATTAACTCCATTTTATATTTACTTATTTTTGTAGGATGTTATTTGGGTTCTAAATATTTTATTGGATTTTAGACCTTTGAGTTTTTAACCTCTCTGACTAGTTTTTAACTTTTTAATATGACCCTTCTCTCTTACCTCTGGTTTTTCTCTCATCTCTTTGTCTTTATACCCTGATTGATGGAGCCTTGAGTATTTTTATCATGTTTATAGTCAGCTTCATGTGTGCCTGTGTTTGTGTCTATGTTGAATGTAATTTGTGGCTTGTAAATATGGATGTCACCAGGCTGCAAAACAAATTTACCTACGGGTACAAATAAAGTAACCTGAACCTGAACCTGAACCTGTAATCAGTAGAAAGTGAGAAATTTACTAGAAATAAAGCTGTAAATTCACAGAGAAAATTTTGGACCCCCTGGTGGGCCGTTCTTGGCCCATGAGCTACATGTTTGACACCCCTGGACCAGCCCATTAAAAACGCATATGTAGAGGATTTACTTTCATAAAATAGCTGCATTTCACAACAGCATGTAAATGAATAAGATAAAACAGAAAGCACAGATAAATAAAAGTTCACCGCTTAGAAGAAGCTGTTCTTTACTGCAACAAATCACTGTCACTTTTTCTGTGTGTGTAAGAAAACTTACACAATTACTTACACAACTTACACATTTACACAACTGCGGGCATTAAATGAGAGTTTCTTGCTCAAAAAATACTCATGTTTTTTTTTTTCCACAATATCTTTATTGAACCTTTTTTTTTTTTTTAACAAACATGATATAAACAATCAAACACTAACACTAAAGTACTACAAAAAAAAAAAAAAAAAAAAAGATGCACTAAAAACACCAACAACCACCAGCAAAATCAAATCTTCAACAATGCTCCTCTGTTTAGTCTAGACAATCCAATACATGAGTATACATATTATGTTCACCAGTTTGGAATTTACAAGGTCCACACACATCATTCACCTTCTTCTTCAAAAGTTATGTTTAAATTTTTTACATAATCAATAAAAGGTCTCCATATATTCTCAAACACAATTTCCTTTGATTTCAGTATATATGTTATTCTTTCTAATGGAAGGTTTGTTAACATCTGTCTTAACCACTGAGTCACATCTGGTCTATGAGTCTTTTTCCATAATAGTGCAATACATTTTTTGGCATTAAGCAAACTGAGGTCTATGAATGTTCTTTCACTTTTATTAAAATTATGCTTTTCTGGGTACAGACCCAACAAAAACAATTTAGGATTCAATATGATTTGTTTTGAGATTATTTTTTCAATTGTTACCCTCACCTCTTCCCAAAACATTCTTATTAATCTACATTCCCATACACAATGAAATAGAGTTCCTTTACTTTCCATGCATTTTGTGCATGTATCCGGTATATTTTTGTTATATTTATTTAACTCCTCCGGTGTAACATACATCCGCATTAACCATTTGAGATGTATCAATTTAAGACGTACATTTATTGATTTGGTTTGAGCTTCTGTACAAGCCAATTCCCATTGTTCCTCTGAAATTTCAGTTTGCAGATCTTCTTTCCAGTAGTTTAATCTTTTCAGTGAATTTTCACTTGAGGATAGTGTCAATGAGTTATAAAACTCTGAAATAATACCCTTTCTTTTACTATCTTTCATCATCATTTTTTCCAAGGATGAATAAATAGGTCGAGTGAGAGCTTTATTTTGATTTGATCGAATAAAGTTTCTAAGTTGAAGATATTTAAAAAAATGTGTTCTATTGAGATTAAATTTGATCCTCAGCTCTTCAAAAGACATTATGTTATCTGCACATGGCAAATATAAATCCTGAATCTTTTGTATCCCTTTTAAATTCCATACTTTAAATACAGCGTCCGCTCTCCCTGGTTTAAAATATTGATTACCCCATATTGGACTAAATTGTGACAATAACTGTGGTTCTTTTAAATAGTTTTTAGCTTCACACCATATTTTGATCATATGCTTTACAAATGGATTTTTAACTTGTTTTTGTAATTTTTTTGCCGAATCTGAGTATATGAATATGGGAAGAGGTAAAGGTAAATTGTATGATTCCATTTCAGTCCAGTGAGGGAGATCATTTGATGAAAAATAATATGTCATAGACCTCAGTTGTGCCGACCAATAATACAACATAAAATTTGGACATTTCAGACCTCCACGATCAAATGGTAAATATAATAAAGACAGACGTAATCTAGCCCTCCTGTTGTTCCATATAAATTCCACTAACTTTTTTTTTATTCTTGAGAATAAATCTAAAGGTGGTGATAAGGGAATGTATTGAAATAAATAAAGTATTTTAGGTAAAATATTACTTTTAAGTATATTGATTCTCCCGATCATCGACATTGGTAGTGACATCCATCTCTGAGTTAACTCATTGATATCTGTCATTAAGGCTTCATAGTTGACACTGGCGACTGATTCTAGCTTAGGCACAATTTGGATTCCTAAATATTTAAACTGATTTACAACATTGAATTGATTTACCTCAGGGGCTGGGTAATTTCTCTGGGTCTCATTTAGCATTAATATTGAAGATTTAGTTTTATTTATTTTATATCCTGATATTTCCCCAAAATTCTTTATTAAATTCAACAAGGTTGGAATTAATTTTTTTAGATTTGACATAAACAAAATTATGTCATCGGCGTACAGGGAGATTTTATGTTCTGTTGGTCCAACTTTAATTCCATATATTTGTGAATGTAAACGTATCGCTATCGCTAAAGGTTCAATTGCCATAGTAAACAGTAAAGGTGAAAGTGGACAGCCTTGTCGACATCCTCTATTGATTTTTATTGGTTTTGAAATATTGTTATTTGTTAGGATTTCTGCTGTAGCATTATTGTATATTATTTGAACCCATTTTATGAAATTATTTCCAAGTCCAAACCTTTGTAGAACTTCAAAAAGAAAGGGCCATTCAACTCTATCAAAGGCCTTTTCGGCGTCCAGTGATAGGAGAGCTGTATCCGGTGCTTCTTTATTAGAATAAATAATATTGAATAGTCTTCTTACATTATGGAAGCTTTGTCTTCCCTTTATAAAGCCATTCTGATCTCGATTAATAATATTTGGTAAAATTTCTTGTATTCGTCTTGCTAAAATTTTACAGATTATCTTAAGGTCGGCGTTTAATAGGCTTATTGGTCTCATATTTTCACATTTATTAGAGGGCTTACCTGGTTTTGGCAGCAGTATAATTAAGGCATTATTTATGTATGATGGTAAATTATTATTTTGAAATGCTTCTAAAACCATTTCCAAAAAAGGTTTTATTAATTTATTCTTAAATTTTTTATAAAGGTCAACTGGAAGACCATCTGGTCCTGCACTTTTTCCTGATTTCATATTATCAATGGCTAGCCCAACTTCTTCTTGACTAATTTTAGACTCCAATATCTCCCTGTTTTCATTTGGAATACACGGTATAGATAGTTCGTTCAAAAACCCATTTAGTTTTGTTAAATCAAATTCATTTTTAGTATCATATAATTTTTCATAGTAATCTCTAAAGGCTCTGTTAATTTCTAAAGGATCTATAACTACCTGTCCGTTACTTATAATACTAGTAATTGGTGTTTTAATTTCTTATTGTTTAATCTGCCATGCCAATAATTTTCCTGATTTTTCACCTTGTTCATAAAAAGATTGTTTCAATCTTAGAAGACTCGAGGCAGCTCTATTCGCTGATTTTTTGTCGTATTCAGCTCTCAAAATCAGTAATTCATTCTCCAACCTTGGATCACTTCCTGCATACACTTTTTCCTGAAGACTTTTCATTTTATGTTCCAATTTAGCTCTCTCCTCTCGAGTCTTCTTAGATTTTGATCCTGTATAACTCATGTTTAACTACAGAGGTAGGAGCTGTTGGGGGCAACTCACCGCTTGGACAACAGGCGATCAAGGCTTGATATGAGAAGTCGCCACTGGGTTGCGGTGTGAACTGGAGTAGGAAAGGAAGCCGACCCACGGAGGAGACTGATGGCTGCACTAGCTATGGTAGGGTCAGTTTATTTGCGCTAAAATATCTATCCATATTAATAAAACAAGTAACGCATCTGATCAAATTTAAGTAACTGTAACGCATTACTGAATTTTTAAACAGTAATTTCGTTACACAGCACGTTACTGCAAAAGTAGTGGCGTTACTCCCCACACTGATCATAATGCAACATTAATCCATGCTATCATTTAATGGGTTTATATTTGTTTTCTACCTGTCTTCCTCTTATCTTATCCTCTTATCCTCTTCTTCTGAGAAAGAAGAAGAGGATCTTCAGGTCGGGGAACAGGGAGATGCTGAAGTCCGTACAGAGGGAGCTGAGGAGGAAGATCAGAGAAGGCAAGGATAGCTTCAGGAAGAAGATGGAGGACAAGCTGCAACAGAGCGACATCGGCGGGGTCTGGTGAAACCTTAAAACCATCTCTGGGCTCTAGAATACCTCCTCCCAGGCCACGGGGGGCTGGGAGTGGGCGAACAATCTGAACCTGTTTTTTAATAGGTTTGACCAACCGCCCCCCCCCCCGACTGCACAACAACCACTGCTGCCTCTAAAGTCATCGAGACCTGCTGTCCACACCACACTCCACCAACACCCTCCCACTCCCAGCACACAGCCTCCCAACCTGACCCTCACTAAGACCCAGGTGAGGACGGAGCTGAGGAAGATCAAGGCCATGAAGGCCTCAGGACCGGACGGCATCAGCGCAAAGCTCCTCAAGTCCTGCGCAGACCAGCTGTGTGGGATTGTGGAGTACATCTTCAACCTGAGCCTGAAGCTGGGGAGGGTACCACAGTTGTGAAAAACATCTTGTGTGGTACCTGTACCAAAGACTTCCCACCCCAAAGACCTGAACAGCTACAGACCAGTGGCCCTGACGTCCCACATGATGAAGACCCTGGAGAGACTGCTCCTTGCTCACCTCCAGCCCCTGGTGGGACCAGCGATGGATCCACTCCAGTTCGCCTACCAGCATGGCATTGGGGTGGAGGATACAGTGATCTTCCTCCTCCACTGTTCCCTGTCCCACCTGGAGAAGCCCGGGAATGCGGTGAGGATCATGTTCTTTGACTTCTCCAGTGCTTTCAACACCATCCAACTGATGATCCTGAAGGACAAGCTGCTGTGCACAGGGGTGGACCAGCACCTGTCATCATGGATCCTGGACTACCTCACTAACCGGCCACAGTTTGTGAGAACCCGGGATTGTGTGTCCGACACAATCATTGGTAGCACGGGAGCCCCCCAGGGAACGGTTTTGGCTCCCTTCCTGTTCACCCTTTATACTGCGGACTTCTCACACAACACAACACACTGCCATCTACAGAAGTTCTCTGACGACTCTGCGATCGTCAACCTCATCTCCAGCGGAGATGAAGCTGAGTACAGAGGACTTATCCAGGACTTCGTGAACTGGTGCCATCGAAACTGCCTCCAGATCAGCGCGAGGAAAACTAAGGAGCTGGTGGTGGACTGCCGCAGGCAAGGACAACCCCTCACAGCACCAGTAAACATACAGGGAACAGACATTGAGATGGTAACATCCTACAAGTACCTGGGTGTTCATCTGAACAATAAATTAGACTGGTCACACAATACCGACGCACTCTACAAGAAGGGACAGCGCAGGCTGTTCCTACTGAGGAGGCTCAGGTCTTTTGGTGTACAAGGGGCGCTGCTGAAGACATTCTATGACACGGTGGTGGCATCAGCCATCACTTTTGGAGTGGTCTGCTGGGGCAGTGGCATTACAACAGCCGATAGGAAGAGACTGAACAAACTAATCAAGAAAGCTAGCTCTGTCCTGGGGCAACGCCTTGACCCAGTGGAGGAGATAGGAGAGAGAAGGATGGTGGCTAAACTGTCATCTCTGCTGGAGTCTAAGTCCCACCCTATGCAGGACATACTGAACGCACTGAGGAGCTCATTTAGCAGTAGACTACATCATCCTAGGTGCGCAACCGAGAGGTTTCGCAGGTCCTTCCTACCTACGGCTGTCAGACTGTATAACCTAAGCAGGGCTGCTCGCAGAGATAGCAAAAAAACGTGACGACCTAATAGTATTGAATGCAAAAGACGCAATAGACTTACACAAATGGTCCGCTCCAGTATACAACTAGGACAATATCAGTCGCTACGGAGGGTGACATGTATGGGTACATATTCATACCATGTAGGGTAACTAAATAAACGGTTATGCTGTTTATTCCATCTAGCTACAATGCTCCGCACTGTGTATATATATTTATATATTTATGTGTACATATGTATATTCACTACTCTTATTTTTCTTATCTTCTTAATTATTGCTCTGAGTGTTGCTATCCCTGTGCTGTTGCAATCCTGGAATTTCCCCATTGTGGGACTAATAAAAGTTTATCTTATCTTATCTTATCTTATCTTGAGTCATTTTGCACCCCTGTGATCTCCCTCTCCCGGAAGTGAGACATTTCAGAGAAATATTCTTCTTCAGAGATAAGATCTCTGATTCAAAATAGAAAATACAAAACGTAAAAGGTAAGGAGTGAAGCAATGATGGAAACAAAAATCTCTGCTTCTAATTCAAAGTTGGAAATTTTCCATACCACACTGCACGAAAAATATTTTAAGCCCTCTCCACACAAGAGGCTCCACTTTGTCTCTTTAAGTAATTAGTAGTGAATTTCAATCCCCCCCAAAATAGATGAAAGGTTAAAAAAGAAAGCAAAAAAGACAACAGTCATGTTGAAAGCCTTTGATCTCCCTCCCCTGTGACATATGCTCCTCGTCCCCTCCATATGCCCTTCATCATCACCCAATATTCCTTCAATTGCACACATGAATTTGCCCTTAAGGTTCAGCCCTGTGAGACCCTGAGCACGCGAGTGAGAGCCTGTCTTTCATTTTGCTTTTCCAAAAGCATACGCAAGAGACACAGGGGCCAAGAGGGAGACAGAGGAATTACGAGACACACTCCACACATTCCTTTCAATTTATCGGCCGCTGTAGTGTGTCTTGTTTTGACAGGGAAATTAATTTGGGTCTCAGTGAGCTCAACTATTTCCTACCGAGGGATAACTTATGTTTCAGTGGTTCGAGAAATGCTGTCTAAAACCCGTCAGTCACATTTCTAATCAGTAAAATTACAATTTTCACTGAAATGTCATACAGTCAGGGTTTGACAGTAGCACCGTCCCACTAGAAAAACACATCAGGAGTTTGGCAGTGGCCTGTAGCACTCTTACTAGCCATTTTATCAGGTAAACTCCCATCACACTGGATGAAGACCACGCAACAACCAAAGAAATCAGCTAGGACGTGGATGGTCTGGGTGAGATCTTTAGGAGTGTATTAAGAACGTGCTGGAATCCTCATTATACATGAAAGAACGTGCTAGAGCATGGAGAGTTTTGAGCATGCACAAACCTAGGGAGGTCCTGGGTGGAGCGTAGTGGCAGTGGTAGCACTGTATCAAAGTTGCACCATTGTGGCTTGGTCATCAATAATTTGAAACAGGACTGACCACGCTGATCATCATGGCAGTAGCATCAAGCTAGCATGGGTGTGATCTTCTAGTGCACAGGTGTCAAACTCATTCCATGGAGGGCCAAGACCCTGCAGGTTTTACCTCCACCCAGTGTCTTCGACAGGTGAGTTCACTGAATTTCTTCCCATTGATTGCTGATCAGTGAAAACACCTGCTGAAGACACTGGGTAGAAGCAAAACATGCAGGGTCTTGGCCCTCCATGGAATGAGTTTGACACTCCTGTAATCTAGTGGATAGCTGCATCCTGGCACAGTCCAAGAAGGGGATGGAGCACGCCAGGATGTGTCTGAAGCATGGTGCGATTGTGGGCGTATGTCATAAGATCATCAAGAGAACATGCTTATTGCACAAGTAAATAACAGCAAATAAGATATAGAGATATAGAGAGCCTAAGTTACACCCCTTAAATTGGAAAAAATCTCCACAGAAGTGAATGACAAGACAGAAATTATCTTTTGATCTAAATCGAATTTTGACACAAGTTACACATATGATGTTTGTCAATTTAAAAGATAATTTTCCACATAATTAAAGTTGTCAGTTGTTCTATAATAAAAGAGTAATATTTAGTTTTTGTGAAACCGCTTAATGGAATACATTTCCTTGTCTCAGACTATACATGTCACCAAACACAGTTATGGCAGTTCCCTCTCAAAGCTCACCTCCTATTTTCTGACTGATGAAAGAAGCATCCAAAGAGGAGAAAAACAAAAGAAATGTATTTTGAGAGCTGCAGTTGATCCAATGGATTGTTACTTCTGCCTGGGAGCTCTTTGAAAACAATGATGCAAGTTGCCTGAGTCTGTTTGTAGTCCTTCAATTTATGTGTATTCACAACCTTTTACTTTAACAGTTAGACAACAACTGGCACCTTTATTTACGTGAAAAATTATCTTCTAAGTTGACAAACATCATATGTGAAACTCGTGGCAAAATTTGATCGAGATCAAAAAATAATTTCTCTCTTGTCATTTACTTCAATGGAGATTTTTTCTGATTTAAGGTCCCATAAGCGAAAGTAGAGGGGGTGTGATGTAGGCTCTCTACTGGCAGTGCACGATATTTTTCTGGTGTGTCCGAGGTGTGTGGCATTGATTTTACCATGTGGCATTGATTTTACCATGTGTGTGGCATTGATTTTACCATGAAATGGACAACCCTAGCTTTCGTACAGTTAGAAATTCAGAAAACATCTGGAACTGAACCATGTTAAGGTATTTCAGTTCAGTTATTTGTACTGCATATTTTTTGTCTCTTTCACAATGACGATGGAAAAAATTAAAACAAAAATAAAAGAAACTACAATGCACTCACAAGATGCAGACCCACACCTTTTGCAGCCCTATAGATGAAAGGAAGGTGAAGAAGAGAGTGCAGGTAGGGTGGAGTGGGTGGAGACGAGTGTCAGGGGTGATTTGTGACAGAAGCATAGCAGCAAGAGCGAAAGGGAAGATTTACAAGATGGTAGTGAGCCCTGCGATGATGTATGGTTTGGAGACGGTGGCGCTGACAAAAAGACAAGAAATGGAGCTGGAGGTGGCAGAGTTGAAGATGCTAAGATTTTCTTTGGGACTGACTAGGAGGGACAGGATTAGAAATGAGTATATCAGAGGGACAGCTCAGGTTGAGCATTTTAGAGACAAAGAGAGGCAAGGCTTAGATGGTTTGGACATGTGCAAAGGAGGGATAGTGGATATATTGGACAAAAGATGTTGAAGACGGAGCTGCCAGGCAAGAGGAAAAGAGGAAGACCACAGTGAAGATTCATGGGTGTAATGAAGGAGGACACGGAGAGGGTTGGTGTTACAGAAGAAGATGCAAGGGATAGTGTCATGAATCTGGGTTTGGCTGTTCCAAACCCAGCTCTGACTTATTGTTATGTTTTGCCCTATTTTCCACCTGGCGCTTCAGGGAGTTTTTGGGCCTCTTCTCCCTGACAGCTTGGGCACGCCCTCTCCTCCTGTTAAGTGCCATCAGTTGTACTGTCACGGGTGTTCACACACATGCACACTTCCACACACAAACACACACACACATGCACACGCTCCATTCATTCCCACTCATACACTCATGCACGCTCTCTCACACACCAGGCCCAATCAAGCTCAGCCCCCGTTTTCTCGCAGCAGCAGTCTCTTTCTTCATTAGCTTCAGGAGTATTTGTTCGCTGCATTTGTGGAAAGAGACTGTCAGAGCATTCGCCTCCATACACGACAGCTAGCTCTCCTCGTATGTGTCGCCATTACCTTCGTTGTTATCCAGCCCGTCACTTCAAGCCTGGTAAATCCCTTGGTGTTACAGCTGGCACAGTTTCTCGGATTCATCCTCCATACTGCACAGTTCGCCCTGGGATCGTTCCAGCCCCGTAAGTTCATGATTGCCTTTCTCTTCATGCTGTCAGCAGTCTGCAACACTAGGCTTTCCCTTTAACCAGGCTGTAGCGCACCCGGCAGGCGCCCTGTATGTCTGGTGGCCTTAACTTCATCAATTGCATTTCCCTGTAACTTTGTGGTCAACTGGACTTGTTATTCTGTGGTGAAACCTAATAAAATGGCACAATCTACTTCCACTATTGGGTTTTCCACTCCTTCCCTCATGCGCCATTGCGTGGTGCACGAGGGATTATGACAGGATAGGGTGAGATGGAGGCAGATGACCCGCTGTGGCAACCCCTAAAGGGAGCAGCTGAAAGAAGGAGAAGAAGAAGAACCTTCACCTTTGGCCTTGTTACACCAAACCCATAGTCGGAGGTCAGGGTGTATCTCTGCACTGGATTTGGTGACCCTAGCTTTCGTTGTTCTTGAGATACAGTTTATATGGTTTTGTGGCCTTGATATTTGACCTTGTGATCCAAAACTCATTGTGTCATGTCCGCTGCATAATTTCGCAGCGAACATATGAATTGGCAATGAGCCCAAAACGCAATATAAGTAATGTGTTTATTTACAGTGAAAGAATGTACAGGAAAATGTCTAAATAACAGTCACAGTGAAAGTGGGTGAGACAACCGGCTACAAACTTCATTGGCTCAGGGGAAATGCCAAATGCGTTCCAAACGGAACAGGAGCGGAGAAAAAAAGCACGAAAGAAAGACTTACAATTGTGTTGGAGCAGAAAGGCTCTGAGGCACAACACAGTACAGTCCAGGGGAAAACCAACAGACGCGAGCCGGAATGTCCAAAGTTGACATTAAGCTGCCACACTGGATGAGCCCACCGCCTCCCAATAAATACTCAGTATACTAATGGAGGCAAGTGGACACAGCCGTGTGGCGAGCAGGTGCATGAATGATTGGCAGTGTGTAGTGATGAGAAGTATCCGCTGAATGTCTGGTAAGGGGAGGAGACGTGGCCGTAGGACTGTCAGAGAGCAAAGCTCAATCTGACAGCTGAAATTAATAAGCAATAATCCAAACCTACAGCCACAGGTCATGGACGGGGTGACGACCCCGAACATGACAGTACCCCCCCTCCCAAGGGGTGGTTACCAGACATCCACCATACCATCAAAAACAGAACACAAAACCTGCCCCCCCCCCACCGAGAAGGCCAACACACCAACCCAGGGTGGGAGGTGGGGGAAAACAGGTTAGGAGGGATTCATCAAGAAAGGAAAACCACCACAATACAACACAGAAAACCCTCCCCAACCCCAAACTAACTAACCCACCCCACCCCCAAGAGTCCCACAGTTCAGGGGGCCGGCCAAAATCCCAGGGCCAGCAGGCGGCCTGCAGAACAGTATCAAGTGGCCTGCCAGGGCATACGGGCCACACGGCAAGGGAACCCTGTTTTTCAGGCGGCCTGCCCACACAATTAGGCCACCAGGACCGGAAGGGCAAATGAGGCGGTGGCCTACCCACTGGAAAACTGAGAGGTGGGTGGCTGGGCAGAGGAAGGGAAGCCCTTGTGGTCGCAGGTGGCGAGGAAAACAGGGCCATGATGGTGCCCAGCAGAGGGAGGAGGAACACCCACAGGGCCTCCAGAAAGGAAGAGATGACCCTGGTGTCCCTAAACTGTCTGGTCGCATCCTCGGTGGTCCCGGCATGGGACTGAGACTCCGTAGCACCCGCGGTGGACCCGGGCTGGTCCATGGCTGCATCCACGGTGGTCCCAGCCTGGGACAATGTTGCACCCACGGTGGACCCCGACCGAGCCATGGTTGCACCCACGATGGAGTCCAGCTGGACCCCTGCTGCACCCACGGTGGGACCCAGCTGGGCCACTACTGACCCCAATGCCATCTTGGCCAAGGGCCAGCCGACTCATATGAGCACCCAAGCGAGGAGGAAATCGATCACAGGCACCCTGGACTGGACTCTCTCCAGCGACTCTGGAAACGGACTCAGAAAGAAAGGAGGAAGGGTCAGAGTCCCCAGCAGTGGCAGAGCCTGGAGAGGCGAGCTCAGGTGCAGCATTTGGCTGCAGCTGTCTCTCCTCACCTAAAGCTCGGCAAAAATGCTCAATTATAGAAAAGAGAAAGACAAACGAGAGCACTTGCCTTAGCTCAAGCTCTACCGCCGTCCAGGGCTTCGGTGATCTGGGCGACGTCTTCCCAGATTCGGCCTCCAAGAGGTTCCGCTTGGGCGCTGACTCTGCTGTGGCGGCCTCCACAGCAGGCGTAATGGTCACTGCACTCTTATCTTTCCCAGCTGCCATGATCCACACTGGTGACTCCTCCGGTGTGGCGGCTGGGATCCGGTTCACCATAGCTGAGGGAGGACACCCCTCCCGGACCTCTGGCTCCTCCTGATCCTGACTGCTCGGCTCCGGTTCCGGCAGGCAAACAAAGGAGAGAGGAGAGAGGGCTGGTGAACAGTTTTTAACAGCAGCAGGTGGGAAGAGCTCAGGGGACTGCTTTCACTGAGCCTCCCTACCAGGAATCAGGCAAGACATTTCATTATTAATGTGAGTCAAATGAAAACATACTTGCCTGTTCTCCCGGTTTATGATGTTGATTGCAGCTGCTGCTGTTTGGACGTCTTCACCCGTCTGTCTGGGAAAGGCGGCGCTAGGCTCCTTGGTAGAACATATGTGAGCCACCCCTCTCGCCACAGGAACGGGAGACCCCGGTGAAAGAAGCAAGTGCCCCACTGCTCCCAGCGAACAAACCGAGGAGGAAGACCTCACAGCGGATACGGAGGGAGATCCTGCAGATGGGACTGCTCAGGACTGGAGATGAGGATCCGCTGCGGGTGTGACAGGGCTCGGTGTTGGAGCTGGAGCAGTTAGCAGGGCTGAATCGTTTTTCCGGGATTCCAGGTGACGCTGATGATGCCGACCTGGTGGCTGCCATCTTGGAGCGGATGATGGAGGAGAGGAGAAGATGGTCGCCGGTGAAGAAGAGCATTTCTGCTCCGGTTTCGTCCGGAAAGCCCTTCTCTTCAGGTCGGGAAAAGCCTGCTCGAACGCTCAGATGGAGGACAATAATTCGGCGTACCGGGGATAATTCCAGAGGCCCGGGTGAGCTGCCAGAATATCCTGCTCCTCGTTGAGGCAGTCCCACTGTTCTCCGGGGCCATAGGCGTCCTTGGTGACATACAGGAACCAGACGCGGCTGCCCATTCCTCCTCCATGCTGGGATGTCCCGTTGCCCGTCCACTTCTGCCGGAGTGGAAACGGCTAGACCAGGACATCATGCTCCGAACAGGTTGGTGAAAAAACACAAAAAATGAGTAACACGCTACTTACTGCTTGGGCTCTTTTTGGTGGCAGCTTACTGTCATGTCCACTGCGTAATTTCGCAGCGAACATATGAATTGGCAATGAGCCCAAAACACAGTGTAAGTAACATGTTTATTTACAGTGAAAGAATGTACAGGAAAATGTCTAAATAACAGTCACAGTGAGAGTGGGTGAGACAACCGGCTACAAACTTCGTTGGCTCAGGGGAAATGCCAAACGCGCTCCAAACGGAACAGGAGCAGAGAAAAAAGGCACGAAAGAAAGACTTACAATTGTGTTGGAGCGGAAAGGCTCTGAGGCACAACACAGTCCAGTCCAGGGGAAAACCAACAGACGCGAGCCGGAATGTCCAAAGTTGACATTAAGCTGCCACACTGGCTGAGCCCACTGCCTCCCAATAAATACTCAATATACTAATGGAGGCAAGTGGACACAGCCGTGTGGCGAGCAGGTGCATGAATGATTGGCAGTGTGTGTATGTGCATGAGTGTGTGAGTGTGTATGTAGTGACGAGAAGTATCCGCTGAATGTCTGGTAAGAGGAGGAGATGTGGCCATAGGACTGTCAGAGAGCAAGGCTCAATCTGACAGCTGAAATTAATAAGCAATAATCAAAACCTACAGCCACAGGTCATGGATGGGGTGACGACCCCGAACATGACACATTGTCACAGTTCGGGATCCCGAGGTCAACCCGTGTACCAAGTTTGGTGGCCGTAGTCTCATTTCCTGTCAAGTTAGTGCATGGACATAGTTGCTGTTCCACGCCACCTTTTCGGCATGAGTAGCAATCAGTATTAGCTATCATTCATCAGCCAACTTAATATTTTAACCATTTGTATCAGTATCAGCCTAAAATTTCACAATCGGTGCATCCTTCTTATTTTACCACCTATCTGATTGTTCTTACACCTGGTCACATGGAACAGAATTTAACCACTGACTAATGAAGTAAAATGAAGAATTGCACACTAGGAGAACGACAGTGTAACTTTGGGAATTGTTGTTCATTTCCCCGCCTGTCTGTCATCCAGGCCATTTTTATGCAGCTGAGGGCATTCTGAGCTTCTTCTATGGCCCCATAGAGGCCAGTGAAATGAGCCATAACTGTTATGTAGATGAGCAGTGAGGTAATATCCTTAGGTGTAAATATATCTTTGAATAACAGCCTGCTTGGTAATGAACAGTCATTATGATAGGAGCTGCCTTAGATTACACACTGACTCACATCCCAAAGGATACACACACACACACACACACACTTTCTGGTTTGCAAATACATGTTTACTGGTGTGACAGAGACTGTAAAATAGAAGTAAGAAGTAAGACAGAGAGGCAAAAGGGAGAGAAAACAAAAAAGAAATGCAGAAGCCCTCTCACCCCGAAACAGGAGTGTCTTGACTTACACATACACTCTGCTACCATCAGTAGAGCAGACGGGGAGTACTGGTGTGTTTTTTGGCAGCAGCACCCTCTAAATCAAACACGAGAACTGAAGTGAAGGGGGGAAACCACAGCAAGGAAACCATGAAAATGATTTTTGACGTTATCACGGTCAGTTCTCCTATCTTGTTTTCCACTATGGGAGTTTATGAGCCTCACATGGTAATCTCACATTTAAACACTTTCCTGGAGCTGGATGAAAACCGCAAGGCCACTATTATCATGTTCACCACCAGAGCATACACAAACCGATAGAGATAGAGAGACAGAGAGAGAGAGAGAGAGAGAGAGAGCTGTAAGAGCAGGTCACCATTTCACTCAACTATCAGCCATACTGTCACTACAGAGTAATACAGCAGCAATGTAGTACACATTTGGTTTAAAAAAAAGTATTTTGTGTGTGCAGGCTACATTTAAACTGACACTAGCTCTTAATTTCCTACCTTATCTTACCTCTGCTGTTTATGTACACTGTCGCAGACTGTTGCCTTTTCTATATGTTATGCATATGGTTGCAGTTATCTAATACTATTTAACTGTAATGCTCTTGCACTGTGTGTATATATATATATATATATATATACTGTATATATATATATATATATATATACTCTTTTTCTACCCAATTTGTTAAAATCTTATTCTCTTTATTGTCTTATTTATTATTACACTGATTGCTGCTGAATAAGACTCTGGCACTGAAAAAGACTCTGGCATTGAGACAGGATACGTTTGACAGTCAGGCCCTCAGAACCATCGAGAACATCAGGTGGCCCCAGCGCACTTCTAATGACGCGCTCCGAGCCCACACACATCAGTCTGCAGTATCCCACCTTAATGCACAGTGGCGCATCCACTGGTTTGGCTCTGTCCTCCACCTCCCACCAGAACACTCGACAAAAGCCATCCTCATGTTCGACCCCAGGGCCTCAGGGTAGAAAAGACCTTGGGGCAAGCCACGCACCAAATGGTTTGATGTGGTGAAGAGAGACCCCCGACAGCTCGGAGTCGCTGTTGACGACACAGAGGAGCTGGCCCAAAACCGGCAATGATGGCATGCACTGGTTAACCTGATTGGCTCTACGCATGGTGATGGCCACCCAGCCCTCACCCTGCAGGAGTAGTAAGTAAGTAAGTAAGCTGCTATCCCTTTGCAGCTACAATACTGTAATTTTCCCATTGTGGAACTAATAAAGGTTTATCTTATCTTATATGCATGTTTTCATGAATTTTCCATATATTGGCTGTTTTATTGATTTGTTTTTATTGTGAATACTTTTACACTTTTTCTGAACCTTTTTAAATAAAAATATTTTTGCTATTTTTTTACCACTCACCCTCTAAAAAGCTGAACGGGTATTGCTGTCACCTGGCCGAGCGGATAGGCAGCAATGTCAATACTGACCTTGTGAACATGATAACTACAGAAAGAAATGATGTAGGCTTTTCAAACTGATACCATAGCTGTATCTATGAAAAATCTTGAACAAGTTTGAATTTGGGTGACGTCTGACCTGGAGGTCGAGGTCAGAGGTATCATCGTATCTAAGACAAATCTTAGAGAGCTTAGACCTTTTCTGGCCTAGTTGGTAGAGCATCCACCCCACAACTGGGAGGTCATGGGTTCAAATCCCTGCCGGGTCATACCAAAGACCATATAAAAATGGTACTTTCCACCTTCTAGCTTGATGCTCAGCGTAATAGACTGGGGAAAGGAAAGTTAATGCACAGAGCTACCAGAAGGACAGACCCCCCCCACACACACACACACACACACACACACTGTAGCTTTCACTGCTTAAAGTAGCTGTGTGGCCTTGGGTCAATGAAACAGAGATAGGAGCCGCCCCATACACCACATGCTGTGGAAAGGGATTAACTTAACTGTTGTTTTAACCCTATCACTGTAATATTAAGCACATGTAAAAAAAAACTTATTAATGAATAAAAGAAGTGAATCAGTGACCTGACCAAGAACAAAGCAGAATGTGGAATTGAACCAAGGATTATAGCTTGACTTGAACTCCAGTTTCCTACATTGAATCATTCCTTTATGTGATTTTCCCAAACTATGTTTTCATGAGGATTTCACTGCTTTTAAAGTACATCTTTGAATTGTGATGACAGTTAGTGTTATTATTTCATGGGTTTGTAGGTAAATCGCTAAAAGGAGGAAATGGTTTTATTATGACTAATCCAAGACGGCCACTCACATACCCTGTGTTTGCTCAGTGTTCGAGCTTGTCACAACTCGCCGCTCCCAGGCATCCACCTCAGCTGCGCGCACACCTGCGCCTCGTCAGTGATGGGCTATTTAGCCCACTCGGCCCTGAGCATCGGTCTGGAGCCGTCTGTTCTACTACGCGCTCAACCTCAGCAGGATCGTCTCTTCCCATCCTGCCACTCTTCGCTTCAGCGCGTAAGCTGTTTGCCACTTACCTGTCTTTCAGTCTTCCCCTGTGCACAGGTGGATTCCCTGGCGGCGGATTCTCCCGTCTTCGCCATCTCCTCCTCCCGCATCTCCACGTCTCGTCGTGTGCGCAGCAGGGCGCTGTCTCCCAGCCCGAAGATCCTAGCCAACGCCAGCCACCTTCCCATGTGCGAGTAAGCATTACTCTGTATTACTTCCCTGTTTGGCTAAGCCCAGCTCATTTCCCTGTCTCTGCTCTTCCCATAGGGTTGCCTGGCTGCACGGCGTGCTGCTCTGTTCCCGACTCTCATCGTCCACCCACAATACATATACATATCTCATACACGCACCCAAACACCCCTTGCTGTTGAATAAAGCTATTAAATCTTACCTGAGCCTGCGTGCGTGTTTCCTGGGCCGATAAATATGTCAGTACGGCTCCAGCCAAGCGGCCCAGCGGACAGCGGGCTCGCACGCCGTCTTTCCACCCTCGAAGCTCGGGTGGATTTGATAGCTCATCAACAGCAGGTGATACTCAATCAATTGACCACGATAACTCACCGGTTGGACCGTCTTGACCCCCAGCAGGCGTTCCCCCCGGCTCATCAGGGCGGACCGGCTTCGGCTGCTTCCGCGGCTGGCCAGCTTAGCTCGGGAGCGCCGACCCGGCTCACTCCGATCCCAACTCCCACTCGCTTCAACGGGAAGCTCGGCGAGGCACGGGGATTCATCTTACAATGTGAGTCGGTGTTCCTGCGCGTTCCCGGGGATTTCCCCTCAGACCACAGCCGAATTGGCTACTTGGCTAATCTTTTGGAGGGGCGAGCGTTAGCTTGGGCTTACGCCGTCATGTCGAAGCCCAGCTAGGCGAATCTCTCCTATGACCAGTTCGTGCGGGACTTCTTCGAGGTGTTTGACCACTCGCGTCGTGACAGCGTCCTCGCCGACCGGCTCTTTAGCCTTCAACAGGGTAGCCGGTCGGCGGTGGATTACGCTGTTGACTTCCGGGTGGCAGCGGAAGAGGTTGGCTGGGGTGAGGCATCTCTCTGCAGCATCTTCCTCCGTAGCCTCAGTTCTGGTCTGCGGGACGAGTTGGCCAGCCGGGACCTTCCAGAGCGACTGTCCGAGCTAATCTCTCTGACCATTAGCTTGGATAACAGGCTGCGGGAGCGGGCCGCCGAGCGGAAGTCTGTCAGCCACCCGCGCGGATTCTCCGCCCGCGTTCCTCAGTCTCGCCCCCTGGCGTTACCCGCTCTGGAGTCCGCCGATGAGCCAGAGGCTATGTTGGTCGGGCGAACCAGGCTCCCCCTTGCGAAGAGACAACACCGCCGGGAGCTGGGCCTCTGCATGTATTGCCGAGGCGACCAGCATACCATGGAGCAATGCCCGGTCAAGCCAAACGGGGGTGTCCGCGAGTCACTGTAGGGGGCCTCGCGGACTCTAACCGGCCAAATCCCCTCTCTAACTGCTCTCTGTCCATTAGATTTTGCCACAACTCCACTGGGCACCTCACTCATGCACTGGTGGACTCGGGGGCAGAGCAAAGCTTTATTTCCAAGAGCCTGGCAACTCATTTGGGTATACCCTGTCAACCGTTGTCAGATCCTCTCAACCTTGTCACCCTTTCTCGCTCGCCCCTGGAAGTAATGACACACCGCACCAGGCCAGTGCCAATTATAGTTTCGGGCAACCACCAAGAGGACCTCTGCCTGTATGTCCTGTCTTCCTCAGCGGCCCCTGTCATCCTGGGTTACCCGTGGCTGCGCCTGCACAACCCTGTCCTCGATTGGCAATCTGGAAGTCTCCTCTCATGGAGTTCCTTCTGCATGATCACCTGTCTCCAGTCTGCGGCTTGCGCCCCATCCTCTCCTCCGCCTGCTCCTATCTCCTCTCCTCTGGACCTCACCCTGGTGCCCCAGGAGTTCCATGACTAGGGAATCGTGTTCAGCAAGTCCAAGGTGATGTCTCTTCCTCCTCACCGCCCGTATGATTGTGCCATAAACCTCCGCCCGGGGGCGCCATTACCATCCAGCCGCCTATACAGCCTTTCTGCTCCTGAACGTGAGGCTATGGACACATACATCAGGGAGTCACTCAGTGCCGGGATCATCCGCCCCTCCTCGTCCCCGCTCGGTGCTGGCTTCTTCTTCGTCTCTAAAAAGGATGGGTCCCTGCATCCGTGCATCGACTTCAGAGCCCTCAATGACATCACGGTAAAGAATAGGTACACCCTGCCTCTTATGGACACCGCCTTCCACTCCCTCCAGGGGGCCACCTGGTTCACCAAGTTAGACCTCCGCAGCGCCTACCATCTTGTCCAGATCCGGGAGGGCAATGAGTGGAAGACGGCCACTTTGAGTACCTAGTAATGCCGTTCGGGCTCACCAACGCTCCCGCCGTCTTCCAGCAGCTCATCAACGATGTCCTGCAAGACTTCCTGGGGGTCTTCATCTTCGTTTACTTAGACAACATTCTCATCTTCTCCAGGTCCCAGGAGGAGCACCAGGCTCACGTGAGGTGGGTTCTGCAGCGGCTGTTGGAGAACAGACTTTACATCAAGGTGGAGAAATGTGAGTTTTATGCCAAGACCACCTCTTTCCTGGGTTTCGTTATTTCCCATAACCAGATCCTCCCCGACCCCGCCAAAGTTAAAGCAGTGGTCGAGTGGCCCACGCCTACTTCCAGGAAACAGGTGCAGCAATTCATCGGCTTTGCCAATTTCTACCGTCGCTTTGTTCCCAACTTTGGCGCCATCGTTACTCCCCTGACCCACCTCACTTCTCCCAAGGTGCCCTTCCAGTGGACCGAGGAGGCAGCAACCACGTTCGAGACCCTGAAGACGGAGTTCTCTTCCTCCCGGGTCCTAACCCAGGTTGACCCCGCGCTGCAGTGTCTGGTTGAGGTGGACGCTTCTGACACGGGGGTGGTGGTGGTGCTCTCCCAGCGGTCACCGGTGGATGGAGTCAAACGGCCCTGCGCCTTCTTTTCCCGGCGGCTGTCGGCGGCTGAGCGTAAATATGACATCGGCGACAGGGAGCTTCTGGCTGTCAAGCTCGCGCTGCAGGAGTGGCGTCACTGGCTGGAGTGGGCAGCCCAGCCTTTTGTGGTCTGGACGGACCACAAGAATCTAGAGTATTTGAGGTCAGCCAGGCGTCTGAATGCCTGCCAGGCGCGCTGGTCTCTGTTCTTTGCTCAGTTCCAGTTCACGATCACCTACCGTCCAGGTTCCAAGAATGGGTTGCCCGACGCCCTATCTAGACAGTTCGCCCCTGAGGCCAAGGAGGAGCTGGATCACACCATCCTGCCCAGCTCGTGTGTTGTGGGGGCGGTTTCCTGGTCCATCAAGGACAAAATGGCGGCCCGGATGGGAGGCTCTTCGTTCCATTGGCGGTTCGGGGGGAGGTCATTCACTGGGCCCACACGTCCAAGCTCGCCTGTCACCCTGGTGTCTCCCGACTGGTGGACCTCCTTCAACGCTCTTTTTGGTGGCCTGATCTCCAGAAGGACGTCGCCAATTACGTCCGGGCCTGCCCCCAGTGTGCTACTGGCAAGACCCCGAATTCCCCCCCCCCCCCCCCGCGGGTCTACTCCAGCCCCTGCCGGTCCCGAGCAGGCCCTGGTCACACATCGCCCTCGACTTCGTTACTGGTCTCCCTGTCTCCAACACCTATGACACTGTTCTGACGATCGTGGATCGGTTCTCCAAGGCCGCCCACTTTGTGCCGTTCCAGGGTCTCCCTTCGGCACGAGAGACGGCCAATCTCCTCGTCCAACACGTGGTCAGGCTGCACAGGATCCCAGTGGACGTCGTATCCGATCGGGGGCCCCAGTTCGTGTCCCAATTGTGGAGATCTTTTTGCAACGCCTTGGGGGCCACGGTGAGTCTCTCCTCCAGTCACCACCCTCAACCCAACGGGCAGTGTGAGCGTGCCAATCAGGAGCTGGAGGCTGCCCTGCGCTGCATCATCTCCTCCAACCCATCCTCCTGGAGCTCTTATCTGGCCTGGGTGGAGTATGCCCACAACGCGACACGGTCTTCAGCTACTGTCCCCCTTCCAGGCGTCATTGGGCTACGACCCCCCTCTGTTTCCCGAGCAGGAGAGTGAGTTGGCCGTCCCCTCCATCCAGGCGCATGTGAGACGCTGCCGGAGCTTGTGGTCCAGGGCGCGCGAGGCGCTTTTACACACGGCGGCACGCAACAGCACTACGGCTAATCGCCACAGGAAGCCGGCCCCCAGCTACCAGGTTGGCCAACAGGTTTGGTTGTCTTCCCGGGACGTTAATCTTAAGGCCAAGAAGAGGAAGCTGGCTCCACGTTTCATCGGTCCCTTCACCATCTCCAGAATTATCAACCCGGTGGCTGTGCGTTTGGCCCTCCCCCCCCCCTCCGTGTTTGCACCACGTTTCATGTGTCTAAAATCAAGCCCGTGATCTCCGACCCACTCTGTCCTCCTCCTAGGGCACCGCCCGCTCCCATGATGATCGATGGCCACCCAGCGTGGGGAGTTGCTTCCATCCTGGACTCCCGGCGTTGAGGTCGTGGGCTGCAGTACCTGGTGGATTGGGAAGGATATGGCCCGGAGTGGAGATCCTGGGTGCGATCTTCTTTTGTGCTGGATAAGGATCTCATCACGGAGTTCCACCGGGCGCACCCGGATAAACCAGCGCCAGGAGGCGCTGCTAGGGGGGGGGAGTACTGTCACAACTCACCGCTCCCAGGCATCCACCTCAGCTGCGCGCACACCTGTGCCTCATCAGTGATGGGCTATTTAGCCTACCGGTACTCGGCCCTGAGCATCGGTCTGGAGCCGTCTGTTCTACTACGCGCTCAAACCCTCAGCAGGATCGTCTCTTCCCATCCTGCCACTCTTCGCTTCAGCGCGTAAGCTGTTTGCCACTTACCTGTCTTTCAGTCTTCCCCTGTGCACAGGTGGATTCCCTGGCGGCGGATTCTCCCGTCTTCATCATCTCCTCCTCCCGCATCTCCACATCTCGTTGTGTGCGCAGCAGGGTGCTGTCTCCCAGGCCGAAGATCCTAGCCAACGCCAGCCACCTTCCCATCTGCGAGTAAGCATTACTCTGTATTACTTCCCCGTTTGGTTAAGCCCAGCTCATTTCCCTGTCTCTGCTCTTCCCATAGGGTTGCCTGGCTGCACGGCGTACTGCTCTGTTCCCAACTCTCATCGTCCACCCACAATACATATACATATCTCATACACGCACCCAAACACCACTTGCTGTTGAATAAAGCTATTAAATCTTACCTGAGCCTGCGTGCGTGTTTCCTGGGCCGATAAATATGTCAGAGGTGTGATTTTAGCTGTTTAGTTGTTTTTAGTATGCATAAGCTGAGTTTTATTTCTTAAGTTTTACTTTTCAAGGTTCTTACTTTTATTTGGACATTCTGGGCCTCACTACTAGTTCACCAACAGTTGTATCTTGGATTTGCACTACTGGCTAACAGTAGTAGCTCCAGCCTAGTTTTTTACTGTCAGCCCTACCAACAGCTTCAGTACTGCTGGCTAACATCAACAGCTCTAGCCTGGATAATACCAACTCCAACTTAGGCCTCCATTACTGGCTAACACCAACAACTTGGGCCTCCATTTCTAGCACTACAGCTTTGGTCTGGGTCTGCACTGCTTAGTCTAACAGCTCCAGCACTCCTGGCTAACATCAACAGCTCCAACCTTGACCTCCATTGCTGGCTAACATCAAAAGCACCAGCCTGGATCTTCCCTTCTGGCTAATATCAACAGCTTCAGCCTGGGACTAACCTTAGCTCCCGCTGGTGGCTAACTCCAACTGCTTCAGCCTAGATCATCACTGCTGGTTAACATCAACAGCTTTAGCCTGGGACTAAACTGCTGGCTAACTCCAACTGCTTCAGCCTGCATCTTCGCTGTTGACTAACATCAAGAGCACCAGCCTGGATCCTCACTTCTGGCTAATATCAACACACAAAAATCAAAACAGGAAAATGACGTATTATTGTCAAGAGAGATTTTAAACATTTTAATGTGCAAGGATTGCATTTTGACCTTAAACGTTGTAATTGGAGTAGAACTGAATTAATTCCAGATGTGGAAACAGCTTGGTCATATTTCTATGATACTTTTATTAGTGTAGTCAATAAACATGCACCTTTTAGAAAATTTAGAGTCAAAGGCAGGGATAATCTTTGGTTCTCTTCAGAACTCTCAAATTCCATTCATGAACATAACATGGCTTGGGCGAGAGCAAGATTGGCAGGCTGCAGTGATGACTGGCTTATTTTTAGGAAATTTAGAAACAAATGCTGCTCCTTAACTAGAAAGGCCAAATCTGAGTATTATCTATCAATTACCACAGATAGTTTAAATGACCCACAACGGTTCTGGAAAGCTATTAAATCTCTCTCTGTAAGCAATAAATCTTCATTGTTACCACATTATATTGTCCATGACTCAACTGCTGTCCAAGGCAATTGTGAAATTCTAAATTGTTATACCTCGGTGAAACGGAGAGACATACGGTAATTGCTCAGTGCATCTGTGTGTGTGGTTGTTTCTTTTTTTTTTTTCTTTTTTTTTCCCTTGTCCTGTCAGGCAGCTAGGCAAACAGAACAGGGATCTGTCACCCTTATTGTGCCAAAACAGATTTACTTTGCCAAGAGGAGCTTATACAGTACGTAACTGTGTGTTGTATATTGTTGTAAACTCCTCCTGTAATAACTTCTAATACTTTATTTTAATTATTTGACCCATGGAAGACCCAACAGGATGGGGAAGAGGGAAAGGAAGTGTGTGGAGGGGGAAAAGAAAAGGGAGGGGAACAGACAAAAAAAAACCCCAAACAAACCAACAACTAAAACAAACAAAAGACAAACTGCTTCTTCCACCAAAGATGTCTCAACACGAGTCTGGTTTCCGCACCTGTTAAAGGAGAGACAATTGTGCGTGTATGTCTGCGTGCATATATATATGAGAATGCGCGCAAAATAAGTGTGTGCATGTGAGTGGTTTGTCAGGAAACATACGAAGCGGAGGGCCGGTCGCAGCAGCTCTCCCCCCGGGAACCCCGAGCAGGCAAGGCAGCGCCACCAACCCCCACAGGGCACAAACATCCAAGGTCAGCAAGCCCCAGGAAAGCCAGGCATCTGCCCCTGGAGGGACAATCAAGGGAGGCCAGGCTGCTCGGCGGCCGGCGCGGTGAGCCCACACCCCCGGACCCGCCCAACCCCCACCCCACCCCCCAGCAGGGCCAATGCCCGCCCCCGGGCCCCAGGCACCAGGAGGCCAGTGACCCCACCCCCCAAGGCGGAGACCGGCCCGTGCCCCCTGGCGTGAGCCCCCCCAGGCACCCCCACAGTGGGCCCACCCCAGCGCCTCTGTTGCACACCCCGGGGACCCCCATGCCCAAAGAAGTCTCCCCGCCCAGGGGAGCCCAAGTTGCCGAGAGGCACTATCCCCCTTAATCCAGCACCTCCCGACTCGCAGACACACCCCTCCTCACACCTTCATACCCACATGCTCCCATGCGCACCCATATTCACTAACTCCCTCTCACTCACCCAGACCGACCCATTCTCTCTCACTCCTGTACCCATTCAAACTCACCCCTCATTCACCCTTGTTTCATAAGGTGGCTGCGAAGCAGATGCAGCGAGCCTGAACATGCACCAGTGCCCGGCAGTGACCAGGGAACCACCGGCGCAGGCCACAGAACCATTCAACAGACCACCGCAGGTGCCCCGAGATGCCACCCGACATGCAAAGCGCCGCACAAAACCGACCCACCATCACCACCTCCATTCATCACCCCCTCACTCTCACTTACGCTCATATTCAGCCCCCGTCTCACTTCCTTAGTTGTATCTATATATTCAGTAGCACCCAGGGATTTTGACAACATGATAGGTCCCAGGCTCCCCACCAGGCCCCCATGCCCCCAGCAGAAGCAGGGCAACAGGGGTGGGGGAAGACCCCCACCTCTGTTTTTGTCCGCCTGTCTGTTTCAGCTCACCCAGTCAAAATTAAGTGGCACTAAAGGCTTGTATCAGTAGTCATGTTTACATGCGCAAAATTTCTGTTTACATGGATCTTGAAAAAGTTGATCTGATTATGACGTGCATTTATATGCGTCACACGTTTGAATGGACTAAATCATTTTGACATGCGCAGAATTGTCTGACATTCCGGAGATAGTAGAAGAAGAAGCAACTTGTGATGTAAACAAACCTGCTTCTTGGGTCTCTCTTTTTGAAATGGACCTGTATTGTGTTATTTAGAGTGTACTTTTGCTTCTGCTGATCTCCGTAATGAAGCTACAAGCCCAGGAGTACATACTTCTGCATATGAACAGGAGAAAGCAGGACGACACTCATTTCACCCCAATTGCATACTCCCACCATGTCCTTCGCTAGCTGCTGTAAAGGCAGAAATACTATTATTAATTTTAAAAAAAATCCTGAATTTTCCCCTGGGATTAATAAAAGTATAAAAAAATATCTTACATTGACGTGTGTGGCTGAGGTACAGACATGTGCAGTAAGCATTTTTTCTACCCAAACTTCAGAATAAGTGTTTATATGCACATCAATCGGATCAACAATTGGCATAACCCACCCAGCCCAGGAGGAGCCTCAAGGAGCCACTGTGAAGCTGCAGGAGAGGGAGTTCGTGGAGAATGGGGACCCCAGTGAACGGCGACAATACAGCGTGCATCCTGTCGCTGACAACCACATCACCGCGATCACAACCAGCACCAGGAGGAAAGTGGCAGAAGCTGAACTGTTCTCGCATCCTCGCTGAGTATCAGCCTCAGGGAACCACCACAGCACAGCAGGATAGAGAGTTCGTAGCCCAGCAGGACCCAGCAGAGCAATGCTAACCAAGGGCACGTCCTGCCGTCGGCATGACAGGCAGAACAGTACGGCAGAACAGCACGCCACCACAGCAGCAACCAACATCAGAGATGAGAGAGCAGCAGCGCCGAGTGCAGCCGAACAGATCGCTGCTCGCAATACTTGATTGGGTTTGGGTCCAATGATCCAACTGCCTGGAGCCACAAACGGTCCTGTCATTGCAGATGAGAATCACTGCACAATTGAGGCCAGCTGCCGTCCAGATGGCAGATGGTTCGAGATGGCACGCCAGCCGTCTGTGAAAGGTAAGAGCAGCTGCCTCGGATCAAGACGTAACGCTGGAGCTGACCCATGGAGCGAGCCATGACTCCAGCAAGATGGCACCCAGGTCTGCTCCAGCCGATGCCTCCAGGGGCGCACCCACCGCAGGCTCGACTGAGGCCCCTGAAGTTGAACTGCAACAGTGAATCTGCTTTGCAATGTTTCGACAGAGCACAGTTGATTTCAGTGACAGAATAACCCACTCAGCTATGCAGGGTTTACCAGCAGTCAACCCGCTGGCCCAGATTCTGTTTGAGTCTGTTTGTAAAAAAAAAAAAAAAGGAGAGAGCTGTTGTGAATGTAAAGCTGCTGGGAATTTAAAGAGTTCATAATGTTTTTTGGCTTTCCCGTGGGGGGGGCGGAGGAATGTTGTGAAGCTGCACCTTACAACAGAGTGTACGGACATGACATCGGACGCACGGGTGACATCATCACGTCATGCCTACATATGGAGACTGTTGGCGGGAGACGACTTCTTTGGAGCTCCGCCTCCATGTCAGTGGTAGTCTGTACTGGTCAACAGTTAGCTTGCTAGCTCACACTGCAACACGTGCTATTTATAACTGTGTCTTGTAATAAAGTTCGAGTTCAGTACAACGCCTGCCTCTGCTGTCCTATTTCCAAACATAACAGACATCTTCAACATCTGACTGATGTCTGTACTGAAATGACGGAGCTGCTGTTAGTCGCAATGCTAACGTGTGCAATGGCCTTTTATATTAACAATGAGACAGGGTTTTTTGAGTCAGAGGTACTGATGGTTCATCAGATAAAAAGGTCTCAAGTCCGATCCGACTGTTCCGATTGATTTTGATACTGTTCTGATAAAGTCTGGTGTCCACAGATCAATGCACAGACTGTTAGCATAGAGGTAACAAGTGCTAACATCAGTTCAACTCTTCAACTAAAATCAGAAAGCACTCCTTAACTGGTGATTTATGCAAAATAGATCACCGCTGTTTTCTATTCATTTTAAATGTAATAATTAGCTCATTTACTGTATGTGCAACAACTCATCAGTTAATAAACAGCTTCTTACCTTTGATGAGGAACCCTAATATCACTGCAGTCTTTAGGATTACAAAAAGCTCTTTTTCTCCCTCTGGTAAAAACTGATCATTTTAACAGGAACTTGAATTTTACTTCTATCCAGATAAATGGATTAATTAAAAAAATACTTCAACTAAATCCAGTTTACCAAGAATACAAATCAATTATTTTATTGATGTCTACAATTCAAAGACTAGTACATAAAAATTACAAGACTGAATAGGATAATGGGAAGCTTAAAATATTTCAAGGTAAAAATCAGTGCAAAATATCCACCTTATTCCTAGCCCCCGTGATGCCTTGCGTGAATTATGGGCATAGCTTCCGGTACTAGTTTAGAAAGCGGGGTTGTCACAGAAACGGGACACTTTTCCTTGTTAAAAAGCAATGACTTTGGCATCAAAAATGCGGGAACATGGCCTTTTGCACCTCAAAAACAGTAATATAATCATACCACTTCCCATGACTATCGAGGGATGAGAAGATGACCTTAAAAAGTGGCCTGGCAGACTGTATCTCCATTAGTTAGCTCCACTGCTAAAATGCTAACGCTGCAAACAAAAGCTCTGAGATATATCAATGTTTCCACTGCAATAAAGTCAGTTGCATTTTGTTAAAAGATGTTGGACATAAATGGACATAAATTGGACATAAATAGATGTTGGGCTGCACGGCGGCGCAGTGGTTTAGCACTGTGGCAGCACAGTTTTACCCTCGGCTGGGGGATCGCGGGGATCATGAGATCGTGCGTTCGATCCCAGCCCCCGACCAACAGTGAGCTGTGTGGAGTTTGCATGTTCTCCCCGTGTTGCGCGGGTTTCCTCCGGGATTTCTCCGGTTTCCTCCCGCATACCAAAAACACGTAGGTTTAGGGCGCTCGCGCACGCAGCGACCAGCAGCCGGTGGCTTGTCACCAGACTGCAAACCAAGTCTACCTACGGGTACAAATAAGTAACAAAAAAAAAAAAAAAAAAAAATAATCAAATTTACCTTAGAGTAGACACAGAATCTAGTCAGAGCCACAAAGAACCACAACACCATGTTTGGGTGTTTTAATGTCGGGTTAAATACAGACAGCTGTTTGTTTTACCCCGAAATTAAAATGCTTATGCTGCTATCATGCCGTGAATGCTTGTTGTTTACCTTAACACATACAGACCTTTTCTGACAGTTGTTCAAAATTTTATTGATCTATGTTTTGTGCTAATTTAAAAATGCATGCTGAAGCTGCTAAAAATCCGCCATGGCCGGTCCCAAGCCCGGATGAGAAAGGAGGAGGGTTGGGCCTGGGGCTAGTAACCCCACCCCATAAAAACCTTGCATGCTACAGAAACGCCAACAACAGACCAAAGGCCCTTTTCCACTAGTACCTACTCAGCCCTACTCACTTTGACTCGACTCGCTTTCTTGCCCTTTCCACTGTACCCAGCACCGGTTAACAGGCGCTATTTTCGTACCTATTCGAGGACAGGGTGCAACCGTGCTGAGTCGAGCCGAGATGTGACGTCAGCAGACTGCGAGCCACTGATTGGTCAGGGCGTAACGTCACAAAAGCGTCCGTCTTCAGTGGAATCTACACGACCGCCATTTGCAACATTTCACGGACTAACTCAGTCACCGAGTAAATACAATATTAATACAGACAGCGTTGTAGGTTTTGCGGAAATCTACACCGTGGTCCAACGAAGAGGTGCGGGGTTTTCTCTGCTTGGTGGCAGATCCACAGTGAGAGGAGCGACCCGCACCGATACAGATGCAGCCCAGCATAGAACCGGACTACGGCCAAGCTGAAGACGAACGTGAGAGAACCATCAGTGGTGAGTGATTTGTAATAATGTGCATCTGTTCGCTTATTTATCCTGTTGGTGGTAAGCTCACTTTTTTTGAGCCATACAGTGCCGTCCTGTCCTGGCTAACGAGTGTTAGCTAGTAGCTAGCTAGTAGTCAACTCTGCTGATTCGCGCTTGTTTTGTCCTAAGTATTCACTTGTGAGAGCAAAACGATGAAATATGTTAATTCTGGTTAAAGTCCTGGTTTGTGTACGTATTGCACTTTGGTGCTGCGCATTAATTTGTGTAATTTCTTCCTAGAATGTGTGTCCACATGCCAGGGGTTAGCCTTCCTCAGTGTTTATATTGTGGATGCAGGTCAAGTGAACGCCAGGAGCCGAAATCTCGACATATACGGGTGGATTTTCAAACCAGTGATTTATAAATTCATTCATATATTTTTCTAAAGTGTCAGAATAGACCCACACACCTATTCTGTGGATTTTCCATAAAAGGTGCTGGAACAGTGTTGTTATGCTGTTCCACCATAAATCCCTGGATTGATAATGTACTTGTACCTGTACAGAGTGGATCCTGCGGTTCTCACTGGTCAGGGAAACGAAGCATTTTTGTCACATCCCACCACTGACTTTCATAAGTGTATTTCCCTAACACAGGTACATCTCCAAAAATTAGAATGTCATGAAAAAATTCAATATTTTTTGTCACTCATTCAGAAAGTGAAATCTGTATATTATACAGATTCATTACACAGACAGTGATATATTTCAAGCATTTATTTATTTTAATAGAATTTAAGTTTTTAAATAGAAATGTTGGCCGCTGAGGTGTTGGTTAATATGGGCTGTAGCCATAATCATCAAAATTAAAATAAACACTTGCAATATATCACTGTCCGTGTAATGAATCTATATATGGGTTTCACTTTCTGAAATGAGTGACAAAAATATTTAACTTTTTCATGATATTCTAATTTTTGAGATGTGCCTGTATACAGTGAGGAAAAAAAGTATTTAGTCAGCCACCAATTGTGCAAGTTCTCCCACTTAAAAGATGAGAGAGGTCTCCAATTTTCATCATAGGTATACCTCAACTATGAGAGACAAAATGAGAAAAAAAAATCCAGAAAATCACACTGAAGGATTTTTAATGAATTAATTGGTAAATTCCTCGATAAAATAAGTATTTGGTCAATAACAAAAGTTCATCTCAGTACTTTGTTATATACCCTTTGTTGGCAATGACAGAGGTCAAACGTTTTCTGTAAGTCCTCACAAGGTTTTCACACACTGTTGCTGGTATTTTGGCCCATCCCTCTATGCAGATCTCCTCTAGAGCAGTGATGTTTTGGGGCTGTCGCTGGGCAACACGGACTTTCAACTCCCTCCAAAGATTTTCTATGGGTTTGAGATCTGGAGACTGGCTAGGCCACTCCAGGACCTTGAAATGCTTCTTACGAAGCCACTCCTTTGTTGCCCGGGCAGTGTGTTTGGGATCATTGTCATGCTGAAAGACCCAGCCACGTTTCATCTTCAGTGCCCTTGCTGATGGAAGGAGGTTTTCACTCAAAATCTCACGATACATGGCCTCATTCATTCTTTCCTTTACACGGATCAGTTGTCCTGGTCCCTTTGCAGAAAAACAGCCCCAAAGTATGATGTTTTCAACCCCATGCTTCACAGTAGGCATGGTGTTCTTTCTCCTCCAAACACGACAAGTTGAGTTTTTACCAAAAAGTTCTATTTTGGTTTCATCTGACCATATGACATTCTCCCAATCCTCTTCTGGATCATCCAAATGCTCTCTAGCAAACTTCAGACGGGCCTGGACATGTACTGGCTTAAGCAGGGGGACACGTCTGGCACTGCAGGATTTGAGTCCCTGGCGGCGTAGTGTGTTACTGATGTAGCCTTTGTTACTTTGGTCCCAGCTCTCTGCAGGTCATTCACTAGGTCCCCCCGTGTGGTTCTGGGATTTAGCTCACCGTTCTCGTGATCATTTTGACCTCACGGGGTGAGATCTTGCGTGGAGCCCCAGATCGAGGGAGATTATCAGTGGTCTTGTATGTCTTCCATTTTCTAATAATTCCTCCCACGGTTGATTTCTTCACACCAAGCTGCTTACCTATTGCAGATTCAGTCTTCCCAGCCTGGTGCAGGTCTACAATTTTGTTTCTGGTGTCCTTTGACAGCTCTTTGGTCTTGGCCATAGTGGAGTTTGGAGTCTGACTGTTTGAGGTTGTGAACAGGTGTCTTTTATACTGATAATGAGTTCAAACAGGTGCCATTAATACAGGTAACGAGTGGAGGACAGAGGAGCCTCTTAAAGAAGTAGTTACAGGTCTGTGAGAGTCAGAAATCTTGCTTGTTTGTAGGTGACCAAATACTTATTTTACCAAGGAATTTACCAATTAATTCATTAAAAATCCTTCAATGTGATTTTCTGGATTTTTTTTTTCTCATTTTGTCTCTCATAGTTGAGGTATACCTATAATGAAAATTGGAGACCTCTCTCATCTTTTAAGTGGGAGAACTTGCACAATTGGTGGCTGACTGAATACTTTTTTGCCCCACTGTATGTGTTGAACTTGCTTTAACTAACCACCATCCATTTCTGTCATTCATCTAGGCAGGAGGAAAGGAAAAGCAGCCAGCCCACAACGGACCTTGCCACTGTGGAAAGTACTGAAATCCTTTGCTTTTATAGGTAAACTGTCAAAACCAAAGTAGCACAATTTCCACTTAATATAAAACGGACTGAACTGAGATTTATTTGATTGTGTGAATATTAATTACAGAATAATTGAAAATGAATGGCACATCAACTGTAAAATAAACCGCTTGTTAATGTATTTATTTTTTTGTCAGATCACTTGTGTGATCCTTTGTGAGTCATGTTCATAACTGTATCTTTTGGGGAATGGGAGTTGTTCAGTCATCAATATAATTTAGTTTATATGTGTAGTTTATAGTCTATCATCAATAAACTAATGCAGTAACAGGACACATTACAAATATTTGAGACCCATTGTAGTGCATTCTTTTATATTTTAGCAATACAAGTACAAAACACCACCCACACTTGAAGCCAGAGCAAGAAGAGACACTTTTACAGACAAGACAAACTTTAATTGATAAAAACTCCATATTTTGACTGAGCGTCTCCACACTCGGTGATGCACACCTTCAGTTAAAGTATTATATTCCATTCAAGTGAATGTATTAATTCATTCTGATTGCTGAGGCCACAGTAAAAACAGATGATTTTAAATGTAACCCAGCCCTTGTAAAATCGACTTTACTGAAGCACAGCTACGTGAAAACTGTGGTCAAATACAACAACGAAGTACTTTATATTCACATTGGAATTGTAATCGCTCCTGTTTTGTTTTTCTTTTGAATTCTTGGATGGAATATGGGTGGGCAATATAAGCTGCAGCTTCAGCCATCACCCATTTCAGATAACCTATGTTGAACTGTATAATCAAAGGAGTTATTGTTTAATTTGACCTTGTTAGATTTTTCCCCCTTTGTTATATTATTCTATTTTCTTTTAATCTTTACTTTTAATCTATCCGAAATAAAGATTCATTCATTCATTCACATTCCACCACTGGCTTTTAGCAACAAGTGTATTTCCCAAATATGTTTTGAACTTGCTTTAATTAACCACCACCCATTTCTGTCTTTTATCTAGGCAAGAGGGAAACGATCCACCCCAAACTGGACCTTGCGTCACTATTTACAGAGATGCAGGCCTAAGATCTGCTGAACTGGGACCAGTGTGAGCTGCACATCCCAGCTGCTGAGTGACCCATTCTAAGTTTTTTTGTTTGTTTGTTTGTTTGTTTGTTTTTTGTTTTGTTTTGTTTTACAGTTTGAATTTTGCACATTCTGAATAATCTGGAATTTGCTGCTGATTGTAATAAACAATTTAGTGACTTATGTGTTTGCATCATGATTTTCTATTTTGTCTGTTAACACACTGGTGGGAAAAGAGTCAACAGTACAAACCATTAATGGGTGACCTTGAAAATATTGGCTCATTTTTAATAATAATGCATCGGTTTTATATAGCGCTTTATCATATATACTCAAAGACGCTTTACAAATAGGTACATTATTCATTCACTCCAGACAGACAGTGGTAGTGGCAAGCTGCTTCTGCAGCCACAGCTGCCCTGGGGCAGGCTGACGGAAACGTGGCAGCCAATCTGCGCCAACGGCCTTTCCGGGCCACCACCGAACATTTTATACATTTATACACATTCATACCCAGTGTTATGGGCAATGCGGGTGAAGTGTCTTGCCCAGGGACACAACGGCAGGATATCTGGGGAGAGCGGGATTCGAACCGGCAACCATCGGGTTATTAGACAACCTGCTCTACCTCCTGAGCCACTGCCGCGCCACCGCAGAAGACCCTGCATACTTTAGTGATAGTACCGGTATATGGAGGAATTCTGGGCCATATTAGCATCTGTTCTTCATCATAATGGGTTAGGGCAGGGGTGTCCAATCATGTGCCATGGAGGGCCAAGACCCTGCAGGCTTTACCTCCAAACAGTGTCTTCAACAGCAGATACCACTGAATTTCTCCCACTGACTGCAGATCAGTGAGAACACCTGCTGAAGAGACTGGGTAGAAGAGAGAACCTGCAGGGTCTTGGCCCTCCATGACACAGGATTGGAAACCCCCGGGTTAGGGTTTAATGGGATTTAACATTTTAACACAAACTGCTTTATGGTTCATAATCCTGTTGACAAACTTACACCAAACCAAAAGTGATTTCTCAAACTGCTGGACTGTTCTTAGACAGCTTCCAATCTGTTAGTATTAAATTTGTGCCACATGGTGGTAACCTTCACATATAAAAAAGAGACATCTGCAAAAACTTCACAGGTTTATTGTCAGTGCAATACTACATGAATGCATGTATAGTACATTGTTGATGCAGAGAATATATATTTCTACAGTACATGTATCTAGTAAATCAAGCATTTTCCATGTTACCTTGTGACTGCATTAATTTAATTGCTTTTAATACTAGATCAAGTTTGTTTTGGCCTAAAATGCATCATAACTGTCAAATACTGTATATCTTATTATACGTAACTCAGTACTGTGTACTTTTTTAATATGTATTTTGTGGCTAATATAGTTATTAACCTGGCGATCAAGTTGTGTCAGCTGATCATTTTTGCTATGACACCACCTCAGACTCAGTGCTGCTGGAGCAAGTACGTCCCACGATGTCTCAACAGTCTCTCCATGATTTTCATGCAGATCAGAGCAATTTTTTGCACAGGAAATAAACATTTCTACAGACATTCTTAAGCTCTATAACCACTGATCGTTTGTGAATCTGGGGTGACATCAGTGACAGGCTGTGTTGAACGTCCAGACCGACCTTTTGAAGCGGTAATTTTCCCACAACAGAGCCATCTGAAACACACAGACACAGCATATTTTAGTACCTAACAGCGATAACTTGCAGACATTACAGTGTAGCACGACGTACTTATAGCAAACTAGGATTAGCAACCATTAGCTTACCGTCATATATGATCTAGTTTGTATCCTCATGTCTTCAGCTTTCCCAGAAGCTGCAGTACTATTCCAGAGTGTTTCGTCTCGCTGCCTGTCCCCTTGTCTGGTGGTTCTTTTTGGCATTTACGGTGACAAAAAGCCACAGACCGAGGAGTTGCCTTGTACAGCCGCCATGTTATGTTTTGCTTGGGTTGCGTGTTTTACGTCACGGGAGTGTGGCGTCGCCTTGCTGTAAAAAAAATCCTGCCCACCCCAGCTTAACCCAGCTTTACCCAGCTGCAATGGAGACACAACCGAGGCCGAAACGAGTAGTGGTGAGTCGAGTCGTGTTAGGCCAATTGGGGCTAGTGGAAAAGGGCCACAAGAGACTACTGCCCTGGGAGAGGAAGGGTCCTCATCAAGAGGACATATGATGCCGTGTGGTGAAAGCCGTGAGTCTACGGAAGCTACAAGGCCAACCCCCTCCTATCGACTAGGACCATCAACGTCAGAACATGGAATGTGAGGACCATGTATGAGACGGGAAAAACAGCATAAGTAGCCACAGAGATGAAGAGCTACAACCTCACACTGCTTGGAATCAGCGAGACCCGTTGGACACAGTCAGAACAAAGAAGACTGCTCACCGGAGAGATGTTGCTGTATTCCGGCCAAGAAGAAGACAGCGCTCCACACACAGAAGGCATCACACTCATGTTGTCAGGACCTGCACAGCGAGCTCTGATAGGATGGGAACCACATGGATCAAGAATAATCGCAGCATCCTTTAGAATGAAGAAGAAGAAGATCAAGATGAACGTTATCCAGTGCTACGCCCCAACCAACGACAGTTATGAAGAAGTCAAGGACCGATTTTACGACTGACTGCAAAACGTCATGGCCAAGTACCCAGAGAAAGATGTCAACATCCTCATGGGCAACCTCAACGCCAAGATCGGATAAGACAACACTGGATATGAGGAAGTGATGGGAAGACATGGACTGGGAGTGATAAACGAGAACGGCGAGAGATTTGCAGACTTCTGTGCAATGAACAACCTGGTCATCGGTGGCAGCACTTTCCCCCACAGAAGAGTACATAAGGCCACCTGGGTATCACCGGACTTAGTGAATGAGAACCAGATCGACCACATCTGCATGTGGTACTGCAAATTCAGGAGGTCCCTACAGGATGTAAGGGTGAGAAGAGGAGCAGACGTCACATCTGACCACCACCTGCTGGTAGCCAGGCTGAAGCTGAAGCTGAAGAAGAACTGGATGGGGGCAACAACGAAGAGGCTGAAGTACAACGTCAGCATGCTGAAAGATACCAAGACCAGAGAAGAATTCAGACTGTCTCTCATCAACAAGTACCAAGTGTTACAAGAACTACTTGAAGAAGAGGTCACCACCGAGAACCAGTGGCAGAAAGTGAAGGAGATACTTGTGTCAACCTGTCAGGAAGTAGTAGGCCCCAAGAGACACCAACAGAAGGAGTGGATATCGGCAGATACTCTACACAAGATCCAGGAGAGAAAGCAGAAGAAGGCAGCAGTAAACAACAGCCGAACAAGAGCAGCAAAGGCCAAGGCACAAGAAGACTTCACAGAAGCCGACAGAGAAGTGAAGATGGGCTGCACGGTGGCGCAGTGGTTAGCACTGTGGCAGCACAGTTTTACCCTCGGCTGGGGGATCGCGGGGACCGTGAGATCGTGGGTTCGATCCCTGCCCCCGGCCAACAGTGATCTGTGTGGAGTTTGCATGTTCTCCCCGTGTTTGCGTGGGTTTACTCTGGGATTTCTCCGGTTTCCTCCCACATGCCAAAAACATGCAGGTTAGGGAGTTAAGGGGCGCTGCTGGTTTGTCACCAGACTGCAAAACAAATCTACCTACAGGTACAAAATAAGTAATAAAAAAAAAAGAGGACCGCAAGAGCAGACAAGCACAAGTACATCGACAGCCTGGCAGAGGAGGCAGAGGAAGCAACAGCCAGTAACAACATGAAACAGCTGTACGACACCACCAAGAAACTGTCAGGGAAGTACAGCAGGCCTGAGCGACCAGTCAAGGACAAGGAAGGAAACACGGTCCTGGGAACAAAGCGACAACTGCATAGATGGGCAGAGCACTTTGAAGAGCTCCTGAACAGACCTGTCCCTCCGAATCCCCCGGACATCGACCCTGCTGACATTGACCTGGACATCAACTGTGAGAAGCCGACCAGGGAGGAGATTAGGAAAGCCATCAAGCTACTGAGGAATGGCAAGGCAGCAGCACCAGACAACATCCCTGCAGAAGCACTCAAGGCAGACCTGGAGACCACCGTAGAGATCCTGTACCCTCTCTTCGAGAAGATATGGGAAGAAAAAGAAGTACCAGCAGATTGGAAGGAGGGCTACCTCATCAAGCTACACAAGAAAGGAGACCTCAGCAACTGCGCCAACTACAGAGGAATAAAGCTTCTGTCAGTGCCAGGGAAGGTCTTCAACAGGATCCTACTTGAGAGAATGAAAGGTGCCGTCGACCCCCTCCTCTGAGACCAGCAGGCCGGCTTCCGTCAGAACAGATCGTGCATTGACCAGCTCGCTACCTTGCGCATCATCGTCGAGCAGCCTTTAGAGTGGAACTCCTCGCTGTACATCAACTTCGTTGACTACAAGAAGGCTTTCGGCAGCGTGGACCGCAAAACCCTCTGGAAGCTGCTTCGCCACTATGGAGTGCCAACCAAACTGGTCAACTTGATCAAGAACTCCTATGAAGGAATAACCTGTCGAGTAGTCCATGAAGGACAGCTAACAGACAGCTTCAGGGTGAAGACCGGAGTCAGACAAGGTCCTCCTGTCACCTTTCCTCTTCCTCCTGGCGATCGACTGGACCATGAAGACGTCAACAGCAGACAGAAGAAATCCAGTGGACACTGTTTGACCAGCTAGATGATCTGGACTTTGCAGACAATCTGGCCCTGCTCTCCCACAGCCACCAGCAGATGCAGGACAAGACAACAGAGTTGGCAGCCACCTCAGCACAAGTTGGCCCCAAGATCCACGAGGGCAAGACCAAGATCCTCAAGATCAACTCAGCAAAGGGCCTTTTCCACTAGCACGCTTTAGCGCGACACGGGACGGCTCAGCACGCTTTGTACGCTTTTCCACAAGCCCCAACACGGTTTAACAGCCGCGATTCTCAGCCCCGCTCCAGGGCAGGGTACAGCAGTGCTGAGCTGTGCCGTGTTGTGACGTTAACAGACTGGTCGTCGCTGATTGGTCAGGTCGTAACTGGCGCTGATTGGTCAGGTTGTAACCGCCCCTCTCCTCCTCCTCATCTACCAAATCTTCACGACCTTCTCAATAAAGTTTTTGAAAAAAAAAAAAAAAAAAAAAAGAATCTTCACGACCGCCTTTACTCAGCACGCAACCACTGTTGGCGGTTCCTTTTCAGTGTATTGCTGTGCTATTTTCATTTATTCTCTATCAAAAATGGCTTCGCGTAATAAGGGTGTTCCATGGACCAATAAGGAACTGCAGTGTCTGCTCACTGCATTGTCAGACGAACGTATTCAGCGCGAGTTAGATGGAGCCGCCCGGAATGAAAAAATATACCGGGAGGTCTCGACATCGGAGTCCTTTAACGGTGAGTTTTAATTTTTTTTTATTGTGCGTTTTTTCGCAAATATATTCGGTAAGACGCTCAGTTTATTTATGCAATAAAAAAGCTGTTCATTTGTGGATGGATCACTGCTTTATTGCTGCACACTGCGGACTAAAGCTTTTATTGTAATTATTCATGTGAACAATACGCTGAAATAAGCTTATGTATTCTTGTTAAAAACTATTGTCTTTTCTGTATATATTGCACTTTCATGCTGTATTTTATTGTGTGCATTTTCCTTGTAGAATCATCCCACGCGTCCGCCGCGACAGCCCACACGGATTATTCAACCGAGCCTTCCTGACCCACAGCTGGCAGAGACGCCTTCATTCTACCGAGCCTCAGCACTCAGTGGTCGGCGTGTATAAAATGTCGATTAACCTTCATGTTGTGTTGCAAAGTTTTTTTTATTTTAATATTTTGTATATAATAAAATGGAATTGTTTTGGAAAGTGTGGTTTGTCTGTTATAACACTGAACTATAAAACAGTATAATTACATAGAAATTCCATTGCCTAGTCTGATCAAAATGATGCTGAGGGTCAACCATTGTAAAGGTAAGGTAATTTTTAACTAGACCAAAAAAGAAATCTTTTTGTAAGCTTTCTGTTCTTTTTATTGAAATATCATAAAAAATTAGCACCAAGTCAAAGGTACAAGTATATGTAAATTGAATGTTCTATTGGCATTCCAAATTCAGAGATTTACAATACTTTAGAAGGAGTGTAGCATCATCTAAACGGAAAATAATAATACTGTTGTTCCAAACGTTGACCTGAAGGTGAAAAACATGAATTTTTTTAATTCAGTACATCCAAAATGCCCTAGGATGTGGTGTTGGACAGTGTGCCACCGTCTCATTATTTAATACGAATAAAAACAAGTTTCAGCTCATTATTTCTAGGTCATTTGGCAGTTAATTCAAAACAAAAGTGACTTGTGTTGTTGCAGCTTAATTATGAGATAAAATTAATTGTGAGATAAAACCACAGAGCGAGCAAGGCAATAATCCTTGGATCCTCCATTTTTTGTCTCGTGTAAATAAGGACTCAGTCTGGTGCGTAACATCACGGGAGTGTGGCCCCGCCTCGCTGAGAATCTGCTGCCGCCCCGCTTCTAAAACCTCCTAACACAAACCATCACAGCACAAGCACAACACCGTGCTAATGGAGACAGAAGCATTCCGAGCCGTACTGAAGTGAATCGAGCCGTACCGAGGTGTGCTGGGCTAGTGGAAAACAGGCTCAAGTGAGGACCCAGTTACACTGCACGGGAGTGAGCTGGAAGAAGTAGAGGCCTTCACATACCTGGGCAGCGTCACTGACAAGCAGGGCAGCACAGACGCAGACGTCAGAGCAAGAATCGGCGAGGGCAGCATACTTGCAGCTGAGGAACATCTGGAGCTACAAGGTGGTGTCAACATGCACAAAGATCCGGATGTTCATCTCTAACGTCAAGTCAGTCCTACTGTATGGAGCAGAGACATGGAGGGCAATGAAGACCACCATCAGGAAAGTGCAGACGTTCATCAGCAGCTGCCTGAGAAGGATCCCCCAGATACGCTGGCCCGACACCATCAGCAGCGTAGACCTGTGGCAGCGTACCAACCAGCTGCCAGCCGAGGACGAGATCTGGCGTAGAAGATGGGGATGGATTGGGCACACCCTGAGGAAGCCAGCCTGTAACACCACAAGGCAAGCACTCAAGTGGAAGGGAAGCGGAAGAGAGGAAGGCCAAGAAAAACCAGGCGACGAGGCCTCGATGCTGACATTAAGAAGATGAGAAAGACCTGGAGACAGCTGGAGAGAGCAGCTCAGGATGGAGCACTCTGGTGGACTGTTGTCGGTGGCCGATGCTCCAGGAGGAGCAATGGGCCTAACTAACTAAACTAACTAAGCTGCTAAAACCATGTCCATGTTGTTCCAATGCAGTGCAATGAATGCAAAAAAAAAACAAACAAACACCTATTTGACATCTTTCTTAAATCGTTAAGCCTTAGGAAGCAAACTGTTACTATTTTTTTATTTTTATTTTACTTCATGCAACCTTGTATCTGGTGACATATATAAACGTCAGATCTGTGACATTCATACAAGTGAAAACATATGTGACATTCATACAAGTGAAAACATACCTGGTGCTGTTGTGTCTGTCCTGTGTCTGTACCACCGATCACACCAACAGTCCTTTTTAGGATGCATGATCTATTTGCTGTTGAAGCCCGTACAGATTTAGCTGAGGTTTAGGACTGTCACCCCACGAACAGCAGCAAGTACCAGAACTATGCAAAAAACATTCAAAAATACAAAAACTACAAGTGCTGAAATTATCTGCCACTTAACTGCACAACAGGTATGTGGACTATACATTAAAACAAATTTAAAACACTTTTAAAAACACTATTTTAAATGCCCCACTACTCCACTCTTGCTGACTGATTTAACACAACTTCAGCCAAAACCAGAAGTTGCCCCCACAACCATTTCTACAGCAGCACCCTCAAGAATAAGGTGGATACTACAAGTTTTTTAAAAAGAAGAGAGGGAGAGAAAATAATAAAAACCCATTATATTTATCTTACATATGTCCATTACTATTTGAATGGCCACAGTTTGTTTAGCATCAGTTATCAATTCAAAGATAATCGACTGCAATAGATTTGGGAAAAAGGATTTCCCATAAGGTTTTATTAATGTGGTGATCTGCTCTGCGTGCCTGCTGCCCTAATTGCCTCCACAGCTGCGCACACACCTGTTCACCTCATTAGACAGCCTTCTTAAGCCGTGCTGCCCTGTGGTCTGCACAGAGACGTCAGCGCTCCTCTGGTCTGGAAGGACTTCCTCGACTGCTCTGTCATCCTGCTCTGGAGAATCCTCTTCTTTGTCAATCCTGCTCTGTCAGGACTTCTGAGAGCCAGAGCTCTCCAACGTCAAGTAAGCCTTTGGGATTCCATCCCTTCCACACTTCACCTTTTCTCCCCTGTGCACAGGTGGAAGTCTCCTGGCGGCGGACCTCCTCCTCCTGGCAGCGGACCTGTGCTTGTTCCCGCACATTGCATTGCACCGCTTACTCATCTGCTCATCTTCACCTCGCTCCTTGGCGACAACACGGACACGGAACCGACTGCAGCTGGTTCGGTGTCTGTGGGAGATCTTCAGCATCTCAGTCTTTCATCCACTCCATAAGACTGTACATTTACCTGCTTATTCACCTTGGTCTCAGTATACTCATCCGTCTATCTGTCCTCTCTCCTAGGGTTGCCAGTTCGTCCGTGCTCTACTCGCCCAGCTGCCCATTTCAGCACACACGCACACATTCACATTCACTCACACTATAAATAAAAGATAATTGTATTTATTCTGAGTCTGAGTCTGCTTCTGGGTTTTTACCAAACATGTCAATTAATTAGTTCTAGCACAACACTCATCCTCAGGCTGCTTGTAAATAAGAGGCTCAAATCAGGAGTAAACAGAAGAACAGAAAAAAGAACACTTTCCCATTGTGGTTTCCTGCTCTGAATTGTTCAGTTTCTCTCTAAAGAAAAGAAAATGCAATAAAAGACAATGTCTTCCCCTTTGTGATGTCACAAATTGATGTCCCAGCTGTATTTTTTTCATTTATAACTGTACTACGGGGGTGTTATTGTACTGTGTGTTAACACTAAAAGCCAGTGCACTGTTATAGGCTGAGTGTGTCATAATGGTAGTTAGTGCTTGATTCTTCAATAACACATTTCAGGGTTTTTTTTTTTATTTTTATTTTTCCCCTTAAAAAATTTCAATTTGTTTTTCAATTGGGTTGTACAGGTTATAGGTCACATTAATGGTGGAAAACATTTTGAAATGATTTATCTTGATCTAGTTTTTTTACATCACAAAAACCTGGCATTTGAACAGGGGTGTGTAGACTGTTTATATCCACTGTAGGTCTTTCTGAACAAGCAGTTGGCTGGTTCTCAAATTATCTTTCTGAAAACTCAAAGTGTCAGATATGACAACCACTGTTCAGATGTTCTTCCAGTCATGAGGGTTGTGCCACAAGGCTCAATTCTAGGGCCAGTCTTATTTACTATATATAAATAATGTAGGGCTTGATATAACTGATGCCAATTTTCATTTTTATACCGATGACATGATTATTTAGTCTTCTGCACCATTACTTGTTAAAGCTATTGGTTGCTTACAAAGTGCCTTCAGTGATGTCAAAAATAATTTTTCTCAGCTAAAACTCTCTCTTAATGCAAACAAAACTAAAGTAATGCTGTTGTGATGATCAGGCGAGCGTGTGTCCCCCCCTCCCTTCCTGTTTCTGTGTTTCCCGGCTCCGGAGCTCATCAGCGCACCGGGGTGATTGACAAACCTGCTGCTTCCTGATCTACCAGTGTATTTAAGAGCCGGTGTGTGAAGAGCTCGCTGCTGGGTTGATGGGTATTGCTGCCAGAGCAACTCCAGTTCATGTTGTTTGGCAAATTTATTTTTCCCTGTTGTTTTACCTCCTGTATCTTCATCTCCTCAGGTTTGCTGCCACTCCAGCGGTGTGTCTCTGGGGCTGTGCGCACTCGCCTGTACCAACTCTGTCCAAGACAACAGCTTCTTTACTCAGGTCACTCAGTCATTTCCTCTGCAGTCTCCAGTCTCATCCCTTCATGTTCCACGCTGGAGTTCGCTGTCGGGCTCTCTGCTTGTTTGTAAGACTCGCCTCCTCAGTATTATTCCCCATTTAATACATCTCAATCTTTAATATCCTTTTCGCCTTTCCTGTCTTTACGTGTGGCTCCATCATGCACCTGTCTTTGTTATATTTAAGTTGGTGTTGTTTGCATATTTTCATTAGTTGTGTCGTGAGTGTATGTTTATTAAGTTTGTGTGTTTATGTATTTATGAAGTATCATTAAAGTGGTTTTAAACTTTCTTCTTGTGTCTGAGTGTTCATCTGAAGTGGTTGCCCTGCTTTTAAGCCTCCTTGGTATTTAGTCATGACAACTGTTTTCTAAAAGTAAGAGCAGGTCAGAAACTCTTTCATCAGTGGTCACTCACGACGGAACAGTCATGGAAGTTGTTAAGTGTTTTAAATATTTGGGTGTTTTACTTGATGACTCTCTCACTTTCAAACCACATGTTGATTCTTTGGTGAAAAAATTGTGTCTCAAATTAAGTTTTTTTTTAGAAACAATTTGTGTTTCTCGACCAATGTGAGAAAGAGACTTCTGGCAGCCACATTTCTACCAGTGCTGGATTATGGAGACCTTTTATATATGCATGCCCCTGTACAGGCATTGCATATGCTTGTCTCAGTTTATCATGCCTCCCTTCGTTTTATTACAAATTTAACTTCAAATTCATCACTGTGAGTTATATTCTCGGGCTGGATGGTCTGCTCTAGAAACTCGATGGCAAATGCACTGGTATAGACTCTACAGTCTCTACAGTATAAAGGTGTACTTGGCCTGCTTCCTCCCTACCTCTGTGTCTATCTTCAGCAGAAGTCAGATGGACCTTATGGACTACAATCACAGGCCTTTTATATTCTGACTGTCCCCAGTGTTCATACAGTGGGAAAATGGCATTTCAGTATCGTGCTCCTTCTGACTGGAAAAATTTACAAGGCACTTTAAAGCATAGAAATCTTGTTTCTCTGGATCATTTCTATTTTTTCTGAAGGACCTGGAAATGCAGTCAATGACTTGTTGTTGTTTTTAGATATTTTATTCTATTTCTTTTCATTTGTTTTTATGATTTTCTTAGCTGTTTTAACTACCGAGGGAGAAGGGGGGGTGAAAACTTTATAGGCTGAAAAGTTCATAGTGCTCAAATTTGACCACATGTGGTTTATTTTTCAGCCGCAGTGATTCAAGTGCTGCAGCACCGATGGAAGAAGTGTGGGGACCGAAGGGGAGACTATGTTGAAAAATAAACCCCATTTGGTCAAATTTGACCACTATGAACTTTTCAGCCTATGAACTTTTCAGCCTCCCCTCGTATAGTCTCTTTGCTTTGTGATGTGGGTTGTGAAGTTGCCTCTTGGCAAGGACTCCCTTGCAAAAGAGATTTGCAATCTCAATGGGATCTTTCCTGGTTAAATAATGGTAAAATAAAATAAATAAATTATTATGCTTTCAAATGTACATTGTTGAAGGGCTGAAAAACTTCAAAGTGTATGGGGTTGAGCAGTAAAAGTGTTCGTCTTTCTTCCAAAACACAGCATATGATTAATGGGCCGTAAAGAAGGTAGATGGAATTAGAGATAGTTGAAGATAATCTGCGTTTATAAAAGGGTCAACTGAACTTGCCAGGAAAAACTGGCTGATGCAACACACACACACACACACACACACACACACACACACACACACACACACACGGGAAGGTATTGGGGAAAAAATCAAATAATTTTAATAATACTGTTGTCTAACTTTCCACAGTGTCTAGTTCCAGATTTTATTCTATACAGTTATATAAATCCACATTTTTGCAAAAATAAGAACTATTTTCATTATACTCTCTCAGCATACACTCACACATTCATTTCTGCCAGTGTGATGAAATTAGTAAGAGCATTTCTACTTGGCTTGCCAAGTGAGTCAACCCTGTTGTTGACACAAGCAGGATACCAGATTCCTGTGCAGGAGGTTGAGTTTGATCCCATGTTAGACAGCACCAGTTGGGCTTCACTGCCTAGACTGAAAACAGAATCATTACAATGATAAAACTAAATTGTTTGGTTGGGTTTTTTGAGCATAGCTCCACACATTTTTGTAAGTATATACAGTGGGGCAAAAAAGTATTTAGTCAGCCACCAACTGTGCAAGTTCTCCCACTTAAAAGATGAGAGAGGTCTCCAATTTTCATCATAGGTATACCTCAACTATGAGAGACAAAATGAGAAAAAAAAAATCCAGAAAATCACAATGAAGGATTTTGAATGAATTAATTGATAAATTCCTCGGTAAAATAAGTATTTGGTCAATAACAAAAGTTCATCTCAATACTTTGTTATATACCCTTTGTTGGCAATGACAGAGGTCAAACGTTTTCTGTAAGTCTTCACAAGGTTTTCACACACTGTTGCTGGTATTTTGGCCCATTCCTCCATGCAGATCTCCTCTAGAGCAGTGATGTTTTGGGGCTATCGCTGGGCAACACGGACTTTCAACTCCCTCCAAAGACTTTCTATGGGGTTGAGATCTGGAGACTGGCTAGGCCACTCCAGGACCTTGAAATGCTTCTTAAGAAGCCACTCCTTCATTGCCCGGGCGGTGTGTTTGGGATCATTGTCATGCTGAGAGACCCAGCCACGTTTCATCTTCAATGCCCTTGCTGATGGAAGGAGGTTTTCACTCAAAATTTCACGATACATGGCCCCATTCATTCTTTCCTTTACACGGATCAGTCGTCCTGGTCCCTTTGCAGAAAAACAGCCCCAAAGCATGATGTTTGCACCCCCATGCTTCACAGTAGGTATGGTGTTCTTTCTCCTCCAAACACGACAAGTTGAGATTTTACCAAAAAGTTCTATTTTGGTTTCATCTGACCATATGACATTCTCCCAATCCTCTTCTGGATCATCCAAATGCTCTCTAGCAAACTTCAGACGGGCCTGGACGTGTACTGGCTTAAGCAGGGGGACACGTCTGGCACTGCAGGATTTGAGTCCCTGGCGGCGTAGTGTGTTACTGATGGTAGCCTTTGTTACTTTGGTCCCAGCTCTCTGCAGGTCATTCACTAGGTCCCCCCGTGTGGTTCTGGGATTTTTGCTCACCTTTCTTGTGATCATTTTGACCCTATAGGGTCAGATCTTGCGTGGACCCCAGATCGAGGGAGATTATCAGTGGTCTTGTATGTCTTCCATTTTCTAATAATTGCTCCCACAGTTGATTTCTTCACACCAAGCTGCTTACCTATTGCAGATTCAGTCTTCCCAGCCTGGTGCAGGTCTACAATTTTGTTTCTGGTGTCCTTTGACAGCTCTTTGGTCTTGGCCATAGTGGAGTTTGGAGTCTGACTGTTTGAGGTTGTGGACAGGTGTCTTTTATACTGATAATGAGTTCAAACAGGTGCCATTAATACAGGTAACGAGTGGAGGACAGAGGAGTCTCTTAAAGAAGAAGTTACATGTCTGTGAGAGCCAGAAATGTTGCTTGTTTGTAGGTGACCAAATACTTATTTTACCGAGGAATTTACCAATTAATTCATTAAAAATCCTTCAATGTGATTTTCTGGATTTTTTTTTTCTCATTTTGTCTCTCATAGTTGAGGTATACCTATGATGAAAATTGGAGACCTCTCTCATCTTTTAAGTGGGAGAACTTGCACAATTGGTGGCTGACTAAATACTTTTTGCCCCACCGTACTTTACAAATAAGAAAAACCCTTTGAACATGCCTGTGAAGTTGAATGTTTTACCCATTTTCCCACATTTATTCAGTTTAGGGTTTTGATGGCAGCAATCTAAGCTGAGATGCCCAATTTGCTCTCCCCTTTGCCTCCATCTACAGCCAAGAGACTTGATCTTTCCAGTGAGTCTTATGGTGCTTTCACACCAACGGGCTTTAGTTCATTTCAGTCAAACTCGAGTCTGTTTTCTCCATTAGTGCAGTTCGTTTTGTCTGGTGGGAACATTGTCTCTATTAATTTCCACCTTGTTCCAATGGATGGGTTTAAATGATCTCAGTTTTATTGCAGGGTTAAGTCACCTGATGCTTATGAGTGACTCCTTCAGGTCTGGATCCAAGGTGGAGCCCCTCACTAAGAAACAATTTTCCTTGGGTGACTGTTCCCAGGAGCAAAATGTCCCCAACAGCATAGCTCCAGGGATCTTTCGAGTCACACAAAGCCCCCCCCCCCCCCCCCCTGCAAGAAGTTGGAAAGTAATGGAGGCACTGAATTACAGGACCTGAAAATCAGTTCTTCACAAAGTGGCTGAAATTACCCTTAGGTTGAGGAGATCAATCACTAAGAAAGCAATCATAGTAGACACTGTTCTTCCACAATGAAAAGAGAAGTTAAAGTGGTTTGGGCATCCCACAAGGATGTTTCCTGGACACCTTCTAGATGTGGTGTTTCGGGCCCATTTGGATGTAACTTTAAATTGAAAAGCACAGCTGTTCTCTCACGTTGTAGATGTTTAGTTTGAAAACTCTCTATGTAACACAGGAGCAGTGGTGGCTCAGGGGATAGCACAGGTTGTCCAATAATCAGAGGGTTGGTGGTTCAAATCCAGCTGCCACCCGGCTGTATTGTCCCTGGGAATAAAACACTTTATCCACCTTGCCTCCAGTGTATAAATATTTGGTGGTGGTCAAAGAGGCTAGTGTCATGAATTGGCAGCCACATTTCCATCAGTCTGTCCCAGGGCAGCTGTGGCTACAGTAGTAATGTATCAGTGTCTCTGGAGTGAATGAATAATGCACCCATTGTAAAGCATCTTGGAGTGTCCTTGAAAATTGCTATATAAATGTGATGTACTATTATAAAACCTTTATTTGGTGTTGTAACAGGCATGAGTACACATGTCACAGGCTCAGATAATTTATTTTGAAGGTACAAATACTCGGTACAGTGGAGGTTATACAGTATATATATATATGAGGGCGAGCTGAAAAGTTCATAGGCTGACCGTGATGCAGTGGTCAAATTTGACCAAATATGGTTTATTGTACCCATTCTCTTGACAGTTCTCTCACTCTCAGTTCTGCTCTGCCCTCTTGTTCCTTGGCCACTGAAGCACAAATACTACTGAGTCAGCACCTATGAGCATAACTCCTTCTTAGTCAGCCTATGAACTTTTCAGCCCCTCCTTATATTTGGTAACAAAGGCAGTGTCAGTGTCACAGGATCAGATTTTCACTGCATGATTAAAATATTACGGTTGCCAAGGTATCTGGAAAACTTGAAAAACAATAATAGCCTATCAGTCAAACTGATGTGCAACTTATTTTAAGTTTTTAGGTAAACACTGCATGTTATACTGGTACAAAAATATAGAAAAATGTAATTACTTATTGTGGCCAAGCAGATGGGCCAAGCCCAACTGGCGGTCTGAACTCACAACCTCCAGCTCCAGAGTCCAGCACTCTTCCTGTGTTGCCAAGAGGGTCAACCCACTTGGCAAGCCAAGCAGGAATGCTTTTATTGACTCTGTTACATATTCCGCCTCAGACTTTTGACATTGTCCCAATGTCAGAGGTACATTTAGGCTTTAAGGGTGTCTGCCTTCTGACTCTGTCGATACCAGTGAGTCCTACCAGCAACACCTCTTGTGGTGGGGACCAAGACACTGGTGGTATCTGGGGAATAGGACCAATATACCACCACTAAGTCTTGCCAACAACACCAATTGTGACCAAGTGGATGGGCCAAGCCCAACTGGTGGTCTGAACTCACAACCCTCCAGCTCCAGAATCCAGCACTCTACCTGTGTTGCCAAGAGGGTCAACCCACTTGGCAAGCCAAGTAGGAATGCTTTTATTGACCCGTCCAACCGGGGGTTTGAACTTGCAACTTCTGGCTCCAGAGTCCAGCACTCTATCTGTGTGGCCAAGAGGGTCAACCCACTTGACAAGCCAAGTAGGAATGCTTTTATTGACTCTGTTACATTTTGTACTGTGTGCGGTACATGGTGTTCATGTATGAGACACGTAACCAGTGTAAGACGTCTCTTTTAAGCCATAGCAATCTTCTTTCTTCACTCTACAGTGGTGAAAATGGTAGAGTGATGAATGTGAAGGTGGGTGAACAGGTTACATTTTTTTGTCCTCTTTGACTGGTGCTTGACAGACCTCTAATGTAAACCATCCACCACTTTCTCAAGAAGCTAGAAAATCTCACACCGGTGAATTAATCTTTTCAAGGTGAGGGTGAAGTTTGTCTCTCTTTTCTGCCTCCTCCAATCTGATTTTCTCCATCAGTACTAGCCACTTACTGGAGTCACCACAATAGCTAGATAGCTGCATCTTCTTCTTTTGTTTATTAGCGGGCAGCAACCAGCATTAATGTGCACTACTGCCACCTTGTGAATGAGCAAGAACAAGAGACACTGGGTTTACCCACCTTATTCCTGGGGGTGCCATTGTAGGAATGATTATGGGCGGAACTTCCGATTTCGGCTGCAGTAGTGTTAAATCAGTCAGTAAGAGTGGAGTAGCAAGGGCATTTAAAATAGCACTTTTAAAAGTTTTTCAAATTCATTTTAATGTATAGTCCACATACGTGTTTTGCACTCAAGTGGCAGCTAATTTCAGAACTTGTAGTTTTTGTATTTTTTTGAATGTTTTGGTGTAGTTTTGGTGTAGTTCTGTTTTGGTGTAGTTCTGGTACTCTGCAAGATGGCGCCCTCAGTGGTCGCCATGGTGCTTCGCTGCGCCCTTTGTTTGTTTTTGTTTGTCAATTGTGTGTCTGCCTGCTCTTATACCCGTGAAGAGCTTCTAAATATCAGGACTTTCACTCCCACGGATCTACTCCCAGTTTTTTTAGCTCCTGCCGCCGATCTGGTTCATTGTTTGGCTCGAAAAGTGAGACGGCGAAAGAGAGGAAGGCGTGCGGGCGCTCTCGTACGGCTCCGCAGGAAAGGCACGCGCACGGCGTTGCCTGGCATATTTCTCTCCAACGCCAATTCTCTCTCTAACAAGGTAGATGAACTAAGACTGCTGATGCGTTTTAAGGACCTCTCTTCCTCGGCTGCCCTCTGTTTTACTGAGACCTGGCTCAGGGAAAATACACCGGACAGTGCGCTGCTCCTCGAGGGTTTTCAGCTGTTTCGTGCTGATCGTGACACAGAGCTCTCCGGTAAATCCTCAGGAGGAGGAGTCTGCTTTTACATTAACAGCAGCTGGTGCTCTGATGTAACGGTAATTTCCAAACACTGTTCTCCCGCCCTGGAATTTCTTTTTATTAACTGCAAGCCATTTTATTCCCCGCGGGAGTTCGCTTCATTCATCCTGGCCGCTGTTTACGTCCCTCCCGACGCGGACGCGCGCGAAGCTCAGCGCGCGCTCGCAGATCACATTCAACATACGGAGCGGACTTTCCCGAACTCTCTGGTTATTGTGGTTGGCGACTTTAACCACAGCAATCTGAGCCACGATCTCCCCCGTTACAAACAGTTTATTAAATGTCCCACCAGAGGAAAGAACACGCTGGATCACTGTTACACTACAGTGAAGGACGCATATCGCGCTGTTCCCCGCGCTGCGCTCGGACTATCTGATCACGTGATGGTCCACCTCATTCCCACTTACAGACAGAGACTGAAGCTCACTAAACCTGTTGTGTGCACTACGAAGAAATGGACCAGTGAAGCTGAGGAGAAGCTGGAAACGTGCATGGAAATAACTGACTGGGGCATGTTTAAAGGAGCCATGCATGATCTGGATGAGTACACGGACACTGTGAACTCATATATCCACTTTTGTGAGGAGAGCATTCTTCCATCATGCACCAGGGTGAGGTACTCAAATGACAAGCCCTGGTTCACTGCTAAGCTCACACATCAGGAAGGAGAAGGAAGCAGCGTTGAAAAGTGGAGACAGGGACTGCTACAGGGAGGTTAAATATCGGTTTAACAGAGAGCTGAGGAGAGGTAAATCTGTGTATTCTGAGAGACTCCAGCAGCAGTTCACGGCTAACGACTCTGCTTCTGTGTGGAGAGGACTGAGGCAAATCACCAACTATCGGCCTCAGGCTCCTAAGGGTCAGGATGACAAAGCCCTTTGTCAAAGACTGTCCCAACACTATGCCCGTTTTGACACCTCGTCAGCTGTGTCCAACTCCCCCCCTCCCTCCAGCTCCACAGCCTCCACGGTCCCTACTTCATCAAAGGCGGCCCCCCCCTCCTCCCCCCCTGCCCTTGTCATCAGTGAGCAGGACGTGCTCAGACAGTTCTCCAGACTGAACCCGCGCAAGGCCCCCGGTCCGGACGGCGTGTCTCCCTCCACCCTGAGACACTGTGCGAAAGAGCTGGCTCCTGTCTTCACAGACATTTTTAACACCTCCCTTAAGCTATGCCACGTGCCGACCTGCCTCAAATCCTCCACCATCATCCCTGTCCCCAAGAAGCCACGGATCACTGGACTTAACGACTACAGACCTGTAGCGCTCACCTCTGTAGTCATGAAGTCCTTTGAGCGCCTGGTCCTGCCCCACCTCAAGTCCATCACCACTCCTCTCCTGGACCCGCTGCAGTTTGCCTACCGAGCCAACAGGTCTGTAGACGACGCAGTCAACCTGGCCCTCCACTCCATCCTGCAGCACCTGGACTCCCCGGGAACCTACGCCAGGATCCTGTTTGTGGACTTCAGCTCTGCATTCAACACCATCCGCCCCGTTCTGCTCCGGGACAAGCTGTCCCTGCTCAACGTGCCTGACTCCTTCTGCAGGTGGATCACCGACTTCCTGACGGACCGGAGGCAGCATGTGCGGCTGGGAAAGACTGTCTCAGACTCTGTAAGCATCAGCACCGGATCACCCCAGGGCTGTGTACTTTCCCCCCTACTCTTCTCCCTTTATACCAACTCCTGCACCTCCAGCCACCAGTCTGTCAAGCTGACCAAGTTTGCGGATGACACCACCCTCATCGGGCTCATCTCCAACGGCGACGAGTCCGCCTACAGGAGAGAGGTGGCCCAGCTGGCGTCCTGGTGCAACAACAACAACCTGCAGCTGAACGCTCTGAAGACAGTGGAGATGATTGTGGACTTCAGGAAAGTCACAACCCCTCTGCCCCCCCTCACCCTCACAGGCTCTCCCATCACCACTGCAGATTCCTTCCGCTTCCTAGGCACCACCATCACCAGGGACCTCAAGTGGGAGCCGACCATCAGCTCCCTCATCAAAAATGCTCAGCAGAGGATGTTCTTCCTGCGGCAGCTGAGGAAGCTCAAGCTACCCACCAAGATGTTAGTGCAGTTCTACACAACCATCATCGAGTCCATCCTCACCATCTCCATAACCGTGTGGTACGCAGCAGCCACTGCCAGGGACAGACTAAGGCTGCAGCGTGTCGTGCGCACTGCTGAGAAGGTGATCGGCTGCAAGCTCCCATCTCTCCAGGATCTGTACATCTCCAGGACCCAGAGGCGTGCTGGCCGGATCTTAGCCGATCCTTCACACCCTGGTCACGTACTGTTTGCCCCTCTCCCCTCAGGTAGAAGACTTCGGTCCATTCAGACTAAAACCTCCCGTCACATGAACAGCTTCTTCCCCTCTGCCATCAGACTGCTGAACACTAAGTGACTTATTGACTCTCGTGCACTATGTACAGCAGCTCAACCAGACTCATGTCAATCATCACTGTTTTCTTTTTGCATTACCGACTGCACTATATAGTACTCCACAATATCTGCTGCTCGCTAATATATTTAAAACTGCTGACTAGTATTACTCATTCTTATTCTACACTTTATTGCATGTATAGTTTGGTTTTTTTTTTATTTTATTTTATCATGTTTAATGTTGCAGCATTGCACCGAGACAAATTCCTAGTTTGTGTACTACATAAACAATGGCAATAAATCTGATTCTGATTCTGATTCTGATTCTGATTCTTGTTGCTAGTGTTTGTGGTTGTGCCATAGACTGCAAATGGAGGCTTCTCACCGGCAATGCGTAGATCATGCACTGTGATCGATGGTACAGACACAGGACAGAGACAACACCACCAGGTATGTTTTCACTTATATGAATGTCACAGATCTGACGTTTATGTGTTATAAATGTCATCAGAATGAAGGCTGCATGAAGTAAAATAATAAATAAAAAATAGTAACAATTTTCTTCCTAAGGCTGAACGATCTAAGAAAGATATCAAACAGTTTGGGTTTTGTTTTGTTTTTTGCATTCGTTGCGCTGCCTTGGAACGATATGGACTTCAGCATGCTTCAGCATGCATTCATTTTTAAATTATCACAAAATATAGGTCAATAAAATTCTGAACAATTGTCAGAAAATGTTTGTACGTGTTAAGTTAAATAACAAGCATTTATGGCATGACAGCGGCATGAGCATTTTAATTTCAGTGTAAAACAAATGGCTGCAGCTGTTTGTGTTTACCATGATAGCCAAACACGGTGTTGTGGCGTACGTCTGCTCTAAGGTAAATTGGAGTATGTCCAACATATTTTAACAAAATGTAGCTGACTTTATTGCAGTGGAGACATTGATATATCTCAGAGCTTTTATTTGTTTATTGCATTAGCATCTTAGCAGAGCCGCTAACAAACAGAGCTACTGTCTGTGAGGCCACTTTTTAAGGTCATCTTCCCATCCCTCGATAGTTGATTATATTACTGTTTTTGAGGTGCAAAAGGCCATACTCCCGCATTTTTTATGCCAAAGTCATTGTTTTTTAACAAGGAAAAGTGTCCCGTTTCAGTTGTAGAGACTGGGTTAATAATCATCTCAGACTGGATGCAGAGGGTAAACAGAGAAGAACAATAGCTATGGAGATTATGGTGAGGTAGCAGGAAGAAGGAGTTGGGGGGAGAAAGGATAAAGGTATTGTGATGTCAGATGTCATGCAGATGTGAGATGGGCGGTTGGTATAAAAGGAGAACCCATGGTGTATTGAGACATGCTTTTTCTGTGTATGACTGATGTGAGAGTGAATAAAGTCGTCTGCTACATGAATCAGTCTTGTTATTTACACTCCCCACACTGGTGACCCCTTGACGAATTATGGAACACGAGGCAAGAACCCCGGAGTCGGCCTGGACGGAAAGCCCCAGCGACGCGGCAAGCATCCCAGAGACGGCCCGGACGGGAACCCCCAGCAACGCGTGCACTGTTTTGGTCAAACTACCGGACTTTTGGCTGCACAACCCGCGGTCTTGGTTCCACCACACCGAGGCTCAGTTCGCCCTCCGGGGAATAATGGCAGAAGACACCAAATATTACTATGTGGTCGCAGCGCTGGACACTCGCACGTCTCAGCAAGTAGCGAGCCTGCTTCAACAGCCTCCAGCCCACGACAAATACGGGGCTCTCAAGGCTGCGCTCACCCGGTGCTACACGCTCTCAGACTGTAAGAGAGCAGAGAGGCTCCTGAGGCACTCCGAGTTAGGAGATGGGTCGGCGGTCAAACTGATGGAGAAGATGTTGGCGTTGATGGGCACGGACGACGGGCATTTTCTGTTTGCCCACCTTTTCCTCTGGAACCTCCCAACAGAGGCGAGAGCGGTTCTTGCCAATTCGCCGTTGCTGGCCGCGCATGACTACCGTGCGCTAGCCCAGGAGGCAGATCGGATCATCCTCACCACCAGAGCCCTCACAGTTAAGGCGGCGGCGGCGGAACCCAGCGGGATGACCAGCGGAGGCTAGGAGTCGCCGACGGCAGCAGCAGCGGAGGCCAGGAAGCGCCAGAGAGACACGCTCTGCTTCTACCACCGCCGCTTTGGAGAGAACGCACGCAGATGTGCGCCACTGTGCCAATTCACGCGCTCGGGAAACACCAAGGTCGGCTGTCGGTAGCAGCTGCGACCGCCAGTGAAGAGAACAAGCTGCTCTACGTGACGGACTCGCGCTCGGGGAGACGGTTCCTCGTAGACACCGGAGCCCAGAAGAGAATCATCCTGCCATCCTACGCCGACCGGCTAGCAGGAGCTAGCAGCCCTGAGCTGGTAGCAGTAAACGGCTCAGACATTAAGACTTTTGGTGAGAGAACACTGACTTTATCCCTACACGGCCGTATGTACGAGTGGACTTTTGTCATAGCGGCACTGAGTTTCCCAATCCTGGGAGCTGATTTTCTGTGTGCACATGGGTTACTAGTCGATGTGGCTAACAGGCGCCTGGTTAATTCTTTTGATTCTCTCCTCTGTACAGCTCGAGGGGCCGGGCCAATAACACAAGCCAACGTCACAGCTCCAGGCGGTAAGTTCCACACACTGCTCACTCAGTTCCCAGCACTCACGGTCCTGACGTTTTCGGCAGCCATCGCTAAACACGGGGTGGAACACTTTATCACCACCACCGGGCCGCCCGTTTTCGCACGACCTCGGCACTTGGACGCAGCTAAACTGGCCATAGCGAGCGAGGAGTTTGCCAACCTGGAAAGGTTGGGCATCATCAGGTGATCGAACAGCCCATGGGCATCCCCGCTACACATGGTCCCTAAGGCCGAGGGATCGTGGCGACCGTGCGGAGATTTCCGCAGATTGAATAATGCCACAGCGCACGACCGCCACCCAATTCCCCATATTCAGGATTTTTCCGTTCACCTCGCTGGAGCATGCATTTTTTCTAAAATAGACCTGGTCCGTGGTTACCACCAGGTCCCAGTGCGCGCCAAGGACATACCCAAAACAGCGGTATTAACTCGGATTAAAAGGCACGGCACAGACATTCCAACGCATGATGGATGCGGTGTTGCGCAATCTCCCGTTTGTGTTCGTCTACCTGGATGATATCCTGGTGACCAGCGCATCCGAGGACAAACACGTAACCCACCTCAGGACGGTTTTCTGGAGGTTGGAGGAGCACGGGTTAATAATCAACCCGGTGAAATGCCAGTTCGGTGTGACGGGGACTGATTTTTTAGGGCACCGCGTCTCACCAGAGGGAGCGATACCCTTGCCCGACAAAATGCATGCCATGGCGAATTTTCCCCGGCCTCAGACGGTCAGGGCGCTGCAAGAATTTTTGGGGATGGTTAACTTTTATAACCAGTTCCTCCCCCGTGCAGCTCAACTCATGCAGTCATTGTACGCCACGCTCAAGAGACGGAAACCCACGGACAGAGTCGAGTGGACTCCGGAACGAGAGCAGGCATTCTCTGAGGTTAAAACAGCCCTGGCAAACGCCGCACTGTTGGCGCACCTGGACCCGGTGGCCCGGATAGCGCTCACTACCGACGCCTCGGACGTGGCCATAGGGGCCGTCGTGGAGCAACATGTCGCCGGTTCTTGGCAGCTGCTCGCTTTTTCAGCAGGGCTTTGCGAGACAGTGAGCGTAAATACAGCACATTCGACAGAGACTTGCTGGCTCTCCACCTGGCCATACGCCACTTCCAGTTCTGGCTGGAAGGGCGCAGCTTCACCGCTTTTGTGGACCACAAGCCGCTAACGTTCGCGATGGCCAAGGTTCCGGAACCATGGTCGGGCCGGCAGCAGAGACAGCTGGCCGTGATCTCGGAGTTTACGACCGATATTCAGCATGTGTCGGGTAAACTGAATGAGGTGGCGGACTGCCTCTCGCACACAGTAGTGGCCCCGGTCTGCGTAGGGATAGATCATACAGCCATGGCCGCAGAGCAGATTGGCGATACGGACGTGTGCGCGCTCCAGTCTGGACCAACAGGGTTAAGGCTGGAGAGCAGAGTACTGCAAGATGGCAGCCCCCCCTAATCTGCGACGTCTCCACGGGACGCCCGCGACCGGTGGTCCCAGTCGCTTGGCGCCACCGCGTGTTTGAATCAGTTCATGCTCTGGCGCACCCAGGAGTGCGCGCGTCAGTCAGAATGGTGGGAGCGAAGTTTGTGTGGCCAGGCCTGCGCAAACAAGTGAAAGAGTGGGCTGCAGCCTGCATAGCGTGCCAACGAGCCAAAGTACACAGACACACAAAGGCTCCTTTGGAGCCGTTTCATATACCGGCGAAGAGGTTCGATCATGTTCACGTGGACCTCGTGGGCCCCCTCCCGCCATCGCAGGGGTGCACGCACCTTCTAACAGTGGTGGACCGCACCACACGCTGGCCAGAAGCAGTCCTGCTGGCGGCAACCACGTCCGCAGACGTGGCGCGCGCTTTTTTGACAACATGGGTGGCGTGTTTTGGAATCCCGTCAGACATCACGTCCGATAGGGGCCCTCAGTTTGTTTCCGACCTCTGGTCCACGATGGCCCGTAGCCTGGGTGTTGCAATTCATCACACAACCGCGTACAACCCACAGGCCAATGGGTTATGCGAGCGTTTTCATAGGTCACTGAAAGCAGTGCTCAGGGCTTTGCTGATGGATGCAAACTGGGTAGACCGGTTGCCGTGGGTTCTATTGGGGTTGCGTTCCGCACCAAAAGAGGATTTGGAGGCTTCCCCAGCGGAGCTTGTTTTTTCTCAGCCACTGCAGCTGCCCGGGGAATTTTTGCCAGATAATCCCGCGCCGGACAGCTGCCCGTCTCAGCGTTTGCAGCATAGCGCAGACACAGGCACACTGCCGGGCCCAGCCCACCACTGTTTTCCACGCGCTTTTGTGCCAAAAACTTTGAAAAACGCGGCGTTTGTGTTTGTCAGGCACAATGCCCACCGCCCTGCATTGCGCCCACCCTACGATGGCCCGTTCAGAGTGCTGGAAACAGGGGACAAACATTTTTTGTTAGACTTGGGGGGTCGTCGGGAGAAAATATGCATAGACAGACTTAAGCCCGCCTTTGTGGTGGCAGACGAGCAAGTGCTGTGGGCTCGGGCCCCTCGGCGTGGAAGACCCCCACTGAGAACTCCCCAGGTAAACGATTCATCAGAGCAGCCACACGGGCAAGTCGAAGGTTTCCCCCCCCTCGCCATGGCCCACCCGCAGACAGACACACCCCCAGGAGCCCCTCGCCGGCACAGCAGCGCCACGGAGGTGGTAAACCCCCGTTACAGCAGATATGGGAGGAGACTGAAGCCAAAAGGACATGAGGACTGAAACTCGGTCTGAGATTCGGGGGGGGGGGGGGCGTGTAGAGACTGGGTTAATCATCTCAGACTGGATGCAGAGGGTAAACAGAGAAGGACAATAGCTATGGAGATTATGGTGAGGTAGCAGGAAGAAGGAGTTTTTTTTTTGTTGTTTTTTTTTGTACTTATTTTGTACCCGTAGGTAGATTTGTTTTGCAGTCTGGTGACAAGCCACCAGCTGCCAGTCGCTGCGTGCGCAAGCGCCCCGTGTCCCTAACCTGCATGTTTTTAGCATGTGGGAGGAAACCGGAGAAATCCCGGAGTAAACCCACGCAACACAGGGAGAACATGCAAACTCCACACAGATCACTGTTGGCCGGGGGCAGGGATCGAACCCACGATCTCATGATCCCCGCGATCCCCCGGCCGAGGGTAAAACTGTGCTGCCGCAGTGCTAACCACTGCGCCACCGTGCAGCCCGAGAAAGGATGAAGGTATTGTGATGTGAGATGTCATGCAGATGTGAGATGGGCGGTTGGTATAAAAGGAGAAGCCATGGTGTATTGAGACATGCTTTTTCTGTGTATGACTGATGTGAGAGTGAATAAAGTCGTCTGCTACATGAATCAGTCTCGTTATTTACACTCTCCACACAGTGACAACCATACGTTCTAAACTAGTACCAGAAGTTGCTACCATAATTCATGCAAGGCATCATGGGGCCTAGGAATAAGGTGGATATGTGTTTATCAAAGATTTATGTGTAATATTGAGTATTAGTATTATCAGGATTATTGTCAGTACCAGTTAGTTGCAACATCCCAGAAGGCAGTGAAATAAACATGATGTGTCAGAAATTTCAGAGTAATTCTTTGGCCACATATGCAATACAAATCAATAGCTTGAGGACAAAAAAAACAAAATGAGCTTGAAATGTTTTGTTATGATTTAAATTTCTCAAACGTCCCATTCACTCAAACATGATGCGTTTGTGGTTTTAAACTTCTAAAATGCTTTCCTGGGTCATATTACTACAGAAAAAATATTAAAATCTCTATTCACTAAGAAATAATTTTATTTTAATACGTTGACAGAATGGTCAGAAGCCGGTTTTGCTCTTCTTGGGGATTTTTTCCGCCTACATCACTGAAAAATGCTCCAGTCTTCAGATACAACCCGTCACTGAGCTATAGGCTGTGATGATCAAGTCTTCACCCAGAGGGTAAGCCCAACACAGTAGCTTCAGAGCTAACAGTGCTACTAAGGAGTTAGCTTATGAAACACGGTTTATATTGTTATTTTCTTTAAATTTGAGTCACCCTAATAAGTATCCCTGTTTCTACCTGGCTCACTAATCCACTATAATGCTGCAATATATTTCATTTCATTCTGGTTTATTTTGTTTTATTTTTGCCATGATGGGACAGCAAACAGTTAGTATTAGCTCGGCTAGGCGGTAGGAGTGGGTCTGTCTAACCACATTAAAGATTGTGTCAGTGGGGAGAGGCTGCCAGGCAGACCGCCTCGCATTAGCTTAACTGTTGATCTGGTCTTGAGTGCTACTTTCTATAAATTCTATCCACATTATTCCTGAGGATGCTGCTATAGAAATGATTATGTGGGCAACTTCCACTTTCGGCCAGAAGTAGTGTTAAGTCAGTTAGCAATAGTGGAGTAGTGTGGCATTTAAAATAGTGGGGGGTTTTTTAATTCAAATTCGTTTTAATGTATAGTCCACATATGTATTTTATAGTCAAGTAGCAGCTAATTTTCACACTTGCCGTTTCTGTATTTTTGAATGTTTTTGCATAGTTCTGGTACTTGCTGCTGCTGCTCACGGTTGTGCTTTAGACTGGATAAATGGAGGCTCCTGACAAACAAGCACAGCTAAATCTGTGGCTTCAACAGCAATGTGTAGATCATGCACTGAAAACTAAAAAGGACTGTTCGTTCATAGTGATCGTGGTACAGACACAGGACAGACACAAGAGCACCAGGTACGTTTGCAATTGTATGAATGTCACAGATTGTACAGATATTTTACTTCATGCATCTTTGCATGAAGATGCATGCACTGCAATGATGAACAGTGCAACGATGTGTGCTCAGAGCTGAAAAAAATTTAAACTTTTCAGACTACAGCTGAGCTTGTCAATGTCAGACCTTTCTAAGCAGCCAGTCAGAATAAGGAAGGGGAGGGGGGGGCATAGGACGCCGGTACAGTCTGTACTCAGACTCCTGTTTTCCGTGTCATCATATTTTGCAGTCAGAGCTACTACCAATGCTTGAGTACATTTTCTGTCCATTGTTATTTAGAGATTGCTATTAAAAAATAAGTACAACGTCTGACCATAGGAAAAGCGGAAGTGCTGAGCTGTGAGTGACAAGCTGTTGCTGGGATACAGGACACAGACATTTTTTTTTTTCAGAGCGCAGCACACAAGCACTGAAAAAACATTCGGGGGGGGTCTGGCAACAAAAAACACATTTGGTGGACACATAGCCTAAAACACCCAAACACAGTGTTGGTGGTTCTTTGCTCTGACTAGATTCTATGTCTGCTGTAAGGTAAATTAAGATTATGTCCAATATCTTTTAACAAAATGTGACCAACTTTATTGCCGTGGAGATATTGATATATCTCAGAGCTTTTATTTGTTTACAGCGTTAGCATCTTAGCAGCAGACCTAACTAAGCTACTGTATGCAAGGCCACTTTTTAAGGTCATCTTCCCATCTCCCCAATAGTCGTGGGAAGTGGTATGATTATATTACTGTTTCTAATGTGTAAAAGATCGTGTTCCCACATTTCTGATGCCGAAGTCATTGTTTGTTTTTTTGTTTTTTTAACAAGGAAAAGCATCCTATTTCAATGACAAATCCACGTTCTAAAATAGTGTAAGCTTGCGTGGGTGATAGTTGAAAGTTAGTCCTTCTGCCACAAAAACGAGACCATTTGAGCTCTTCCCATAACTTTAATATCCAGCCATAGCTGCACCCGTTTTATTTACAAAAACCTCCCCCCACTTCACTTCTGTCATTCCTCCTTCATAATAAAAGCCTTTTCCATTTTGTGCACTTTCTCTTGCCAGACTAACACCACAAAAGAGCAAAAACAGGATAACCAAACTAAATTATTTATTAAAATGTTTAAGAATAACATTTAAACTAATCATTTTGAATATACATGAAAATTACTTCCCAAATAAAGAACTGCCTGTTTTCCAAAATTACCTCTTACAATAGTATCGGAAGTTGTGCACATAATTCACGCAAGGCACCGTGGGAGCTAGGAATAAGGTGGATTCAGCCTCGCAGGAATCCTTGTTCATCTACCAACATGTGACCATATATGTACAGTACTTAGACATTATTTTAGCTTGTTTCATGGTAGTTTATTATCTCTTATCTCATATCAGTTTAGCTATCCGCTCGTTTGCAAATGTTTCTATGTTTATTGTACTCCAGGGACCGGCCCTATCATATCGACCACTGAAACCACAACCCCTGTCCACCAGTGAGACATTATTTCATTCATTCTTTAATACAAATTTACGTTTTCATTCATTCTTTAAGACAAATTTACGTTAGTTGGCTCAGGTTTGCTACCTGAGATAGGAGCTAGGCCAGCTAAGATTAGCAATAGGGATGAAAGATGGAGGGCGAAGCTAACTGCAGCTCTTGGACATTTAAAACGACATGCACTGAAATGAACCATTCTGAGGAAGGCTGAAAACATTGATTCACGATGGTGCTGCTTTAATTAAATAATTAAAGACAATCTGTCACAAACTTTTCCTGTAAAAACCTGTAAAACAGTCAACATGTGGAGAAAGTGCAGTAAATGGGACTTTAAATATTATAAAACAAAAGATTTTGTTGATGCAAACATTTGCTATCATTTACACCTACTTTGAATTTCAAACCTTGTTGAACACTGTATTTCTTATGTGTCTGTCATTCATCCTGCCCTTTGTCCCACTGAACTTGCAAAGAACCCTACTGCACATGTGATGCCTCAGTTTAATTACAGTTAACAATCACTTTCACAACACATTACAGCTTATCATAGGCCACAATTATAAAAAAAAGATTTGGCCCAGGTGCTTGCAGGTGTTTCTGGTGATTTCACTCTAGGTTAACGTGCCCTTGTGTGCGTGTCTGATGTGTGTGTGTACATTTATTGTGAACAGCTGGTGACTATGCAGCAGAGATGGCAGAGCTGCTGACAATGCCAATTTCTATCCCGAGGAAGTTGCATAAAATTCTTTGCATTCACCTTATTTTTTTTCTTTAGAAATACTGTAGGGATTTGTATGTTTCTGAGGGAAAAAAAACTTCTTGGTGGTATGTGACATTTGACTTGTGGTTTAGATGAGAGACAGACTTGTTTGAGCTCACCGATTCCTTTTGTCACCTCTCAAGCACACACAGACACATAGAAGAGGCTCAAAAAAAGGTGTGGGTGGAGGATACGCCCTTGTCTGATGTGATCAGTGCCAAAGTTGCCTGCTGTTGGCCTCTTTGCATGTGTTGCCTGCAAATCTGTAAACGTTCAGATAAAAGAGCTGCATGAAAAGTGAAAGTGTGTAGGAAGAACTGAAGCTGTGTATGTATGTGTGTGGGGGTGGGAAGGGGGGGTACGTGTGGGTCATCAAAGATCCTGAAACCCTGAAGGAAAAAAAAGAAAGGCAGACTGGTGTGCTTTTGTTCCTTTTATTTTCTCTACACCACCGAAGCCAGATCTTACATTTATTTGCAAAAGACTTTGCCCAATCTATGCATTTGTTTAGTTTTGACCAAACAAAAGCATGCATGAAGCCACAAAACACATTTGTGCCATGAAATAAAAGTAAAATAGCCGAGCTATAACTATAAACTGCTCAAGTTTTCTCTTAACTTTGAGCTTTCCGGCATATTTTTTTCCACAAAAGATCATCAGATACTCAAAAGAAGTTTAACAAAAAGGAGTATTAAATCCAACAATTTCACCTTGTATCTGTAGTAAATCAATCTTCAATTGTGCAAAGCAGCAATGATGATTCATGCTCATCTTCTTTCTTAGCAAAATGCTGACACAAATCATCAGCGGCATGGAAATGAAGCTGCAGATGTGGGGTTTAAACATCTGCAAATCATTTTTCTGGGTAAACTGAGAAAGCCAGGATGAATGTGAGCATGGATGCATTTGGCTTTCACTAAACTGGACTCTCAACAGTGGTTGTGGCCTAAATATTGGTTGGATTTGTGCATCTGAAGCTATTCTTCCATCAGAGTTGACTTTGCTACACATATTAAAATTTAATGAATTTCAGCTGTTTAACACAGCTCTAAATCTTTTTTTTATTCCTTTTCTTCAGAAAATAAAACCTTTTAATTGTAATTTGTATAACATCAGTTTTGTCTTTGGAATTTGAAACTTTATACTTGAATAAAATAGCAATTTTTTCACAAGTTTCTTCTTACTTGTATGCTTGTGATTTTGATACATTTTTTCCAAGTAAAATTTATAATTTTATTTGACTTTTACTCTTAAAAGTGCAACTTTTAACTTGTGCTTTTGGGAGGTTTAATTGTGATTTGTGACTTTTCTCCACACCCCCGGACTTGACTGCTGTGTCTCATCCCAAATGGAAACACCGTAGACGGTGTGAGCGGCAACAAAAGAGAGGTAAACGTGGAGGTATCCGCACTAAGCTAACTGCTAGCCCGCACACACTGCTGATTCCTTCCCTCATTCTGGCCAACGTATGCTCACTAGACAACAAAATAGACCACATACAGCTCCTGAGAACTACGCAACGTGATGCGCAGAACTGCTGTGTTTTTATCTTTACGGAAGCATGTTAAAGGCCAATATACCAGACTCTGCCATTCAGTTAGCTGGGCTAAAATGCTACCGCAGCGACAAAGTGATCATGGAAGGAGTGGAGAAACCCGGGGTGAGGCGTGTGTGTTTCCATCAGCAACGCCTGGTGCAGAGATGTAACTGTTGTACACAAATACTCTTCTCCATTGGTGAAGTTTATGATCATCAATTGCCGACCCTTTTACATTCCGAGAGAATTTTCATCTGTCCAACTAGCCGCCATGTACGCCCTACCCCCGCCACCGGCGAGAGGAGCAAAGCACTAAAAGAACTCTATCAGGCCATCAGTGAGACACACAACCAGTGCATCCAGATGGAGTCCTCATACAGCAGGAGACTTCAACCATGCAGATTTAAAGGCCCTCCAACCAAATCTACACCAACATATAGACTTTCACAACAAGAGGAGACAATTTGCTAGACCTGGTGTATACATCCCACAAGAAAACATACAGAGCCTCCCCCCTTCCTCCCCGGGTCTCGCTGATCACATCACCATCCTGTTAAGGCCAGAATCAGAATCAGAATCAGAATCAGAATGAGATTTATTGCCATTGTTCATGTAGTACACAAACTAGGAATTTGTCTCGGTGCAATGCTGCAACATTAAAAATGGAGTAGCACTAAAGATAAAAATAAAAAACTATGCATGCAATAAAAGGAAGAATATGAATAAGTAATACTAATCTATGCAATTTTTAAATATATTAACAAGCAGCAGATATTGTGGAGTTCCACATAGTGCAGTCGGTAGTGCAAAAAGAAAACAGTGATAATTGTCATGAGTCCGGTTGAGCTGCTGTACGTAGTGCACGAGAGTCTAATAAGTCACTTAGTGTTCAGCAGTCTGATGCAGAGGGGAAGAAGCTGTTCATGTAGCAGGAGGTTTTAGTCTGAATGGACCGAAGTCTTCTGCCTGAAGGGGAGGGGGGCAAACAGTGCGTGTCCAGGGTGTGAAGGGGGTCGGCAATGATCCGACTTGCACGCCTCCGGGGTCCTGGAGATGTAGCAGGTCCTGGAGGGATGGGAGCTTGAGCCGATCACCTTCTCAGCAGCGCACACAATGCGCTGCAGGTCTTAGTCTGTCCCTGGGCGGTGGCTCCTGCGTACCACACGGTGAGGAGGGTGGAGAGGATGGACTCGATTGATGGCCGTGTAGAACTGCACCAACATCTTGGTGGGTAGCTTGAGCTTCCGTCAGCGTGCCGCAGGAAGAACATCCTCTGCTGGGCCTTTTTTGATGAGGGAGCTGATGGTCGGCTCCCACTTGAGGTCCCAGGTGATGGTGGTGCCCCAGGAAGTGGAAGAAATCCGCAGTGGTGATGGGAGAGTCTGTGAGGGGTAAGGGGGCAGAGGGGCTGTGACTTTTCTGAAGTCCACGATCATCTCCACTGTCTTCAAAGCGTTCAGCTGCAGGTTGTTGTGGCTGCACCAGGACGCTAGCTGGGCCACCTCTCTCCTGTAGACGGACTCGTCGCCGTTGGAGATGAGCCCGATGAGGGGTGGTGTCGTCCGCAAACTTGATCAGCTTGACAGACTGGTGGCTGGAGGTGCAGGAGTTGGTGTACAGGGAGAAGAGCAGGGGGGAAAGTACACAGCCCTGGGGTGATCCGGTGCTGATGCTAACAGAGTCTGAGACAGTCTTTCCCAGCCGCACATGCTGCCTCCGGTCCGTCAGGAAGTCGGTGATCCACCTGCAGAGGGAGTCAGGCACATTGAGCAGGGGCAGCTTGTCTGGAGCAGAGCGGGGCGGATGGTATTGAATGCAGAGCTGAAGTCCACAAACAGGATCTGACGTAGGTTCCCGGGGAGTCCAGGTGCTGCGAGGATGGCGTGGAGGGCCAGGTTGACTGCGTCGGTCCACAGACCTGTTGGCTCTGTAGGCAAATGCAGAGGTCCGTAGGGAGTGGTGATGGTCATGAGGTGGGGGCAGGACCAGGCGCTCAAAGGACTTCATGACTACAGAGGTGAGCGCTCACCTCTGTAGTCGTTAAGTCCAGTGATCCATGGCTTCTTGGGGACAGGGACGATGTAGAGGTTTTGAGGCAGGCCGGCACATGGCATGACTTCAGGGAGGTGTTCAAAATGTCTGTGAAGACAGGAGTCAGCTCCCCCTCCGCACAGTGTCTCAGGGTGGAGGGAGAACCGCCGTCCGGACCAGAGGCCCTGGCGGGGTTTCAGTCTGGGCCGCAACTGTCTGTGCCACGTCTGCTCAGCTGATGGCAAAGGCAGATGTGGTGAGGCAGGGGGGGGCCCCGCCATTGGCTGAAGTGGGGGACCGTGGAGGGCAGTGGCGCTGGGGTGGGGGGGGGGAGTAGGAGACGCAGACGAGCGGTGTCCAAACGGGCATTAGTGTGGGGACCAGTCTTTGCCAAAGGGCTTTGTCATCCTGTCCCTTAGAAGCTGAGGCCGATAGTTGGTGATTTGCCTCGTCCCTCTCCACCAGATGAGAGTCGTTCTGGCAGGTGAACTCGTTGCCCTGTAGTCTCTCGCAGAATACACAGATTTAGCTCTCTTCAGCTCCTCTGTTAAACCGGTATTTGACCTCCCTGTAGCAGTCCCGGGTCTCCACTTTTCAACGCTGCTTCCTCTTCTCCTTCCTGATCTGTCTGAGCCTTAGCTGGTGAACCAGGGCTAGTGCGTTGCGAGTAATCCACCCTGGTGCGCGATGGAAGAATGCTCTCCTCACAAAAGCTGGATATACGAGGTCACAGTGTCCGTTGTACTCATCCAGATCATGCGTGACTCCTTTTAAACATGTCCCAGTCAGTTGTTTCCAAGCACGTGCACCGCTCCCTCCCCAGCTTCAACTGGTCCATTTCCTCGTAGTGCTCACAACAGGTCTTTGCTGAGCTTCAGTCTCTATCTGTATGTGGGAATCAGGTGGACCATCACGTGATCAGATAGTCGAGTGCCAGCGCGGGGAACAGCGCGATACGCGTCCTTAACTGTAGTGTAACAGTGATCCAGCATGTTCTTCCTCTCGGTCGGGCATTTAATAAACAGTTTGTACCGGGGGAGCTTCCGTGGCTCAGGTTGGCTCCTGGTTTAAAGTCGCCAACCACAATAACCAGAGAGTCCGGGAAAGTCTGCTCCGCTTGCCAGCCTACTAAACCCAGAGTGAAAACAATCAGACCAACAAACAAGCAGGTACTCTGTGTGTGGCCAGAGGGAGCCCTCTGATGCGCTTGAACGACTGCTTCAGCACGACCGACTGGGACGACTTTCAAGCACACAGCCACTCACAATGTTCACGAAACCTAGAGGAGTACACTGAGGTTGTTGTAGCATACATAGCGAAATGCATTGATGATGTCACTCACTGCAAAACCATCACTGTTCATGCTAACCAGAAGCCATGGATGCCAGCAGAGGTCTGCAGGCTCCTGAGGGCTCGGGACACAGCCTTCAGGGCCAGCGACATTTAAGGACTAACAACAGCTAGGGCCAACCTGTGCCGTGGCATCAAGGAGGCAAAACAACAGTACAGCAAGAAAATATCTGGTCACTTCAGCAACACCAGAGATGCATGTTCCCTCTGGCGTGGCATACAGACCCTCAACAACTACAAAACTCCACTTCAGACCTGTGCGAGTGACACCACACTGCTCAACAACCTAAAGGCATTTTTCCACTAGCCCAGCACACCTCGGCACGCCTCGATTCACTTCAGTACGGTTTGGCACGCTTTTGTCTCCATTACAACCGTGTTGAGCTGGGGTGGGTGGGATTTCTATAACAGCGAGGCGGCGCCACACTCCCGTGACGTAGAACACGCGACCCAAGCAAAACATAACACATACAGCTGTACAAGGCCACTCCTCGGTCTGTGGCTTTTTTCGCCGTAAACGCCAAAAAGGACCGCCAGACAAGGGTACAGGCAGCGAGATGAAACACTCTGGAATAGTTCTGCAGCTTCTGGGAGAGCCAAAGACGTGAGGATACAAACTAGGTCATATATGACGGTAAGCTAATGTTGCTAATGCTAGTTTGCTATAAGTACGTCGTACTACACTTTAATGTCTGCAAGTTATCGCTGTTAGGTACTAAAATATGTACGCTGTGTGTGTTTCAGATGGCTCTGTTGTGGGGAAATTACTGCTTCATTCGCTCTGGGCTTTCAGCACAGCCTGTCACGGATGTCATCAGCCTGTCACTGATGTCAGCACAGCTTCACAAATGATCAGTGGTTGTAGAGCTTAAGAATGTCTGTAGAAACGTTTATTTCCTGTACAACAAATTGCTCTGATCTGCGTGAAAATCATGGAGAGACTGTTGAGACATTATGCAAGTACCTGCTTCAGCTACAGAGTCTGAGGTGGTGTCATAGAAAAAAATGATCAGCTGACACAACTTGATCGCCAGGTTAATAACTATATTAGCCACAAAATATATATTCAAAAAGTAAACTTTACTGAGTTAGGTATAATAAGATATATTTGACAGTTATCATGCATTTTAGGCCAAAACAAACTTGATCTAGGATTAAAAGCAATTAAAATAATGCAGTCACAAGGTTACATGGAAAATACTTGATTTACTAGATACATGTACTGTAGAAATATATATTCTCTGCATCAACAATGTACTAGACATGCATTCATGTCGTATTGCACTGGGAATTGCACTGACAATAAACCTCTGAAGTTTTTGCAGATGTCTCTTTTTTTATATGTGAAGGTTACCACCATGTGGCATAAATTAAATACTGAAAGACTGGAAAAGCTAAGAATAATCCAGCAGTTTGAGAAATCACTTTTGGTTTGGTGTAAATCTGTCAACAGAATTATGAACCATAAAGCAGTTTGTGTTAAAATGTTAAATCCCATTAAAACTAATCCGGGGGCTTCCAATCATGTGTCATGGGGGGCCAAGACCCTGCAGGTTCTCTTCTACCCAGTCTTTTCAGCAGGTGTTCTCACTGATTAGTCAGTGGAAGAAGTTCAGTGGAATCTGCTGTTGAAGACACTGGTTGGAGGTAAAGCCTGCAGGGTCTTGGCCCTCCATGGCACATGATTAGACACCCCTGCCCAAACCCATTATGATGAAGAGCAGATGCTAATATGACCCAGAATTCCTCCATATACTGGTACTGTCACTAAAGTATGCAGGGTCTTCTGTACAGTCTTCTAACAATATAGTCTTCAATTAATAAAATAATTGTTTTGGTTACTTTTTTCTTAAAAATGAGCCATTATTTTCAAGGTCACCGATTAATCCTTTGTACAGTTGACTCTTTTCCCACCGGTGTCTTAACAGACAAAATAGAAAATCATGATGCAAACACATAAGTCACTACATTGTTTATTACAATCAGCAGCAAATTCCAGATTATTCAGAATGTGCAAAATTCAAACTGTAAAAAAAAAACTGGAATGGTCACACACGGCAGCCACGCTGCCTCACTGAGAAGCAACTGGATCAGCCCATTGTACTGGTCCTGGTTCAACAGATCTTCAGCCTGCATCTCTGTAAATAGTGAGGCAAGGTCCAGTTGGGGTGGACATTTTCCCTCTTGCCTAGACAAAAGACAAATGGGTGGTGGTTAATTAAAGCAAGTTTAAAACTTATTTGGGAAATACACTTGTTGCTAAAAGCCAGTGGTGGAATGTGAATTAATGAATGAATCTTTATTTCGGATTGATTAAAAGAAAAGATTAAAAGAAAATAGAATAATATAACAAAGGGGAAAAAATCTAACAAGGTCAAATTAAACAATAACTCTGTATATATATAATATATAACCTTGATTCCAAGGTTGTCAAAGCCAGGAGCGGCACTGGGGTTAAGCTCCCAGTGCTCGTAAAATGCTCCTTATGGCGTGCGTCTCGAAAATCCTCTGACAACTAAGTCCAACTCCTAGCCTGCCCGTGTGGTTTAGTCTCTAAGCCTGGCAGAACTGCTTTTACTAATAGGAGAAGGGGCGAGGGCGGATCTCTGGCACCTTAAAACCAGATGCTTCGGGTAGATGGTGGCTCGTCAACCTGGGAAGGTAGCCCATCTAGGGGAAGGCAAACCCTGATTTCAAACCTCCGCTGCCTTGCGGCATACCTGGTCACGGGAAAGGCTTCGGGAGTCAACCCTGAGGAAAAATCCGGAGTCGGAGCCCCTAAGGCAGTTCTATGTTGTGCTCAACATCGTTCTGGCAGCTCCTGCAATGGCACTGGTGCCAAACTGTAGCAGCCCTGCTGTTCCTTTGGATTCATCAGTGATGTGGAGAGGGGGGGACATGCTGCATGGGCAACATCTTGTCCTCCATATCTTCCTGCCCAGGCTTGAATCCTACCAACGCCCAACGCTGGAAGGTAGAACACCGGATCACTGGAGAGGACACTCCAGCTTCGCCTTTGGCGTAGACAAAACACGGGGAATGACAGTTACCGGTTATAAGCCACCGCTCAATTGGCGTAGAGCGCGGCGCCAGGGGTTGTTCCCGACAGTGGGAGGGATCATCGGATCTCACTGGACAGCTACTGCCCGCCTCAAGCTGGGCAGCCCCCAGCCAATAAGGTGTTGTCCCGCCACAGCTTGCTTTCCTCATTGGGTGCATGGGGATGAGGAGAAATCCGAACAGCAGGCTGAGAACCTTCGCACCAGGCAAGACAATAAAACAAAAGAGACCAACTCTAAAACTGGGAACTTGGAACGTCCGCACTATGATGACAGGACTCGCTGCTAACCTCAAGGACATCAACGACACCAGGAAGACTGCCATCATCAATAATGAGCTGAAGAGACTGGGAGTGGATATCGCCACTCTCCAGGAAACACGGTTGGCTGACGCAGGCACACTGAGAGAGAAGGACTACACGTTCTACTGGCAGGGAAAGGGCAGTGACGAACACAGGGAACATGGAGTGGGCTTCGCAGTGAAGAAACACCTTGCTGAAGATGGTGGAACCGGGCAGCACTAGCTCTGCACGACTCCTCACCCTCCCGCCTGAACACCACTCAAGGCCAGTCACCCTCGTCAGTGTGTATGCCCCAACACTGACAGCCACACCAGAGGCAAAAGACGAGTTCTACGAGAATCTCGCAACAACTGTCAGGATCATCCCAACTTGAACAACTCATTCTCCTTGGAGATTCAATGCCAGAGTGGGTGCTGACCACGACTCCTGGCCCTCCTGTCTTGGACCTTTTGGCTTAGCAGATGAACGAAAACGGACAGCGGCTGCTTGAGTTCTGCACTATCACGATCTGTGCTCACAAAACTGGTTCTTCAAGACCAAGCACCAACACAAGGTTTCTGGCAACATCCGCGCTCAAAGCACTGGCACAGCTGACTTGACTCCCTGACCAGGCGCACCTCACTGAAGAACATGTTAATCACCCCGTTCGTTCCAGCGTGCAGATTGCGACACAGACCATTCATTGGTGTTGTTGCAAGGTCAAGCTGCAGCTGAAGAAATTCCATTGTGCTAGACAAGCTGGAAAGGACGGATTGACACCAGCAAGATGGCTCAACCAGAACTTGTTGAGCAGTTTTGCCTCACCTTTGAGAAGGAACTTGGTGTACCACAAGAAGGAGAATCTGCAAAGCGAAGTGGGAAGAGCTGAGAAACACCATCCACGCACAGCCTTGGCTACCTTTGGGAGGAAGACCTCGAAGTACAGGACTGGTTTGATGCCCCAGTTGACGAGATGACCCCCGTCATTGAAGCCCAGCGCTCAGCACTTGCTGAGATACAAGAAGTACCCAAACGAGAAGAATCTCCAGATTCTCAGGGCTGCGAGAAGCAAAGTTCAGCAGGACTGCTCGGCGCTGTGCCAACGAGTACTGGACTCAGCTCAGCCAAGACATTCAAACGCTGCCATAACAGGGAACATCCGTGGTATGTACGATGGCATCAAGAAGCACTTGGTCCGGCTCAAAGCAAGATGGCCCCCCTCAAATTCCTCCACTGGGAGATGATCACAGAAAGAACAAGCAGATGGAGAGATGGGTGGAAACACTACCTCCGACCTCTACTCCAGACAGAACACCGTGACACCTTCAGCCCTTGATGCCATCGACTGCCTGCCATCCATGGACGAAACTTGACGCCGAGCCAACCATCGACGAACTCAGCAAGGCCATTGATAGCTTGGCTGCTGGCAAGGCACCCGGCAACGACGGCATACCCCCTGACCTGATGAAGCACTGCAAGACCGCCCTACTGCTGCCATTGCATGACGTCCTCTGCCAGTGTTGGAAGGAATGTGCCGTACCACAGGACATGAGGGACGCCAAGATCATCACCCTCTACAAAAACAAAGGGGAGGAGAAGCGACTGCTAACAACTACAGGGGCATCTCCCTCCTCAGCGTTGTTGGCAAAGTCTACGCACGAGTTGTTCTCGTTCGTCTACAGAAGCTTGCCGAAGTGTCTACCCCGAGTCTCAGTGTGGCTTCCGCGCTGAGCGATCGACGGTAGACATGATATTCTCCATCCGCCAACTCCAGGAGAATGCAGAGAACAGAACATGCCCCTGTACGTCGCCTTCATCGACCCTCACCAAAGCGTTATCGATCTGGTCAGCAGAGAGGGCCTTTATCAAGATCCTGCCAAAGATAGGATGCCCACCAAAGTTGCAAAGCCTCATCGAATCGTTTCACACCAACATTGCAGGGGATAGTGCAAGCACGATGGCAACGTCTCAGAGCCATTCAACACTACGCAGCGGAGTGAAACAGGGCTTTGTACTTGCGCCAACCCTCTTTGGGATTTTCTTTGCTATGCTCCTGAGGCATGCCTTCAGCACAGCAACAGAGGGATCCACCTGCACACAAGATCTGACGGCAGGCTTTTCAACCTCGCCTGCCTGAAAGCCAGAACCAGAGTACGCGAGGGCTCTAATCAGTAGGACATGCTATTCGCAGACGACGCTGCAGTCGCAACCCCACACACAGCAGGAGCTTCAGACCCTGATGGACCCGCTTCTCCCAGGCCTGCAAGGACTTCGGGCTTACCATCAGCCCTGAAGAGACTACGTCTTGGGCGCAAGGCACGGAAGCACCACCAACCATCACCATCGACGACTACGAGCTGGAGGTCGTGAATCAATTCACGTACCTGGGGTCCACGATCAGCAACAACCTCTCCCTTGATACAGAGATCAACAAGAGGATTGGAAAATCAGCCTTCACACTCGCTCGCCTCACCACACGAGTGTGGGAGAATCCCAAACTCTCTGTCAAGACGAAGATGGCAGTGTACAACGCCTGCGTCATCAGCACACTGCTCTATGGGAGTGAGACATGGACAACATACGCCCGGCAGGAAAAGAGACTGAACTCCTTCCACTTGCGCTGCATTCGCCACATCTTGGACATATCCTGGCAGGACAAAGTGCCCAACACAGAAGTTCTGTCCCGCGCCGGCCTTCCTTCCATGTTCACTCTACTCAGCAGCGCAGGTCCGCTGGCTAGGCCACGTTCACCGTATGGAGGATGGCAGAATCCCCAAAGACGTCCTCTACGGAGAACTGGCAACTGGCAGGAGAGACGTTGGCCGCCCACAGCTGCGCTTTAGAGATGTCTGCAAGAGAGACATGAAGGCCCTGGTGATCAACACAGAGCGCTGGGAGGACCTTGCAACGGACCACTCCAAATGGAGAGGCACCCTGACCAGACAGCTCAAGGCGGGGGGAAGAAAGACTGACTGCTGCAGCAGATGAAAAAAAGGGACCCGCAGGAAGAACCGCCATAGACCCAGCAGCACGGAGGACCACCCACAAGTGCGACCTGTGTGACAGGGACTGCCATTCGCGCATTGGCCTGTTCAGCCACCGGCGGTGCTGTTCCAGCAGAGTAGACATTTAGGATTCTCTTCCATGTCATCATAGACCGACGAGGCCGACGACAGTTCAACATAGGTTATCTGAATGGGTGATGGCTGAAGCTGCAGCTTATATTGCCCACCATATTTCATCCAAGAATTCAAAAGAAAAACAAAACAGAGGGATTACAATTTGAATGTGACAATAAAGTACTTCGTTGTTGTATTTAACCACAATTTTCATGTAGCTGCGCTTCGGTAGATTTGACAAGGGCTGGGTTTACATTTAAAATCATCTCTTTTTACTGTGGCCTCAGCAATCAGAATGAATTAATACATTCACTTGAATGGAATCTAGTACTTTAACTGAAGTTGTGCATCACCGAGTGTGGAGTCGCTCAGTCAAAATATGAAGTTTTTATCAATAATGTTCATCAACATGTTTGTTGATGTTTAAACGCTTGAAATATATCACTCTGGTAATTGAATCTATATAATATACGGATTTCACTTTCTGAAATGAGTGACAAAAAATATTGAAGTTTTTTCATGACATCCTAATTTTTTTGGAGATGTAACTGTATTCGGGAAATACACCTGTGAAAGTCAGTGGTGGGATGTGACATGCTTCATTTCCCTGACAAGCACTGCAGGATCCACAGAATAGGTGTGTGTGTCTATTCTGATGCTTTAGAAAATTATATTGAATGACTTTATAAATCACTGGTTTGAAAAAGCAATTTTAATATGACGAGATTTCGGCTCGTGTGGTCCTTTCACCAGTATCCACAACAGGGAGGCTAAACCCTGGATGTGGAAACCATTTCTAGCATTAAATTGCACACAATTTAATGCCGCAGCACAAAAGGTTCAATACAAAACAAAAACCAGGACCCTTTAACCAGGATTAACATATTTCATCGTTTTGCTCTCACAAGCGAATATTTAGGAGAAAGAAAACAAAGCGCGAATCAGCAGTTGGTACTAGCTAGCTACTAGCCAAAAAAAAAAACGTTAGCTAAAACGAGTTAGCCAGCACCAAAACGGCGCTGTATGGCTCAAAAAAAGTGAGCCTTACACCAACAGGATAATAAGCAAACAGATGCACTTATTACAAATCACTACCATCGTTGGTTCTCTCACGATCGTCTTCAGCTTGCCCATAGTCGGTTTTATTGCTGGCCAGCCATATGGGTCCCGGGTCACTCCTCACTGTGGATCTGCCACAAGCAGAGAAAACTCCTGCACCTCTTCGTTGGACCACGGTGTAGAGTTCCGCAAAACCTACAACGCTGTCTGTATTAATATTGTATTTACTCCGTGACCGAGTTCGTTCGTGAAATATTGATATGGCGGTCGTGTATCAGGAAGATGGCAAAGAGGGTCGCTTTCGTGACGTTAAGACCTGACCAATCAGCGGCGACCAGTCTTTTAACGTCACAACACGGCACGACTCGGCACGACTGGACCCCCCTGCCTTGAGCGAGGCCGAGAATCGCCTGCTGTTAAACCGTGTTGGGGCTAGTGGAAAGACTTACAAGCGTGCTGAGCTGTTCCCGTGGCGTGCTAATCCGTGCTAGTGGGAAAAGGCCTTAAATGACTTCTTTGGCTGCTCTGAAGCACAAAACAGTACACGGCACAGAAGACCATCCTCCTTCAGATGAGCAGGCCATGAGTCTGGATCCAGCTAGCGTGAAAAGGACCCTCTGCTGGATCAACCCACGCAAGGCAGCTGGGCCAGACAACATACTGGGTTGCATCCTGCAGGACTGTGCAGAGGAGCCTCAAGAATGTCCTGGCCAACATCTTCAACATCTCCCTGATTCAAGCTGTTGTCCCCCGTTTCAAACTGCCACCCATACTACCAGTCCAAAGAAGCCTGTCCCATCCAGCTATAATGATTACCGGCCGTAGCACTGACCTCCTTTATAATGAAGGGTTTCAAGCGGCTGGGTCCATGCAGAACCATCAGGTCCATCCCGTCTCCCCTCCATGACCCATCTCAATTTGCATATTGGTCAAATAGCTCCACAGAAGATGCCATCACTGCTGCTGTCCATCCCAGCCCTCACCCACCTGGACTCAAAGAACTCCTACGTGCAAATTGCTGTTCTTGGACTTCAGTTCAGCATTCAACACAATTATCCACCAGCATTCTGATACAAAAACTCAGACACTTGGGACTCAAAACCTCTCTCTGCTATCCCTAGGGTGCTGGCGTTTCCTCACAGAGAAGGCCACAGGACGTGGGGATTGACAGCAACACCCTTCCCCAGACCATCACACTGAGCAAGGGACCCCGTGCTCAGCCCATGCTCTTCACCCTGCTGGACATGACTGCTACCAGCCTACAACATCAACCAATCACCCAAGTTTGCAGATAACTCATGACGGTGGTGGGCCTCATCTCCAACAACGAGGAGGCCAAACACAGAAATGAGGTGAGCCAACTGGTCAGCTGGTGTAAAAACAATAACCTCTTCTTGACGTGAGAAAACCATGGAGATTGTGGTCGACTTCAGGCGGGGTCACACACAGCACCCCCTCCGTGATCATCGACAGTGCAGCTGTGGTCAGGGTGAGCAGCACTAAGTTCCTGGGGGTGCACATCTCCGAGGACCTCTCTGGTCCAATAACACCACATCACTGGCCAAGGCAGGCTCAAACTCGCCTCCATTTCCTCCACAATCTGAGGAAGAGCATGAGTCTCACGCCCCATCATGTGCTCTCTCACCCCAGGGCCACTCCTGTGAGAGCATCCTCACAAGCTGCATCACAGTGTGGTAATCCGGAAGCTGCAATCACCTCCTGCCGGAAGACACTATACCACCACAGTGAACAGCAGCCAGCAAGATCATCGGTGTCCTCTGCCCCGAGTCTCAGACATCTACCTCACCCGCAGAGATCATCCACATCACAGGCGACATCTCTCCCACCCCTGACACGCCCTCTTCTGCCCCCAGCCTCAGGAAAAAGAGTACCTGAGTCTCCAGGCCCGCTCCCAAGACAGCTAAACAGCTTCATTCAATCAAGGCCATCAGGACCCTGAACTCTGTCCACTTCCTCTCCCCGGATCAAAACACATCTCACCCACACATAACATACCTCATGCTGAAGGCACAGAAAGACTGGCACACCAACAGTAATACATTTTGCTGCTGTATGTCTCTGCACTTTAACTGCAACATTTGCACAAATGCCATATCTGCTGCTGTCTGTCTGTCATTGCAATATTGATCATGTGCAGTCCTATCTGTTACTATCTGCACCTACACTATCGCATTGCACTGACAACTACGGGTATTACACCTCTAGTTTTCTGTATATTGGATTGCTGGGTTTCATCATTGTTAATTATTTATCTCTATTTGCACTATGGCCCAACCCATGAGTCAGGTAGTATCGGTTTTCATGGTTATCCGGTAGCAAGTACGCCAATGTCTGACCTGACACACAAAAAAAAAAAAAAATGGGTTGGGCCATCGGCGACATCAACCGGCCATCCCCACCCTTCCGAGGGCGTGGAGGGTGAAACAGGGCATCCTGGCAGAACTAAAAAACAACATCTGCCACAGGTCTGTGGTGGACCACTCCCAGTTACACAGGGTGGAGACTGGACATCCTGGCAGATATAAACAATCTGTCACAAGGTCTGTGGTGGGCTGTGCCAGTCAGTGCATTGTGACATGCACTACACAAAGAGCAGAGATAAACAAACCTATCATCTGGTCAGTCACTGCAACAGATACTGGAGTCAGTTTGTCTTAGCCTGTCCTTGCCACTGATAATACCTTTATCTGCCAAGAATGTGCTGCTAGTCCAGCAAAAGCTAGCAGTACTCAAATACTTTGCAAGCAGTTTCATGAAATGGTCAATCAGAAAGCAACTCATACCGGCTCGGGACGTCGCCCGGGCTTACAAGGTCTGCGCTGATCTGTTCACACTCCGACAGGCAGTGAAAAGTAAGCTAGGAGCAGGAAGACAAAAGAAGAGGAAAACAGCAGCCTTGTGTGTAGCAGAATGGAATGTACGCACTCTGTTGGACAGAACAACATCACAGCGCCCCAGAAAGACAGACCGCGCTTGTGGCCCTGGAAATGAGCAAGGTACAATGTAGACATAGCTGCACTTAGTGAAACAAGATTTCCTGGATATGACAGCTTGGAAGACCATGGGTACATCTTCTTTTGGAGTGGGAGATCAACTCAAGAAAGGAGAAAAGCAGGAATGGGCTTTGCAGTTAGAAAGGAGATAGCAGCAATGCTTGATGAGGAACCGGTGCCAATCAACGACAGGATAATGACTATGAGGCTCCCACTACAGCGGAAGATGTATGCCACACTCATCAGTGTATATGCCCCAACAATGACCAACACAGAGCAGGTGAAGAAAGAGTTCTACAGTGATTTACGTGAGACTATCAGGTGTGTACCAACTGATGACAGGCTGATACTCATTGGAGATTTTAATGCCAGAGTTGGTTCGGACACTGAGAAATGGAAAGAAGTGCTAGGCAGTCATGGAGTAGGCAAGTGCAATGCTAATGGAGAACTTCTACTTGCACTATGTTCAGAGTACAACCTTGTGATAACCAACACTCTATTTAAGCACAAGGACACACACAAGAAGACATGGATGCACCCAAGATCCAAGCACTGACACTTATTAGACTACATCCAAGTCAGGCAGAGAGACATAAGGGATGTATTGGACACCAGAGCAATGAGAGGCGTGGACTGTGGTACTGATCAGTTATGCTGAGATCTAGATTAAGGATTTGGAGACGAAAACAGCACTGGAGGACGGGTGCGAAGCCACCACGGAAGCTAAAACACCTAGTGCACTGAAAGGCAAAAGAAGCAGGAAGAACTTACACAGGAAAGGATATGGAAAAACTTGAAAGACTGGGACAGCAACAACTCAGAGAATGACATAGAAGAGAAATGGGGCAACACTGAAGGATACGTTGTATCAGACTGCGAGTGATGTGTTAGGCTACCCTGAGAGGAAACATCAGATTGGATGATGAGCATGATGAACACCTGAAGAAACTACTAGAAGCGAAGGAATCCAGCTAGGCAGGAAAACCTACAGTGTAACACAAAGGTCGAAGAAGATGAAATACTCAAAGGCTCAGAGTGAGCTACAGAAGTACACCAGAGAGATGAAGTCCAACTGGTGGGATGAAAAAGTGGAGAAACTTCAAACTGCATCAGACAGGAAGGACATGAAAACATTCTTCACAGGTTTGAGAGAAACCTACAGCCCTAAACCAAGAGGACTGATCCAACTAAAGGCTATGGATGGTGAAATGGTTTTGCAGGAGAAAGACAAGATCCTGGACAGATTTGCAGACCACTTTGACCAACTACTAAACAACCCTGGAGATCTCACCGAAGAGGCTAAAGAAGCTCCAGTGCAGCGACCAGCTGTATCAAGTCTGGATGAACCACCAAATTTTGATGAACTAATGGCAGCTATCAGGATAACACAGGATGGTAAAGCTCCAGGAAGGGATGGAATTCCAGCAGAAGTGTGGAAATTTGGTGGTGTTCAGCTGACCAACTGCCTGCACAAGCTCATCCAAGAGATATGGGATGCCCAGAAAGTACCTCAAGACTGGAAGGATGCAAGTATTGTGTCTCTGTTCAAGAAAGGTGACAGGAAAGATTGTGGAAATTACCGAGGTATATCACTGCTAGCCACTGTTGGTAAGATTCTCTCACATGTACTACTTAACAGACTCAGTGAACACATCTCACAGAATGTACTACCGGAAACCCAGTATGGCTTTAGAAGTGGAAGAAGCACAATGGACATGATTTTCTGCTTGAAACAGGCTCAAGAAAAGTGTATTGAACAGAACATGCCACTTTATGTAGTCTTCATAGACTTCAGTAAAGCCTTCGATACTGTTTCGCGACAAGGACTTTGGCAGGTACTCAAGAAATATGGTTGTACAGAGAAGTTTTTCAGCCTGATCGAGGCACTCCATACAGGTATGCAAGCAAATGTGGCAATGAGTGGTTCAGTATCTAAAGACTTTTCAGTAAGCAACGGGGTGAAACAAGGGTGTGTGCTGGCACCTACACTTTTCTCGCTATATCTGGCAGCCATGCTTGAGATGGCCTTCAAAGACACTTCAGAAGGAGTATAATTCAAACAAGGAAAGAAGCCAGAACTTGTCCAATGTGGCACAGTTTAAAGCCAAGAGTAAGACATCGATAAAGTAGTAAGAGAAATGCTCTCTTTGCGACGACAGTGGTCTGGTTGCACACAGCGTGGAAGATATGCAATCTTTAGTGGAGAAATTTGCAAGAGCAGCTAGCCAATTCAGCCTCCAAATCAACATCAAGACGACAGAGTGCCCTTTATCAACCACCAAAGTTCAGTTATCACCATCACTACCAGAAGAGATCAGCATTGGTACAGAGCCACTAGTCAAGTGCAAGACTTTAAGTACCTAGGGAGTACTGTTTCAGAGAATGCTAAGGTTGGAGGATGAACTATCTCTCAGAATGGGAAAGAGCAAGCGCTGTGTTTGGAAACTTGAGGGAGAGACTGTGGAACAATCGACATGTGTCTATCTGTGTGAAATGCAAAGTGTACAGAGCAACAGTACTGGATACTCTATTGTTTGGTGCTGAAATCTTGGACTGTCTACAGAGTGCAGGTGAGAAAACTCCACGGCGTACATGATGAGACACCTTCGAGCATAATGAACATCTCATGGAAAGACAAGATAACCAACATAGAAGTGTTGAAAACAAGCCTGGTCTACCATCAATGGAGGACATTGCTAATACAGATGACCTGAGATGGCTCGGACATGTTGAAAGGTATGGACACCAGCGTCTCCCTCGGCAGTTACTCTACTCACAGTTATGCGAGGGGAAAACTCATATGGTAGACCCAAGGCTCAGATTTAAAGACACTGGTAAAAAGAAACTTGAAGAAGTTGGACATAGACAGGAGCTCTGGCATGCGGAAGGCTAAGGACAGAGCTGTGTGGAGGAATCTGATATAGACCTAAACGAAACAGTCATCTGTCGCCCAGGACAGACTGCTATGATGATGATGATGATGATAATGATGATTTGCACTATGGGAAGTCGGGAGTCTATCTTTTGTCACCATGAGAGCTCAGTGGTGCACTGGGGCAGCACTAGTAAGAAGGTTGTGGCTTCGATCCCACCCCCCTGACCATCAGTGGGCCCCTTCTGTGTGGAGTTTGCATGTTCTCTCCGTGTCTGGGTTTACTCAGTTTCCTCCTACAGGCCAAAAACATGCAAGTTAGGTTAAATGAAGACTCTAAAGTCACCCTACGTGTGAATGGTTAAGGGAATGGCTTTGCACCGTGGCTGCCTCATCCATCTAGTGGATGCCCTAAATTTCTCTCTGGGATTAAGAAAGTATATACAAAAAATTGCACAATGGGTTGGATTACTGTACATAGACTGTTGTTTTTGTTTTTTTGTTTTTTTCCAGCCTTATTCCTTTTTCTTTTTTATATTGCACGCACCACTGAAGAGAGAGAGAAATGCCATTTCTATTCTCCTGTATGTCCTGTACAAAGAGACAATATCCAGGGGGATCCCGTGCAGTCTCACCATATGCTGGACGAGTAGGTCCGCCGTCTCCTTCGCCGTAGGCAGCCCCTGCAGGGAATGAAGTGAGAGGCCTTGGAGAACCTGTCGTCAATGGTGAGAACAACAGTATGGTTATTAGAAGGTGGGAGGCTGGTGACGAAGTCCAACGCCACATGGGACCAGGGCCTGCCAAGAATAGGGAGAGGGTGGAGCAGCCCGGCTGGAGGAGAAGAAGACGTCTTGCCAGCGGCACACTGGGGGCAGGTGTGGATGTAGTCCCCAACGTCCTTTTGAAGGGAGGGCCACCAAAATGTCCTCTGGAGGAGCGCCCACCACTGCCAGGACCCTCCCAGGGTGGCACGAGAACCTGGATGCGTGGGCCCAATGGACTGACTTCGGCCCCCGAACGGCCAATGGGACTAACAGCCTCCCGCTGCGCTCCCCCGCTTGGGTCCGCCTCGGCGTCCCTGTGCCATCAGGACCCTCTCCCCCCCTCTGATGCCCCACGAGACAGCACCCCACGACACACGAAGGAGAAAGGATAGGATGATCAGTTACTTCAGTAGCATCCGAGGCGAACTGCCTAGAGGGAGCGTGCGGTTTGGTGTTTTTGGACCCGGGGCGGTACGTGATGGTAAAGTCAAAGCGTCCAAAGAACAGGGACCAGCAGGCTTGGTGAGCATTCAGGCACTTGGCCATCCTGAGGTACTCCAGGTTCTTGTGGTCTGTCCAAACCACGAATGGCTGAGAGGCCCCCTCCAACCAATGGCACCACTCCTCCAGCGCGAGCTTGACTGCCAGAAGTTCTCTGTCACCATTGTTTGTAATTCCGCTCCGCAGGGACAGCCGACGATTGAAGAAGGCACAAGGCCAGATCCCTGCCATTCTGTCAGGGACACTGAAAACAAATGGCTCCCACCCCCGAGTCCGAGGCGTCCCACCTCACCAGGCACTGGATCGCAGGGTCCACCTGAGCCAGGATGGGGGCGTCAGAGAACATCTTCTTGAGGAACTCAAAAGGCCCCAATGGCCGCCTCCTCCGTCACCGGAAAGGGACCTTGGGAGAAGCGAGACGTGTCAGGGATGAGAGCCAATAATGCTGTAATTTTGCACGAAGCGGCCTAGGTAAAAAATTGGCGAACCCCAAAACTGCCTGAAGCTGCTTCCTGAAGAAGGGAGTGGGCCATTCTCACCGCCTTTACCTTGCTGGGATCTGGGAGGATTTCGTTAATGGGAGATTATGAAGCCCAGGACGGCATGGTCTTGGAGGCATGGAACTCGCACTTCTCGGCCTTGACGAAAAACTTATTTTCCAGAAAGCCGCTGCAAACCTGCCTCACATGCACCGATGCTCGTCCAATGTCTGTGAAAAAATTAAGATATCGTCAAGATAGACAAACACAAAAACACCCAAGAAATTCCTCAGCATGTCATTGATTAGGCACTAGAACACAGTGGGGGCATTGGTCAGACCAAACGGCATAACAAGATACTCAAAGTGACTGCTGGGGGTCCAAAACCCTGTCTTCCGCTCGTCGCCCTCCCGGATCTGCACGAGATAGTAGGCATTACAGAGATCCAGCTTGGTGAACCAGGAGGCCCCCTGGAGGGAATCGAATGCCGTGCTAATCAGAGGAAGGGTGTATTTGTCCTTGACGGTAATGTTATTTAATTCCCTAAAATCAATGCATGGCCTCAATGAACCGTCCTTCTTGCCAACAAAGAAAAAACCCGTCCCCACCGCTGAGGATGATGGCCGAATTATGCCAGAGTCTAAGGATTCTTTAATATAAGCCTCCATGGCTTCCCGCTCCGGGAGGTGACGGGCTGTACAGACGACTCGACGGCAGCCGGGCTCCGGCACGGAGGTCGATGGCGCAGTCATAAGGGCGGTGAGGGGGGAGGGAAAGGGCCTGGGTCTTACTGAAGGCGGCCCCAACATCATGGTACTACGGGAGGAACTTTGGTACAGGATTCGGGGGGAGGGGTGATGGGAGCACCCAGGGGCATGGATGGTGAGCAAGCGGCTGATTGCAAACAGGCGCCGAGACAGAACGAGCTCCAAGACATCACGTTCCCAGAGCGCCAGTCGATGGAGGGATTATGGAGGCATAACCAGGGGTAGCCGAGAATCACAGGAGAAGAGGAGATTGGCAACACAAAAAACCTCAACTCCTCCTGATGATTCCCAGAGATAATGACAGACACTGGGGCGGTCTGCTGAGACACTGTGGCAAGGGGGGCTTTGTACAAAGCGATGAACCTAAGTGGGGTTCTGAGTGATTGACAAGGAAGGCCCAACTGGGTCGCCAGATCCCCCGAAATAAAGTTCTGTTCCACCCCCGAGTCAATTAATGCATGTAACCAGTTTCATATGATTGTGAATGAAACAAATGGAGAGAAGAAATCTAGAGAGGGGATTAAGTTGAGGTGAGTCCCCCTACTGCGATGCAGGGACTCCCCCTTTTGGCCGTAGAGGGCATGACGCTACCTCGTGCTTCTCGTTCCCACAGTAAAGGCACAGCCCCAACTCGCGGCAGCGCTGTTTTTCCACGAGAGATAGCCTAGATGGTCCCACTACCATAGGTTCCGGGGCCTCGGGGGAGTCAGCGTGAGGTACAGCCAATAGGGGAGGCTGAGGGGCGTGATGATAGTGGGCACCCAAGCAACCGAAAATCCTGCACTCCGCTGCCCATTCCCTTAGTCTGTTGTCGAGGTTTATGGCCAGGGAAATTAACTCGGTCAGCCTAGTCGGTTTTTCTAAGGGGGCTAGCTCGTCCCGCAGGCTAGGGCTAAGACTTCTGGTGAAGATGCTGCACAGCAAGGCGTCCTCCCACCCCACCTCTGTGGCCACCACCCGGAAGTCGACGGCGTAGTCAGCCACGGACTTGGTACCCTGTCTCAAATTCAGCAGCCGGGAGGTAAGCACATTATTGCGGTCAGAGTGGTCAAACACCTCCTTAAACTCACGACGAATGATTATAAGTCAAGCGGTGTAACTCGCCCTAGCATAACGGGTATGACAAGCTAGCGTCGCCCTTCCAATAAATTAATCAGCCAATTTGGCTGTGATCTGTGGGGGAGTCCCCGGGCACCCGCTGAAAAACTATCTCGCACTGCATGATGAACCCCCTAGCCTCCCCTAGTTTACCACTAAAATGGGTGGGAGTAGGAATGGGAGTTAGCGGGAAGGAAGGGCCCCTGCCCGGGTTGGCCGGAAAGGGAGCTAGCGTGAGCTGAGGAAGCTGCTTGCGGCCAAAAGGAGCAGAGGAAATGCCTGCGGGCCTGCCAGGAATCCAACGATCTGTTACAGGGGCTAATTGGGTGAGGATAATTTGCTGTTGATAAGCTAATTGATCTAGCCGAGTCTACAAGTTGTTAACTTTGCTCGCCAAAGCACTGTCAGCTGGGTCGTTTTGGCAGAGGTCATACTGACATGGTGTATAGACCCAGTGACAGACACAGACTCAGGTATAGATACAATTAAGTTTATTAACAATAATGTGTGTGTGTATGCTGTGTGTGAATGTGTAGTCTGATGCCGCTGGGGGAGACACACCGTACAACCTGGCAACCCTGGGAACACACAGAAGCAGGGACAGTTAGGGGTTATCACCGATGAGAATGAGCAGTTAAGTTCAAGGCTTACTGTTAGTAGAGATGTTGCACTGCTCAGGTTTAGCTCGGCGGCTACAGCCAGGAAGACAGTGTTCTCTCTTCTTGTCACGGCAGCTGGAGGTGAAGATGTGCAGGATGAGTGGTGCGGCATAGTCCGCCTCCAGGAAGATGGTCCGCTGCCACAGAGAGGGAGAGATCCGCCACCACGGAGCTCTGCCTGTGCACAGGGGACTGGTGGAAGGATTAGAGGAATGAGCTGGGCTTACTTGGACTTGAGAAGGAACTTCCCGAAGCAGGAGGGCTGGAGGCTTGGAGCGAGGACAAAGGTAGACTATGGCTGGAACTCAGGAACAAAGACGAAGGCAGGTGAAGGTTGTATGAAGTGTAGACAGACGACTCTGCACAAAACTCAGGGCAGCATGGTTTATGTAGCCCCGGTCATGATGAGGAACAGGTGTGCGTGCAGCTGAAGGGAATGAGCACTGAAGCAGACCATTACACATTCTTTTTTTCTGTAAACTTGCAGTGCAGTTCTTGTAAATGTGCAACTTTTTTCTCATAAATTTATGACTTTTTAATTTGTATTTTTAAACTTATCAAACATGCCATGCACCACCGTCACATACTTCAAGAGTGGCAGAGAAGTATGTGAGGGAGGTGCAGGACATGTATAAAGACAGCGAGAGATGTGCTGTAGGAGTGACAGATAGATTCAAGGTGGAGGTGGGATTGCATCAGGGATCAGCTCTTAGCTTCTTCTTGTTTGCCATGGTAATGCGGAGGCTGGCAGACAAGGTCAGGCAGGAGTCTCCATGGACTGTGATGTTTGCAGACAACATGGGGGTAGTGGTGGCCTAATGATTAAGCTGGATTCATGGCACTTTTCCACTCTGGTCCGCTGAGGTGCATGTCCGCTTTGGATGAGGCCGGCATGCATGTGGTTGTGTATATGTTTCACTTTTTCATCAACCAGTGAGAGAAAGGAGCAGGTGGAAGAGAACCTAGAGAGGTTGAGGTATGCACTGAAGAGATGAGGAATGAATGTAGAAGCAAGACAGAATACATGTGTGTGATGGAGAGGGAGGCAGGTGTAACAGTGAAGATGGAAGGAGTAGAGGTAATGAAGGTAGGTCAGTTTAAATACCTGGCATCAACCATCCAAAGCAATGGACAGTGGACAAAGGTGAAGAAGAGGGTGCAGGCAGGGTGGTGTGGGTGGGCACGAATGTTGTGGTGATTTGTGACAGAAGGATAGCAGCTAGAGTGAAAAGGAAGATATACAAGACAGTAGTGAGACCTGCTATGATGCATGATTTGGAGACGATGGTACTGACAAAAAGGCAAGAGGCAGAGCTGGAGGTGGCAGAGTTGAAGATGCTAAGATTCTCATTGGGAGTGACTAGGAGGAACAGGACTAGAAATGAGTATGTCGGAGGGACAGCTCAGGTTGAATGCTTTGGAGACAAAGTAAGAGAGGCAAGACTGAGATGATTTACAGAGGAAGATGTAAGCGCTAGAATGAGATGAAGGCAGATGATCTTCTGTTACGACCCCTAAAGGAAGCAGATGAAAGGAGACTTGTATTTTTAAAACTTTTAGAATTTTTCAACTTTTTACTTGTCATGAACCAAGCCCGTGTTTCCTGGGGGATCGGTTCTGATTGATCTTGGTGGCTCAGGCAGTGGGTTTATTATGCGGAGTGTTATGACCCGAGCGCTAATGTTATTTGTGCTCGGGCTATTCCTGTCAGGTCTTGACAGCGGCGTTGTTATTCCGGCTCTCCAAGCTATTATTGTGACAGCGCTTGGGGAGGCTTCCACTCAGCTGTCAAGACCTGAACAGCTGTTCTGCATTTGCGGTCGTTAGCGGCCGGCTTCTTAAACCGACACTAGCGGCTGCATCCTTGCAGCAGTGTCCGTCGCTGATCGTCGGAGCAATCGTACGTTACGGATGATTACTACATTGCCCGTCTGTGGTGTGACCGTCTCATCCTGTGGACCCGTGAGTAAGCTTATTAGCCTTACGCCTCCCTGTGTGTGGACTTGTTGGTGTCATAGCCTCAGCGGCCTGTATTATTGTGATTTTCACCGTAATAAAAACTTTAACACAACTCTCTGGTGACGGTGTGGCGTCTTATGGTGGCTCGCGAGGGCCACCGCATGACAGTACACTACTGCCACAAAACGGTGTTTACGGTGACGCCAACCCGAGACGCCTTTCACCAGTGAGTTAGTGTCATTAGGACATCGCTTTTTCCTGTCTGGGTATGGTGTGCTGGAGGAATGCCGTCGTGGAGGGGCCGCGCTCGGAGTCCGAGCCACGAGCTGGCGGACGTCCTGGAATACATGGATGAGACGCTCATCTCTGCTTCCCTCCTGGACTACAACCATGACGTACACTGGTACCTGGACTGTGCTGAGGATGTACTCAATCATCTTTCTCCCCGCTACGCCGACCACCCAGAAGTCGATGCGAGGAGGGCTGAAATCGCCGCGCAACGCGAGATACTCCGTATGGTGGAGGAGGACTACGGCAAGAAGCAGAGGAGGAGGCATTTCCGCTCCTCGCCTTGGGATCCCGTTCCACTCCAGGAGTTCGCACCATCTGGGGGCCGTCGTAGACGTCGGCGTCACAGCCAAGGGTATCCCCAGCAAGCTCCTGTTCCGGATCCAGTTCCGAGCCGCCGGAATGACCCAGTCAACCAGTCAGCTGTCTCTTCGGCGTCATGTCAGGAGGGAATTCCTGCAGCCTCTCTTCCCGGGCCATCTTCCCCTGCTGTCCAGTCAGCATGTTGTGCCCGGCCCGCTTCGGCTGTCGCTCCCTCGTCCTCGACGCCTTCTCCAGCTGCTGTGTGTGACAAGAGCCCTGCTTCGGCAAACCCTGCCCATGGGTCCTCTCTTACCATCCAGCGAGCGAGGGAAGGAGCAATGGCCTCTACAGCTGGCACCACCCTCCCTTCGGGAGACAGGCAAGTTCATGTTCACTCCCCTACTTATAATAGTGATCTGTCTTGTCTGACTCCTGGGGGTGGAGTTCGGGGTTTGCAGCCCCCCGAGCTCCCACCACCAGCTGTAGTCATCTGTTCTGAACCTGCTGCCTCTGTGTTTTCCTCCGCTGAGCAGTCCTCAGTGTTAGGCCTACGTCGTCGAGCGAGGAGGAAGCCTGCAGCTCTGGGAATAATCCCGGCCCCGCAGCCACATTTTGGGCAGAGGAGAAGAGCGGACTGCGGTGTGGAGCCTGAGCCGACGAGGAAGCGTCCCCGGTTCTCCATGGAGGAGCAGCCCGAGCCAGCGGGTCGAGGGTCCCCTGCCACCACGCTGTGCGGGTTATCGGTGTGGACATCAGCGCGAGAGGATCCAGCTGCAGAGACCATCATGCCAGCTGCGGAGCCTGACGCAGCTGAGTGGGAGCCCGACGACAAGCTTCTACCCAAACCTGGATCGACGGAGTCCTGGATGGCTCCAGAGCCCGAGTGCAGGCAAGTGCTCTTCTTTGTTTTCCTTTGTGGTGTGTTAGAGCATTTTTGCCTGCCTCGCGGGGAGGCGAGCGAGGGACAGCCGTCTGCTGCGCCCGAACTCGTCTCGCTGGGCTCTGGCACTGCCGGGGATATTGATCCCGGTCATCTCTGTTCCTCTGAGCCTCTTCACAGTGTCGCCGGCTTGGAATCTGTCGAGGTCACGGTGCAGGAGGTCCTGAGTTCGGGGGTGGAGGTCGTCGCCGATGCGGTGCCGACCCAGTCGGGGTCCGATGAGGCCCAGTGGGGGTCCGACGTGGGGGCAGCTGTGACCCAGTGGGGGTCCAACGCGGGTGCAGCGGTGACCCGGTCAGGGTCCAACGCGGGTGCAGCGGTGACCCAATCGGGGTTCGAAGCAGGTGGAGCTACAACGGCTGCATCGGTGTGGGTCAAGGTCGGTGGAGGAGCTGCAGACCCTTCGCTGCCTGATGTGATTTGGGCTCGTCATCACGATTATTCCCCTCTCAGGAGCCACCAACTGGGGTCATCAGCGCTGGGGGCCGTTGGAGGTTTTCATCTTGCAGGCTGGCGCTCCCATGTAGTTTCGCTGTCAGGGAGGTCGCCGCACGCTATTCCTCCACAGTTCTGGTGGCTGAGGGATGTGGTTCGGCCACCAGAGGAGCTGTTTTGCCTGTTCGGCGCCCTGGGTCGGCCACCCGATGGACTATGTTTATTGCTGGGTGGTCTGGTTCGGCCACTGGAGGACTTGACTCTCGGGGCCTGGGACTGGGTCAAGCCGCCCGACCATGTACTGTTTTCTGTGACCACCCGTCGGCCATCGGACGCAGGGAGACCACCGGAACTATGCCTGGGGCATTTGGTCTCTGCCTGCCATTGTCTGTTTTGACTGTATGGTGTAAAGGTCATTTGGAATGAGAAGATGGCTGCACGTGTATGTTGCTGTAGTATGTTTTTTTTCTTCCCTCTCATCGGAGGGGTTATAGCGTGTTACCTTGCGGGTTTTCATAGGCACTCTGGTGTTCGAGGATGATGTTTTTGTTTTTCTTTTGTGTTGGGTTAAACAGTACTTTTGTGTAGAATGTGGCAGAGTTTTCATGCACTTGGGTAACTTGGAAGCATACACTGATCCGTTATAGCATTTTGAAGTTTGTGTGAACTGCGTGGAAGGACTTTCATTCAGATGAGTTCCTTATGACCATATGAAGTCATATACTCTGGAGTTAAACAGTTTGTCTGTGGTCACTGTGGGAAAACCTTCTGTGTCGGGTAAATTATGCTCTGTATGGTTTGTGCCCCATGTATTGTAACTCTTGCCCTATTTGTTTCATTGTTACTGTGGGAATGTAATGGGTAGGTCAGGGGATGTGTTTTTTTGGGGGGGGCCTTGTCGGTATTTGTTTCGCTCCCTCCTTGCCTGTTCCTCCATTCACTCGCCCTGTGGGTGGGGGTGGGGGGGGTCTAGGTGTTACAGGGCATTCGGAGCCCGCCTTTGAGGGAGGGGTACTGTTATGACCCGAGCGCTAATGTTATTTGTGCTCGGGCTATTCCTGTCAGGTCTTGACAGCGGCGTTGTTATTCCGGCTCTCCGAGCTCTTATTGTGACAGCGCAATAAGGCTTCCGCTCAGCTGTCAAGACCTGAACAGCTGTTCTGCATTTGCGGTCGTTAGCGGCCGGCTTCTTAAACCGACGCTAGCGGCTGCATCCTTGCAGCAGTGTCCGTTGCTGATCGTCGGAGCGTTCGTACGTTACGGATGATTACTACATTGCCCATCTGTGGTGTGACCGTCTCATCCTGTGGACCCGTGAGTGAGCTTATTAGCCTTACGCCTCCCTGTGTGTGGACTTGTTGGTGTCATAGCCTCAGTGGCCTGTATTATTGAGATTTTCACTGTAATAAAGACTTTAACACAACTCTCTGGTGACGGTGTGGTGTCTTATGGTGGCTCGCGAGGGCCACCGCAAGACATGGAGTGGTGTTTTGATTTCTTGTTTTCATGTCCGTGCACCGTTTCTGTTTCTGCCTGCAACTGCCGCTCTGGCCCGTCCGGCCACGCCCCCCTCTTTCTGACAGCCAGCTGTTCGCCCCGGTAATCATCTTTCCCGCGCTCGCCCAGGTGTTCCCCATTTGTACAAAAGCAGCTCTTTGCTAGACAAACGCCGCTGGATCATTGTATCCGCTGGATGGCTTTGCTCCATTATCTACCCGTCATGTCACTAAGGACTGTATCCGTGTGTGCTCGTTGATATCGCTGTAACTACTCGGACTGCCCCCGCGCTGTGAGTAACTGCCTGTGTTCTGTTCGCCACTGTACTCCTCCAGTGTGTGTGTTGGGCATCCTAGAGGACTCTAATAATGTATCCGAGCTGTCTTGTGTCTGTATGTGTAGTTTTGTGTTAATAAATGTGTGTGTGGTGTAACCCAGCGCTTAAATCCATTCGTCATTTCTTCTCCTTCTCCGTGCGCTGTAAAGAAGCGCACGGAGAGTTTATGACATTACTTGTCTATTTTTTTTTAACTTATAAATTAGCTATGGTTTTCCTGTGACTTTGTATTGTTTCCCTATATAAATTTGCCAAATATTTCAAATAAATTTATTATTTGTAGATTTTCTTGTTTTTTTGTAAATTTCAAACTTTTTATTTGTACATTTAAGATTTTTTTAACTTGTGCTAGTTTCCCTGTAAATATGTAGTACTTTTTATGTAGTTGTATTGTTTTCCTTGTAAATTTGCAACTTTTTCTCATAAATTTAGCAAGCAAATTTCATTCTACTGTACACGATTGGCTGTATGGCCTGAATGACAACAGAGACAGCTTCTTTTTCTTCTAAAGAACAGATCTTGATAAAAAAAAAAAATAACTCCAAGGTTCCTCACAGAACTATTAAGACAGTAACTGCATCCAAACTAAGAGTTTGATTTGGAAAGGTATTTCTAAGGTTTTTTGGACCAACTAGAATGACTTCAGTCTTATCTAAATTTAATAGCAAGAAATTACGTCATCCAAGCTTTGATTTCTTCAAGACAAGCCTTTAATTTGGCTAATTGATTACTGTCATCTGGCTTCAATGACAAGTATAATTGTGTGTCATCTGCATAACAATGAAAATATACAGACGTGGACAAAATTGTTGGTACCCTTCTGTTAATGAAAGAAAAACCCACAGTGGTCACAGAAATAACTTGAATCTGACAAAAGTGGTAATAAATACAAATTCTATGAAAATTAACCAATGAAAATCAGACAATGCTTTTGAATTGTGGTTCAACAGAATTATTTTAAAAAACAAACTCATGAAACAGGCCTGGACAAAAATGATGGCACCCTTAACTTAATATTTTGTTGCACAGCCTTTTGAGGCAATCACAGCAATCAAACGATTTCGGTAACTGTCAATGAGACTTCTGCACCTCTCAGCAGGTATTTTGGCTCACTCCTCATGAGCAAACTGCTCCAGTTGTCTCAGGTTTGAAGGGTGCCTTCTCCAGACGGCATATTTCAGCTCCTTCCACAGATGTTCAATAGAATTTAGATCAGGACTCATAGAAGGCCACTTTAGAATAGTCCAATGTTTCGCTCTTAGCCATTCTTGGGTGTTTAGCTGTGTGTTTTGGGTCATTATCCTGTTGCAAGACCCATGACCTGCGACCGAGACCAAGCTGTCTGACACTGGGCAGCACATTTCTCTCTAGAATACCTTGATAGTCTTGAGATTTCATTGTACCCTGTACAGATTCAAGACACCCTGTGCCAGATGCAGCAAAACAGCCCCAGAACATAACAGAACCTCCTCCATGTTTCACAGTAGGGACAGTTCTTTTCTTGGTATGCTTCATTTTTGCGTCTGTGAACATAGGGCTGATGTGCTTTGCCAAAAAGTTGCAGTTTTGTCTCGTCTGTCCATAGGACATTCTCCAAGAAGCTTTGTGGTTTGTCAACATGCAGTTTGGCAAATTCCAGTCTGGCTTTTTTATGATTTGTTTTCAACAGTGGTGTCCTCCTTGGTCGTCTCACATGAAGTCCACTTTGGCTCAAACAACGACGGATGGTGCGATCTGACACTGATGTACCTTGACCTTGGAGTTCACCATGAATGTGTTTAGAGGTTGTTCTGAGCTCTTTTGTTACCATTCGTATTATCAGTCTCCTCCTGCGGCCACATCCAGGGAGGATGGCTACAGTCCTGTGAATCTTAAAGTTCTGAATAATGTGTGCAACTGTAGTCACAGGAACATCAAGCTGCTTGGAGATGGTCTTATAGCCTTTACCTTTAACATGCTTGTCTATAATTTTCTTTCTAATCTCCTGAGACAACTCTCTCCTTTGTTTCCTCTGGTCCATGTTTAGTGTTGTACACACCATGTCACCAAACAGCACAGTGACTACTTGTCACCCTTTAAATAGGCCGACTGACTGATTACAAGTTTGTAGACACCTGTGATGTTAATTAGAGGACACATCTTGGTTGAACATGTCCCTATGGTCACATTATTTTCAATCTTTTCTAGGGGTGCCATCATTTTTGTCCAGGCCTGTTTCATGAGTTTGTTTTTTAAAATAATTCTGTTGAACCACAATTCAAAAGCATTGTCTGATTTTCATTGGTTAATTTTCATAGAATTTTTATTTATTACCACTTTTGTCAGATTCAAGTTATTTCTGTGACCATTGTGGGCTTTTCTTTCATTAACAGAGGGGTACCAACAATTTTGTCCGTCTGTATGCAGTGCTTTCTAATAATATTGCCTAGCGGAAGCATATATAAACTAAAAAGAATATGGCCTAGCACAGATCCCTGTGGAAAACTGTGACTGAGCTTTGAGTTGGAAGAAAACTCATTAATGGCATGAACAAACTGGAACCTATCAGATAAATAAGATCTAAACCACTGCAACGAAGTTCCATTAAGTCCAACATAGTGTTCTAATCTATCAGGTATCAAGTCTGATCGATAGTATCAAAAGCTGCACTAAGGTCAAAAAGGACAAGTACAGAAACAAGCCCATTATGAGATGTGATAAGGAGGTCGTTAGTGACCTTCATTAAACCTGTTTCAGTACTATGATGAATTCTATACCCTGATTGAAACTCTTCAAATAAACCATTTCCCTGCAAGTGGTCAAATAATTGCCTAGCAACAACTCTTTCTAAGATTTTTGAAATGAAAGGCAGATTAGAGATTGGTCTATAGTTTAACGAAAACTCCTAGATCCAGCGTTGGCTTTTTAAGTAAGGGTTTAATTACAGCAGTTTTAAAAGCCTGTGGTACATGGCCTAATGTTAATGAAGAATTGATCATTTGAAGAATAGAGTTACCAATAAATAGGAAGACTTCTGGTTCTGCCGGAGGTTTCTTTCTATAAGGGAGTTTTTCTTTCCCGCTGTCACAGTGCTTGCTTATAGGGGATTGTTTGATCGTTGGGGGTTTTCTCTGAATTACTTGTGATTTGTGCCTATGTATCTAGCGTCTTGAGATGACTTTTGGTGTGATTAGGCACTATACAAATAAAGTTTAATTAAATTGAATTGAATTGGCAACCCTTCAGTCACCAGCCCACATACCTTAACCATTAGGCCACCACTGCCCCATAAACTTTGTCAATATTTTGTCAAAGCAGGGAGACATTGGTTATGGGCTGAAGAGCCACACGTGGCTCCAGAGCTCCAAGTTGAAGACCCATGCTCTGGAGAATCAAATAATCAGCCTTTTCTAAAAGTGGTTGTCATGGAGTTATTCAGCTTGGAACATTCTCCTCTTCAAAGGGGTCATGACCAAAACTCACCCAGCCATCACACCAATCAGATACACTAGAGGAGTTTGCGTCGACCTCAGCCTGACCTCAGACTGCTGATACTTCCTGTAGCCACACGTCTGTCCTCGAGTCAAACATTACTCACCACGAAAAAACTCCGGCATGGAGGGTCAACTGTTCAGAGATCATCCAAGCCAGTTTTCATGACAACATTGTTTACTTTTTCTGCAAACTGCAAACACCGTGTTGTTGCAGTGACACACTGACAGATGCATTTTACAGTATCCGCCCACATGTTTATCTTGGTGCAATGGAAAAGTCTGTAAATACAACATGTGTGCTCTGGCGTGCGCACACACACACACACACACACACACACACACACACACACACACACACACACACACACACAGAGGATTTGAAGCATAAAAACACACAAGACAAAATCACACAAAACAGTCCGTGATTAAAGGAAAGTTTGCCCTCAACTTATTTTAGACTTGATTTTAGGGTATATTCCAGGTATTGGGGGTTGATGTTGCTACAATTACACATATGGACACACACACTCACATTAAGCCTTGCATGCCTTGAGCCTGATTGCCTTGATTGTTAACCCTACTTCAGGTTGCTGGTTTGTATTTTTTGCTTTTTTGCTCTTCCTGCACTCAAAAGCATAAACTACTGATCATCAAATCCTTGAGGCAAGATTGTCACGTTCACCTCAGGCAGGCAGGTAAGAAGGACTCAATATGCAGGCAGAACTCCAGTATAGCATGATTTTGTTAACAATTAAAGCAAAAGAAACAAAATAATAGCACATGGGCTGGAAACCAACTTAGGACACAATGGATAAATAAACTTACTGAGACACACGGGGCACAGGGTTACCGGCAGGGAAAAACTGAGACACAAACATTCATGACACCACACAAGACTGATACTGAAACAGACATATAAGGCTGTCACGGTGGAGGATAGCGCAACGCCGCGATATGCAGTATATATATATATATAGTATATATATATATATATATATATATATATATATATATATATATATATATATAGTAATATGTACATATGTATACTAGCTGCTCTTGTTTTTTCTTGCCTTCTGATTGTTGCTCTGAGTGTTGCTATCCCTGTGCTGTTGCAATCCTGGAATTTCCCCATTGTGGGACTAATAAAGGCTTATCTTATCTTATCTTATCTTATTGAAATATTTTTAGGACCCCGTGCTCTCGTAATTTAAACAGGGATCATAACCTATGTGGCAAATGATGGAAGCTGTGAGAAACTCACTGCAGTTACGCTCTCAACTTGTGCGTGTGTGACAATTGTGCGGCACTCCGGTCGATTCTGTTAAAAAAAAAAAAAAAAAAAAACTTGATCATTTTCATAAAGCAATGGCAGTAACTCCAGTATTTCAACTCCAGAGTGTGTAGACTGGTTGGAGACTGCAGCGACATTCATCTTATTGAAACAGGACTGCCTCCGTACAGGACCCTGCATGGCTCTTGTCTCTGTGATTTTTAGATTTTTGCCAAAATCACGTTCAAACAAGCAATGAACTATGTAGCAGTTGTTTTGCTCTCATAGCTCAATTGTCAGGATCATAAACACTCCGCTCAGAAGGAAATAACAGGTTTTGTACGCTTCCAGTGCTCACTGTTACGGCTGTATTTAGCAATTCGTCCAAACGCTTCTGTCACTAACTGCCTGCTGGAGTCTGTCTAGAGCAGGGGTGTCCAATCATGTGCCATGGAGGGCCAAGACCCTGCAGGTTTTCTCTTCTACCCAGTCTCTTCAGCAGGTGTTTTCACTTATCAGTAATCGGTGGGAAGAAATTCAGTAAAATCTGCTGTTGAAGACACTGGTTGGAGTTAAAGCCTGCAGAGTCTTGGCCCTCCATGACATATGATTGGACACCCCTGGTCTACAGAGTCCTCCACATGGTGCTGTAGCGGCAGCTCCCGGTGCTGTGGAAGCTTCCACAGTACCGGGTGCAAACATGCTGTTGGCAATAAAAGTATACTTAACATTAACAATTTATTTAATAATCAATAAGGGCACATAAGTGAACAACAAGATTTAGCCATACACACAAAAAAGTGAACACTGCATGTACGGACCTGTAATATGTGATGGAAATGGTCTTGACTGCTGGGGAAGTTTAGTTTTATTTTCTTATTTTCGCACAGTACACATTGAGTAAAACACAAACTACGACCACCGTAAGAGTTTGTGTCTCATTATGGGTCCATAAACCGATTAACGTTAGCCTTCATAGCTCGACTGTCTCTGCTAAGCGCTGTAGCTTTACTGACAATTCCATGGGCAAGCACAGAAAGCGAAAACAAAACCACCATTATCAAAGTAAAAGCCTGCTTTTTTACTTCAGTGTATAAAATAATAAACCTTTCAGGGGGCTATAAACCGCAGTTGTTGCGGTTGCTCGCTATCCTCGCCGGTAGGCTTGTCCATAGCGCGGTATTACATAATTGCGGTTATCGCGACAGCCCTACGGACATGTATACACTGGGTAATCAACAGGACACAGGACAGGTGGGAACAATCAAGGGCAGCAGGAAAGTGGCTGCAGGTGTGGAGAACAGGACAGGCGGGGATGCACGGACAATCACAGACAGGAGATGCACATGAAACATGACAGTGAACATACAGCGCAACAGTACAAGAACAGTACAGAGAGGACTGGCATAAACATAACTGTGAAAATAACAATAACACTACAGGGCAGGACCAGGGAGAGCTAAGGTAAAAACTGAGACCATAGTGATAATCATGATAAACAAGGAATCAAGGTAAAACAAAACTCAAAGTGAGAATGTGGCTATGAGCACGGGAAACATGAGGGCCTGGGAACGATAGGTAAACAAATACAGGGGATACACATGAGACTTACACTGAAGACTAAGAAGGGGCACAGAGAACAATAACGACCAGGACGATGGGGACGACACGACAGACTAGGGACCATGGAGCACAACAATCACAGGGGACCCAGGGGAAGCACAAAAGACAACTAATGCATCAATTATCATAAAATAATCAAGGGGAGAACAAAAATGAACATAAAGCATGGGCATGATCCTACAACTACTGTATGTCCAGATTATGATAGAGCACCCCCCTCCCCCAAGGGCAGAATCCAGATGCCCTCCAAACAAAACAAAGAGCATCCCAATCGCGCGGGAGGAGGGGGACATGGGCACGGCAGAACAAAACAAGAACACAAACAGAGAAAAAAGGTTCACCGGGTGGTCAGCCAAAGTCCCTGGACCACTGGGCTGATGGACATGGCATATCGAGTGGCCGGCCAGAGTCCATGGGCCACCAGACAGATGAGCATGATGTTTCAGGTGGCCTACCAGAGTCCATGGACCACCAGATGGAAGAACATGGCACGTTGGGTGTCCATGGGTCATGAGTCCATGGGCCACCAAACGGATGAGCATGATGTGTTGGGTGGCCTACCAAAGTCTATGGGTCACCAGATGGAAGAGCATGATTCCCCCGTCAGCGTAGGATGAAAGACGTGCACAGCCAGGAGATCAGATGTCGCAGGAGCGTGCACATTGGGCGCGGCAAGAACGCTGAGCTCAGGTGACAGCTGCTGAAGAGTGGCAACCTTGGACGGTGACGGTGGAGCAGTTGTCGACCAGGGTGGAGCGGGCTTCTCAGACGGCCCAGGTGGAGCGGGCTTCTCAGATGGCCCAGGTGGAGCGGACTGCTCAGACGAACCAGGTGGAGTGGGCTGCTCGGATGAACCAGGTGAAGTGTGGTCATCCTATGACTCCACCCTTGACACGGCCACCTCGGCCGAGAGAGGAGAACAAGAGGTCAGTGAGGTGAAACCACAGTCATCACCAGCAGAGACTGGTAGGGAGGACTCTGAAGCATGTTGAATCTGCGCTTGGGTCCCCCCATCAGAAGCAAGGCAAGTCTTTTCTAAAATTGATGTTGAAAATAAGGGAAAAAGTACTTGGCTTAACTCCTGGTCTCCTGCTGCTGGGGTGACAACCTCAGGATGAGACGACGGGGGAGGCACACTGGCCTCTGCAATGGTAGGTGGAAGCACACTGGCTTTTGCAATGACAGGCAGAGGCACACTGGCCTCTGAAATGATTGGTGGAGCATGCAGGTCAGGCGATGGTGGAGCGTGCAACTCAGGCAATGGCGAAGGTGAAGCGTGCATCTCGGATGACGGCAGAGCTGTGGTGTGCACCTCGGAGACAGCTGGAGCTGTGGCGTGCACCTTGGAAATGGTTTGAGCTCAAGTGTGCAACACCATCCTTGACACAGGCACCTCAGACGTGGAGGAAGAGATGGAGGATGGGTCAGTACAGGAACAAGCAGTGGAGCCCAGCGGAGGAAGGTCAGAAGCAGATCAGAGCTGCAACTGAGTTCCCCCATCAGGAGTAGGCAAGACTTTTTTAAGTATACGTAGATGTTAAAAATACTAAAAGTACTTGCCTTAACTCCTGCTCCACTGCCAGCAAAGACCCTGGTGACTTTGAGGCTGGAGAAGCGACTTCTACCACTGGGGGCATTGGAGGGGCAGCAGACGAGGTGCTCTGACATGCAGCTGTGGACGAGGGCACCAGTGTAGCAGCTGTGGGATCCGACCCTGCAGGTGTGATGACGGGCGAAATAGCAGGCATGACAACTGGTGCTGCAGCTGCCGTGGAAACCAGCGTGGGAAGGCCCTCTGGGGCTGGAATACTCTGTGGGGCCGGAGCAGAGACAGAAGAGCAGCGAGGAGGTGAAGAAGCTGGAACGAATTTTGCAGATTAGACACAGAGATAAGCAGTCCAACCAGGCCGGGATAGCTCTGCAAACCAGGGTTATCCTCAATCACTCCAGCCGCTTCGTCCAGGAACCCCATAGGGCAGGGGTGTCCAACCATGTGCCATGGAGAGCCAAGACCCTGCAGGTTTTCTCTTCTACCCAGTCTCTTCAGCAGGTGTTTTCACTTATCAGCAATCAGTGGGAAGAAGTTCACTGAAATCTGCTGTTGAAGATACTGGTTGGAGGTAAAACCTGCAGGGTCTTGGCTCTCCATGGCACATGGTTGGACACCCCTGCCATAGGGCATGGCTAGCCCAGGCATCAGAAATCAGTCCCTTGATAAGCTGAGCTACCCAGCACTCCTGCTTGTCCATCCCAAAGACACAAGTCTGAGTCCGTGTCTGGTGGTGTCATTCTGTTACGTTAACCTCCGGCAGGGGGGTAAGAAGGACTCAATATGCAGGCAGAATTCCAGCGTAACATGAATTTATTAACAACCAAAGCAATGAAATCAAATAACAGCAAGTGGGCTGGAAAACAACTCGGGACACAATGGATAAATAAACTTAATGAGACAGACGGGGCGCAGGGTTACCGGGAAGTGGCTGCAGGTGCGGAGAACAGGATGGGCAGGGATGCACGGACAATCACAGACAGGGATGCACATGAAGCATGGCAATGAACATACAGTGCAACAATACAGGAGCAATACAGAGAGGACCGGCATAAACATAACTGTGAAAATAACAATAACACTACAGGGCAGGACCAGGGAGAGCTAAGGTAAAAACTGAGACCATAATGATAATCATGATAAACAAGGAATCAAGATAAAACAAAACTCAAAGTGAGAATGTGGCTATGAGCACAGGAAACATGAAGGCCTGAGAACAATAGGTAAACAAATACAGGGGATACACATGAAACTTACACAGAAAACCAAGGGAGGACACAGAGAACAATAATGACCAGGACGACACGACAGACTAAGGACCAGGGAGCACAATAACAATCACAGAGAACCCAGAGGAAGCACAGAAGACTACTAATGCAGACAATTATCATAAAATAATCACAGGAAGAACAAAAATGAACATAAAGCGTAGGCATGATCCAATGACCATGCCCAGATTATGACGAAGATAAATGTAGGAGTGTGCATCGCGACAATAGGCTTCCTCATGCAAAAAATATGCATATAACTGATGTGTTAGTAAACGCAACATATGATCAGTTTAAGTGAACTTGTGATATTCACCAATATTTTAGCATTTTGAATTTTTTTACAGGCACTTATGCCCCCTTTACACAGGGGTGGAGATCACTGAGAGATCATTGAGAGATCTGGACAATTTTTGATCTATCAATGATCTTCACTGATATCCACAGTCACCCTGGTCTCCTCAAAGTTTTGACTCAGTCCAAAACACACAAGGACCTCCCAAAGGATCCCAAAGATCAAAAATTGTGCCAATCTCAACGATGGCTGTGCTGTGTGAAAGGGACCTCACAAAATTTATGAGTGGTCAAGACCAATTATTAGTCTTGTGCAAAGAGTTAGCTGTTTTTCCAATCTTAATTTTCACTAAATGACTTTAGAGTTCATTTATCTGAATCAATTTAAAGAGTGAAAAACCCTATAAACTTAATATTTAACTGACATGATCTTTATGCTTTGATTCAAGTTACAATTCTCAATGTATATCTGTCTATCCTGTAGTAACTGAGAGCTGTAGTAAATACAGAGGCATAAAGTTAATCAGTCACACTATGAAGATATGGGAAAGAGTTGTTGAAGCCAGGTTAAGAGGAGAGGGAACAATCAGTGACAGCAGTACAGCTTCATGCCAAGAAAGAGTACTACAGATGCAATGTTTGCTCTAGGAATGTTGATGGAGAAGTATAGAGAAGGTCAGAAGGAGTTGCACTGTGTCTTTGTGGAGAGAAAGCTTATGATAGGGTGCCAAGCGAGGAAGTGTGGTACTGTATAAGAAAGTCAAGAGTGGCAGAGAAGCGTGTGAGAGTGGTGCAGGACATGTATGAGGACAGCGAGATGGTGGTGAGGTGTGCTGTAGGAGTGACAGATGAATTCAAGGTTGGGGTTGGATTACATCAGGGATCAGCTCTGAGCCCCTTCTTGTTTGCCATGGTAACGAACAGGCTGACAAGAAGGTCAGGCAGGGTTCTCCGTGGACCATGATGTTTGCAGATAACATTGTGATCTGTAGTGAGAGTAGGGAGCAGGTGGAAGAGAAGCTGGAGAGATGGAGGTATGTGTAAAGGCTTGAAGTTTTCATAATGTTTTGGGGTCTTCTCAGGGGTAGGTAGCTGTTAGGTATTCATATACTAACAGCAGACAGCATGGACGTGAGGACGCAGGCACGGGTGATGTCATCACGTCGTGCCAATATTAGGAGTCTGGCGGCGAGAGAAGGCCTCTTTTTTGGTGCTCCGCCTCCATGCCAGCCTGTACCTGCTAGGAGTTAGCTTCATAGTTAGCACATTGAAAAAATGTCTCCGGGGGATGTTAAACTGAGAAACCAATTGTTCGAAGGTTAAGTTTTCTATCCCTTCCATAGACATCTTTCACTAGTCCCACACCCTTGTCTGCCCATATTTTAAAGCCACCGTCATTTCTACCTGGAGCAAAGTAATTGTTGCCTCAAATTGGGCTGAAAATGGAAAGGGGAGAGGTTTCATTTAGGTATCTCTGGGTAGCCTGCAAAACACAAATCATATTTTTAACTATAGGGTTAAGTGTAATATTTTTGAGTTTGTTATGTGTGTCAGAGTAAATATGATTGGGAAGAGGAAGCTTAAGAGACAGCGATTCAATATTTCTTCATGCGGGGGGCTTTTCTGCACTAGAGTAAAACATTATTGTTCTTAATTGGGCTACCCAAAAATACGATAGCATTTTAGGGCATTGCAGTCCACTTCCATCAAAGGGCAAATATAAGAGGGACAAGCGGACTCTGGGTGTCTATTGTGCCATAAGAATTGGTTAAAGTTTTTTTAATTTCAAGGAAAAAGTTTGATGGGGGTGGCAGGGGGTATATTTTGAAACAAATAAAGAAACTTGAGGAGAATATTCAATTTTTGTGTATTTACACACGTGGACAAAATTGTTGGTACCCCTCTGTTAATGAAAGAAAAACCCACAATGGTCACAGAAATAACTTGAATCTGACAAAAGTGGTAATAAATACAAATTCTATGAAAATTAACCAATGAAAATCAGACAATGTTTTTAAATTGTGGTTCAACAGAATTATTTTAAGAAACAAACTCATGAAACAGGCCTGGACAAAAATGATGGTACCCTTAACTTAATATTTTGTTGCACAGCCTTTTGAGGCAATCACAGCAATCAAACGATTTCTGTAACTGTCAGTGAGACTTCGGCACCTCTCAGCAGGTATTTTGGCCCACTCCTCATGAGCAAACTGCTCCAGTTGTCTCAGGTTTGAAGGGTGCCTTCTCCATACGGCATGTTTCAGCTCCTTCCACAGATGTTCAATAGGATTTAGATCAGGACTCATAGAAGGCCACTTTAGAATAGTCCAATGTTTTGCTCTTAGCCATTCTTGGGTGTTTTTAGCTGTGTGTTTTGGGTCATTATCCTGTTGCAAGACCCATGACCTGCGACCGAGACCAAGCTGTCTGACACTGGGCAGCACATTTCTCTCTAGAATACCTTGATAGTCTTGAGATTTCATTGTACCCTGCACAGATTCAAGACACCCTGTGCCAGATGCAGCAAAGCAGCCCCAGAACATAACAGAACCTCCTCCATGTTTCACAGTAGGGACAGTGTTCTTTTCTTGGTATGCTTCATTTTTGCGTCTGTGAACATAGAGCTGATGTGTCTTGCCAAAAAGTTGCAGTTTTGTCTCGTCTGTCCATAGGACATTCTCCCAGAAGCTTTGTGGCTTGTCAACATGCAGTTTGGCAAATTCCAGTCTGGCTTTTTTATGATTTGTTTTCAACAGTGGTGTCCTCCTTGGTCGTCTCCCATGAAGTCCACTTTGGCTCAAACAATGACGGATGGTGTGATCTGACACTGATGTACCTTGACCTTGGAGTTCACCATGAATGTGTTTAGAGGTTGTTCTGGGCTCTTTTGTTACCATTCGTATTATGTGTCTCCTCCTGCGGCCACGTCCGGGGAGGTTGGCTACAGTCCTGTGGATCTTAAATTTCTGAATAATATGTGCAACTGTAGTCACAGGAACATCAAGCTGCTTGGAGATGGTCTTATAGCCTTTATCTTTAACATGCTTGTCTATAATTTTCTTTCTAATCTCCTGAGACAACTCTCTCCTTTGCTTCCTCTGGTCCATGTTTAGTATGGTACACACCATGTCACCAAACAGCACAGTGACTGCTTGTCACCCTTTAAACAGGTCGACTGACTGATTACAAGTTTGTAGACACCTGTGATGTTAATTAGAGGACACATCTTGGTTGAACATGTCCCTATGGTCACATTATTATCAATCTTTTCTAGGGGTACCATCATTTTTGTCCAGGCCTGTTTCATGAGTTTGTTTTTTAAAGTAATTCTGTTGAACCACAATTCAAAAGCATTGTCTGATTTTCATTGGTTAATTTTCATAGAATTTTTATTTATTACCACTTTTGTCAGATTCAAGTTATTTCTGTGACCATTGTGGGCTTTTCTTTCATTAACAGAGGGGTACCAACAATTTTGTTCACGGCTGTAAATTCTGCCAATCAATGAAATTTGGAGACTTGACCATTTCTCCACTGATTTAGAAATGTCAGCTAAAATAGGATCACAATTACAGTTAACCACATCTTCCAGTTTTGGAACAATTTGAACTCCTAAATAAGTGAAATTATTTGCGCCACCGCATTGTGGGCAGTGCGGTGGCGCAGTGGTTAGCACTGCAGCAGCATAGCAACTCACCCTTGGCCATGGGATCCCTGGTTCGATCCCAGCCCCTGACCAACAGTGATCTGTGTGGAGTCTGCATGTTCTCCCCGTATCTGCGTGGGTTTACTCCGGGATTTCTCAGGTTTCCTCCCACAGGCCAAAAACATGCAAGTTAGGTTAATTGGAGACTCTAAAGTGGCCCTAGGTGTAAATGTGTGTGTGAATGGTTAAAGGATAACGCCATACCATGGCTGCTTCATCCATCCAGGTGGAAGCCCTCAATTTCCTCTTTGGGGATCAATAAAGTATACAAAATCAAAAATTTTTCAAAAAAAATATATATTCACATTTCTAAAGAGGTGGATGGATTTGTCCTCTCCTCTGAGTTCAAAAGCATTACAGAGGATTTTGAGTTATTAATTTTGTAGCCAGATATAGGTACATCAAAATTTTTTGACTAAGTCTAAAAGAGCCAGGATAGATGTTCGTAGATTTTTAAGAAAAAGAATCACATCATCAGCATAAAGAGCTATTTGATGGTCAAGCCCTCCGAGATTTATACCCGTAATTGTGACATGGTAATAAATGATAGTAAATAAGAATGTGTTCTTAATCTATCCTGCCTGGTTAAATAAAGGTTAAATTAAAAATGGACCCTTACAGCAATGGCAAGAGGTTCAATTGCTAATATCAATAGAAGAGGGGACGGGGTCAACCTTCTCTGCAGCCTTTCCCAATCTTTATTGGTTTTGAGATATTGCTGATGGTAATTATTTCTGCATAAGGATTATTATAAAGGAGCTTAATCCAATTGTAAACCCCCTGCCCCAAACCAAAACGTCCCAGCAGTTCATATAAATAAGGCCATTCTACTCTATCAAAAGCTTTCTCAGCAGCTAATGCCAAGAAAGCTGTATCTGGTGCTTCCCTCTGTTCATGCAAGATATTTAAAACCCTTCTTACATTATGAAAACCCTGGCATCCAACCATGAACCCGTTTTGGTCTTCCTAAATAATGCCTGGCAGAAGGCTCTCCAATCGTTTTGCTAGAATTTTATAAAGTATCTTTAAATCTGAGTTTAAAGGGCTAATTGGTCTCTGTCATGAACCTCCTCATGCGCTTTTACGCATTGCACGGAGGAGGAGAAGAATGGGATTTACGCGCAGGATTCACCACAACACATTTATTAAACACAAAGGCAGACAGGTCAAAAATAAATACTGACAAAAAGGTAATTGTATGCACAAAATGGCTGACGTGATGAGCGTGCAGCGGGCTGACCACTGTGCACCATGGCCACAAACAAATAACACAAACACATATACACTCAGAAGAACTGGGAGTCTTCTAGGAGGCTCGACTGTCAAAGGAGGACAAAGTGGGCAACAGCCTAAGCGTAGCAGTTGTGCCGCACGGGGAAACACTACCAGTCAAGCATAGATAGATAGATTAGTTTATTTGACAGGGACAGTGCAATGAACATAGACAATTAATCAATGACAATCAATCTGATGTGTTGCACATAGAGTGTATAGCTATTAGCTAATTTGCAACTCTTGTCCCTGGATGGGCTTTAGAAAAGAGAATCAAGTAAAAAAAAAAAAAAAAACACAATAACCACATACATCAATGCAAAAAGATTATAAATACACAATTATAAATATTATAAATATTATAAATACACAAATATAACAACCTGATTCACATTTGCCTATTTCAGGCCTCCCTCCCTTCGTCACTCATTATAAACAAACACATTCATTCCTTCCCTTCATTCACTCTCACTTTGCACTTTGAATTCTGTAGCTAAACTGATGTCATGATCATGTATATTAACTTTAAAACGTTGCAGGTTACAGTTTTTGATTGAAAAGCACATTGAGACTGTTTTCTGAAGGTTCAGCAATAGATGGTTCTGGAGGAGCCACTCTTGGACATCAACCATACTTGTAGACAGTACATCTGCAGCCTGTGCTGGAGTCTTGGCAGCTGTGTAAATAACTGCATCATCTGCATAAAGTTGGCATGTTGCAGCTGAGCAGTGTAACGGCAAGTCATTAATAAAAATGCTGAAAAGTAAAGGACCAAGAATGGACCCTTGTGGGATACCCATGCGGTTGTTTAAAAATGAGGATTTATCCTGGTGAACTTTTACACACTGTTCTCTATTCTGGAGATAAGATGCAAACCATTCTAATGTATCTGGGGAGAAGTTAAAAGATACCATTTTGGATAAAAGCAAACTGTGGTTTACAGTATCGAAAGCCTTTTTGAGATCTAGAAAAACAGCTCCTACCACATTACCCCTGTCCAAGGACTGTTTGACATTTTCAATAAGGCAACAATTTGCTGTTTCTGTTGAGTATCCTGGTCTAAAACCAAATTGATGTGGATGAAGAAGTTGACTGTCTTGTAAGTAGTCTATCAGCTGTGTAGCTACAACTTTTTCAAGAACCTTAGACAGGACTGGTAAAATAGAGATTGGGCGGTAATTGCATATATCGTCTTTACTGCCTGATTTATGAACTGGTATGACGACAGCTTTTTTCCAGCCAGATGGAAATGTACTAGACCTAATGGAGAGATTAATGAGATGAGTCAGTGGTTTGATTAATATTTTGCTGTGCATTTTGAGAAAGGAGGTGCTCATATTGTAGATATCATTAGTTTTTGAGTTTGACAGTGTTTTAACAATACCAGCAATTAACTCCTCATTTACCTCATCGATGTGGAAAGAATCTGTTAGAAGTATGGAATTTGTGTTGTTGAGCATATTTGGCAGCACAAAATTTTTTGTTAAGTCTTCCACAGAGCCCACAAAGTATGAATTAAATTCATTTGCCAAAGTAGCCTTGTCACTGACGGTCTTGCCATTGATTCTAAGTTCCTTTACCCCCTTCTGATCGTTTTTTTTATTAGTTAAGTTATTTAAATGCCTCCATAGGGAACTGTTGTTACCCTTTGCATGATCTATCAGTTTATTGTAATAAGATACTTTTGATTTTCGCAGCTCATGTACCACTTTATTTCTTAAACTTTTGTACACAAGATGATCATTTTGTAGTTTAGAGGTTAATGATGTTTTCAATGCATAGTCTCGCCTCTTCATAAGTTTTCTTATTTCATTATTTAACCATTGTAGGCTAATCTTCTGTTGTCTACTTTTAATTTGCTTTGTAAATTTTTCTATAGACTTTGTGATTGTTGCAGTTATAAAATTACAACAATCATCTACTGTACTTCATATATTGACATGAGCTGCTCCCAATTTTGATTCTCTAAGTAATGTTCAAACTCCTCATTTTTTGATTTGGGAATAATAAAATTTGATTTGTCAATATCGACTCCCCCAAAATACTGTAGTCGCTTTTTAGTAAGCAGCACAACTGCACAGAGAAACGCTAACAGTTTACTCACAGAGCAGGAATAGTCCCAGAAGTCCAATACTCCAGCGAGCACACACAATCCCTCATTGACTTTGACTGTCATACGACGATTAACGACCGTATGATAGCGCAATGGTCCAGCAGTGTTTGACTGGCAAAGGCCGCCTAAGTAAGACACTGCTGGCACCACAAATTGAGCACACATGGACGAGGTGCCAGAAAGACAATTACCAGGGTAAGAAGGGAGAAGGAAGCTCCGGCGTCCTCAGGCTGGCCCAAAGCATCCTCGGAGGTCCTGATTTGGGGCACAGATGCACCCTCGGTGGCCCCCAACCGGGTCAACACTGCACCCTCGGTGGCCCCGACTGGGCCAACGCTGCACCCGCAGCGACACCCAGCTGGAGCTCTGCAGTACCCATGGTGGACTCCAGCTGGAGCTCAGCAGCACCCATGGTGGACTCCAGCAGAAGCTCAGCAGTACCCGTGGTGGGCCCTGACCGGGCCAATGCTGCACCCTCGGTGGACCCCATGCTGGAGCGTGGCATCCATGATGGGTCTGAGCAGGAGCGCAGCACCCACATCGGGCTGATCCTGGATTGCAGCCCCCACGAGGGTCCAAAGCCAGCCTGCTGCACCCATGGAGATACAGCCTGCGGAGGGACCCACACGACGGCCTCAGGCAGCAGGGGAGCTGGACCTACGACGTCGTCAGGCAGCGAGCCCGGTTCCAAGGCAACCCCTGGTGACGATGGCTCCTCTCCGGCGACCCTAGAAAGAAACTCAGGAGTGAGAGAAGAAACCAGGTTATTAGGGTCGCCGGCAGCAGCGGAGCCTGGCGAAGGGAGTTCAGATGCAGCTACGCACTGCACCCAACCCTCCTCATCTAGAGCCAGATAAGATCTCTCTAGTACTGATAATAGAAAAACAAGAGAGAGGACTTGCCTGAGCTTGAGCTCCAGCGCCATCCAGGAATCCGTCAATCCCAACGATGAAGACTCGGGCCCAGCCTCCAAGAGGTCCAGCTCAGGCTCCCAATCCGCTGCAGTCGCCTCCACATCTGACAAGATGGTGATAACAGTCCTCATGTCCTCAGGTGAAGTAACCCCTGCTGGATGTGGATCCGGCGAGTGGGCTGAGGGCTGGCTCCGTGCAGGCTCTGGAACAGGATCCTCCACGGCCTCAGGCTCCTCCATCGTCCAGCGGCTAGGTTCCAAGGACAGCACTCAGGACAGGCACTCACTCACAAGGACAGCACCAAGGACACTCAGGAAAAATTGAAGGAGACACGGAGAGGGGAAGAACAGAATTAATATTTGCAGCTGGAGGAGAGGACCCAGCGGACTGCTGAAACTGGCCTCTCCCTCGGGAGACAAGCAACATTCAGTGTCAATAGATGGTATAAAATGAAAAAATACTTGCCTGTCTTCCCAGTCTTTGATGTTCCCAGCTGCAGGCAGCAGACAGTCATCCCTCTCTGTGTCAGCGGTGACATGGGCCCCTTTGAAGACTTGTGGAGGGGCCATCTCCACGACGACGGAGGTGGCCGTTCCCGGGGTGACCTCAGCGGTCTTCACAGCAGCTGGAGGGAAGAGGGCTGCTGGAGACGATGAGGGACTCTCCCATTGTTTCCTTGCAGGATGACACCATCTGTGGGGTGCTGGAGTAGGATTAGTTGGAGCAGGAGTGGACGTAACACTCTGGCGTGAAGCAGGACGGACGGGGCCCCAGGAGCGCTCCCCCTTCGGCGTGAGCCCGGTCTTCTTGGAGGATTTCCTCACTCCTTCACAGTGCCCATGCTGCAGTGCTGCCAACCGGGTAATCGTCTCCACTCCCTCTGCATGCTGACAGAACTGAGAGCACCGCAGGACCTCTGCCTCCACCAGACCCACGTACCATAGTATATCCTCCGGGGTGGAATAATTGCTTGCCGATGCAAGTAGTCCGTCAATGTCCATCAACACTCGGCAGCATTACCATCCCAGACTCAATGGATAACTCCGACTGGACACCTCCATAACTCCAACACAGGTAGGTAGAAAAAAAGAAAAAACAGTTCAAAAGAAAAGACAGATGTGTGGGTGAATCCGCTAAATCCTGGCTGGCTGGACCATTCTGTCATGAACCTCCTCATGCGCTTTTATGCAGTACACGGAGGAGGAGAAGGAAGAATGGGATTTACACGCAGGATTCACCACAACACATTTATTAAAAACAAAGGCAGACAGTTCAAAAATAGACTGACAAAAAGGTAATTGTATGCACAAAATGGTTGACGTGATGAGCATGCAGCGGGCTGACCACTGCGCACCATGGCCACAAACAAATAACACAAAAACACATACACTCAGGAGAACTGGGAGTCTTCTAGGAGGTGCGACTGTCAAAAGAGGACAAACTGGGCAACAGCCTAAGCGTAGCAGTTGTGCCGCACGGGGAAATGCTACCAGTCAAGCGTAGCAGCACAACTGCACAGAGAAATGCTAACAGTTTACTCACAGAGCAGGAATAGTCCCAGAAGTCCAATACTCCAGGGAGCACACACAATCCCTCGTTGGCTTTGACTGTCATATGGCGATTAACGACCGTATGATAGCGCAATGGTCCAGCAGTGTTTGACTGGCAAAGGCCTCCTAAGTACAGACACTGCTGGCACCACAAATTGGGCACACCTGGGCGAGGCGCGAGAGACAATTACCAGGGAGACATCAGCTGGCTGTCAAGAGAGAGGGGGGGTGTGGCCGGACCGGCGAATGTTAGACAACACCCACATGAAAGTGGGTCAAAGAGGCTGCCTAACAGCCGCCGGCCAGAGCAGCGGCTACAGGCATGGAAAAGAAAAAGAACACAGACATCAAGAACTCAAACTCAACTCGACTCAAACTCAGCTCATCTTTCATGGTGATGGTCATTTAAAGGTTTGGGATACAGCCAATATCATCATTACCACGAGCAAATGCATCGGACTCTTCATAGAGCAACTGCTTTCCTCATGCAAGTGGGCAATGTTGACTGGTGGATGCCACAATGCTGATTGGTTGAGGGAGGGTGTGCCAACTTCATTCACTTGAGCATTCATCGTTTACTTGGTCTGTTTCAATTATTGTGTCAATCAGTTGGATGCTGCTCAGGGCTGTGCGGCCGGCTAGAAATACATCATGCTTGGTTGCGTTGCCCACAGGAATTTCAACATATGGTTTCTTGGTGTGGTGCACTTTTTTATTATTATTAGATACTTTATTTCGAACAAAAAAGTATAACAAAAACAAAACAAATGACAAATGCAATAAAGTAACAGTATACAGTGTTTGAAAGGGAGAAGGAAGAAGTGAACACTTATTAATTCCATCTCCTCTTTTCCATAAATACACCCATGTGAATTATATACAAATTACCACATTTAAGACCCCAAGTAAACAATTAACTGTATTTTGTACATATCAACATTAACACCCATCCATCCTAACAAACATTGATGTCCATAGATCAAAACCAGCCTCAAACAACACAGATATACACAGTGCTGTCCCACCCACCATTCCATAGTGACCCATAGTGTCCCAGAGTGAGCATAGTGAATCGTACATATAAATACTACCCTTCTAACATATATCCTTTCAGCAAATAATGTTTGTACCTCTTTTTGAATTGATTTCTGTTTGTACATAGTTTCAGTTCCGGCTCCAGACTGTTCCACAAATCCACCCCACAGACAGATATGCACATACTTTTCTTGGTTGTTCGTATCTTGGGTTTTGTAAAGTTTAAATCTCCTCTCAAATTATAATCATTGTCTCTTTTTTTAAATATTTTTTGCATATTAGTTGGGAGTTGATTATTAATTGCCCTGTACATGACTTGTGCTGTCTTAAATTTAACTAAATCGATGAACTTTATGACATGTGACTTTAAAAACAACGAATTGGTATGGTCTCTATATCCTACATTATTTATTATCCTTATAGCTCTTTTTTGTAATGTGCATATTGACTGTAGGTTGGTCTTGTAGGTGTTTCCCCAGACTTCTACACAGTAGTTAAGATAAGGTAGAAACAGTGAATTGTACAGTAAGACCAATGATTTATAGTCCAAGATGTGTCTTGTCTTCCCCAGTATGCCTATACATTTTGCCAACTTGGCCCGGATGTGACTGATGTGAGGTTTCCAGCAGATTTTATTGTCTAGCGTCACCCCCAGAAACTTATTTTCCTGTACTGTTTCTATTCTGGTATCATCTATCGTTACCATTATTTCATGATTTATTTTATAATTTCCAAACAACATAATCTTTGGGGTTTTTTTAGATTTAGGGATATGCGGCGGCATGAAATAATGCAGCGTTGTTGGAGGTTTTAAGTAGAGTTTTATTATCATACCGCCGTCACAAGCTCCACTCCCGGCGCCGTGCATGAGCGCCGGGAGCGAGCCCACGGCTCTCAGAGAAGGAGAGGAGGACACAAAGTCTGTGTCCTGCAGCAGAGGTTGAAGTCAGATTGAGAGAGGATGAGACCATGGTTACAATGCAGTATATATACACCCAACTACAACAATACATCAAAGCATTCACAGCAGTTGGTCTGATCAAACAGATAACAGGACAGGCATGAGACATTTGCATGAAAGGCAACATTAACATTACAGAGGTGAGCCAGACGAAACGAGTCTGCCTGTAGACATTAATACACATTTCCTGTTCTGTTATTTGCTCTAGCCGAGCGCTGTGTTTGACCAGTCTGTTTGTGGGGATTTACATCAAAGCACATCTACATATGTAAGATGCTCAGAAGAAGCACAGTAAGGACAAGACGCATGAGCACTATACGAGAATGGCGCATTACATCACAATACATGCATGTTTGCATCACAAATACATGAATGGCACATTGCATCTCAGTAGTGCAGCGGGAAAAACAGAGACAAGAGAGCTGAGTGTTCTTATCTGTTGTGGGGGTTAACCGAACCGCCACACGCTCCCCCCCAGAGGGCGCGGCAGGGGGCCGAGACCTCGATAATCCATCTGTGTGAGCGAGCTGTGGGAGAAGCTCGCTGCAGGCGGAGGGGGAGGGAGGGGAGGGGTAGTAAGTGCCGGCAGGGGCTGTAAAATCGTCCCGAGCCGCGCAAAAATTGCTTGCTGCTCTGCGACGTCGAGGGGCTGTCCCGTTGCGCGTGCGGAGATCACAAGAAGAAAAATTGGTCTCTGACTCCTCTCGTGGCCATGAAGAAAAGCAGGAGCGGCTGTAAGAAAAAATAAACAAAAGCAGAGGGACTGGCGTGTTGGCTTTAGGTGCAGGAGCAACCCCAAAGCCCCCGGGAACAGCTGACGGCTGAAATCCCTTTGTGCCGTGGCTGAGACCATTAAAAAAAATCCAGTGGTGAGCTGCGTGCTTGCTTCAGGTGAACGAGCAGCCCTGAAGGTTCTGTGAGCAGCGGCGGAGGACGATGGCGGTCTCTGGAGCCGTTACTTGTCCCGTGTGTGATGTGCCGTCCTCGTAACTCCCCGGTGCGTGCACGGGGGTTCCGTGCGTGGGTGGGCCGCTGGAGTGGCGAGTCAGGGTGCAGAAACTTGGTGGAGATCGGCGCAGACGGCGCCGATAAAAATCCAGGTTGAGCTGTGGCTGCATGATTGGCCATGGTGCATTGGAACGGTGAGAGGAAAGAGACGATCTTTTGTCCCTCAGGCTCGTGCAGATGCGTTGGAGCGGTGAGCGGGAATAGACGATCTTTGTTCCTCAGGCTCGGGCGTGGTGCGTTCAGGTCCACGCGTTGCGTTCTCCGCCGGCCATGGAGGACGCCGTCGTGGAGAAGGGACGAGGTGCCCGCGCTCTCGTGTGAAGGAGCTGCGAGCGCGGCCGGTCCAGCGTGGATGAGCAGATCTCAGACGTGCAGATCTCATCCTGAAGAACGGGTCACCAGTGCAGCTGTCCAGCTCAGAAGGTTGCTGCTTTCGCTGGCCGCTCGTTTTTTTCAGCGTCGGTTCGCCAGCGTGGCCGTCCAAATCAGAAGGCTGCGTCGCACAAAGCGTGTGCGTCTTCAAGGGGTCACCAGTGCGGCGGCATGAAATAATGCAGCGTTGTTGGAGGTTTTAAGTAGAGTTTTATTATCATACCGCCGTCACAAGCTCCGCTCCCGGCGCCGTGCATGAGCGCCGGGAGCGAGCCCACGGCTCTCAGAGAAGGAGAGAAGGACACAAAGTCTGTGTCCTGCAGCAGAGGTTGAAGTCAGATTGAGAGAGGATGAGACCATGGTTACAATGCAGTATATATACACCCAACTACAACAATACATCAAAGCATTCACAGCAGTTGGTCTGATCAAACAGATAACAGGACAGGCATGAGACATTTGCATGAAAGGCAACATTAACATTACAGAGGTGAGCCAGATGAAACGAGTCTGCCTGTAGACATTAATACACATTTCCTGTTCTGTTATTTGCTCTAGCCGAGCGCTGTGTTTGACCAGTCTGTTTGTGGGGATTTACATCAAAGCACATCTACATATGTAAGATGCTCAGAAGAAGCACAGTAAGGACAAGATGCATGAGCACTATACGAGAATGGCGCATTACATCACAATACATGCATGTTTGCATCACAAATACATGAATAGCACATTGCATCTCAGTAGTGCAGCGGGAAAAACAGAGACAAGAGAGCTGAGTGTCCTTATCTGTTGTGGGGGTTAACCGAACCGCCACAGATAATTTATTTTTGTTGAACCACTGCGTTAACTTTTTTCATTTCAGTTGTGACCACCTCTAAAACCTGCTGCAAATTCTCACCAGTGCAAAGGATATTTGTGTCATCTGCAAACAAAATAAATTTCAGAATTTTTGATACTTGGCATATGTCATTTATATACAAAATAAAGAGTTTGGGTCCCAAAACTGACCCCTGGGGCACACCACAAGTGATGTCCATGAAGGGTGATTTGTGCTCACAAATTTGTACAAATTGTTGTCTGTTACTTAAATAACTTTCCACCCAACTCAGTCTGACCCCTATTATCCCATACCTTTCCAGTTTCCTTAGTAGTATTCTGTGGTCAATGGTGTCAAAAGCTTTCTTTAAATCTATAAATATTCCTACAGCAAACTTTTTTTTATCTATACAACTAGTAATTTCTTCTATAAGTTCGATCAGTGCCAAAGATGTAGATTTATCTGCTCTAAAACCATACTGGCTGTCAGTAAGGAGGTTGTGTTTTTCAATGAAATCATCCAGTCTCTTAGTGAAGATTTTTTCAAGTATTTTGGAGAATTGTGAGAGTAAAGAGACTGGCCTGTAAATTGTGAAACAATGACTGTCTCCTGTTTTGTATAGAGGTGTTACTTTTGCTATTTTCATTTTGTTTGGAAATTTACCAGTTTGAAATGACAGGTTACAGATGTGGGTGAGTGGCTTAACAATTCCTTCAATTACTTTTTTCACTATTGTCATCTCAATTTCATTCCAGTCCGTTGATTTTTTGTTCTTAAATTTACTCACAGTCTAGATAATTTCCTTTTCAGTAACTGCACCCACAAAGATTGTGTTTGGATTTCTATCTTCTATTTCATTTACAGAACCACTGTTGTTTGTTTCTGTTGACACTATTGATTTTGCTAATTCAGGACCAACGTTTACAAAGAAATTATTGAAACCACTTACCACATCCTCCATATTATTTATCAAATTGCCATTTTCAATAAAATATTCTGGATAATTAGCATTCTTAGGTCGATTACTAATAATCCCATTGAGTACTTGCCATATTCCTCTTAAGTTATTTTTATTATCCTCTAATATTCTGTCGTAATATTCTTTCTTACAGGTCCTCATTATATTAGTAAGCTTATTTTTATATCTTTTATATTTGATCTCAGCCTCTTCCGTTCTGCACTTAATGAATTGTTTATATAATGTATTCTTCTTTTTACATGCATTTATTAACCCCTTGGTGACCCAAGGAATATTTTTCTTTTGTTGTCTGTCACTGTATTGTTTTATAGGACAGTTTTTATTGTACAATGATTGAAATATTTGTAAAAATTTATCATATGCTTTATTTATATCATTTTCATCATAAACTATCTTCCAATCTTGTATTAATAATTCCTTTGTCAGTAAATACATAGATTCTTCGGTTCTTATTCTTTTATATTTAATATTTTTGGTATACTTATTCTTCCTATAATCACATTGACAGACAACAAAAACCGGCAGGTGGTCACTGATATTCAATAAAAGCCCACTCCTGATATTATTTTCCATAATGTTTGTGAATATGTTATCTATTAGTGTGGCACTGTGTGACGTGATTCTGCTAGGTCCGGTAATTGTTGGATGTAAGCCCATACTGTACATTGTGTTGATAAATTCTTCTATCAAACTATGTTGTTTTGAATTCATCAGATCTATATTGAAATCCCCACAGATGACCATAACTTTATGAGTTAGTTTTGCATACATTTTTTCCATCCAGTCCTTAAATAAGTCAATGTTTGATCCAGGTGTTCTATATACACAGCTCACTACTATATTCTTCACATTGTCCAGATAGATTTCTATTGTAATACATTCAAATAAATCATCCACAGTTACTGACAGATTTTCAACAACCTTGTATTTCAAGCTCTTGTCAACATAAATTGCAACTCCTCCTCCTTTTTTCACTTTTCTATTTATATAATTTAATTCATAGCCATCCATGGTAAAATCCACTCCTTTCTCTTCACTGAGCCACGTCTCTGATATTGCCACAATATTGAATGGCTCTTTAAACTGATGTAAATAATCTTTCATGTTATTAAAGTTGGCATAGAGACTTCTGCTGTTGAAGTGGATCATAGAAATACTGAAATCTGATGTGACCATTGTGTTAAACTGTTCATCCGTGTAGTAACTACAGTCATTATTGATGGAGCTAAATAAATTATTATCAGGGTCTATGTTATATTCTACGTCCTGTGGGTTGTGATCTGTATATTCAAAAACTTTCAGTTCCTGTTGTTCCTGTTTGTTGATCTTTTGTTTCATGTTGTTAAATGTCTTGTTGCAGATGAGTATATCCCTTCAGTGTCCTACAGTTGTCTGTTGTTGCTGTCGACTACAGTTCATAACATTCATTGATATTTGTCCAGTTCCATAATATTACGGATGTTAATGACCTTGGCTTCTTCAGGTGATCCATTTAATTTGATGTATATTTTACAGTTTGATGTCCAGGTGTTTTGAATCTTTTTCTGCTTTCTCGGGTATCTTGCTTTTCTGGCTATTTCTGCATTTTCTTTTGTGAGGTGCTCATTTATGTAAATGTTCGTTCCTTTCAGTTTCCTACCTTGTTTTAACAGCGCTGTCTTGTGTTTTCTGTTGACAAACCTCATGATCACAGCCGGTTTGTCGCCGTTTTTCCTAGGCAGAGGGTGGCAGGTCTCAATGGTGTTACAGTCCAGCTGGATTCCTTTGGACTGCATGAAGGCAGCCACTTGTTGCTCCGTGGATTCATCTTCCAGCTCACCGAGCCTCCCTCCGCTGTCCGCGGCCACCGCTCGCACGTACAATCGTGGTTTAATGTGGAGCCCCGTGATGATCACGTCGTTCACCCGAGTGTTCTGCTCCAGTTCCGACACTCTGCTCTCCAGATACGCCAGCCTCTTGTCCTTCTCGGCGTTCTGGATCCGCAGCGCTTTCACCTCCTCGACCAGGTCCAGGATGTTTCTTTGCTGCAGCTTAACAGCAGAAATCTCTTCAGCCAAGAAGTCCAGCGCTCTTTTAATGTCGTCCACCTCCTCAGTCTGCTGAGCTTTCTTGGGACCCATGATCCCGGCCGATGTACGTTGATTGTGATCGTAGGAAAAAAAAAACAAAAAAAAACACGTGGGAGAAATCCCTTTGTTCTCCCGGAGTGTGAGGGGACTGATTGCTTCACCAGCTACTACAATATTAAGTTATGAGACTGGCAATTTCTCTTTTTTTCGCATGAGCAGGTTCACTCTACAGTGGAAGTTACAAAGCAACAGCTCAAAACGCCAGCTCTAAACTGAGTTTTAAAGCAAGAACGAACCGGAAGCCTTTACCTGTGCGTCCTCACCTTACATACCACAGCCGGAACCGTCACCCATATCCAGCTGCTCAAGCTGTGGATTATCAGGGCAGGTTTCAAAGAAGGCAAGGAAATGGGTGAAACTGGCAGGGAGAGACTGGGAACTTTAGGTGGACAATTTGACCTGGGTGGACTACAACATCACGATGGCCTACCTTCGCTGCCACTTGCTCACACTTGTCAGTCTTTTTCTCGGTCTGGATGAAGCTGACTGTTGCCTCAACTTTGTCAGTTTTGATCTGCATGGCCCCTTTAAGAAAGCTACATATGACAGGCAGGCCTTCGGTTTCATCCCCTTGACTCAGGATGATTTCCTGGATGACATTAAAGCCCAGCAGTGGTCTCAGGAGGTCGACTCAACTCACAAGGAATGAGACTTTGGTGGAGTGCTTTGAGTTATCATTACCAGGTAGGCTGACAATCACTTCCATCCATCCATCATAGGGGATTGTATCTCCACTAGCTGCTATGACATTGAGATCATAACCGCCTGTCAGCTCATTCAATGGACGGATCTCACGGTGGGGTAAGTATCTCTGCCTCCAGGCTCAATCAATCAGGCCGACCTGGGCACCTGTATCCAACAGAGCAGTAATGGCATAACCATTCATATTACATTTTAGAGAACAATTTTTCCCAATTAACTGTGCCACTCTCTCAGATGTGGGTTTGTTAATGGCTGGTGTGTCAGGGGGGAACAGTAAGGTGACTGTGTGGCATTTGCCCTGTGTGGCTAACATTTGGCTGGGACTAGGTGTGGGTGCTGGTCACAGGTCGCTCCTCGTCTGTGACAGCTGCTGGTTTCCCGCCGGCTTGTGTCTTCTTAGACACCCCACTACACAGTGTCCCTCTCCACCGCATGCAAAACAATGATGGCAGTCTGGCCGGTGTTGTTAAATGCAGGAAGGACAGCCATATGGTTTCCCCTTTCTCTGTGGTGGCTGTTTTGTGTGTGTACTGGCACAGTGACATGACTGAGGAGAATTCTGAGCTTGTGTATCAGGCTGCAGCTTTAACTGTTTTAATGATTCCACCATTCTTGTCAGTGCCTGTACTTGTGTGGTCAGCTTTTGCATTTCCTCATCTTTATCTTGACAGGGAGGGTCCTCTTTACTGTCACCTGTCTTTTCTGAGCTCACCTCACCACTTTGGGCATAAATGGCTTTGGTGCGTGTGTTGCACCCATGCAACGTCTTCTTTCACTCTCCTTGCTGGTGGTTTTGATGACTTGTCTCAGTAGAGCTTCATCGGCGACTGATGGGTTAGAGAGAAGAGGCTTTAACTCCCTCCTAATGTCGTCATGTTTGTCACTTAGCCCCTGGTAGATTGTGTGCAAAAATACAGTCTGTACTGTATGTGCCTCGTACTTAATTTCTGCATCGGTTTGCCTTGATGCGAAAATGACCCTCTGCTTAAGCCCCACCATCCTATATAGGAACTGTTGTGGTGTTTCGGTTTCTGATTGTCTGGCTGTAATCAGTTCTTTGAAAAGCTTTGTTGCGCCCTTCTCCCCCATATGAGACTGTAGGAAACTCTTCAACTCAGTTACTGTCATCTCATCTTTGCTGATCAACATGTCTTTGAAGTGACCTGGCTTTATAACCCGCATCACTGCTCAAATGATTTCACTCTCTGTGTGTTGTTCTCTTAATCCCCCATCTATCTGTTTGCAGATATTACCATAGCTAATGGCTGCTGAGTTGTCACCGATCTGACCCCCGTGCACTTTAAACTCTTTTCTCTGAAGCAAGACTAAATCTCTCAGAGTCGACTCTCAGCCCTCCGAAAAGGTGACTGTTCAGGAGCTGAACGGACTGGCTGAGTGATGTGTCTGCTGCTGGATTGGATGTAATCATCATGGTCACTGGCAGGCAAAGGGGGTAAGATCCTATGGCCATTATTAAGGTGTAGTTCAGGAACTGCATCCTTGGATGCCACATCATAGGCAAATGTGCACATGTCAGCCTGTGTGTCAGTAGCAGTTGTGGTTTTTGTTGTTAAATTTGGTTGTGAGTGAGTCATAGCACCTGCCCCTTCCTCTACCATTTCAACACTGTCAGAGTGACCTCTCATCATCTCATCAATGACATCATTCAAACTGCATAACTGGGACATCCCCTCATCCTCTAACTGGAGTAGAGCTGGGGAGGACATGTAAGAGCAAACATAGTCAAAACATTCATCTTCATCACGCTTATCCCACTTAGGTGGTCCCCCTTGAGGTGACACTGAGATGGCTCTTGCAACCTCAAAGATCTGGTCCACAGAAAGGCGCAACAGCCCCTTCTTTATCGACCAGACCAATTCCCTTCTGGCGATGGTTGTCATGGTTGCCACCTGTCAGATGTTCTGCCGACGATGACCACCCTGCTTGGACTATAGGCAGACATTGGACCACTGGACACACTGGGTCCCTCACTCTGACTACTGACGGACGTGGAACTGCTTGGCACTCTCAGCCCAGCTCTCCGACTGTAGACAGACGTTCTGGACAGCTGGGCGTGCTGGGTCCCTCGCTCTGAAGGCTGACAGACGTGGAACTGCTTGGCACACTCAGCCCCTCTGCTCTGATGCCTTTGCACGTGGTCCACAGGCTCAATGATCACTGAACTGATGACCCATGATACACTGATGGCGTCAATCCCGGACGAGCTCCCATGAAACTGTTACAAGTCCCAAGGCTGCGACCATGTAAACAGTTATATTTAACTATCGTCTCTGACCCTGGAAACTGGAAAATAGCAGAAACAAGAATGAGGCAGAGACGTGACTTGCGTTTTCCTTCAGTGCTCTGATGGCAATCCTTTATCAAACATATTCTTCCCAAATTACCTGTTATTTACATTACTATATGATGTCCATTTGACATGAATATAGAGACAATTCTCAACACATTCACATGAATCACTATATCACTTAAAACTGTGACTACAAATATTTCTTTTTAGAGAATCTTTTCTTATTAAAACCCTACTGGTTAGTTTATAGTAGGCACTAGGGGAAGAAATAAACATGAACTGAACAAAAAATTAAATAGGTACTAGTGTGTGTGTGTGTGTGTTTTGAAATGCACCAGGAAATATGTACAGTCATTTAACCAAATAAAATATGTAAAGTCACTTAAAGTACTGATGACACGTTCTTGACTTCCTCTAATTTTTCAACACATAATACAATATTAAGAAATAGGCTGGTCTGTGGCGGAGTGGTTAGCACTGCGGCAGCACAGCAACTCACCCTTGGCCGGGGGATCCTGGGTTCGAGCCCAGCCCCCGACCAACAGTGATCTGTGTGGAGTTTGCATCTTCTCCCTGTGTCTGCATGGGTTTACTCCGGGATTTCTCCGGTTTCCTCCCAGATGCCAAAAACATGTAAGTTAGGTTAATTGGCATCAAACTGGGGATTCTAAATTGTCCTTAGGTATGACTGTGAGAGTGAATGGTTGTCTGTCTCTCTGTGTTGGCCCTATGATGGACTGGCGATCTGTCCACGGTGTACCCTGCCTCTCGCCCAAAAGATGCTGGGATAGGCTCCAGCCCCCCCGCGACCCGAAAAGGATTAAGCAGAAGAAGATGAGTGAATGAATGAAAATGAATGAAAAGGTTGGTCTGTGCAGCTCTAAGTCAAACAGGCTTTTTTCATGCGAACATCCGACGTTTTCATGAGCGCAACATCACCCATTGCATCAGTGGCTCGAAAACCCCCCGGCCATGTTGTAATGTCATCGACGGAACACAGCACTTGGCTGCCCTTTGTACACACAGGGTGGAAGCGGTTGAAAACATCAACCATGGTTCCAGCACATGTAGTCTGGAATTGGTTTGTGTTGTCCAATCTTCAGACGATTATAGTTCCAAAGAATGGGATGACAATGAAGAATCTGGGGGCATCAAACTGTATAGGTTTGAGCCGTGCCAAGCGGGCATTGTGCCTAGCGAGTCAGATTCAGTGACAGTCAGCTGTTCACGTTTTGTGTGCATCATCTGCCGTGTTGTCAGCCAGCCAATATTGCCAACACTATCACGACGTGCTAGCCACTCCACACAGCCGTGGTTCTGTTGTGCCCCTTGTAGCGATGTCGGCTCTGGGGCACAACCGTGGTTAACATATTTCCTCTCCATGTTCACTGGGCGATGTCGGCCCTGAACGCTTACTGTTTGTGTTTCTGTGTATTTTTTGTAAGTCTTCATCATTTGGGATTAGTTTTTATGTTCAATACATGTGCTGTGGTGAATCCTGCATTTAAATCCTCCTGTAAATCCTCATTATTTATGCATAAATCCTCCCTCTCTGTGCGCTTTTACACAGGGCAGGGAGAGGGTGCATGAAATAACAAGGATTTACATGTAGGGTTCACCACAGCACATTTAATATAGAATGACAGACAATTCCCAAAAAGTGAAGATGTACAAAAAACACACTTGCTGATGGCATTCGGGGGCAGACATCGTCCAGAGAACGAATGAGAGGAGACGTGTTAGCCACAGGTGCGCCCCAGAGCCGACATCGCTTCAAGGACGCACGAGAACCATGGCAAACATGGAGTGACTAACACGTCGTGAGAAGTGCTGAAAATACTGGCAGACTAACAGCACAGATGACAATACTATAGACCAGCAGTGCGTTAATGGCAAACGGCCGCCAATATGTACACGCACTGCTGATGATGGTGTGATGAGTAACACCTGGGCAAGGACCGGGAAACATGATCAGCGGGAGTTTGAATCAGCTAGTGATAATGATAGAGGGGACGTGTCCGGACCAGTGAGATGAAAGCATGCAATCACAGAAAGTAGGTCAAAGCTACACGTAAATCCATTAATCCTTCCCCGCTTCCGTGCACTCCCCCTGCCTAAAAGCGCACCAGGAGGCTTATGACAGTTGGAGCTGAAGCGTGTGATGTGGTCCTGTGTTTATCTAAGCCTGAGACACAACGTGAAGCCATAGCCGTAAAATTAAAACAAGAAACCAGAGAAACTGTGAGCTACAAAGCTGCTGTCATCCTAGTTAACACCGGAGTCTGTTCTGTCAATTACATCATTGGGGTGCCGCCCTTAATTTAGTGGGCATCACTACAGTCCAGTCAGCGGCTGCGGTTTTTTGATAACTAGTTTATGCAGGCACGGTTGTAAATATTTTATTGATCATAGACAATGACTTTTGGGTTTAGACAACATGCTAAAAAATGTCAAAAACTTGTCATCAGCACTTTAATAACCAAAGTAAAGTACATCTTCCGTTAAGACAACTTAAAACCATGCTATACCCCAAAAGTGTAAACCTAATCCCAAAGCCAACTGGACCTAGCTAAACCATACAAACCAAAGGCGCGTCCCAAAGATAATCATGTAGCCACAGTTAGCTTATTAGCATTGCCGCCATTACCACCACTCCGAGCATAGAGTACTCTTTCAATTTACATGGCAGTTTCTAACATTACAACATAATCTACTTGCTCAAAACCCCACGTTTTGTCAGTATATGAACTAATGTGACTGGAAGTGCTTTCGCACTTTACAAACCTGGAATAGCAGAAACAAGAATGAGGCAGAGACGTGACTTGTGCTTTCCTTCAGTGCTCTAATAATGAAGGTAAAACAGCCGTTACGCCAAAGCACCGCTGCTGCTACTGCTTTATACGGCCCCCTACTGTTCTGGAAACAGATGGCTGATTTAATTGTTTATGGGTCTCCTTACATTGCAAGTAGATGTGGGCATTAGAATAAAACACAAGAAATTTATTTATTTTTTTTTTAATAACTAAATTATAATACCCCACTTGTGACCACACATTAGTGGGTGTCACACACACACCTTCCGAAAAGATAAACTTTTGTCTCGTCAGTCCACAGTATTTTCCCAAAAGTCTTGAGGATCATCAAGATGCTTTCTGGCAAAACATGCTTTTGACAAGCTGAGACGAGCCTTTGTTCTTTTTGCTCAGCAGTGGTTTTTGTCTTGGAACTTTGCCATGCAGGCCATTTTTGCCCAGTCTCTTTCTTATGGTGGCGTCATGAACACTGACCTTAACTGAAGCAAGTGAGGCCTGCAGTTCTTTGAATGTTGTTGTGGCATCTTTTGTGACCCCCTGAATGAGTCGTTGCTGCACTCTTGGGGTAATTTTGGTCGGCCAGCCACTCCTGGGGAAGGTTCACCACTGTTCTGTCATCACCAAATCTGGATAATGGCTCTCACTGTGGTTCCCCCGAGTCCCAAAGCTTTAGAAATGGCTTTGTAACATTTTCCAGACTGATAGATCTCAATTACTTTGTTTCTCATTTGCTCCTGAATTTCTTTGGATTGCAGCATGATGTCTAGCTTTTGAGGATCTTTTGGTCTACTTCACTTTGTCAGGCAGGTCCTATTTAAGTGATTTCTTGATTAAGAACAGGTGTGTATGTGTAATCAGGCCTGGGTGTGGCTAGAGAAATTGGACTCAGCTTTCCAAAGATGTGATAAACCACAGTTAATTTGTTTTAACGGGGGTGGGGGGGCAATCATTTTTTCGTACAGGGCCATGTAGATTTGGATTTGTTTCCCCTTAATAATAAACACCTTCATTTAAAAACTGCATTTTGTGTTTACTTATTATCTTTGTCTTTTGGGACCTTGGGGAAGTCAGGTTATTTAGCATCTCAGACAGAGACAGGGAATAAGCATGGGAGAACAATGCCCAGGAAGGACAGAGGGGGTTGAATGCAGTGTAGTGTAAATATCATGCTGTGTGAGGTAAAAGGCCAAGAAACTTGTGAAGTGTGACTTGGGATATAGAGAGGAGAGCTTGCTGTAACCATTCAGTCCATTCTGTGCTTGTGAGATGTGAGTGTGTAACAAATCGTCTGTCATGAATCTGCCTCTTCATTTACACACTCCGTACTGGTGACCCAAGACGTATTATGGAACACGAGGCAAGATCCCCGGAGCCGGCCCGGTCGGGAAGCCCCAGCGACGCAGCAGCCATTCCACAGACAGCCCGGACTGGAACCCCTAGCAACACTTGTGCAGTTTCAGTCAAGCTACCGGATTTCTGGCAGCACAACCTGCGCTCTTGGTTCCACCACACCGAGGCCCAGTTCGCCCTCCGGGGAGTAACGGCAGATGACACCAAGTTCTACCATGTGGTAGCAGCGCTGGACTCCCGCACAGCCCAGCAGGTAGCGAGCCTGCTCGATCAGCCACCAGCCTGCAACAAATATGAGGCACTCAAGGCTGCGCTCACCCAGCGTTACACACTCTTGGAATGTGAGAGAGTGGAGAGGCTCCTGGCGCGGACCGAGTTAGGAGATGGGTCGGCCATTGACCTGATAGAGAAGATGCTGGCGTTAATGGGCACGGACGACAGGCACTTTCTGTTTGCCCACCTTTTCCTCCGGAACCTTCCAACAGATGCGAGAGCGGTTCTGGCCAATTCGCCGTTGCTGGCCGCGCGTGACTACCGTGCGCTAGCCCAGGAGGCAGACAGGATCATCCTCACCACCAGGGCAATCACAGTCAACGCGGTGGCGGCGGAGCCCAGCAAGACGACCAGAGGAGGCGAGCAGCCACTGACGGTAGCAGCAGTGGGGGCCAAGGAGCGCCAGAGAGACATGCTCTGTTTCTATCACCGCCGCTTTGGAGAGAACACATGCAGATGTGCGCCACCGTGCCAATTCAAGCGCTCGGGAAAACGCCAAGGCTGGCAGTCGGCAGCAGCTGCAACCCTCGGTGAAGAGAACAAGCTGCTCTACATGAAGGAAGCGCGCTCGGGGAGGCGTTTCCTCGTGGACACCGGAGCCCAGAGGAGCATCATCCTGCCAACCTATGCTGACCGGCTGGCAGGACCTAGCGGCCCCGGGATGTTGGCAGCAAGCGGCTCTGAAATTAAGACCTTTGGTGAGAGGACACTGATCTTATCTCTACACTGCTGTACAAACAAGTGGACTTTTGTCGTAGCAACACTGAATTACCATATCCTGGGGGCTGATTTTCTGTGTGCACATGGTTTACTGGTTGATGTTGCTAACAGGCGCCTGGTTAATGCACTGTCCTTTGACTCTCTCCCCTGTATAGCTCGAGTGACCCAGACAACAGCACAAGCCAACGTCACAGCTCCAGGCGGTAAGTTCCACGCACTGCTCACTCAGTTCCCAGCACTCACGGTCCCGACATTTTCGGTGGCCATCGCTAAACACGGGGTGGAGCACTTTATCACCACCACTGGGCCACCCATTTTCGCAAGACCTCAGCGCTTGGACGCAGCTAAACTGGCCATAGCGCGCGAGGAGTTCGCCAACCTGGAAAGGTTGGGCATCATCAGGCGTTTGAACAGCCCATGGGCATCCCCGCTACACATGGTCCCTAAGGCTGAGGGATTGTGGCGACCGTGCGGTGATTTCCGCAGATCGAACAACGCCACAGCGCACGACCGCTACCCGATTCCCCACATACAGGATTTTTATGTTCACCTTGCCGGAGCACGCAGTTTTTCCAAAATAGACCTGGTCCGCGGTTACCACCAAGTCCCAGTGCGGGCGGAGGACGTACCCAAAACAGCGGTAATAACTCCGTTCGGTTTATTCGAGTTCCTGTGCATGCCATTCGGGTTAAAAGGCGCAACACAGATGTTCCAGCGCATGATGGATGCAGTGCTGCGTGATCTCCCGTTCGTGTTCTTCTACCTGGACGATATCCTGGTAGCCAGTACGTCCGAAGATGAACACGAAACCCACTTCAGGACAGTTTTCCGGAGGTTGGAGGAGGACGAGTTGATAATCAACCCGGCGAAATGCCAGTTCGGCGTGACGGAGATTGATTTTTTGGGGCACCGTGTCTCTCCGGAAGGAGCGATCCCGTTGTGCGACAAAGTGCACGCCGTGGCAGATTTTCCCCAGCCTCAGACGGTCAGGGCACTGCGGGAATTTTTGGGGATGGTGAACTTTTATAACCGTTTCCTTCCCCACGCGGCGTGGCTCATGCAACCATTGTACACCGCGCTCAAGAGACAGAAACCTGTGGATGGAGTCGAATGGACCCCGGAGCGAGAGCGGGCGTTCTCGGAGGTTAAAGCAGCCCTGGTAAATGCCGCACTGCTGGCGCATCCGGACCCGACGGCCCGGATAGCGCTCACCACCGACGCTTCAGACATGGCCATAGGGGCTGTCGTGGAGCAGCGCATCGCTGGGGCTTGGCAGCCGCTCGCCTTTTTCAGCAGAACTTTGCGCTACAGCGAACGTAAATACAGCGCGTTCGACAGAGAGTTGCTGGCTGTCCACCTGGCCATACGCCACTTCCAGTTCTGGCTGGAAGGGCGCAGCTTCACCGCATTCGTAGACCACAAGCCACTAACATTTGCGATGGCCAAGGTTTCAGAACCGTGGTTGGGCCGGCAGCAGAGACAGCTGGCCGCAATCTCAGAGTTTACTACCGATATTCAGCATGTGTCCGGTAAACTGAATGTGGTGGCGGACTGCCTCTCGCGCGCCATGGTGGCCCCGGTCTACGTGGGGATAGATTACGCAGCCATGGCCATGGAGCAGATTAGTGATGCAGACGTGCGCGTGCTCCAGTCTGGACCAACAGGGTTAAGGCTGGAGAGCAGGGTGCTGCAAGATGGCGCCCCCCCCCCCTAATCTGTGATGTCTCCACGGGATGCCCCCGTCCGGTGGTCCCGGTCGCGTGGCGCCGCCACGTGTTTGAGTTGGTTCACGCTCTGCTGCACCCAGGAGTGCGCGCGTCAGTCAAAATGGTGGGAGAGAAGTTTGTGTGGCCGAGCCTACGCAAACAAGTAAAAGAGTGGGCTGCAGCCTGCGTGGCGTGCCAACGAGCCAAGGTACACAGGCACAGGAAGGCTCCTTTGGAGCCGTTTCCAGTACCGGCTAAAAGGTTCGACCATGTGCATGTGGACCTCGTGGGCCCTCTCCCGCCATCACAGGGGTGCACGCACCTCCTGACAGTGGTGGACCGCACCACACGCTGGCCAGAAGCAGTCCTGCTGGCGGCAACCATGTCCGCGGACATAGCACGTGCTTTTTTAACAGCATGGGTGGCGCGTTTTGGAGTCCCGTCGGACATTACGTCCGACAGGGGCCCTCAATTTGTTTCTGAACTCAGGTCCGCGATGGCCTGCAGCCTGGGTGTTACAATTCATCGCACAACCGCGTACAACCCAAAGGCCAATGGGTTATGTGAGCGTTTTCATAGATCACTGAAAGCAGCACTCAGGGCTTCACTGACGGATGCAAATGGGGTAGACAGGTTGCCGTGGGTTTTATTGGGGTTGCGCTCCGCGCCAAAAGAGGATTTGGAAGCTTCCCCGGCAGAGCTCGTTTTTGTGCAGCCCCTACAGCTGCCCGGGGAATTTCTGCCAGATAATCCCGCGCCGGGCAGCTGCCCGTCTCAGCTTTTGCAGCATAGCACAAACACAGGCAAGCTGCCGGGCCCTGCCGGGCCCTGCCCACCACAGTTTTCCGCGTGCCTTCGTGCCTAAAACTTTGAAGAACGCGCAGTTCGTGTTCGTCAGACACGACGCCCACCGCCCCCCATTGCGCCCACCCTATGATGGACCATTCAGAGTGTTGGAAACAGGGGATAAGCATTTTGTGCTAGACTTGGGGGGTAGATGGGAGAAAATTGGCATAGACAGACTCAAACCCGCCTTTGTAGTGGCGGATGAGCAAGTGCTGTTGGCTGGGGCCCCTGGGCGTGGAAGACCCCCACGGAGAACTCCCCAGGGAAACGATTCACCAGAGCAGCCACACGGGCAGAACAAAGTCCCCCCACCACCACCACGGCTCACCCGCAGTCAGACACGCTCCCAGCAGCTCCCCACCGGCACAGCAGCACCATGGAGGCGGTAAACCCCCAGTTACAGCAGATATAGGAGAAGACTGAAGCCAAAAGCGAGTGTGGACTAATGTCTGTCTTAGATGCTGGGGCGGGGCGGTTTGGGACCTTGGGGAAGTCAGGTTATTTAGCACCTCAGACCAAGAGACAGGGAATAAGCATGGGAGAACAATGCCCAGGAAGGACAGAGGGGGTTGAATGCAGTGTAGTGTAAATATCATGCTGTGTGAGGTGAAAGGCCATGAAACTTGTGAAGTGTGACTTGGGATATAGAGAGGAGAGCTTGCTGTAACCATTTAGTCCATTCTGTGCTTGTGAGATGTGAGCGTGTAATAAATCGTCTGTCATGAATCTGCCTCTTCATTTACACACTCCACAGTCTAATATTTAAATCTGTTTGATGATCCAAAACATTTAAGTGTGACAACCATACCAAAAAAAATGAGAACTGCGGAAGGATGTGAAATATAAGTATATTATTGTATAGTATATATCTGTATGTATAAACATGTATTGAAATATAGAGGCAGAGATAAATGTATAATAATAAATTATATATATATTTATATATACACACAGTGGGGAAAAATAAGCATTGAACACGTCAACATTTGTCTCAAACATATTTCTGATGGAGCCATTGACCTGAGATTTTCATCAGATATCAGTAGCAACCCAAGTAATCCATACATACAAAGAAATCAAGGCAAATGTGTTCACAAAACAAGTTATATTTAATTCAATTCAATTCAATTCAACTTTATTTATATAGCGCCATTTCACAACAACAGTCATCTCATAGCACTATCAACTGTAGGCGGAACCCCCACAGTTGCAGAAAGACCCCAGCAATCAGGCGATCCCCTGTGAGCAAGCACTTGGCAACGGTGGAGAGGAAAAACTCCCTTTTAACAGGAAGAAACCTACAGCAGAACCAGGCTCAGGGAGGGGCAGTCATCTGCTGCGACTGGCTGGGGGGTGAGGGGATAGAGAAGAAGAAAAGAACAGACATGTAGAGAGCAAACAGCACGATGGGGACTCAATCTATGGGAGAGAACAAACAAATGTTAATGACCAGCAAAAAACATATTTCATTGAGAGTGAGAAAAGGAGTGAGGCCCAGTGCATTACTGGAGGTCCCCCGGCTGACTAAACCTATTAGCAGCATAACTAAGGGAGGGTTCAGAAACACATGATCCCTCCCTAATTGTAGGCTATATCAAAAAGGTAGGTTTTAGCCCTATTCTTAAAAACAGAGATCGAGTCTGACTCCCGAATCCAGATTGGCAGCTGATTCCACAGGAGAGGAGCTTGATAACTGAAGGCTCTGCCTCCCATTGTACTTTTGGAGATTCTAGGTATTACAAGTAATCCTGCATTTTGGGAGCGTAGTGCTCTATTAGGATAATACGGTAGTATCAGATCTTTTAAATAAAAAGGAGCCTGATTGTTTAGAGCTTTGTAAGTAAGAAGAAGGATTTTAAACTTAATTCTAAACTCTATGGGAAGCCAATGAAGGGAGGCCAGAACCGGAGAAATATGATCTTTCTTTCTAGTACCTGTTAAAACTCTTGCTGCAGCATTTTGGATCAGCTGAAGACTTTTTAAAGATGTTTTAGGACAGCCTGATAATAAAGAATTACAATAATCTAATCTCGAGCTAACAAAAGCGTGGATCAGTTTCTCAGCATCACTCTGAGACAAGATGGTCCTAATCTTGGCAATATTACGCAAATGATAGAAGGCAGTCTTAGAAACAAATTTAATATGTGAATTGAAGGACAAATCCTGATCAAAAATAACTCCAAGGTTCCTCACAGAGCTATTAAGAGAAAGAGTAACTGCATCCAAACTGAAAGTTTGATTTGGAAAGGAATTTCTAAGGTTTTTTGGACCAACAAGAATGACTTCAGTCTTATCTGAATTTAATAGCAGGAAATTACAAGTCATCCAAGCTTTGATTTCCTTAAGACAGGCTTCTAACTTGGCTAATTGATTACTATCATCTGGCTTCATTGACAGGTATAATTGTGTGTCATCAGCATAACAATGAAAATGTATACAGTGCTTTCTAATAATGTTGCCTAACGGAAGCATATATAAACTAAAAAGAGTAGGGCCTAGCACAGATCCCTGTGGAACTCCATGACTGAGCTTTGAGTTGAAAGAAAACTTATTATTTACATGAACAAACTGGAACCTATCAGATAAATAAGATCTAAACCACTGCAATGAAGTTCCATTAAGTCCAACATAGTGTTCTAATCTATCAAGTAGAATATTATGATCGATAGTATCAAAAGCTGCACTAAGGTCTAAAAGGACAAGTACAGAAACTAGTCCATTATCAGATGCAATGAGGAGGTCGTTAGTGACCTTCGCTAAGGCTGTTTCAGTACTATGATGGATTCTAAACCCAGACTGAAACTCTTCAAGTAAACCATTTCCCTGCAGGTGATCAAATAATTGCGTAGCAACAACTCTAAGATTTTTTAAATGAAAGGGAGATTAGAGATTGGTCTATAGTTAGCTAAAACTCCTGGATCCAGCGTTGGCTTTTTGAGTAAGGGTTTAATTACAGCCGTTTTAAAAGCCTGCGGTACATGGCCTAAAGTTAATGAAGAATTGATTATATGAAGAATAAGGCTACCAATAAGTGGGAAGACTTCTTTAAATAACCTGGTAGGAATAGGGTCCAAAAGACAAGTTGAAGGTTTGGATGAGGAAACTATTTTGTCTAACTCACAAAGGTCGATTGGAGTAAACTCATCAAGACAGACATCAATAGAAGGAGTTGTAGTAGTTACAGTATTTAAGTTAACTGTGGGAAGAATCTGACTGATTTTATCTCTGATGGATGAAATTTTATTATTGAAAAAGTTCATAAAGTCCTGACTAGTAAGCTCTAAGGGAATGCTAGGATTGACAGAGTCCTGACTCTTTGTCAACCTGGCTACAGTACTGAAAAGAAACCTGGGATTATTCTTGTTCTCTTCTATTAATGCAGAGTAATAACTCGTTCTAGCTTTTCTAAGAGATTTTTTATAAATTAAAAGATGATTTCTCCAAGCTAAATAGATTTCATCTAAATTAGTGGAGCGCCATTTTCTTTCTAATTGACGAGTCTTCTGTTTTAAGCTACGAGTTTCTGTGTTGAACCAAGGAGTTAGAAATCTCTGATTAGACTTTTCTTTTTTAAGGGGGCCACCAAGTCTAGAGTCTGATGCAGAGAAGCTGAAACACTATCCACCATGTTATCAATTACAGAAGGAGCAAGCTGTCTATAGCTTATTTCCGTTGTGTTGACACATGGCATAGAGGAAACAATCTGCATAAATTTGGTAACAGCATCATCTGAGAGGCACCTACTGTAATAATATTTTTCTTTAGGAGCCAAATAGTCAGAAATAGTAAAATCAAAGGTTAACAGACAATGGTCTAACAGTACAGGGTTATGAGGAGACACTACAAGATTTTCTATTTCTATGCCATATGTCAGAACAAGGTCCAATGTATGGTGGAGGTAATGAGTAGAATTTCCTACTTTCTGAGAAAACCCAATCGAGTCTAATATTGAATTAAATGCCACATTAAGGCAGTCACTATCTACATCCACATGTATATTAAAGTCCCCTACTATAATTATTCTATCAGATTTCAGCACTAAATCAGCTAAGAAATCAGCAAATGTGGATAAAAATTCTGAGTAGGTTGATGGGGGACGATAAACTATGGCAAATAAAACTGGGTTTAACCTAAAATTGCTAAAGTGCCCAAAACTGAGGACCAGGCCCTCAAAGGAATTATAACATGTTTTTTGCTTTACATTAACTAGTAATTTGGAATGGTAAATTGTTGCTACTCCTCCTCCACGACCAGAACTTCTGGGATTTTGACAGTTTAAATAACCAGAGGGAGTTGATTCATTTAAACCAACATAATCCTCTTGCCCTAACCAAGTCTCTGTAAGGGAAATTAAATCAATCTGATGATCAATTAACAGATCATGGACTAACAGAGACTTGGGAGTTAGAGACCTAATATTTAATAAACCACATTTAATTTTTAAATTATAATGAGGAACAGAGGCCAATTCATTCAATTTAGAGGCTTTATGTTTAATTTGAGTTTTACCAATATTTTGCTTTATCACTTTGGGATGCTTATACATTATATTTTTATTTACTTTGGAGGGAGCGGACAACGATTCTCTGATGGGGAAGACAGGGGCTAAGCTGAAGGGTGGCGGATGAAGAGGAGCTGCAGAGAGGCGTGTAAGACTGCGACTCTACTTCCTGGTCCCAACTCTGAGTAGTCAGGGTTTTGGAAATTTGGATAAAAAAGATGCCAGATTGTTGGATAAATGAGAAGCACCATCCAAAGTGGGATGAATGCTGTCTCGTCTCATAAGACCAGGTTTTCCCCAAAAAGAGCTCCAATTGTCAATGTAGCCCACGTCATTTTTAGGACACCACACAGACAGCCAGCGGTTCAAGGATGACGAGCGGCTAAACATGTCATCACTGGTCAGATTGGGGAGGGGCCCAGAGAATACTACAGTGGCAGACATCGTTTTTGCAAAGTCACACACCGATTCTATATTAAGTTTCGTGACTTCCGACTGCCGGAGACGGATGTCATTAATGCCGGCGTGAATAACAATTGTGGAATATTTACAGTTACTTTTAGCCAGCATTTTCAAATTAGACTCGATGTCGCCTGCTCTGGCCCCAGGAATGCATTTGACTATGGCCGCTGGAGTCTCTAGGTTCACGTTTCTGACTACAGAGTCGCCAATGATCAGAGTTTTTTCCTCAGCGGGTGTGTCGCTGAGCGGGGAAAAACGATTAGAAACGTGAACAGGTTGGTGGTGTACAGGGGCTTTGCGACTAGGCTTCCTTCTCACCGTCACCCACCCAGTCTCCTCGCTGCTGAGGAGAGCCGGGGAACCGCTGACAGGGGGGCCTAAGCTAGCTAGCTCCGCTGCAGCTAAGGGGCGTCCGTCGAGATTAACTGGCGCAGACGGTGTTTCAATGCAGCGGAGCCAGGATTCCAAATCAGACAACCTCGCCTCGAGCGCCTCAAAAAGACAACATTTATTACATTTACCATTATCACTAAAAGAGGCAGAGGTGTAGCTAAACATCTGACAGAGAGAGCACACCAGAGGAGGAGAGGAAAGAGAGCTAGTAGCCATAGCTAATGGCTAGCTAGTGGCTGGAGAGCAAACCACACAGGCAGACAGCAAAACAGGAAGTGACGATACGTTACCACAAGGAAGTGACGATCCAACACTATTTGGATCGTCACTATTTATTTAATAAAGTGGAATGACACAGGGAAGAAATATTGAACACATGAAGAAAAAGAGATGCAAAAAGGTATAGAAAGCCAAGAAACCAGGTGAAATCCATCAGAATTTAGGAAGCCATCCCATCCCCCATCAGTGCAAATTAATTTCAGCTGTTTTGTTTTGTTTTTTTTAAATGGCGCCGGAGGCAGGGTGGCCGTACCAGCAGCACCTCTCTTGTGTCTTTGTGTATCTATCTGTTTATTCCTGTATATAGTGTCTCTCTTATTAACCAGGGCTCTGTAGGAATACTCGGACTAAGAATGGACCAACTTTCTTCTCTATTTTAGCCCAGTATTCTCTAGTTTTCTTTTATTTTCTCTTCCTCGGACAATGGAGAGCAACGGAGGTGGGGCGGACACATTGTTTACACACGCAAACAGCTGATTGTGTTGAGGAGGCCGGCGCCTGGAGTGCTGCGGATATAAACATAGTGATACCTGGCTTCAAGACTATACGGGGGGACAGAGACGTGATAAGCAGCAGGAAAAAGAGAGGAGGAGGAGTGGCACTTCTTGTTAATGAATGATGGTGTAATCCTAGACATGTTTATGTGAAGGAAAAGTGCTGCACACCGGACATTGAACTGCTGGCTGTTAGTATGAGACCTTATTATTTGCCGCGAGAAATGAAGTGAGCTTTAATTGTTATCGTCTACGTCCCTCCGTCAGCCGACGCAGCGGTGGCCTGTGATGTCATCAGCTCCACTGCGGCCACATTACTGGAGAAGCACCCGGATGCATTCATGGCCATCACAGGTGACTTTAACCATGTCTCAGTGGGAAAAACACTACCAAACTTTCACCAGTTTGTTGACTGTCCCACCGGAGGGAACAAAACACTGGATTTACTGTATGCCAATGTCAGTGATGCATATAGTACCACAGCTCTACTCCCCATTGGCAAATCAGATCACTGCATGGTCATGTTATCACCCAAGTACGTTCCCCTTGTGCAAAGGCAGCCTGCTTATACACGGACTTTGAGGAGGTGGACACAGGAGGCTGCTGATGAACTACAGGACTGCTTTGAGACCACAGACTGGAGCGTACTCTGTGAACCACATAGGGTGGACATAGACAATATGACTGACTGCATCACAGAATACATTAGATTCTGTGAAGACATGACCATGCCAACTCAGACTGTACACTGCTTCTCCAACAACAGACCATGGGTCACCAGTGACGTGAAAGCACTTCTGAACAAAAAGAAGAGAGCTTTTAGGGCTGGAGACAAGGAGAAGCTGAGGGGAGTGCAGCATGAGCTGAGAGAGATGCTGAGGAGGTGCAAGGACAATTATAGGAGGAAGCTGGAAGAGAAACTCAGGCAAAACAACACTAAAGATGTGTGGGTGGGAATTAAACAAATAACTGGGTGCAAGGGGAGAGTCAGGCAGTCATCTGGGAGCCAGGAGAGAGCTGAGGAACTGAATCTGTTTTTTAATAGGTTCAACTCACAGTCTGTCACCCGAGCAACACAACCAGACCCCCACGCACCCCTCCCCACCCACCCTCCTGCGCAGAACCTCTCTCCACCCCCCCCACCCCCCAGGGGGCACCAGGACCCTCCCTCACTTCATGGTGACTACAGATCTGGTGGAGAAACAGCTGGAGAGACTCTGTCAGCGGAAGGCTTCGGGCCCTGATGGCATCTCTGCCAGGACCCTGAGGACCTGTGCCAACCAACTAACTCCGGTACTGAAACACCTGTACAACCTGAGCCTGAGTCTGGAGAGAGTACCGGTGCTGTGGAAGACATCCTGCCTGGTTCCTGTCCCCAAGAAGTCATCTCCATCGGATTTGAATGACTACCGACCAGTTGCCCTCACATCTCATGTGATGAAGGTCCTGGAGAGACTGGTCTTAGCCCACCTGAGACCGCAGGTGAAGACGTGGCTGGACCCTCTGCAGTTTGCATATCAGCCCCATTTAGGAGTTGAAGATTCTGTCATCTACCTGCTGCAACGAGCCCATCTGCACCTGGATGGTGGAGGAGATACTGTGAGAATCACTTCTTTTGATTTCTCCAGTGCCTTTAACACCATCCAGCCACTGCTGCTGGGCGAGAAGCTGCGGGTGATGGGGGTTGACAGCTCTGTGATCTCCTGGATTACTGATTACCTGACAGGCAGACCACAGTTTGTCCGGCTGGGCAATGTCTTGTCTGGAGTGGTGGCTAGTGATACGGGAGCTCCACAGGGGACTGTGCTCTCTCCTTTTCTTTTTACCTTATACACCACTGACTTTCAGTACAACACTGAGTCATGCCACCTGCAGAAATTCTCTGATGACTCAGCTGTTGTGGGGTGTATAAGAGGAGGAGAGGAAGGGGAGTACAGGGCACTGATAGATAGATTTGTGGAGTGGACGGAGCAGCATCACCTGAGGTTGAATGTCAGCAAGACCAGAGAGATGGTGATTGACTTCAGGAAGAGGAAGACTCCTTCTCAGCCACTGTAGATTAGGGGGGAGGATGTGGGAGTGGTTGAGGACTACAAATATCTGGGTGTCAGGATCAGCAGTGGGTTGGACTGGAGATCCAACACCGATGCTGTGCACAAGAAGGGGATGAGCAGACTCTACTTCCTGAGAAAGCTGAGATCCTCCAACGTGTGCAGCAGAATGCTGGAGCTTTTCTACCAGACTGTTGTCACCAGCACCATCTTCTTTGCTGCTGTCTGTTGGGGTAGCAGTATCAGGGCCAGAGACACCAACAGACTTGACAAGATTATCAGGAGGGCTGGCTCTGTAATTGGTCTCAGACTGGAGACCTTTGAGACCGTGGTGGAGAGGAGAACACTAAATAAACTGCGATCCATCATGGACAATCCTGATCACCCCCTCCACAACACACTAGATAGACAGCGAAGCACTTTCTCCAGTAGACTACTACAGCTTCGCTGTCGAACGGCCAGGTACAGGAAATCTTTCCTGCCACATGCAATTTCACTGTACAATAACTCACTATGATGTTGTATTCTGGTCATAGCTATGCTGCCACACTGCACCTTACAGACTAACTGGTACCTCACATTTTCACTCTGCTCCTGATAGTCTTTCTTTGTGCAATGTGATGATTCATGTGTTTATATGGGTCATCATATATTAAGCTATGATGTATATAGGTTTTATAGTCGTGTTAGTTTTACTTTCCATGGGTAATCCCTTTGTCTGTCATGTGTGTGTTTCTGTTGTTTGGTTGTCTACTGTCATGCTGCTGTTACACTGTAATTTCCCAGTTTGGGATCAATAAAGTACATCTATCTATCTATCTATCTATCTATCTATCTATCTATCTATCTATCTATCTATCTATCTATCTATCTATCTATCTATCTATCTATCAAGTTCTGACTAATAGCCTTTAATAAGATCTGTGAATATTAGATTGTCACACCACAAAGAACTCATGAGTAGAAGCAAAGAGCTCTCTCTAGGCCTTTGCAACCTTATTGTTGCAAAACAAAATGATGGCACTGGTTACAGGTGCATTTCTAAACTGTTGAATGTTCCAGTGAGCACTGTTGGAGCCATCATTAAGAAGTGGAAAGAACATCATTTTACTATAAACCAGCCACGACCAGGAACTCCTCGCAAGATTTCTGACAGAGGAGTCAAAAGAATTATCAGAAGAGATACCCAAGAGCCAAAAACTTCTTGTGGAGAGCTCCAGAAAGACCTGGAGTTAGCAGATACTGTTCTTTCAAAGAAAACAATAAGTTAAACTGATATTCTTCTATTAAGACAAAGCAAAGAGATGTGTCATACCTTTGACATGTTTCGACTGTCATCTGCAGCATTCCTCAGAAAGTGTTGTCTAAAGATTTAACAATATCAGTTTTATCATTGAGAATAGAATAGAAAAGGGTTTATTGTCATTGTGCAGTTGTACAGTACAATGAAATTGTGGGTGCTCCACCAGGCTACTCCACAATAAAGTAAGAGGGAAAGATTTGATAAAACACAGTTACAGAATACACGATTAAACATATGACTGAGATGAAAATAACAATAGCCCACAGGTATATGCACAGGTATGGTAGTGGCTTCACGGATGGAACTATGTACATAAGAATGTGGAGTGCAGAACACATGATTGAATAAAATGGCCCAAGGATTATGGAAAATATACACAGGAATGGTAGTGGTTTCACGGATGGGTCAATGTACATGAAAGTGCAGAGTGCAAAGACAGGTGTGTTATTATGATAATTGAAAAGGTCCTCAGTTCTGTGCATGAGAGCATTCGGAGGGATTGGGTGGGGCCTCTGAGTGTTTGCAGTTCTGATGGCACAGCCTTCCTGTTTTTTGCCATGGAGCCAGCGTACCACACACCCAGACAGTAGGTGAGCACGCTCTCCACTGAGCAGTGGTAGAAGGCCAGCAGCAGCTCCTGGTCCAGGTTGTTCTTCCTCTGGACACAGAGGAAGTGCAGCCACTGCTGGACTTTCTTCACCAGGGTCTTGGTGTTGACAGTCCAGGAGAGGTCAGAGGAGATGTGGGTGCCCAGGAACCTGAAGGTGGGGATGGTTTCCACGCAGTCGCCATTTATGAAGGGTGGTGGGGGGTAAGATGGTCATGTCTGTTCTTCCTGAAGTTGAGTATGAGTTCTTTGGTTTTTTGGACATGCAGTTTCAAGTTGTTTGCTTGAAACTGAGTAGCAGTAGCAGATTTTCTACCTCCGCCCTGTATGCCTTCTCATCGTCATCGGTGATGAGCCCAACCAAGGTGGTATTGTCCACATACTTCACGATGACGGTGGTTGGGTGGGTTGGAATACAGTCAAAGGTGTACAGGGAGTACAGTAGTGGGCTTAGTACACAGCCCTGTGGTGAGTCAGTGCTGAGAGACAGTGTGGAGGAGTAGTGGGGGCCAAGTCTGACTGTTTGTGGGCAGTTGGTGAGAAACTTTTTTTTATCCAGGAGCAGGGGCGGGGGGTCTGGAGGAGGTGCAGTTTATTGATCAGGATGTCTGGAATGATGGTGTTGAAAGCTGAGCTGTACTCCACAAAGAGCATCCTCACTTAACTCCTTGGGTTCTCCAGGTGGCTCAGCGCTGTGTGGAGTGTGGTGGCGATGGTATCTTCCGTAGACCTGTTGTCCTTGTAGGCAAACTGGTGGGGTTGAAGGAGGGGGGAAGACAGTCACTGATGTGCTGGGACACCAGTCGCTCAAAATACTTCATGACTACAGACGTGAATGCTGTACCTGAACCTGTTTTTTAAAAGGTTTGGCCAACTGCCCTCTTCTCCGCCTGCCCACCAACCACCACTGCCTCCACCGTCATCTAGTCCTGCTGTCCACGGCCTCCCCCAACACCCCCCCCCCCATTCCCAGCACACATCCCCCCTGCCCCATCCTGACCCTCACTAAGACCCAGGTGAGAGCGGAGCTGGGGAAGATCAAGGCAAAGAAGGCCTCGGGTCAGGACGGCATCAGCTCGAAGCTCCTCAAGTCCTACACAGACCAGCTGTGTGGGCTCTTGGAGCACATCTTCAGCCTGAGCCTGAATCTGGGGAGGGTACCACAGCTGTGGAAAACATCCTGTGTGGTACCTGTACCAAAGACCCCTCACCCCAAGGACCTGAACAGCTACAGACCAGTGGCCCTCACATCACACCTGATGAAGACCTTGGAGAGGCTGCTCCTTGCCCACCTCCGCCCCCTGGTGGGACCAGCGATGGATCCACTCCAGTTCGCCTACCAGCATGGCATCGGCGTGGAGAATGCAGTGATCTTCCTCCTACACCATTCCTTGTCCCACCTGGAGAAGCCTGGGAGCACCGTGAGGATCATGTTCTTTGATTTCTCCAGTGCTTTCAACACCATCTAACCGGTGATCCTGAAGGACAGCTAATGTGCGCAAGGTTGAACCAGCACCTGTCATCGTTGATCCTGGACTACCTCACAAACTGACCACAGTTTGTAAGAACTCATGACTGTGCATCTGACACTACCATCTGCAGCACGGGGGCCCCCCAGGGAACAGTTCTCACTCCCTTCCTGTTCACCCTCTATACTGCAGATTTTTCACACAACACACCACAATGCCACCTACAGAAGTTCTCTGACGACTCTGCGATTGTCGGCCTCATCTCTGATGGAGATGATGAGGAGTACAAAGGACTTATCCAGGACTTCGTGGACTGGTGCCAATGGAACTGCCTTCAGATCAATGCGAGGAAAACTAAGGAACTGGTGGTGGACTACCGCAGGCGAGATAACCCCCCACAGCACCAGTAAACATACAGGGAACAGACATCAAGTTGGTGACATCCTACAAGTACCTGGGTGTTCACCTGAACAATAAACTGGACTGGTGACACAACACCAACACGCTCTACAAGAAGGAGCAGCACAGGCTGTTCCTTCTGAGAAGGCTCAGGTCTTTTGGAGTGCAAGGGCACTCCTGAAGACCTTCTACGATTCGGTGGTGGCATCAACCATCACATTTGGAGTGGTCTGCTGGGGCAGCGGCATTACGGCAGCCGATAGGAGAGACTGAACAGACTGATCATAAAAGTTAGCTCTGTTCAAGGGTGGCGCCTCAATCCAGTAGAGGGAGTAGGAGAGAGGAGGATGGTGGCTAAGTTGTCATCTCTGCTGGAGTCCGAGTCCCACCCCATGCAGGACACGCTGAATGCACTGAGGAGCTCATTTAGCAGTAGGCTGTACCATCCTAGGTGCATGATGGAGAGGTTCAACAGGTCCGTCCTACCTACAGCTGTCAGACTTTATAACCTAACCAGGGCTGCTCGTAGAGGTTGTATTGAATGTACAAAACGTAACAACCTTGCACAATGAATGGTCCCCTCCATTGTGCAACTAGGATAATATCAATCATTACTGAGGGTGACAACACGGCCGATTCAAATACAAAATGTACTGTCTGGGTACATATTCATATTTGGCGGGGTAACTTAACAGACCACAATGCTGTCTATACCATCTAGCTGCAATGCTCCTGCACTGTGTATATATCTGTGTACTTATGTATATTCATTTGTTCTTATTATCTTATTAATTATTGCTCTGAGTGCTGCTATCCCTGTGCTGCTGTAATCCTGGAATTTCCCAATTGTGGGACTAATAAAGGCTTATCTTATCTTATCTTAGTCGTTTAGGCTGTCAATTGCGGACTTTTTGGGGATGAGGATGATGGTGGAGACCTTGAGGCAGGAAGGGACGGTGGCATACGTCAGGGAGAGGTTGAACAGCTTGGCAAGGATCTCTGCCAGCTGGTCTGCACATACTTTGACCACTGCTGCTGGGATGCCGTCAGGACCAGCAGCTTTCAGGTCAATGGCTCCATTAGAAATATGTTTAATGAGAAAAAAGTTGACGTGTTCAATACTTATTTTCCCCACTGTATATACAGTACATACACGCACATACACCTATACACATCCAGTCATTGACCTGAGATTTTCACCAGATATCAGGAACAACCCAAGTAATCCATACATACAAACAGATCAAGGCAAATGTGTTCACAAAACAAGTTATATTTAATAAAGTAGAACGGCACAGGGAATAAGTACTGAACGCACTTGGTGAAATTAATTTAATATTTAGTAGAAAAGCATTTGTTGGTAATAACAGCTTCCAGATGCCTCCTGTATGGAGAAACTAGGCGCAGGCATTGCTCAGGGGTGACTTTAGCCCATTCTCCACACAAACTGTCTTCAAATCTTGAAGGTTCCTTGGGTGTCTTCTATGAACACATAGAGCGCATTCTCAGTCAAGTAATGAGGATGTAAATTCCTGATAGTCAATCGCTCAGTTTGTGTGAATATTGAGTCCTTATTTCCTGTGAGGAGGAGGCAAATTATTTGCAGATATGGAATGAACAGAAAGTTTATGTGGTCTTATCTGAGGGAAGTGTCGCCACTCGTATTTAGGGTGGTGCTGTGGATTGAGGACAGTTTGGGTGTTTCTGCTTCCTCTCCAGGTGATGGGTGAGAACAGTCCGTTTCTCACTTCAGTGTCAATCCCAGTCTTCACAGTTCAAAAGAGAGTTCTGTCTATTCGGTGAAGAAAAAGTTGGATGTTGGGGGAAACAGGTACAGGCCAGTTGTTCCTCATGGCCTTCCTCTAATAGCCATAAAGTTTCTACTGTGGAGAATGTAAATAACGAAGGCAGATTTGCAGCAGACGACTTTATTCACTCTCACATCAGTCATACACAGAAAAAGCATGTCCCAATACACCAGGGGTTCTCCTTTTATATCAACCGCCCATCTCAAATCTGCATGACATCTCGCATCAGAATATATTCATCCCTTCTCCCCCAACTCCTTCTTCCTGCTACCTCACCATAATCTCCATACCTATTGTCCTTCTCTGTTTACCCTCTGCATCCAGTCTGAGATGATTAACCCAGCCTCTACACTCCCCCCCCCCCCCCCCCCCCCGGAATCTCAGACCGAGTTTCAGTCCTCATGTCCTTTTAAGATAAGATAAGATAAGCCTTTATTAGTCCCACAACGGGGAAATTCCAGGATTGCAACAGCACAGGGATAGCAACACTCAGAGCAACAATCAGAAGGCAAGAAAAAAACAAGCAAGCAAGAGCAGCTAATATACATATGTACGTATTACTATAAAATATATATATATACACACACACACAGACACACAGTGCAGAGCATTGTAGCTAGATGGAATAAATATGTAAATATATAAACACCCACAGTACGGAGCATTGCAGCTAGGTGGAATAAATATGCAAGTATATAAACACACACAGTGCGGAGCAATGTAGCTAGATGGAATAATATGTAGATATATAAATATATCCCGGTGCTGAGCATTGTAGCTAGATGGAATAAATATGTAAATATATAAACACACACAGTGCAGAGCATTGTTGCTAGATGGAATGAAACAGCATAACCGTCTACTTAGTTATCCTACATGGTATGATTATGTGCCCATACATATTCTCACCCTCCATAGCGACCGGTATGTTCCTAGTTGTATGCCGGAGGGGACCATTGTGTAAGTCTATTGCATCTTTTGCATTCAAAAAACTATTAGTTTGTTACGACTTTTTGCTATCTCTGCGAGCAGCCCTGCTTAGGTTGTACAGTCTGACAGCCGTTGGTAGGAAGGACCTACGAAACCTCTCGGTTGTGCACCTGGGATGATGTAGTCTGCTGCTAAATGAGCTCCTCAGTGCATTCAGTATGTCCTGCATAGGGTGGAACTCGGACTCCAGCAGAGATGACAGTTTAGCCACCGTCCTTCTCTCTCCTATCTCCTCCATCGGATCAAGGCGCTGCCCCAGGACAGAGCTAGCTTTCTTAATCAGTTTGTTCAGTCTCTTCCTATCGGCTGCAGTAATGCCACTGCCCCAGCAGACCACTCCAAAAGTGATGGCTGATGCCACCACCGTGTCATAGAATGACTTCAGCAGCGCCCCTTGTACACCAAAAGACCTGAGTCTCCTCAGCAGGAACAGCCTGCGCTGTCCCTTCTTGTAGAGTGCATCAGTATTGTGTGACCAGTCTAGTTTATTGTTCAGATGAATACCCAGGTACTTATAGGATGTCACCATCTCGATGTCTGTTCCCTGTATATTTACTGGTACTGTGAGGGGCTGCCCATGCCTGCGGCAGTCCACCACCAGCTCCTTAGTTTTCCTCGCGTTGATCTGGAGGCAGTTCCGATGGCACCAGTCCACGAAGTCCTGGATAAGCCCTCTGTACTCAGCTTCATCTCCATTGGAGATGAGGCCAACGATCGCAGAGTCATCAGAGAACTTCTGTAGATGGCAGTGTGTTGTGTTGTGTGAGAAGTCCGCAGTATAAAGAGTGAACAGGAAGGGAGCCAGCACCGTTCCCTGGGGGGCTCCCGTGCTACTGATGATCGTGTCGGACACACAGTCCCGGGTTCTCACAAACTGAGGCCGGTTCGTGAGGTAGTCCAGGATCCATGATGACAGGTGCTGGTCCACCCCTGCGCGCAGCAGCTTGTCCTTCAGGATCATCGGTTGGATGGTGTTGAAAGCACTGGAGAAGTCAAAGAACATGATCCTCACCATATTCCCGGGCTTCTCCAGGTGGGACAGAGAACGGTGAAGGAGGAAGATCACCGCATCCTCCACCCCAATGCCATGCTGGTAGGCGAACTGGAGTGGATCCATCGCTGGTTCCACCAGGGGGCGGAGGTGAGCAAGGAGCAGTCTCTCCAGGGTCTTCATCAAGTGGGACGTCAAGGCCACCGGTCTGTAGCTGTTCAGGTCTTTGGGGTGGGAAGTTTTTGGTACAGGTACCACACAAGATGTTTTCCACAGCTGTGGTACCCTCCCCAGTTTCAGGCTCATGTTGAAGATATACGTCACAATCCCACACAGCTGGTCTGCACAGGACTTGAGGAGCTTTGCGCTGATGCCGTCCGGTCCCGGCGCCTTCCTCGCCTTGATCTTCCTCAGCTCCGTCCTCACCTGGGTCCTGGTCAGGGTCAGGATGGGGGGCTGTGTGTTGGGAGTGGGGGGGTGTTGGTGGAGTGGGGAGTGGGCAGCAGGACTTGATTTCTTTAGAGGCAGCAGTGGTTGTTGTGCAGTCAGGGGGGAGGGCGGTTGGTCAAATCTATTGAAAAACAGATTCAGGTTGTTCGCCCACTCCCTGCCCCCTGTGGCCTGGGGGGAGGTATTCTGGAGCCCCGAGATGGTTTTGAGGTTTCTCCAGACCCCGCTGATGTCGCTCTGTTGCAGCTTGACCTCCATCTTCTTCCTGAAGCTGTCCTTGCCTTCTCTGATCTTTCTCCTCAGCTCCCTCTGTACGGACTTCAGCATCTCCCTGTTCCCTGACCTGAAGATCCTCTTCTTCTCTCTCAGAAGTGTTTTTATCTCAGGGTTGATCCAGGGTTTGTTGTTTGAGTGACGCCGTATGGTCTTGGTGGGAACGGATTTGTCCACACAGAAGCTGAGGTAGCCCGTGAAGGTGTGAATGAGGCCATCGATGTCCTCACCATGTGGATCGCAGAGCTGCTTCCAGGCAGTGGCTTCAAAACAGCCCTTTAGGGTGTCCATTGTCTCCTCAGACCATAACTCCACAGTGTGCATGGCCGGAGGTTGTCTGTGCACTAGGGGTTTGTACACCGGCCGGAGATGAACCAAGTTGTGATCCGATCTCCCGAGTGGGGGGAGTTGTGATGAGGTGTACGCCTCCTTAGTGTTTGCGTAGAATAAATCCAGTGTTTTATTGTCTCTAGTGTGGCATGTGACATACTGGGTGAACGTGGGTAGAATGGGAGACAGTGAAACATGGTTGAAATCGCCTGAGATGAGGAGAAGAGCATCTGGGTGTTCTGTCTGCAGCCTGCTGGTTACTGAATGGATGACGTCACGTGCTGTCCCAGCGTTCGCCGTCGGATTTGCATAAACAACAATGCAGATCACGTGTGAGTGTTCTCTCGGGAGATATGTAGGCCTCATGCTAACAGCTAGCAACTCAATGTCTTTGCTGCAGTGTCGTTGTTTAACAGTGATATGTCCCGGTCTGCACCAGTTGTTGTTAACATACATTATCACTCCACCGCCCCTAGCCTTGCCACTGTCTGGTGTTCGGTCAGCTCGTATCATGTGAAAACCCTCCAGCTCAATGTTAGCATCTGCTGCTAGTTCAGTTAGCCACGTCTCAGTAAACAAAAGGAGAGAGCACTCCCGGTATGTGCTATCATAACGGGAGATAGCCGCTAGCTCATCTAACTTTCCCAGTATCGACCGTACATTTCCCATGACAACAGATGGAAGGGAGGGTCTGTACCTTATATTTTTTGTCCTCCGCCTTACTCCAGCCCGGCAGCCGCGGCGTTTTCGCCTCAGTTCTCTCGGTATGTCGAGTTTTTCCAATGGGACCGGGTGGCGGTTGAATGCTAGCAGCTGTTCTCTGCTGTATCGTATCCTGCTATAAACAGTGGCTCCGTCCACCGGCTCAGGAGACATTTAGGACGATCTGTGTGTCCGTGATATAAGTGGGGTGAAAAAAAAAAGACGGATCAAAAGAGAGAGGAAGGGAAAAAAGACTCGGAATCGAGCCGCTGTTGCAAAAGGCAGCCTACTCGTGTGGCGCCGAGAGAAAAAAAAAAAAAAAAAAAAAAAAAACTTTTGGCTTCAGTCTCCTCCCATATCTGCTGTAACGGGGGTTTACTGCCTCCGCGGCGCTGCTTTGCCAGCGAGGGGCTCCTGGGGGTGTGTCTGTCTGTGGGTGGGCCATGGCGAGGAGGGGGAAACCTTCGACTTGCCCGTGTGGCTGCTCTGATGAATCGTTTACCTGGGGAGTTCTTAGTGGGGGTCTTCCACGCTGAGGGGCCCGAGCCAACAGCACTTGCTCGTCCACCACCACAAAGGTGGGCTTAAGTCTGTCTATGCATATTTTCTCCGGACGACCTCCCAAGTCTAACAAAAAATGTTTGTCCCCTGTTTCCAGCACTCTGAACGGGCCATCGTAGGGTGGGCGCAATGGAGGGCGATGGGCATCATGCCTGACAAACACGAACGCCGCGTTCTTCAAAGTTTTTGGCACAAAAGCGCGTAGAAAACAGTGGTGGGCCGGGCCGGGCAGCGTGCCTGTGTCTGCGCTATGCTGCAAACGCTGAGACGGGCAGTTGTCCGGCGCGGGATTATCTGGCAAAAATTCCCCGGGCAGCCGCAGTGTCTGAGAAAAAACAAGCTCCGCCGGGGAAGCCTCCAAATCCTCTTTTGGTGCAGAACGCAACCCCAATAAAACCCATGGCAACCGGTCTACCCAATTTGCATCCGTCAGCGAAGCCCTGAGCGCTGCTTTCAGTGACCCATGAAAACGCTCGCATAACCCATTGGCCTGTGGGTTGTACGCGGTTGTGCAATGAATTGCAACACCCAGGCTACGGGCCATCGTGGACCAGAGGTCGGAAACAAACTGAGGGCCCCTATCGGACGTGATGTCCGACGGGATTCCACAACGCGCCACCCATGTCGTCAAAAAAGCGTGCGCCACGTCCACGGACGTGGTTGCCGCCAGCGGGTCTGCTTCTGGCCAGCGTGTGGTACGGTCCACCACTGTCAGAAGGTGCGTGCACCCCTGCGATGGTGGGAGGGGGCCCACGAGGTCCACATGAACATGGTCGAACCTCTTCACCGGTATACGAAACAGCTCCAAAGGAGCCTTCGTGTGTCTGTGTACTTTGGCTTGTTGGCACGCTACGCAGGCTGCAGCCCACTCTTTCACTTGTTTGCATAGGCCTGGCCACACGAACTTCGCTCCCACCATTTTGACAGACGCGCGCACTCCTGGGTGCACCAGAGTGTGAATTGACTCAAACACGCGGCGGCGCCAAGCAACTGGGACCACCGGGCGCGGGCGTCCCGTGGAGACGTCGCAGATTGAGGGGGGGGGAGCTGCCATCTTGCAGTACTCTGCTCTCCAGCCTTAACCCTGTTGGTCCAGACTGGAGCGCGCTCACGTCCGTATCGCCAATCTGCTCTGCGGCCATGGCTGTATAATCTATCCCTACGTAGACCGGGGCCACTACTGCACACGAGAGGCAGTCCGCCACCACATTCAGTTTACCCGACACATGTTGAATATCGGTCATAAACTCCGAGATCGCAGCCAGCTGTCTCTGCTGCTGGCCCGACCATGGTTCCAAAACCTTGGCCATCGCGAACGTTAGCGGCTTGTGGTCCACGAACGCGGTGAAGCTGTGCCCTTCCAGCCAGAACTGGAAGTGGAGTATGGCCAGGTGGAGAGCCAGCGATTCTCTGTCAAATGCGCTGTATTTACGCTCACTGTCGCGCAAAGCCCTGCTGAAAAAAGTGAGCGGCTGCCAAGAACCGGTGACACGTTGCTCCACGACGGCCCCTATGGCCACGTCCAAGGTGTCGGTAGTGAGCGCTATTCGGGCCGCCGGATCCGGGTGTGCCAACAGTGCGGCGTTTGCCAGGGCTGTTTTAACCTCAGAGAATGCCTGCTCCCGCTCCGGAGTCCATTCGACTCTGTCCGCGGGTTTCCATTTCTTAAGCGCGGCGTACAATGACTGCATGAGTTGAGCTGCGCGGGGGAGGAACCGGTTATAAAAGTTAACCATCCCCAAAAATTACTGCAGCGCCCTGACCGTCTGAGGCCGGGGAAAATTCGCCACGGCGCGCACTTTGTCGGGCAAGGATATCGCTCCCTCCGGTGAGACGCGGTAACCCAGAAAATCAATCCCCGTCACGCCGAACTGGCATTTCGCCGGGTTGATTATTAACCCCTGCTCCTCCAACCTCCGGAAAAACATCCTGAGGTGGGTTACGTCTTCGTCCTCGTACGCACTGGCCACCAGGATGTCATCCAGGTAGACAAACACAAACAGCAGATCACGCAACACCGCATCCATCATGCATTGGAATGTCTGTGCCGCTCCTTTTAATCTGAAGGGCATGCGTAAAAACTCAAACAAGCCAAACGGAGTTATTACCGCTGTTTGGGTATGTCCTCCATGTGCACTGGGACCTGGTGGTAACCACGGACCAGGTCTATTTTAGAAAAAATGCGTGCCCTGGTGAGGTGAACGGAAAAATCCTGAATATGGGGAATCAGGTAGCGGTCGTGCGCTGTGGCGTTATTCAACCTGCGGAAATCTCTGCACGGTCGCCACAATCCCTCGGCCTTAGGGACCATGTGTAGCGGGGATGCCCATGGGCTGTTTGAGCGCCTGATGATGCCCAACCTTTCCAAGTTGGCAAACTCCTCGCGCGCTATGGCCAGTTTAGCTGCGTCCAGGCGCCGAGGTCGTGCGAAAATGGGCGGCCCAGTGGTGGTGATAAAGTGCTCCACCCCGTGTTTATCGATGGCCGCCGAAAACGTCAGGACCGTGAGAGCTGGGAACTGAGTGAGCAGTGTGTGGAACTTACCGCCTGGAGCTGTGATGTTGGCTTGTGTTATTGGCCCGGCCCCTCGAGCTGTACAGGGGAGAGACTCAAAAGACATTGCATTAACCAAGCGTCTGTTAGCAACATCGACTAGAAACCCGTGTGCACACAGAAAATCAACTCCCAGGATTTGGAAACTCAATGCCGCTATGACAAAAGTCCACTCGTACATACGGCCGTGTAGGGATAAAGTCAGTGTTCTCTCACCAAAAGTCTTAATGTCCGAGCCGTTTACTGCTACCAGCCTGGGGTAGCTAGCCGGTCGGCATAGGACGGCAGGATGATGCTCTTCTGGGCGCCGGTGTCTACGAGGAACCGTCTCCCCGAGCACGAGTCCGTCACGTAGAGCAGCTTGTTCTTTTCACCAGCGGTCGCACCTGCTACCGACTGCCAGCCTTGGCGTTTCCCAAACACTTGAATTGGCACGGTGGCACACACCTGCGTGTGTTCTCACCAAAGCGGCGGTGGTAGAAGTAGAGCGTGTCTCTCTGGCGCTCCCTGGCCCCCGCTGCCACTACCGTCGGTGGCTCCTCCCCTCCGCTGGTCATCTCGCTGGGTTCCGACGCCACTGCGTTCACTGTGAGGGCTCTGGTGGTGAGGATGATCCGATCTGCCTCCTGGGCTAGCGCACGGTAGTCACGCGCAGCCAGCAACGGCGAATTGGACAGAACCGCCACTGTTGGGATGTTCCGGAGGAAAAGGTGGGCAAACAGAAAATGCCCGTCGTCTGTGCCCATCAACGCCAACATCTTTTCCATTAGTTCAACCGCCGACCCATCTCCTAACTCGGAGCGCCTCAGGAGCCTCTCTGCTCTCTCACAGTCCGAGAGTGTGTAGCACCGGGTCAGCGCGGCCTTGAGAGCCCGTATTTGTCGTGGGCTGGAGGCTGTTGGAGCAGGCTCGCTACTTGTTGAGATGTGCAAGCGTCCAGCGCTGCGACCACATAGTATTATTTGGTGTCGTCTGCCGTTATTCCCCGGAGGGCGAACTGAGCCTCGGTGTGGTGGAACCAAGACCGTGGGTCGTGCAGCCAAAAGTCCGGTAATTTGACCGAAACAGCGCACGCGTTGCTGTGGGTTCCCATCCGGGCTGTCTCTGGGATGCCTGCCGCTTTGGTGGGGCTTCCCGTCCGGGCCGAGTCCGGGGTTCTTGCCTCGTGTTCCATAATTTGTCAAAGGGTCACCAGTGTGGAGAGTGTAAATAACGGAGGCAGAGTTGCAGCAGACGACTTTATTCACGCTCACATCAGTCATACACAGAAAAAGCATGTCCCAATACACCAGGGGTTCTCCTTTTATATCAACCGCCCATCTCACATCTGCATGACATCTCGCATCAGAATATATTCATCCCTTCTCCTCCAACTCCTTCTTCCTGCTACCTCACCATAATCTCCATACCTATTGTCCTTCTCTGTTTACCCGCTGCATCCAGTCTGAGATGATTAACCCAGCCTCTACACTACGTCCATTTGGTACCAATTCCGCTACACTAAACTGTTTGGCAACCTTTTATGAACCCTAATGTGTCAAGGATGGCCCTCGGGGCAGCCAATGAGTTTGCATATTTATTAGTGAAAGATGACGATTACAAAATAATGAGCCACGTGGGGCAAAAACACAAACAAGAACTTCGGCTTACACACAATGAAGAAACACTCGGTCTAAGGAATAAACTTACTGAGAACATGAAGATCAACAGGGTGACTGGAGCCGGGCATAGGGACTCCAGCCGAACGTTAGGGAGACCAACGTTACGTGTGTGAGGTCGCAGTCCCGAGTAACCTCGGCTGCTCCCTTAAATAGGGCTTAGAGGATTAACAGGTAATGAGCACTAATCAGTGGAATGTAATCCAGCTGTCACTGCACAGCTCGGCTCTGACAACCGGAAGCCCCGCAGAGACGCTGTCAAAATAAGAGCCCGGAAGGCCATCCGGAGACTAACAAAAACAGGAGGAAAATACTGCATGATCCAAGCGCGGACAATATCAGTGCACAGACCATGACAATACTCCCCCCCACCACCAAAAAAAAGCGCATTCCAGGCGCAACATAACATCCAAGCCCCCCCATCCAGAAGGCTACTCAGGCCCACCCAGGGTGGGTGGAGGGGGAACAGGCCAGGAGGGCGAGAACCACAGAAAGAAAGAAAAGAGAAAAAAAAAACATACCAAGGAGGGGAACAAGGAGCTAGAAATGACCATGATCACAGAAAAAAAAAGGACATGGTACCACAATCTGTGCATGGATGAAATATAAAAGGAACAAAGAAACGAAAATACAGGTACCAAACACCAGGAGAAAAAAAAAAACCCAGACCACTACAAACAGCGCAGCACACTAAAAATACAGTCCCATCACAGGTAAAAAAAAAAAATAAAAAAATAAAAAATCTCACAACCCACAGAGGAAGAAGGAAAACTCAAATATATAAATAGAGCAAAGGGTGCTACAACGCAGCAATACAATATACAGTATATTGACCGTGAATTACAGGCAAGGCAACAAAAGAGATTCTCTCAAACAGTAGAGGAGGGAAAAAAAAAATCTCTCAAACAAAAATACAGGCACCATACAACGTACCCTAAAAATACCAGAAAAACGGGAACAAAAAAAAAAGGCACGCTAAAGAGCGGTGATATACAAATAGTTCAATAGAGGCCATAGACAAACACAAGAGCATCCCTAAAATTACAGAGGAGAGCGAAAAAAAACCCCACAGGGATGACGGCAGGCAGAGCACAATGAAACAAAAACAAATAGTTCGGGAGGTCTACCTGCATCCAGCATCCAGATTGCTATCAGGGGGAAAAGAACAAGTTCGGGCGGTTTACCCCAGTCCCAGGCCCGGAGAAACAGTACCTCTGGTGGCCGGACCAGGTCACCGAGCAAAGAGTCCAGTCCGTCAGGCGGCCGACCCAGAACGCCGAACCGGCGAAGCAGTTTCCCAGGCGACCGACCCGCATCATCAGGCCACCAGTACCGCAGGAGAGAACTCGGGGGCGGCCTCCCTACCGTGAGGGAAAGCAGGGGAAAGCCGAGCCGAATACGGGGAATCCCCGCGGCACCCGGTGGAGGGAAAAAGGGAACGGGGAAAGGATGAGGGACCAGTCCAGCGTCGATCGGTGGAGGATCTGCAGCTCCTTCTCCGAACTCCACACGAACTGGCACTGCACTCTTGTTAGAACCCAAGCGGGACCGTGCTGCACCCACGACGGACCCCGGCTGGGCCGGAACAGCGTCCACGGTGGACCCCAATTGGGTCAAAGTCGCACCCACAATGGACCCTGACTGGACCGGGACAATACCCACAACGGACCCCGACTGGGCCCGCGCAGCACCAGGAACGACCTCCAGACACGAACCCGGAACCTCCAAGGCAACGACCAGAACGGGCTCGTCACCGGTGACTCTGGAAGAAGACTCAGACGAAGAACAGAAACCGGGATCAGAATCACCGGCAGCGGCAGAGCCCGGCAAGACAAGCTCGGATGCAGCGGACGGCTGCACCCGGCTCGTCTCCCCGAGAGACAGGCAATAATGCTCCAGAATAGAAAGGAGGAAGACAAAATAGAGCACTTGCCTGATCTCGGGTTCTACCGCCGCCCAGGACTTCGATGCTCCAGGTTCAATGAGCTGAAGGTCCACTTCTAGTTCCCACTCGATCGCAGCGGGCTCCGCAGCCGGCATGATGGTCTCCACAGTCTGGGGATTCCCTGGCACTAACGTCCACGTCGAAAGCCCGCACGGCGTGGTGGCAGGGGATCCGTGGCCTGCTGGGTCGGACCGTTCCTCCGTGGAGACCCGGGGACGCTTCCTCATCGGCGCAGGCTCCATATGGCAGTCCACCCTCCTCCCCTGCCCATAACGTGGCTGCGGGGCTGGAAGCAGGTTCTCCAGGGCCGCAGGCTCCTTCCTCGTCCGGCGGTGTAGTCCTGGCACTGGGGAACGCTCAGGGGAAGGAGACACAGAGGTAGCAGGTTCACAATTAATAACTGCAGCAGGTGGCGGGAGCTCGGGGGACTGTGAACCCCGAACTCCACCCCCAGGGATCAAACAAGGCAATTCACCCAGTGAAGGAAAAGAATGAAAAGACACTTGCCTGATCCACTGAGGACCGATGGAAGCTGCTGCAGTGAGCTTGGTTTTCTCCTCTCCCCTTTGGATGGTGATGGAGGGCCCCCCGAGAGGATGAAGAGGAGCCACTCCCACAGGATCAGGAACGGGGATAGCCGGAGTCGGACTCGTGGAGCTCACAGCAGCTGGCTAGGAAACAGAGTTCATGCGGCTGCCCGGAACTGGAACTGGAAGGGGATCTCGCTGAGGCTTGATTTGAGCATGGTGACGACGTTTACTGGCAGAGGGCGAGGCAAAGGTGAGGTCAGGGAAAATGCTGCTCCTGCGCAGAAACAGCGGCGAGCAGGTCAGGGTACTGGGGGCAATCATAAAGTTCGGGATTCCTCTCCGCCAGTATGACTGCCACCGTCATGTGCTTAATAATCTGGGTAGGATGGGAGGCAGAACGAGCCGCAGACACATGGTCTTGGATGATCACAGCTGCCCGCTGAGTCTCCACAGAGGGAATCCCGGCTGACGTCCTCCTCTGCTGGGAACGGCACTTGGGTGATGCAAACTCCGGGACTGGATGGGTGACAGGAACTGGATCCCGAGGCGAGGAGTGGGGATGCCTCACCTTCGGCTTCCTGCCGGAGTTTCCCTCCAGTCCATGGATCTTCTCCCTCATCAGGACGACCGCGTCCCGGAGTGAAAGCGAAGGCTCCTTGGCCGCCTTCTCTATTTGTCCCCATAGCGCCACTATTAAAGTCACTCTCTCCTTTCCTTCTGGAAAGGAGGTCAGATGATATTTTAATAACATCCTCTGTGCGAGATCCAGGTGCTCATATGCAGCGTAGGTGTGCATAAGGAGACGGGCATTGGCCAGGTAACCACCCCACAACCACTCGGGGCAAAACCCACGCTCGAATGCTGACATAGTATATCAAAAAATACTGGCACCCAGAGAAGGGGAAAAACTCAAGCCCAAACAGTGCAAACTCACAGCCACCGGCATCTCGCTTGGCTACGACCTAGCAGCCAATGAGTTTGCATATTTATTCGTGAAAGATGTCAATTACAAAATAATGAGCCACGTGGGGCAAAAACACAAACAAGAATTTCGGCTTAGACACAATGAAGAAACACTCGGACTAAGGAATAAACTTACTGAGAACGTGAAGATCAAGAGGGTGACTGGAGCCGGGCATAGGGACTCCAGCCAAACGTTAGGGAGACCAACGCTACGCGTGTGAGGTCGCAGCCCTGAGTAACCTCGGCTGCTCCCTTAAATAGGGCTTAGAGGATTAAACAGATAATGAGCACTAATCAGTGGAATGTAATCCAGCTGTCACTGCGCAGCCGGAAGCCCCGCAGAGACAGTCAAAATAAGAGCCCGGATAGCCATCAGGAGATTAACAGAAACAGGAGGAAATTACTGCATGATCCGAGCGCGGACAATATCAGCGCACAGACCATGACATAATGAAACCCAAAAATTGCTATGTTCACCAGAATTTGCAGCTCCGTGAGATACAAGGGTAACTTCTGCACATTCTTGAACTGACTCTTTATACTGCAAGGGTCAATTTAAGTCAAAACTTCACTGTTCTCCAAGGGGAGAGTTGTTTTGCTGCAGGGCACAGCTGATCAAATAATAATACACAAGAAGAGAAAATATGTACAATACATACGCAGTATGGTGAAAATCACATTTGTTCTGCTATACAGCTGGGATGGACAAGTTTGGAAGACCAGCTGGTAGTGACACACTGTCACAGAAAAGTATTGGTGGTAGCTGTTAGATATTGACAAGCTAACAGTAGGCAGCACGGACGTGGGGACGTACGCACGACGTGACATCATCATGCCGTGCCTATATTAGGAGTCTGATGGTGGGAGTCATCCCCTTTGGCGCTCCACCTCCAAGCCAACCACAGCCTATATCACCTTAGTGCTAGCTTTATAGCTATTACCCCCGACATGTGTAACACCTGTATCTGTGTATGATAAAGTACAAGTACAATACAATGCCTGCCTCCGCTATCGTATTTCCAGACATAACAATTGGCAACAAGAAGAAAACATGGTCTTCTAGAGGAAAACTAATCATTTTCCCAAAGATGGAAGTATATCTGGCAAAACCTCCACCGCTCCACGCGACCCCAGGTAAGCCGCCCATTCCATGGCCCTGTTGGTTTGAATTGCTTCGCACTTATTCAGCGGCGATGGACCTAGGAAGACATGCTAAACTGAGACTGCGAGCAATTCTACTTCACTGCCTGGGCGCCGAGGGTCAGCGGATATTTAACACCCTGGGACAAGCGGATACATATCAGGAATGCATTGCACTGCTGGCTGGATGCTTCCTGCCGCTGGCGAGCACATGTGAGTTTGGCTGTTTGGAGGACGAAATGGTGCGGGACCAGCTAGCGGAGTACACCAACAACCTGCAGCGGCTGGCGAAGCTAATTAGGGCATCCGACGACCTACTGCTGGCGAAGGCGGTAGAGTTGGCGTTCCAGTTGAAGGCCACTGACAAACTAACATTGCAACTAGGTGAGCCGCAACAACAATTCTCGCTAGCTTATGCAGTTATCCCAGCAAAAGTACCTGTTAACACCGTGACTCGCTTGGAAGACGCCGAGGTGAATATTACTAGGCAACGGAACATCAAGAGATACCATTGATGCAGGAACTGCGGCTCCCCGAAGCACCAAGAGGGAGTACATTCCTGCCTGGCCAGAGGGCAGCGATGCAGATGCTGCGGCAAACTCAACCACTTCGCCAAGGTGTGCTGATTGTTACAATGGACATCGGACCAGCCACTCAGCCCAAAAAACCCACCAGTGACCACCATCTGCGCTGTAAGCTCCAGAGACTCGGTGTACATGTGGTGCACGGTGAGGCTGGACTACGTTGACTTGCCGTTGCTGCTGGACACTGCTGCTATGAGGTCAGTGCGCACGACGTGACATCATCATGCCATGCCTATATTACGTCCTATATTTTTTTTTTCCGGTTCCGGTTCCGCCGGACCGGCGGCGCCACACAAGTTGGCTGCCCATTGCAACAGCCTTTTTTTAATCTTCCTTCTTCTTTCTACATCTTTCACTCTATATATATATCACGGACACACAGATCGCCCCAGGGGTCTCCCGAGTCGGCGGATGGAGCCACTGTTTACAGCGGGAGACGTTACAGCAGGGAGGAGCTGGTGCTAGCTAGCACTCGGCCGCCGCCCGGTGCTAATGGGGAAACTCGACATACCGGGAGCTGTAGCAAAAACGAAGCGGGCACCGGGCTGGAGTTTAGGCGGCGTGCAAGAAATATAAGACAGAATAATAAAGAGCGATGGCAAGAACCAAGCAGACCGACCGTAAAATCTACTGGAGGAAAAAGCCCCCCAGGAAGCAGCTAGCCACCAAGGCTGCTCAGAAAAGCACTCCGGCCACCGGCGGAGTGAAGAAGCCTCACCGTTACAGGCCCGGTACCGTGGCTCTGAGAGAGATCCGTCGCTACCAGAAATCCACGGAGCTGCTCATCCGTAAGCTGCCCATCCAGTGCCTGGTGAGGGAGATCGCTCAGGACTTCAAGACCGACCTGCGCTTCCTGAGCTTCGCCATCATGGCTCTGCAGGAGGCCAGCGAGGCCTACCTGGTGGGTCTCTTCTTCGCTAAGAGGGTCACCATCATGCCCAAAGACTTCCAGCTGGCCCACCGCATCCACGGAGAGAGAGCTTAGACTTTCTGCTGCACATTCATCAACCATAATGCTCCGCACTGTGTGTCTATATATATATATATATATATATATATATATATATATATATATATATATATATATATATATATATTTATAGTAATATGTACATATGTTTACTAGATGTTCTTGTTTTTTCTTGCCTTCTGATTGTTGCTCTGAGTGTTGCTATCCCTGTGCTGTTGCAATCCTGGAATTTCCCCATTGTGGGACTAATAAAGGCTTATCTTATCTTATCTTATTAGAAGTCTGACAGCGGGAGTCATCCTCTTTGGCGCTCCACCTCCAAGCCAATCACAGCCTATATCACCTTAGTGCTAGCTTTATAGTTATTACCCCCAACACGTGTAACATGTGTCTGTGTATAATAAAGTATGAGTTCAGTACAGCGCCTGCCTCCGCTGTCCTATTTCCAGACATAACAGTAGCCATTTCTTTCTTCCCCTCCAGAAGAGCACGTTTGGTTAATTGTCTTGTCTAACAAATAACTTTACTATTAAAGGCGCGCTAGTGTAACAGTGTCTATGTAATATATAATTCCACTTGCCATAACTGTAATGTTTCCAGTCATAGGTAACTGCATAGTTCATTGACTCAAGGGTGCCCTCTCAGTAGACATAGGTATATGCTTGTGGTGACTGTTCAAGTGGCCAGTCTAATAAGAGACACGCCCAAGTGTGTGCTGTGTGCAGACTGCCTGTAGCGAGCCGAGAATAACCAGTGTATATTCTGTTCTATATCAAGACCCATTAAACAGCGGAAAAACTGTAAACCAGCCTCTTGGTCATCATTTATTAAACAACGCGGAGTTGAGGAGTTGCCTGAACCAGCCAGCTATGGAGAAGAGTAACTGAGTGTAGTTACACTAGCCACTAACCACCAGGAACTGATGTTGCCAGAGCTGCAAGCACGTGGTAATGGCGAAAGTCCACCAGGGATACTGTGATGGGGCTCAGCGTGTTGAGGACAGGAGCCAAAGGGAGTCACATTTAAGCTGGATTTATGCACCCGCATCACGTCAATGCCATTACCAACGTCCGTCGCAGACGCAGTGATCAGCAATTTTTTTCTTGTGTGTTGGGTGAAATGCATTGTTCCGTTACCAAAATGTGTTTCAGCCGATGTGTGTAGTGATTTGTGTTCATCGTGTGTTTTTGTTTATGAAATAGCGACGGACAAGAGCAGACTGTGATGGAGTTGGAGCTAATAAGTGTGAAGAAAAAGCAACTTTTAGTTTGATGGTTGCCCAGAGAAAAAGAAGTTTGGGAAAACAGTGCATGCGACAACTGCCACTGCCGTTTTGGCGATCTGTGTAATTACTGGGGTTAATGAGCCACAAAATGTTCTGTATGTGCTTATTAACTCAATATTAATTTGAATTTGGACCACTGTTTAACCAACTCACCTTGGAAGTTGTGCCGCCGTGAACGAGTAGAGCGAAGCAGCGACGACAACCAGGCAATGTGAAGGAGGAGACAAAGCGGACAATTTGTGTAATTACTAGGCTTATGACGAGACACAAAATGTTCTGTATGTGATTACTGTAACGGGAGGTATCTGTATGAACCACTAGGGCATCCGTATTCACTGGAGTGTGACGTCATGAAGTGCGCCCCGTCTCTCTACATATGGGTAGCACTCCTGCCAGAAGGGTTGTTGGTTGTTGGACATTACTGAATGTGGTTGTTGCACGGGCTAGCAGTGTGGACGTTACGATACGAGATGCAGTTAAATTGTACAAGTTCTTGGCTACTTTATAAATTTACCATTAACACAAGTGGAGTACTGTGATTAATGTGACATGGTGTCAGAAGATATGGACTAAATGCCGAATGAATATGGCAAAATTTGGACCCCCAGAGCAGTTTGACTTCTCACAGCCAGCAGAGTGGCCGGTGTGGTGGTGTCGATTCAACCATTACCACATAGCTTCCAAGCTTGACAGAGAGCATGGGACGGTTCAGGTCAACTCCCTCCTGTATGCTATGGGCAAGGACGTGGAGCCTATCTACGAGTTCTTCATGTACGACGGTGAGGACCAAAGCTTGTTTGATTATGACACTGTGGTAGGTAAGTTTGACAAACACTTTGTACCTAAATGCAACATTATCCATGACTGTGCATGCTTCCATAAGCACGCCCAGAGGCCGGATGAGACTGTTGTGGCCTTTGTAAGGAGGCTGTACTGTCATGAATGCCCCTCCAGGGCAAAAACAAACTCAGGCACTTGACTGCAGTGAGGACATTTATTAACAGAAAAAAACATAACCGTTCCAAAAGTAACTGTGTAGACATAAAAAAGGCAAAAGAATAACTTGTACAGTTATGAGCCTCCAGAGTTACGAAAAACTCTGGAGAAGAGGAGGGGGAGACTGTTCAGACAGAAAAGTCCAGTCCAAACACAATCGTGGCTGAAACAGAGAAACAATGAGCACACAGAGTTTAAGTAACAGGCAGACAAATGAGGCACAGGTGAGGGGAGCAAAGTGAGCCAGTGACCTGATTAATCAATTAAATGCAGCTTGAGCTGGCAGGGAGACAGCCTGGATAAAAGGTGGTGTGACTGGCAAGAGAGAAAGGGCTCAGAGACAAAACAAATCAAAATATACACACAGAACTGACAACATAATCATAACAGACACTTCGTCAGCCTTCTAACGAAGGCTGCAGTGTACAATCGAAACATATTAAGAAGGTAAAGACATCTCCTTTCTATTTTTGTCTTTAATAAGAACAAAAGGTAAATAATTAAAAGAAGACAAAATGAACCTACTTGAGCCATAACAGACAGGAAAATACTCAAAAATATATGAAGAGTCTGAGCACAGCTCAGACACATGACAGAGCCCTCCCCTCAAGGGGTGGATGCCAGACACCCCTTGTCACCACCTGGGCTGGAGCACAGCAGCACCCTCGGTGGCTCCGGGCTGGAGCACTGCAGCACACTCGGTGGGCCCCGGCTGGACCAACGCTGCACCCTCGGTGGACCCGGACTGGGCCAAAGCTGCACCCACGGTGGACCCCAAGCTGGGGGGTATCACCCATGACAGGCCCATACAGAAGCGCAGCACCCATGTTGGGTTGAAGCTGGGGCGCAGCCCCCACAAGGGTCCCTGGCTGGGACGCAGCACCCGTGGAGACTCAACCCGAGAAGGGACCCACACGACAGCCTCGGGCAGGGGGGAAGCTGCGCCCTGGACGAACTCCAGAGGCGAACCCAGACCTTTGGAGACATCAGGTGTTGCTGGATCATCTTCAGTGGCCCTGGGAGAAGGCTCAGAAACAACAGAGAGAGAAGAGGGATCAGGGTCACCGGCAGCAGCGGAGCCCAGCAAGGCGAGCTCGGATGCAGCAGGCAGCTGCACCTGGCTCTCCTCACCAAGAGTCAGGCAAGATTGCTCTAGGACAGAAAATAGAAAGACAAAAGAGAGCACTTGCCTGATCTCAAGCTCCACCGTCATCCAGGACTCCGACAATCCAGGTAGTGATGGCGATTCAGGCTCAGTCCTCAGGAGGTCCATCTCAGGTTCCCACTTGGCTGCAGTGGCCTCCGCAGCCGGCATGATTGTCATAGCAGTCCTAGCAGTCATAGCTGTCATAGCTGTCATGGCCCACGCAGATGGCTCCTCTGGCATAGAAGCTGAGGGTAGGCTCTGTGTAGGCTCTGGAGTAGGGTCCTCAAAGGCCACCGGCTCCTCCACAATCCGATGGCTTGGTTCTGGATCTGATGGACACTTGGGGATAGGCGGAGGAGACAAGGAGAGGATAGGAGAAGGTTTAGAAATAGCAGCAGGAGGAGAGAGCTCAGAGGACTGCTTAATCTGAGACTTTCCCCCGGGAGGCAGACAAGGGTTGTCAATACAAGGTGGAACAGAAAGAAAAAACACTTGCCTGGCCTCCCGGATCTTTATGTTCTCAGTTGCTGGGGACAGGCAGTCATCCTTCTCTGTGTCAACAACGATCCTGACTCTCTCAGTGGATTGTGGAGGAGCCGGCTCTGACAACACGGAAGTGGGCATTGTCGGGAACAAGCGGAAGACCTCTCAGCAGTGGGACAAAAGGAAGCGAGGAGAGGCCGGTACAGGGCGGAGAGAAGCTGACAAAAAACAGCCCGGGGAAACAAGGACCAAAGGCTGTACCGGTGTGGGAGGCTTCTGCTTCGGTGCCAGGAGAAGGGCTGCTGAAGAGGTAGAAGTAGTCCTCTGATGAACTGAAGTGGGATGACTTTATCTGCCTGGAGCTGGAGCCGGCGGCTAGTGCGCAGGAGTCGACACAGGTATTGGAATCACCTCCCTCGGCCCCTCACCTGTGCATGGAAGGGAATAAATGGAGGAGAGGATATCCATTGCCTACGGGTGATTCCATAAGTTGGGAAAAGCCTGCATAACACGAGCTGCGTCATCTCGATTCTCATGGATCAACCTGGGAGAACGGAAGGCTCGGGTCCGCGACCAAATGCGCTCCAGGAGGCAGACCACCTGCCGCTCCACTCCGTTCATGACGAGCTCCAAAAACAGGTGGGTAGAAAAAACACACAAATGGTGAAAAAATGGCCCACTACAGAAGCTGAGTTTTCACTGGCAGCAGCCAACTGTCATGAACGCCCCTCCATGGCAAAAACAAACTCAGGCGCTTGACTGCAGTGAGGACATTTATTAACAAAAACATAACTGTTCCAAAATTAACTGTGTAGACATACAAAAAAGGCAAAAGAATAACTTACACAGTGATGAGTCTCCAAAGTTACGAAAAACTCTAGAGAAGAAGAGGGGGAGACTGTCCAGACAGAAAAGTCCAGTCCAAACACAACTGTGGCTGCTGCAAAGAAACAATGAGTAGGTAGAGTTTAAGTAACAGGCAGACAAATGAGGCACAGGTGCGGGGAGCAGCATGAGCCAGTGACCTGATTAATCAATTAAATGCAGCTTGAGCTGGCAGGGAGACAGCCTGGATAAAAGGTGGTGTGACTGGCAAGAGGGAAAGAGCTCAAAGACAAACCAAACCAAAATATACACACAGAACTGACAGCATAATCATAACAGACAGGAAAATACTCAAAAATAGATAAAGAGTCTGAGCACAGCTCAGACACATGACATGTACAAGCTAGCCCATCACTGTGAGTTTGGAATAATTCAATTCAATTCAATTCAATTCAATTCAACTTTATTTATATAGCACCATTTCACAACAACAGTCATCTCATAGCACTATCAACTGTAGGGGGGGACCCCCACAGTTGCAGAAAGACCCCAGCAACCAGGCGATCCCCTGTGAGCAAGCACTTGGCGACGGTGGAGAGGAAAAACTCCCTTTTAACAGGAAGAAACCTCCAGCAGAACCAGGCTCAGGGAGGGGCAGTCATCTGCTGCGACTGGCTGGGGGGTGAGGGGATAGAGAAGAAGAAAAGAACAGACATGTAGAGAGCAAACAGCACGATGGAGACTCAATCTATGGGAGAGAACAAACAGATGTTAATGACCAGCAAAAAAAAATATTTCATAGAGAGTGAGGAAAGGAGTGAGGCCCAATGCATTACTGGAGGTCCCCCGGCTGACTAAACCTATTAGCAGCATAACTAAGGGAGGGTTCAGAAACACATGATCCCTCCCTAATTGTAGGCTATATCAAAAAGGTAGGTTTTAGCCCTATTCTTAAAAACAGAGATCGAGTCTGACTCCCGAATCCAGATTGGCAGCTGATTCCACAGGAGAGGAGCTTGATAACTGAAGGCTCTGCCTCCCATTGTACTTTTGGAGATTCTAGGTATTACAAGTAATCCTGCATTTTGGGAGCGTAGTGCTCTGTTAGGAAAGTACGGTAGTATCAGATCTTTTAAATAAAAAGGAGCCTGATTGTTTAGAGCTTTGTAAGTAAGAAGAAGGATTTTAAACTTAATTCTAAACTCTATGGGAAGCCAATGAAGGGAGGCCAGAACCGGAGAGATATGATCTCTCTTTCTAGTACCTGTTAAAACTCTTGCTGCAGCATTTTGGATCAGCTGAAGACTTTTTAAAGATGTTTTACGACAGCCTGATAATAAAGAATTACAATAATCTAATCTCGAGCTAACAAAAGCGTGGATCAGCTTCTCAGCATCACTCTGAGACAAGATGCTCCTAATCTTGGCAATATTACGCAAATGATAGAAGGCAGTCTTAGAAACAAATTTAATATGTGAATTGAAGGACAAATCCTGATCAAAAATAACTCCAAGGTTCCTCACAGAGCTATTAAGAGAAAGAGTAACTGCATCCAAACTGAAAGTTTGATTTGGAAAGGAATTTCTAAGGTTTTTTGGACCAACAAGAATAGCTAAGGATGAGCAAATATGAGATAGAATTGTCATTAATATTTTGGACAAAGAGGTGTCACAAAAGCTACAGTTAGAGCCAGAACTCACTTGAGAGAAAGCCATTCAGACAGTTCCTTGATTTCTTTATTCAAATCAGTTATTTATGCATCTGCGATGGTGACTTCAACCTCAACACCTGGTTCAATGCTGATGGATGTGATCTGCTTCACAATTTCAGACGGACTGTGCAGATCAATGAGACGTTTGGGGAGCAGATTAAACAGCAAAATGTCGGCACCAGCGATTCAATTCATCTTTATTTATATAGCGCCATTTCACAACAACAGTCATCTCATAGCACTTTCAACTGTAGGGGAAACCCCCACAGTTGCAGAAAAACCCCAGCAATCAGGCGATCCCAAGTGAGCAAGCGCTTGGCAACGGTGGAGAGGAAAAACTCCCTTTTAACAGGAAGAAACCTCCAGCAGAACCAGGCTCAGGGAGGGGCAGTCATCTGCTGCGACTGGCTGGGGGGTGAGGGGATAGAGAAGATGAAAAGAACAGACATGTAGAGAGCAAACAGCACGATGGGGACTCAATCTATGGGAGAGAACAAACAGATGTTAATGACCAGCAAAAAAAAAAAAAAAAAAAAATTTCATTGAGAGTGAAGAAAGGAGTGAAGCCCAGTGCATTATTGGAGGTCCTCCAGCTGTCTAAACCTATTAGCAGCATAACTAAGGGAGGGTTCAGAGACACATGATCCCTCCCTAATTGTAGGCTCTATCAAAAAGGAAGGTTTTAACCCTATTCTTAAAAACAGAGAGCGAATCTGACTCCCGAATCCAGATTGGCAGCTGGTTCCACAGGAGAGGAGCTTGATAACTGAAGGCTCTGCCTCCCATTGTACTTTTGGAGATTCTAGGTATTACAAGTAATCCTGCATTTTGGGAGCATAGTGCTCTGTTAGGATAATACGGTAGTATCAGTTCTTTTTAATAAAAAGGGGCCTGATTGTTTAGAGCTTTGTAAGTAAAAAGAAGGATTTTAAACTTAATTCTAAACTCTATGGGAAGCCAATGAAAGGAGGCCAGAATCGGAGAGATATGATCTCTCCTTCTAGTACCTGTTAAAACTCTTGCTGCAGCATTTTGGATCAACTGAAGACTTTTTAAAGATGTTTTAGGACAACCTGATAATAAAGAATTACAATAATCTAATCTAGAGCTAACAAAAGCATAGATCAGTTTCTCAGCATCACTCTGAGACAAGATGCTCCTAATCTTGGCAATATTACGCAAATGATAGAAGGCAGTCTTAGAAACAAAATTAATATGTAAACTGAAAGACAGATCTTGATCAAAAATAACTCCAAGGTTCCTCACAGAGCTATTAAGAGAGAGAGTAACCACATCCAAACTAAAAGTTTGATTTGGAAAGGTATTTCTAAGGTTTTTTGGACCAACAAGAATGACTTCAGTCTTATCTGAATTCAATAGCAGGAAATTGCAAGTCATCCAAGTTTTGATTTCCTTAACCTCTTGCGCTCCGTTGTCCCACGGGTGGCCAAGTCTCTGCGTCCTAGAGTGCACGAGAGCACCCTCGTGCGCTCTCGTGCGCTCTAGGACACATGATGGAGATTGTGATGTAGGTGGTGTATGGCATCCAAGCGCGCACTGACAATAAAAGCTGCAGACACAGCCGCGAACAGATTAGTTCATCTGATTGACCTCTCATTCAACTAATAAGAGCCTTGAATTGGGTTTCTGAAACTTTGAAGAACCAATGAATGAAAACCTAGCCAGAAGGACCCGCCTCCCAACGCTGTGAATGCAGTGAGCCAGTTGAAGCAGAGAAGTTCGCGAGCTGTTTTTTTTAAGGCTGGGTGAAGAGAGACTGCTGCTGCAGAGAAAAAAAGGACCCGCAGGAAGAGCCCCACAGACCCAGCAGCACGGAGACCACCCACAAATGCAACCTGTGTGACAGGGAGTGCCATTCGTGCACCGGCATGTTCGGCCACAGGCGGTGCTTATTTGTTTTGGTTCCAGCAGAGTAGACGTTATGATTTCTTCCATGGTCATAGACCGACGGAGGCTGAAGACGAAGGCTGAGTGACACACACGCCTTCGTCAGTCTTTTTTTAATTACTACTGTTATTTGTTTTGGAAAATCGTTCGCCAAAAAACGCAATCATGGAAGCACAAAACCGCAATAATGGAATTATGTTTTGATTGGATCGCGAGACCAGAACCACGAGCGGACCAGCGTTGCGTTCGTCTGACAGTGAGGAAGAGAAGTTCGCCAGGACTCTGCTGCTGTGAAGAGGTAAGCTGTTATAAGCTAAATTATTATTTATCCCTGAAAATTGTAATCCAAAATGACTTTTGACCGATCAGTAAATTACAACTGTGTGGCGCACGATGTCCGAAGTGCGTGCGCCGCGTTACACAGTTCTTCACCGCCTACGGACAGTGAACGCCCCCCCCCCCCCGCCGCTACGATTCTGTAGCGGGGGGGTGGGGGGAGCCGCGGTGACAGCGTTGCTGTGGAAACATGCCACATCCGAGTGTAATCCGTCATGTAGCGAGGGCGGATCTCCGTCCTCTGTAGCGGGGGGGTGGACAACCCCCCCCCCCACACACACACACACAGAGACACAGGCCTGAATGTGACCTTTCATTAGAGCCCTAAATGAAGCTTCTACATTGAATCATTCAAAAGTTACAGACGTTTTTCCAAACTGTGCCATTTGGCACAATTTGGCACAGTTCCAAAATGCCTGGGAACAGCCTGAGTATAAAGCTGTGTAAAATATTCATTTTTTGTGGTATTGTTACAAAATTTGGACCTCAGCTGGATAACACTTGGTTCTACATTTCTGTTGCATTTTCCAGCCCGGATCTGAAGCTGTGTGTTATTTGCAAGCATTTGTATCCAAAAAAACACCCAGGCCAAATTTATTTTCTTCAAGTTCACTATGTTTAGATGACTGTAACTCAGTGGCTGGAGCACTTAGAGAGATCATGTTTTTTTTGCCAAAAAATTCAAAGTGTTTTCTTTTAAATGAGACCAACCCCATGAAGATGCTGCAAAGGGTTGAAGAACAGCTTTCGATTTACTTTGGGCACATTATTTTTTGGCGTTTTTAGGAAAATTGACCGGAGTGCAAGGGGTTAAGACAGGCTTCTAACTTGGCTAATTGATTACTATCATCTGGCTTCATTGACAGGTATAATTGTGTGTCGTCTGTATAACAATGAAAATGTATACAGTGCTTTCTAATAATGTTGCCTAACAGAAGCATAGTGGGGTAAAAAAGTATTTAGTCAGCCACCAATTGTGCAAGTTCTCCCACTTAAAAGATGAGAGAGGGCTCCAATTTTCATCATAGGTATACCTCAACTATGAAAGACAAAATGAGAAAAAAAAAATCCAGAAAATCACATTGTCTGATTTTTAAAGAATTTATTTGCAAATTATGGTGGACAATAAGTATTTGGTCAATAACAAAAGTTCATCTCAATACTTTGTTATATACCCTTTGTTGGCAATGACAGAGGTCAAACGTTTTCTGTAAGTCTTCACAAGGTTTTCACACACTGTTGCTGGTATTTTGGCCCATTCCTCCATGCAGATCTCCTCTAGAGCAGTGATGTTTTGGGGCTGTTGCTGGGCAACAAAGACTTTCAACTCCCTCCAAAGATTTTCTACGGGGTTGAGATCTGGAGACTGGCTAGGCCACTCCAGGACCATGAAATGCTTCTTACGAAGCCACTCCTTCGTTGCCCGGGTGGTGTGTTTGGGATCATTGTCATGCTGAAAGACCCAGCCACGTTTCATCTTCAATGCCCTTGCTGATGGAAGGAGGTTTTCACTCAAAATCTCACGATACATGGCCCCATTCATTCTTTCCTTTACACGGATCAGTCGTCCTGGTCCCTTTGCAGAAAAACAGCTCCAAAGCATGATGTTTCCATCCCCATCCTTCACAGTAGGTATGGTGTTCTTTCTCCTCCAAACACGACAAGTTGAGTTTTTACCAAAAAGTTCTAATTTGGTTTCATCTGACCATATGACATTCTCCCAATCCTCTTCTGGATCATCCAAATACTCTCTAGCAAACTTCAGACGGGCCTGGACATGTACTGGCTTAAGCAGGCACTGCAGGATTTGAGTCCCTAACGGCGTAGTGTGTTACGGATGGTAGCCTTTGTTACTTTGGTCCCAGCTCTCTGCAGGTCATTCACTAGCCCCCCCCCCCCCCCCCCCCCCGTGGTTCTGGGATTGTTGCTCACCGTTCTCGTGATCATTTTGACCCCATGGGGTGAGATCTTGCGTGGAGCCGCAGATTGAGGGAGATTATCAGTGGTCTTGTATGTCTTCCATTTTCTAATAATTGCTCCCACAGTTGAGTTCTTCACACCAAGCTGCTTACCTATTGCAGATTCAGTCTTCCCAGCCTGGTGCAGGTCTACAATTTTGTTTCTGGTGTCCTTTGACAGCTCTTTGGTCTTGGCCATAGTGGAGTTTGGAGTCTGACTGTTTGAGGTTGTGGACAGGTGTCTTTTATACTGATAACGAGTTCAAACAGGAGCCATTAATACAGGCAACGAGTGGAGGACAAAGGAGCCTCTTAAAGAAGAAGTTACAGGTCTGTGAGAGCCAGAAATCTTGCTTGTTTGTAGGTGACCAAATACTTATTTTCCATCATAATTTGCAAATAAATTCTTTAAAAATCCTTCAATGTGATTTTCTGGATTTTTTTTTTCTCATTTTGTCTCTCATAGTTGAGGTATACCTATGATGAAAATTGGAGACCTCTCTCATCTTTTAAGTGGGAGAACTTGCACAATTGGTGGCTGACTAAATACTTGTTTGCCCCACTGTATATAAACTAAAAAGAGTAGGGCCTAGCACAGATCCCTGTGGAACTCCATGACTGAGTTTTGAGTTGAAAGAAAACTCATTATTGATATGAACAAACTGGAACCTATCAGATAAATAAGATCTAAACCACTGCAACGAAGTTCCATTAAGTTCAACATAGTGTTCTAATCTATCAAGTAGAATATTATGATCAATAGTATCAAAAGCTGCACTAAGGTCTAGAAGGACAAGTACAGAAACAAGTCCATTATCAGATGCAATCCATTATCAGATGCAATAAGGAGGTCATTAGTGACCTTCACTAAGGCTGTTTCAGTACTATGATGGATTCTAAACCCAGATTGAAACTCTTCAAGTAAATCATTTTCCTGCAGGTGGTCAAATAATTGCGTAGCAACAACTCTAAGATTTTTTAAATGAAAGGGAGATTAGAGATTGGTCTATAGTTAGCTAAAACTCCTGGATCCAGCGTTGGCTTTTTGAGTAAGGGTTTAATTACAGCCGTTTTAAAAGCCTGCGGTACATGGCCTAAAGTTAATGAAGAATTGATTATTTGAAGAATAAAGCTACCAATAAGTGGGAAGACTTCTTTAAATAACCTAGTAGGAATAACGTCTAAAAGACAAGTTGAAGGCTTGGATGAGGAAATTATTTTGTCTAACTCTAAAAGGTCAATTGGAGTAAACTCATCAAAACAGATATTTGAAGGAGTTGTAGTAGTTACTGTATTTAAGTTAACGGTGGGAAGAATCTGATTTTATCTCTGATAGATGAAATTTTATTATTGAAAAAGTTCATAAAGTCCTGACTAGTAAGCTCTAAGGGAATGCTAGGATTGACAGAGTCCTGACTCTTTGTCAGCCTGGCTACAGTGCTGAAAAGAAACCTGGGATTATTCTTGTTCTCTTCTATTAATGCAGAATAATAACTTGTTCTAGCTTTTATAAGAGATTTTTTATAAATTAAAAGATGATTTCTCCAAGCTAAATAGATTTCATCTAAATTAGTGGAGTGCCATTTTCTTTCTAATTGACGAGTCTTCTGTTTTAAGCTATGAGTTTCTGTGTTGAACCAACGAGTTAGAAATCTCTGATTGGACTTTTTTTCTTTTTTAAAGGGGCCACCGAGTCTAGAGTCTGATGCAGAGAAGCTGTAACACTATCAACCATGCTATCAATTACAGAAGGAGCAAGCTGTCTATAGCTTATTTCCGTTGTGTTGGCACATGGCATAGAGGAAACAATCTGCATAAATTTGGTAACAACATCATCTGAGAGGCATCTACTGTAGTAATATTTTTCTTTGGGAGCCAAATAGTCAGAAATAGTAAAATCAAAGGTTAATAGACAATGGTTTGACAGTACAGGGTTATGAGGTGACACTACAAGATTTTCTATTTCTATGCCATATGTCAGAACATGGTCCAACGTATGGTGGAGATAATAGGTAAAATTTCCTACTTTCTGAGAAAACCCCATCAAGTCTAATATTGAATTAAATGCCATATTGAGGCAATCCCCATCTACATCTACATGTAGATTAAAGCCGATCTGATTTCAGCACTAAATCAGCTAAGAATTTGGCAAATTCGAATAAAAACTCTGAGTAGGTTGATGGAGGACGATAAACTATGGCAAATAACATTGGGTTTAGCCTAAAATTGCTAAAATGCCCAATACTGAGGACCAGGCCCTCAAAGGAATTAAAACGTGTTTTTTGCTTTACATTAACTAGTAATTTTGAATGGTAAATTGTTGCTACTCCTCCTCCACGACCAGAACTTCTGGGATTTTGATAGTTTAAATAACCAGAGGGAGTTGATTCATTTAAACCAACATAATCCTCTTGTCCTAACCAAGTCTCCGTAAGGGAAATTAAATCAATTTGATGATCAATTAACAGATCATGGACTAGCAGAGACTTGGGAGTTAGAGACCTAATATTTAACAAACCGCATTTAATTTTTAAATTATGAGGAGGAACAGAGGCCAAATCATTCAATTTAGAGGCTTCATGCTTAATTTGAGTTTTACCAAGTTTTGTCACGCGGTGGCCCTCGCGGGCCACCATAAGACGCCAAAAGTCACCAGTGAGGTTTGCATGATGTTTTATTAATGAACACGAACACAAGATAATACACAAAGTAACAGAAAGTAATGAGCCACGGTGGGCTAAAACACACAACACTTGACACAGATGATCATAAGGCTATAACGAGGCACACTTACGATCAGGACATGAACGACAATCAGGAATAGTTGACGTCTGAGGGGAGGGATGCTCGCTCAACATCTGACAAGGGAATAATCGACGAGACTGCTGCCTTGGGCTGCATTCAGCGCCCGCTTAAATGCCGGGCCACTGATGAGCCGCAAATGCAGCACAGCTGGCAGGCTTTGACAGCAGGAAGCCCTTCCGAGCGCTGTCACAATAAGAGCTCGGGGAGCCAGAAGGTAAACACTGCTGTCAAAACCTGGCGGAGATGATGCATGGCCCGAGCGCGGATGAGATCAGCGCTCGGATCATGACAGTACCTCCCCCCCGAGGGCACGCACCGAACGCCCAATGACACCCAAGCCCCCAACCCCCACCCCCAGGGCGGGCGGATAGGGGAACAGGCCTGGAGGGAGAGGATCAGCCAAGGACCAACATCCATGATGAGCACAGAGACAACCAGAAAAAACAACAACTCCCAAATACATGAAATACACTGAACACTGGGTACAATAACAGAAAATACAATATTCCCAAATGCAAAAACCATGATTAAGGCAAACTACAAATGAAACAATTACAGGGCACAATAACAGGAAATACAATATTCCCAAAGCACAAAAACACACAGAACGGCCAAGACAGAAAAAGAAAACCCACATTAACACAGGCAAAAAAAAACACAGAGCAAGATTATCACCCCGCATGACCTTTAATCCAGACAGTTCAGACAAATGGCGACAGGCGGAGACCAAAACCCACGGGGACAGTTCTGGTGGTCTCCCTGCGTCCCAAGGCCAGCAGGTGGATACGGAGAACAGTGAATGATCGGGCGGCCTACCCCAGTCCCAGGCCCAGAAAGTCCAATCCTCCGGTGGCCGAACCAGGTCGCCCAGCAGGAAACACAGAGTGTTGGGTGGCCGGCCCAAGGCGCCGAACCGGCGAAACAGTTCCTCGGGTGGCCGACCCGTGTCCCTCAGCCACCAGAACCGTGGGAAGATGGCCCGCGGCGGCCTCCCTGGTGGAGGAGAAACATGGGAGAGCCGGGCCAAGCGTAGAGGACCCCCAGCGGCCCCCGGCGATGAAGAGCAGGGGTGGTGACTCGGATGACGGGAATGATTGAGATGACGAGCCCACACCATGTCAGGCGGCGAAGGGTCTGCAGCTCCTCCACCGTCCTGGACCCATACCGATGCTGCAGACATGGCTGCACCCACGTTGGACCCCCACTGGGTCACGGCTGCACCCGCGTCGGACTCCGATTGGGTCTCGTCGGACCCCGACTGGGTCTCGGATGCACCCGCATTGGACCCCCACTGCGTCACGGCTGCTCCCACGTCGGACCCCGATTGGGTCGGCGCAGCACTGGCGACGACCTCCGACCCTGAACCTGAAACCTCCAGCACAGCGACCACGACTGGCTCCGCACCGGAGACTCTGCAACAAGGCTCGGAAGACAAGAAAGAACCGGGATCAGAATCACCAGTAGCAACAGAACCCGGCGAGACGGGCTCGGATGCAGCAGACAGCTGCACCCGGCTCATCTCCCCGAGAGACAGGCAAAAATGCTCCAGAATAGAAAGAAGGAAGATAAGGTAGAGCACTTGCCTGATCTCGGGTTCTGTCGCCATCCAGGACTTCGTCGATCCGGGTTCAAGGGTGAGAAGTTCGTCCTCTGGCTCCCACTCAGCTACGGCGGGTTCCGCAGCCAGCATGATTGTCACTGCAGTCTGTGGATCCTCCGGCGCTTACGTCCACGCCGATTACCCGTACGGCGTGGTGGCAGGGGACCCACAACCAGCTGGCTTGAACCATTCCAGCGTGGAGACCCGGGGACGCTTTGTCATCGGCGCAGGCTCCAGGCTGCAGTCCGCTCTTCTCCTCTGCCCATGACATGGCTGCGGGGCTGGAACCAGGCTATCCAGAACCGCAGGCCCCCTCCTTGTCCGGCGACGTGGACATGGCGTCGTGGACCACTCAGCGGGGGAGACACAGAGGCAGCAGGTTTAGTAATTTAATTTAGTAATTAAGAGTTAAGAGTTACAGCAGGTGGTGGGAGCTCGGAGGACTGTGAACCCCGAACTCCGCCCCCAGGAGTCAGACAAGGCAAATCACAACTATGATGAAAAGAAGGAACTTGCACTTGCCTGTCTGTTGGTGGGAGGATGGTGCCTGCTGCAGGGGACATTGTTCCTCCCTTTCCCTGCCGGACGGTGACAGAGGGCCTCCTGGAAGGACAAGGAGCAGCCGCTCGCGAAGGTTCACTGACGGGGCTCGCTGAGGCAGAACTCTTGGCACACACAACAGCCGGGGAAGGCGTCGAGGAGAAGGGGATGACAGCTGAGACAAACCGGGCACGGAGCACTGACGGAACAGCAGGGGAAGATGACCCGGGGGGAGAGGCTGCGGGAATTCCCTCCTGGCTAGATGCCGAAGAGACAGCTGACAGGGTGGTGGAGTCCTTCTGGCGACCCGAAACAGCAGGATCCAGACGGGGTTCTTGCTGAGGTTTATCTTGGCCGTTGCGCCGACGTCTTCGATGACCCCCGGATGGCGCGAACCCCTGGGCTGGATCAAGGACAGGAACGGGATCCCAAAGCGGGGAGCGGGGATCCCGTCTCCTCTGCTTCCTGCCGTAGTCCTCCTCTACCATACGGAGAATCTCGCGCTGTGCGGCGATGTCGTCCCTCCTCGCGCCTACTTCAGGGTGGTCGGCGTAGCGGGGAAGATGATTCAGGACATCTTCAGCACAGTCCAGGTACCAGCGTACGTCGCTGTGATAGTCGAAGAGGGAGGCGGCGATGAGCGTTTCATCTACGTATTCCAAAGCGTCCGCCAGACTCCAAGCACAGTCCTTCCGCGACGGCATTCTCCAGCACGCCGTTACCCAGACAGGGAAGAACAAATGTCCACTTTATGCAAACTCACCAGGAACGGCGTCTCGGTTTGGTGCCTCCGTTTAGGCACCCTGGCAGCAGTCTACTGTCACGCGGTGGCCCTCGCGGGCCACCATAAGACGCCAAAAGTCGCCAGTGAGGTTTGCATGATGTTTTATTAATGAACACAAACACAAGATAATACACAAAGTAGCAGAAAGTAATGAGCCACGGTGGGCTAAAACACACAACACTTGACACAGATGATCATAAAGCTATAACGAGGCACACTTATGATCAGGACATGAACGACGATCAGGAATAGTTGACGTCTGAGGCGAGGAACGCTCGCTCAACGTCTGACAAGGGAATAATCGACGAGACTGCTGCCTTGGGCTGCATTCAGCGCCCGCTTAAATGCCGGGCCACTGATGAGCCGTAAATGCAGCACAGCTGGCAGGCTTTGACAGCAGGAAGCCCCTCCGAGCGCTGTCACAATAAGAGCTCAGGGAGCCAGAAGGTAAACACTGCTGTCAAAACCTGGCGGAGATGATGCATGGCCTGAGCGCAGACGAGATGGGCGCTCGGACCATGACAAGTTTTTGTTTAATCACTTTGGGATGCTTATACATTATATTTGCATTTACTTTGGAGGGAACAGACAATGATTCTCTGATGGGGAAGACAGGGGCTAAGTTGAGGGGTGGCGGATGAAGAGGAGCTGCAGAGAGGCATGTAAAACTGCGACTCTGCTTCCTGGTCCCAACTCTGAGTTGTCAATGTTTTGGAAATTTGGATAAAAATGATGCCAGATTGTTAGATAAAAGAGACGCACCATCCAAAGTGGGACGGACGCCGTCTCGTCTAATAAGACCAGGTTTTCCCCAAAGTGATCTCCAATTGTCAATGTAGCCCACATTGTTTGCAGGACACCACACAGACAGCCAGTGGTTGAAGGATGACAAGCGGCTAAACGTGTCATCACTGGTCAGATTGGGGAGGGGCCCAGTGAATACTACAGAGGCAGACATTGTTTTGACAAAGTCACACACGATTCCACGTTAAGTTTTGTGACTTCCGACTGCCGGAGTCGGATGCCATTAATGCCAGCGTGGATAACAATTGTGGAGTATTTACAGTTACTTTTAGCCAGCATTGTCAAATTTGACTCGATGTTGCCTGCTCTGGCCCCAAGAATGCATTTGACTGTGGCCGCTGGAGTCTCTAGGTTCACGCTTCTGACTACAGAGTCGCCAATGATCAGAGTTTTTTCCTCAGCGGGTGTGTCGCTGAGCAGGGAAAAACAATTAGAAACATGAACAGGTTGGTGGTGTACCAGGGCTTTGCGACTAGGCTTCCTTCTCACAGTCACCCACCCAGTCTCCTTGCTGCTGAAGAGGACCGCTAGCAGGCCGCCCTATGCTAGGGAGCTCAGCTGCAGCTAAGAGCCATCCGTCAAGATTAACTGGCGCAGACGGTGTTTCAATGCAGCGGAGCCGAGATTCCAAATCAGACAACCTTGCCTCGAGTGCCTCAAAAAGACAACATTTATTACATTTACCGTTATCACTAAAAGAGGCAGAGGTGTAGCTAAACATCTGACAGAGAGAGCACACCGGAGGAGAAGGAGGAGGAGAGCTAGTAGCCATAGCTAGTGGCTAACCCGAAGCTAACAAAAACACCGATGAAAGGTGAACAGAAGGCTAAAGAGGGTGATTAGATGACACTGAGTACGCACACAGGTGCAGGAGGCTTGATAAACAGAAGTGAGAGCTGACAGTAGATGGAAGTGATTAAAATACAATTAAAGGCAAAATCCTCAGGAGAATGAGGAGAGCAAACCACAGAGCAAACCACAGACAGCAACACAGGAAGATGCCACTGAGAAGATTCCTTGTCAGTGAATGCAGTGAGATGCAGGGAGTGACCACATGTAAAAAAGGAGCAATGGCGGACGTCAGGACAACCCAAAAATCAGTGAGTCAAGATCTGATGTACAGTGCTGTGAAAAAGTATTTGCCCCATTCCTGATTTCTTATGTTTTTGCATATTTGTCACACCTAAATGTTTCAGATCGTCAAATAAATTTTAATATTAGACAAAGATAACCCAAGTAAATACAAAATGCAATTTTCAAATGATGGTTTCATTTATTAAGGGAAAAATGCTATCCAAACCTACCTGGCCCTATGTGAAAAAGTAATTACCCCCTAAACCTAATAACTGCTTGTGCCACCCTTGGTGCCAACAACTGGCAATGAGTCTTTTACATCGCTGTTGAGGAATTTTGACCCACTCTTCTGTGCAGAATTGCTTAAATTCAGTCACACTGGAGGGCTTCACGAACTGATGGCCAACTCCAACCCAGGGATCAATAAATAGACCTCCAGAGGACGAGAGGTTAGGCTACTCCTCAGGTATCGAGAGACTTAGAGTTGAAAATAGAGTACATCCAGGGGAGTCCCACCTCCTGGTAATATTCTTCTATGTCATAAAGCTGTACTCTGAATTATCCTGCTGCTAAGTTGCATGGACAAGAATAACTTCAGCAGAGTATGTGCAAAGACTTTGAGGACACTGAAACCTAAATCCTGAGATGGACACTAAGTTCACTTCATAGAAGGAGATTAAGTTAGCTTAATAATACTGTTCAAATGTACATTTGCTCAATTAGTCATTTAAGTATTTGATACAGAGCAATTCTGAAAAAGAGGTAATGGTATGCAGTAAGCCTATACTAGAGATGATGGGCCCACTAAAAAGGGGAGATGTAATGGAAGGTATCTGTATGAACCATTGGGGCTTCCGTAGTCACTGGAGTGTGACGTCACAAGGTGCGCCCTGTCTCTATATGTGACCCGTGCTGGCAAAATGAGTCCCTTTGAGGAAATTATCAAAACTGAGGTAACGTTTTTTCCATTTTCTGTACTGAAAGACCTTCAAAATGATATTTAATTTGTAGGAAGTGTGCAAAAATGGATCCGGAAAAAGCTGATTTGTTTATATTTTGGCTAGGTTTAAAACTCATGTTTGATCGGTCGGGAGTGATGTCTTCCACCAAAACATATGTATTTTTAGAAAGTACAATTTCTAAGCTTTACAATGATACCAGGCACTCATGGGGGTTTTCCCAGGACTTGCCACTAGCTAACAAAGAAAGAGTCATGATTTATGACTTCTCCTGCCTGTAGCTCGTAATGACACGGTGCACATTCTGACTCATTTTGCCAGCACGGGTCACATATACATATGGGCGGCGCTCCCGCCAGAAGGGTTGTGAGTTGTTGGACGTTACTGAATGTGGTTGCTGTACGGGTTAGCAGTGTGGGTGCTACGATACAAGTCACTGTTAAATTGTACAAGTTCTTGGCTACTTAATAAATTAAACCGTCAACGTGACACTTACTTCCTCAATATTTTTTTAAATTTGGTTGTTTGTTTAACCAACTCACTTTGGAAGTTGTGCCGTGGTGAAAAATCACAGGAGAGCAGCGGCGAGAACCAGGAAATGTGAAGGAGGAGACAAAGCGGACCAATCACAGCTCTTATGGCCCACGTCGCTAATGTGCACCTCTCTTTCTCTGGAGAGGTGCACGTTGGGGGACGCAATAGGAACGCACATTGACACTGCGTCATGATGACGCAGGTGCATAACTTGCACTTTTGCCTACAGCCTGGTCTATAACACAGATATCTTTCCACAGGTTCACCCAACGAAACCTTGTTACAACTTTTACTTCCTCTAGATCAGGGGTCGGCAACCCGCGGCCCCAGGACCACATGCGGCCCTTCAGCCGCTATGCTGTGGCTCCCTGCAGTTATATCTCAAAACACATGGAAATTAATGAAGCTCATTTTAATATTTTTATTTTATAAATTACTGTTTATTGCAGTTGGATACATTACTCAATGGAAACACATACTTTTATGAATGTAAAATATATATATTTTTTAATTTATTATATTGTCAACCATGCGTGACTGTCACATCTGACGATGGCTGCACAGAGTCGCTCAGCCTCTCCATCCTCAGTGCATGTGGAGAAGCATGGACAGCAGCCGTTTGCTGCCACTCTCAGTAAGACATGAACAGATCCAGAGAAAGTAAAATCACAGAGGAAAATGGAGAGTCTAATTCTGTGTGGACAGATTAATTTGCATTCATGTATGGTCGTTGTGGAGAGAATTTCTCCACAAGAACACAAACAAGGAGAAAAACAGTTGCCTCGTTACTGTCTACAAGTCCATAAAAAGTCTTAAATGTGAGTATCTAAAATCAATGCCTTAATTATCCTAAAAAATGAAAAGCAATCCTTGAATTCTTCCTCAATAACCTTATAGTCGCCTGCGTTATAAATACTGGATTCACCAGACATGACCAAAGTCTGAATCAGTGCAATTTTATTTTCACCATCACAGCTCAATACTTCCTGTGTGATGTAAAAGTAAAAGCCCTCTACAGCAATTCAGTTTTCAGAATGGTTGTGTCTGTTATGTGCTTTTATTATGAAATGCCGTCAACCAGACATACTTGTCTGAAATCATAGCTGACAGTTTTTCCTCACAATTTGTAAATAAAGGAAAAAAGATTCTGACAGTGATGTAGAGGTGAGCCTTTTCTTTTAAGGATGTTTTCAGCTTTTTGTCTGCAGAATAACTGCTAGTTTGTTATCCGTGGGGTTTTGGACAGTGAATTATATGTGCAGATTGTCTATTAGTGCCGCACTTTTTTTTTTATTATTATAACCAATATTTAGCTCAGCGGAAGAAGATATTTTTTTAAACATTTTTCCACTCTGTTGAAATTATTTCTAATTGGTTTAATTTGCACCAAATTATTTGTTAGGTTATCTTATTTAGAAAGTTGTTTAGTATTCTTTTTGTTTTATTCCAAAATAAAGAAAATATCAGACAACTAACTAACCTGCACTTATATAGTGCTTTTCAAGTCACAAAGACCACTCAAAGCGCTTTCACTAGTACTAACCCTCTATTCTAAGGGCCTACAGGAAACAGATATCTAGGGACAATTTAGAACAGCCAATTAACCTAACATGTATGTCTTTGGATTGTGGGAGGAAACTGGAGCCCCCGGAGTAAACCCACACAGCACAGGGAGAACATGCAAACTCCACACAGAAAGGTGGAGTTTGCAGTTCGAAAGGTGGAAACTCCACACAGAAAGGTGGAGTTCGAATCCCCAGGCTGCCAGCCTGGGGATTCGAACCAGGAACCTTCTAACTGTAAAGCAACAGTGCTAACCACTGCACCACCGTGCTGCCAAACAACCAATCCACGAGTTGTCAAGTTCAGAATCTAGAGAAGAGTTGAAGGATAGATTTATATTTGTTAAACTATCAGGAACTAAAGCTGTGTGATCACTGTTGAAAGTAGGAGATGGATTATATTTTTCAGATTTAACCCCTTGACGCCTATTGTCGCGAATTTGCATCAATGCAAAAAAAGAAAAAACAAAAAAAAACAATGATTTTCAATTATGAAAAAAAAAATTGTTCACAGTTGGAAATAAATTCAGGCATCAAGGGGTTAAACAATTTATGAATTTGCTGATAATTAAAAAAAAAAACTATACAAAAATTATGGTATTTTTCAGCACAAAACAATTTGTAATTTATTTCTAATACTTTTATTTCACAAATGAAGCTGTCATGTACGTGTGCCGGAGCGCACAGGTGAAAGAGAATTAAGCCCAAACGCTGGTGAAGTAGCTCTGTTTATTTATGAAAAAGTATACATACACAAATATGAGTACGGTCCAGAATGAGAGTTAGAGGAGGCTATTACTCCATAGGCTAGCCCCATGCGCTCCTGACGGGACAGGGCAGACAGGAAGGGCAAAGAAACAGGAGTGACTTACATGTAGGGTTGGAGTGGCTAGCTCTGGGAGAACAACACTATATGCAGTCTGACTCGAGGAGGAATCCATAGAGGAGCCAGGACATCCAACATAGACGAATAACACCACAATGACTGCTACACACCGTCACCCATAAGTACTCTACATCCTAATGAGTGACGAGTGGATGCAGGTGTGGTGGCAGGAGTGGTAATGAAAGCAAATATGTGTGCCTGAATGAATGTGTGTGTGTGTGCATGTGCGTGTATGTGTGTGGAACCCCAGGTGATGGCAGTCAGCTGATAGGTGCCTGGCAGAGAGAGGTGAGAGGAAGGCTGTGGCTGTAGACTGGCAGAGGAACCAATAATCTGCCAGCTGGAAATGATATTAATCAGAGGCTAAGCCACAGGTCATGAAAACAGGGCAGGAAACAACAGCCCCGTTCATGACAGAGCTCCGCCCCCCACCCTCAAGGGGTGGAAACCAGATACCCATCGTACCATAAAAAACAAAACAAAAACATGCCACCCCCCCACCAGAACCCCCCACAACTGACCAGGGCGGGAGGTGGGGGAAACAGGTCAGGAGGGAATTAACCAAAGGAACATACAACAATATAACACAAAGAAAGAACAAAATTTCCCAACCTCACAATTAAGATAAACCCTCCCCAAAACCCAAGAGTCCCAAAGTTCAGGGGGCCGGCCAACATCCCAGGGCCCACAAACGGCCATGGGAACCTGGCCAGAGCCCTACTCAAGTCCATCACCAGCCTGACCATCCATCCATCTTCTACCGCTTTTCCGGAGGTCCGGGTCGCGGAGGCTGCAGTTCAAGCAGAGAAGCCCAGACTTCCCTCTCCCCAGCCACCTGTTCCAGCTCTTCAGAGAGGATACCAAGGCGTCCCCAGACCAGCTGGGAGACATAGTCTCTCTACTGAGTCCTGGGTGTGCCCCAGGGTCTCCTCCCAGTGGGATGTGCCCGAAACACCTCAAGTGGGAGGCGTCCAGAAGGCATCCTAATCAGATGCCCATACCACCTCAACTGACTCCTTTCAATGTGGAGGAGCAGCGGTTCTACTCTGAGCCTCTCCCGGATGACTGAGCTCCTCACCCTATCTCTGAGGGTGAGTACAGCAATCCTATGGAGAAAGCTCATTTCAGCCGCTTGTATCCGCGATCTCGTTCTTTCGGTCATTACCCAAAGCTCGCGACCATAGGTGAGAGTAGGAACGTAGATTGACTGGTAAATCGACAGCTTTGCCGTAGAACTAAGCTCCCTCTTCACCACAACAGACTGGTACAACGTCTGCATCACTGCAGATGCTGCTCCAATCCGTCTGTCAATCTCTCGCTCCATTTTCCCCTCACTCGTGAATAAGACCCCAAGATACTTAAACTCCTCCACTTGGGGCAGGAGCCTGTCCCCAACCCAGAGAGGACAATCCACCTTTTTCCGGCTGAGGACCATGGACTTGGACTTGGAGGTGCTGCTTCTCTTCCCAGCCGCTTCACACTCAGCGGCAAACCGTCCCAGCAAGAGCTGTAGGTCATTGTTGGATGAAGCCAACAGGACAACATCATCTGCAAACAACAGAGATGAGATCCTGTGGTCACCAAGCGTGACACCCTCCATTCCCGGATTGCGCCTAGAAATCCTCTCCATAAAAATTATGAACAGGATCGTGACAAAGGGCAGCCCTGGCGGAGTCCAACTCTAACTGGGAATGAGTCCGACCAAGTGTTGGCAATATGAACCAAACTCTCACAACGGTCGTACAGAGACCGAATAGCTTGTAACAACAAGCCCGATACTCCATACTCCTGAAGCTCCCCCCACAAAAAACCACGAGGGACGCGGTCAAATGCCTTCTCCAAGTCCACAAAACACATGTAAACTGGTTGGGCAAACTCCCACGAACCCTCAAGAATTCTCGAGAGGGTAAAGAGCTGGTCCGATGTGCCACGGCCAGGACGAAAACCACATTGCTCCTCCTGAATCCGAGGTTCGACCAACGGCCAGACTCTCCTCTCCAGTACCTTGGCATAGACCTTCCCAGGGAGGCTGAGGAGTGTGATCCCTCTAAAGTTGGAGCACACCCTCCGGTCCCCCTTTTTGAAGAGAGGAACCACCGCCCCGGTTTGCCATGCCAAAGGCACTGCCCCGACCTCCACGCAATGTTGCAGAGGCGTGTCAACCATGACAGCCCAACAACATCCAGGGCTTTGAGGTACTCAGGGCGAATCTCGTCCACCCCTGGGGCCCGGCCACCAAGGAGATTTTTAACCACCTTGGCGACCTCAGCCCCTGTGATAGGCGAGTCATCCCCCTCGTCCACAGACCCTGCTTCCTCTGTGGAAGGCGTATCAGTGGGATTGAGAAGATCCTTGAAGTATTCCTTCCACCGCCCGACAATATCCCCAGTCGAAGTCAACAGCGCCCCATCCGCACCATACACAGTGTGGACAGGGAGCTGCTTTCCCCTCCTGAGGCGCCGGACAGTTTGCCAGAATCTCTTCGAGGCCGACCGAAAGTCTTGTTCCATGGCCTCACCGAACTCCTCCCATACCCGGGTTTTTTCTTCAGCAATCACCTGAGCTGCACTCCGCTTGGCCTGCCAGTACACCTCAGCTGCTTTGGGAGACCCACAAGCCAACCAAGCTTGATAGGACTCCTTCTTCAGCTTAATGGCCCCCCTCACCAAGTGAGGAACCAAGTGTCCCAACCCCCGAACCAAGTGTCCACCACTTGGTTCGGGGGTTGCCACCACGAGATGCACCGACCACCTTGCGGCTGCAGCTCTGGGCTGCCGCTTCAACAACAGAGGTGGAGAACATGGCCCATTCAGACTCCATGTCTCCAGACTCCCTCGGAATGTGGTTGAAGTTCTTCTGGAGGTGGGAGTTGAAGACCTCCCGGACAGGGGCCTCAGCCAGACGTTCCCAGCACACCCTCACTATACGTTTGGGTCGACCAGGTCTGAATGGCTTCCTTCCCTGCCATCGGATCCAACTCACCACCAGGTGGTGATCAGTTGACAGCTCTGCACCTCTCTTTACCCGAGTGTCCAAGACATACGGTCGCAGGTCTGATGACACGATAACAAAATCGATCATCAACCTGCGACCTAGGGTGTCTTGGTGCCAGGTGCACATATGGACACCCTTATGCTTGAACATGGTGTTGGTTATGGACAAACTGTGGTTAGCACAGAAGTCCAATAACTGAACACCACTCGGGTTCAGATCGGGCAGGCCGTTCCTCCCAATCACCCCCCTCCAGGTTTCACTGTCATTGCCCACGTGCGCATTGAAGTCCCCCAGTAGGACAATGGAGTCTCCAAGAGGAGCACCCTCCAGCACCCCAGTCACAGACTCCAAAAAGGGTGGGTACTCTGAAACATCATTTGGTGCATAGGCACAAATGATGGTCAGGACCCGCTTCCCAACCCGAAGGCACAGGGAAGCAACCCTTTCATCCACCGGGGAAAACTCCAATATAGAGGCAGCAAGGTAGGGGGATACAAGAATACCCACCCCTGCTCACTGCCTCTCACCCGGGGCAACTCCAGAAAAGGCCAAGCTCCAGCCCCTCTCCAGGAGACTGGTTCCAGAACCGGAGCTGTGTGTTGAGGTGAGGCCGACTATATCTAGCCGGTATCTCTCAACCTTGTACACCAGCTCAGGCTCCTTCCCCACCAGAGAGGTGACATTCCATGTACCAAAAGCCAGTTTAGAAAGCTTGGGATCAGTCCGCCAAGGTGTCCGCCTTCGACCGCCACCTAATCCACATAGCACCGGACCCCCATGATCCCTCCTGCAGGTGGTGAGCCCACTGGAGGGCGGACCCATGTAACTCCTTCGGGCTGAGCCCGGCCGGGTCCCATGGGTGGAAACCCGGCCACCAGACGCTATCCATCGAGCCCCTCCCCCAGGCCTGGCTCCAGGGTGGGGCCCTGCTAACCCCATACTGGGCGGGGTACACTGAATCCTTGATATAGAATTTATCATGAGAGTCTGTTGGATCGTTCTTAGTCTGGCCCTTCACCCAGGACCAGTTTGTCTTGGGTGACCCTATCAGAGGCAAATTGCCCCGGACAACATAGCTCCTGGGATCACTGGGGAACGCAACCCCCCCACCACCACCACCACGATAAGGTGACGATCCATGAGGGGAACCAGCCAGACCACCAGGCAAAATGAGTCAGGTGGCCTGCCTGGGAAAATTGGCCACCTAGCCCAACGGCACAGTCTATCAGGCAGCCGGCCGGAGTTCTTCAGCCACCAGGTCAGGTGGGACAGGCCAGGGGGTGACCCCCTCACAGGGAAACCCAGTCCTTCGGGAAGCCAGCCCACATAGTTAAGCCACCAGGACTGGAGGGGTGAGCGAGAAGGCGACCTGCCCACCGGGAGGCTGAAAGGTGGGTGGCCGAACCAGGAAAGGGGAACCCCAGCGGCTACCAGTGGCAGGACCTGGCAGACCAAGGCAAAGGCCGGCAGAGGAAGAAGGGACACCCCGAGATCCTCAGGAAGGGAGGACGAGACCTTGGTGCCCCCCAGCTGGCCGGCCACACCCTCGGTGGTCCTGGCTTGGGACTGGAGCTCGGCTGCACCCGCAGCGGGCCCAGGCTGGGCCATGGCTGCACCCGCGGTGGTCCTGGCCTGGGACAATGTAGCATCAGCAGTGACCCCAATCTGGGGCCTCATTGCTCCCGCGGTGAGCCCCGATTGGGCCAGTGTTGCACCCATGGAGGATCCCAACCGGGCCATGGATGCACCCCCGGTGGAACCCAGCTGGGCCCCTGCTGCACCTGCGGTGGACCCTGACCAAACCATTGTTGCACCCTCGATGGAACCCAGCTGGGTCACTGCTGCACCCTTGGTGGACCTCAGGCTGAGGCACGGTGCCCATGGCAGACCAAGGCTGGAGCGCAGCACCCACATGGGACTAACGTTGGTGCGCGGCACCCATTATGGTCCCTGACCGGGACAAAGCACCCACGGAGGCTCAAACTGACGCGGAACCCAGATGATGGCCTCAGGCAGGAGGGAAGCTGGACCCATGGTCACCTCAGCGGGAGCGGCAGCAGCAGCAGCCCCGATGACCTCCAGTGGTGAGCCTGGATCCTCAGACTCGTCCGGCGACCCTAAAAGAGGACTCGGACAGAGAGGAAGAAGGGTCAGGGTCGCCGGCAGCGGCAGAGCCCGGTGAGGCGAGCTCAGGTGCAGCGTGCAGCTGCACCTGGCTTTCCTCACCTACAGCTAGGCAAGATTGCTCTAGAACAGACAGTAGAAAAACAAATGAGAACACTTGCCTTAGCTTGAGCTCCACCGCTGTCCAGGACTCCGATGATCCGGGCGATGAATTTACGGGCTCGGCCTCCTGGCTGTTCAGCTCGGGCGCTGACACTGCTGCAGCAGCCTCCGCAGCAGGTGTGATGGTCATAGCAGTCTTGGCCTCCTCCAGAGAAGGTTCCAACGCAGACGACCCTTCTGGCGTGGATTCTGGAGGTGGAGTCTCACAATGCGCTGGACCCCAAGTGACTGAAGCCAGGGGACGCTCCTTTGTTGGCAGAGGCTCCAGGTTGGTCACAGCACCCTCTCTCTGGCCATGGCGGCTCTGTGGGGCTGGGGTAGAGTCTTTCTGCTCCGCGGGTTCCTCCTTCGTCTGGAGCTCCAGGGTCAGTGGACGCTCAGAGGTGAAAGGAGGAGATATGGAGAGGGTTGGTGAGATGACGGTGACTGCAGCAGGTGGAGGGAGCTCAGGGGACTGCTTTCCCTGAGTGTCCCTACCAGGAATCAGGCAAGACATTTCATCATTAATAGGAGTAGAATGAAAACTAACTTGCCTGTTCTCCTGGATTAAGAGGTTACCTGTTGCTTTAGCGGGCACATTGTCCTTCTGTGCGACAACAGTGGCGTTTGGCCCCTCAGTAACCTGTTGAGGAACCACCCCTTTCACCACAGGAACGGGAGCCGCCGGTGAGGAAATCAGACACTCCTTCGCTGTCAGAGCATGCACCGAGGGAGGAGCCCTCACAGCGGAAATGAAGGGAATTGTGGCAGACGGGACTGCTCGAGAGGAAAAAAGTAAATGAGAATCCGCTGCAGGGATGGCTGGGCTCAGTGTAGGAAGGAAGGCTGAATTCTTCTGCCGGAGGTCCCGGACAGGATGACATCATCTCCGCAAAGTTAGACAAGCAAGAACGGCCATGGAAGACTCGTGAGGAGCAGAGACAGCCAAGCCCCAGGAGCGCTCTTCCCTCAGCGCAAGCCCGGACTTCTTCGGGGACTTCCTCATTCCTCCGCTGTTCTCACGTTGAAGCGCAGCTATCAGAGAGATCCTGTCCCAACCCTCAGCATGCTCCTGGAGCTGAGGGCACCGTCAAGCTGCGGCTTCAGCGAGTCCCAGATACCAAAATGCGTCTCTCGGGGTGGAATACATGCGTGCCGCGGAGATCAGGCCGTCCACCTCCATGACCGCACGGTAGCATTCCCACCCAAGACGCATTGGATAGCTGCATCCTCCTGCTGCATCCATCCTGGGCTTCAAACCAGGTAAGAAAAACACAAAAAAATAAAAAATAACATGTACTTCACCGCTGGGTTTATTGTTGTGGTGGTGGCATTCTGTCATGTACGTGTGCCAGAGCGCACAGGTGAAAGAGAATTAAGCCCAAATGCTGGTGAAGTAGCTCTGTTTATTTATGGAAAAACATACATACACAAATTGTCCAATGAGTACTGTCCAGAATGAGAGTTAGAGGAAGATGACCGGCTACTATTCCATAGGCTAGCCCCATGCGCTCCTGACGGGACAGGGCGGACAAGAAGGACAAAGAAACAGGAGTGACTTTCATGTAGGGTTGGAGCGGCTAGCTCTGGGAGAACAACACCATACGCAGTCTGACTCAAGGAGGAACCCATAGAGGAGCTAGGACATCCAACATCGACAAATTCCACCACACTGACTGCTACACACCGTCACCCATAAGTACTCTAAATCCTAATGAGTGACGAGCGGATGCAGGTGTGGTGGTAGGAGTGGTAATGAAAGCAAATATGTGTGCCTGAATGAGTGTGTGTGTGCGCATGTGTGTGTGTGTACATATGCGTGTATGTGTGTGGAACCCTAGGTGATGGCAATCAGCTGATAGGTGCCTGGCAGAGAGAGATGAGAGGAGGGCGGTGGCTGTAGACCGGCAGAGAAACCAATAATCTGCCAGCTGGAAATTATATCAGTCAGAGGCTAAGCCACAGGTCATGAAAACGGCAGGAAACAAAAGCCCCGTTCATGACAGAAGCTGTCATGAAAGCTTGACAGTTTTTTCCACTAGTATGAATTCATTAATTACCTCCGCCAAGGAGGTTATGTTTTCATCGGCGTTGGTTTGTCTGTCTGTTTGTTTGTTTGTTAGCAAGATAACTCAAAAAGTTATGGACGGATTTTCATGAAATTTTCACAGATTGTCAGAAATGGGGTATCCTACAGATGATTACATTTTGGTGGTGATCCGGAAAACCGCCATTATGCGAAATGCGGTTTTCCTGAATAACTACTGAACCACTAATCCTATCCATGTGAATCCAATTGCTACTCATATGTTTTCATGGTCAATGAATCTGAAAACGTACACACAATAAATGTAGGATTAATATTTATGATGTAAAACACTGTATGGGGGGAACTGTGGCGCTTGGCGGAGGTCTGCGCTCTCCGAGTGTTTTTCTAGTTCCACATAATATTTAGAGCTATGTATATATATATATATATATATATATATATATATATATATAAACTTTATAAGCAGCATAATCTTTATTTTAAAGGTCAAATTGTCGTTGCAGCCCTCAGCCACTTCTATTTTAGTTGGAGATGGGCAAAGTGGCTCTTTGGTTGGCAAAGGTTGCAGACCCCTGCTCTAGATGATACAGACGTGGATAAAATTGTTAGTACCCCTCTGTTAATGAAAGAAAACCCCACAATGGTCGCAGAAATAACTTGAATCTGACAAAAGTGGTAATAAATAAAAATTCTGTGAAAATTAACCAATGAAAATCAGACAATGTTTTTGAATTGTGGTTCAACAGAATTATTTTAAAAAAATAAACTCATGAAACAGGCCTGGACAAAAATGATGGTACCCTTAACTTTATATTTTGTTGCACAACCTTTTGAGGCAATCACTGCAATCAAACGATTTCTGTAACTGTCAATGAGACTTCTGCACCTCTCAGCAGGTATTTTGGCCCACTCCTCATGAGCAAACTGCTCCAGTTGTCTCAGGATTGAAGGGTGCCTTCTCCAGATGGCATGTTTCAGCTCCTTCCACAGATGTTCAATAGGATTTAGATCAGGACTCATAGAAGGCCACTTTAGAATAGTCCAATGTTTTGCTCTTAGCCATTCGTGGGTGTTTTTAGCTGTGTGTTTTGGGTCATTATCCTGTTGCAAGACCCATGACCTGCGACTGAGACCAAGATGTCTGACAGTGGGCAGCACATTTCTCTCTAGAATACCTTGACAGTCTTGAGATTTCATTGTACCCTGCACAGACTGAAGACACCCTGTGCCAGATGCAGCAAAGCAGTCCCAGAACATAACAGAACCTCCTCCATGTTTCACAGTAGGGACAGTGTTCCTTTCTTGGTATGCTTCATTTTTGCGTCTGTGAACATAGAGCTGATGTGCCTTGGCAAAAAGTTCCAGTTTTGTCTCGTCTGTCCATAGGACATTCTCCCAGAAGCTTTGTGGCTTGTCAACATGCAGTTTGGCAAATTCCAGTCTGGCTTTTTTATGATTTGTTTTCAACAGTGGTGTTCTCCTTGGTCGTCTCCCATGAAGTCCACTTTGGCTCAAACAATGACGGATGGTGCGATCTGACACTGATGTACCTTGACCTTGGAGTTCACCATGAATGTGTTTAGAGGTTGTTCTGGGCTCTTTTGTTACCATTCGTATTATCTGTCTCCTCCTGCGGCCATGTCCAGGGAGGTTGGCTACAGTCCCGTGGATCTTAAATTTCTGAATAATATGTGCAACTGTAGTCACAGGAACATCAAGCTGCTTGGAGATGGTCTTATAGCCTTTACCTTTAACATGCTTGTCTATAATTTTCTTTCTAATCTCCTGAGACATTTCTCTCCTTTGCTTCCTCTGGTCCATGTTTAGTGTGGTACACACCATGTCAACAAACAGCACAGTGACTACTTGTCACCTTTTAAATAGGCCGACTGACTGATTACAAGTTTGTAGACACCTGTGATGTTAATTAGAGGACACATCTTGGTTGAACATGTCCCTATGGTTACATTATTTTCAATCTTTTCTAGGAGTACCATCATTTTTGTCCAGGACTGTTTCATGAGTTTGTTTTTTAAAATAATTCTGCTGAACCACAATTCAAAAGCATTGTCTGATTGTCATTGGTTAATTTTCATAGAATTTTTATTTACCACTTTTGTCAGATTCAAGTTATTTCTGTGACCATTGTGTTTTTTTCTTTCATTAACAGTGGGGTACTAACAATTTGTCCACGTCTGTATGTTTAAATGTCTTTTCTGTGCTCCACCAGGACCTGACCATGATGGTGCCAAGCTGAGGATCTTACTAAACCATACAGTGGTTTTGATAGCATTAGCAAAAGGACTGCAAGTATGTGGCAGAGAATTACAAGAAGGAAGATAGGTGGTGATGGCAAGTGCAAGGAGATGTGGCCAAGCTACTGCTTTGTTTGGGTTTGAGTCCAACATCCAGTGGTGGTGACAAATTCTGACAGCTCCTCTGTGTGCAGTAACAGCTTCTCAGGTGTTGCTCCATAAAAAAAGGCCGACAGCTGAGAATAAAAAAGAAGCCAACATCATTGTGGAGGTACACACAGACCTCTCTGTAGTAACAAATCAGTCACCAGAACTGAAACTTTAAAAACCTTGTCTAAATAGTTTTGTGCTGATAAATTTAATACTAAATTCTGTTGTAGAATGAGAGGGTTTATTTTGGAAAATGCAAACGTCTCTCTCTCTCTCTCTCTGTTTATCCACTGTATTTGTGGGTAATTGTATGCATTTAACCCAGCAAGCCTGTACAGTCTTGGTGACCCCTGCTGCAAGGCAATCGTAAAAGCCTCCAGTACTGCAGCAGCACTTCGGCCTGTATGAGTCACAGAGCCCTGAGGGAAACTAAAATGTGTAAAGACTTCACACTGGCACATTAGTTTGTTTACATCCTGCACTGGATGTGATTTGGCCAGGCTGCAACAAGACGCAGCCAAAGAGCCTGTCTTCCCTTTCCTCTTTTGTAACTCTGCCTTTCTCTGCCTCTTTTCCTCCTCTCTCGTCCTTTTTCTCTGTTCTCTTCCTTATCCGTGCTTATCTATACTTTATCTTTCTGACTCCCCTTGTTGCCAAGCGTAAATGACTGTGAGGCAGAGAAAGGGGAAAATAGTAAAACTGATTTTTCCTTGTTTAAAAAAAAGAAGTAAGTTTAGTTTTGAAAAAAGTTACGAATTAATATGTAACAGATGGTAAAGTTGTACATAAAAAATACACACACACATACACACCTCTGTTCCACCCCCCAGAGGAGCTTGCCAGCATGAGATCATACTCTGTAGAGCCTCTGCTGAATATCTCCTAATAGTGTCAGCTCCAAGATGTTGACTTTTATGACCTGTTCCTCCACTCCTTATCTGCAGCAGTAATGGGGGGTGGGGGGTGCTAATTTAATGCAGAGAATATGGAAATGTTTTCCTGACTTGGAAGCAAATTCAGGATGGCTCACAGTTAAATAGTGTATACAGGGAATGATTAAACTCAGCATCTTTAAATGTGCAAGCAGACAGGTGAAAGGATTTAATTCTGTCATTGATATGTCAAAGTGATTTACTTGTTTGTCTAATGAACGTTTCCTTGAACATGTGGCTCCAGCTCAACATGCAGTTCTGCTCATAAGTGGTGCCCTGTGGCTTTGACAAAAACTAAAAAGACTCACAAATTTTCAATATAAACAACATCCTGAATTTGTGAGCAAAGGCACAAATTTAAAGCCACACTATGTATGTATTTTCACATTTAAATAATGTTTTCAAAATATTTTTGAGAGTACCTCAACCTTTGAGCAGCTGTCAGATCCACTATAGGCTGAATGGGTCTGCATCACCTGCAACAGCTCTGTGTAACTTTCCTGCTCATGGTAGGAACACTAAAAAGACCACAACTGGCATGTTTTAAGGCCTGAGTTCCAATGGTGCTTGAATTTAGCAGTCAACAAAGAAGTAGTTATTCCCTTCCTCACCATGTGGTGTATGGGGCGGCACCCATCTCCGTTTCTCTGACCCTAGGCCACACAGCTACTGTGAGTAGTGAAAGCTACAGTTGGTGGTGGTGGTGGTGGGGGGGGGGGGGGGGTGTCAGTCCTCTGGTAGCTCTGTGTGTTAACTTTCTTTTCCCCATTCTATTATGCTGAGCACCAAGCTAGAAAGTCCCATTTTTTTATATGGTCATGGGCTTTGAACCCATGACCTCCCAGTTGTGGAGCGGATGTTCTACCAATGCACCCTGGAAAATATTTGATGCAAAAAGTTGGAAATTTAAAGAAAAAGGTGAAAGTTTATTAGAAAACAAAAATGCATTTCCAAGAAGCAGGTGAATTTAAGACAATTAAAAAACATATTTGCAAGAAAAAGTTGCAAATTTATGATTAAAAATTCCACAAATTTGCAAAAAAATATATAAATCAAAAAGAAAAATTCTATTACTGAAACTTCATGTTTAGGACAAAGAAACTCTCCAATATGACAAGCCATTTTTTTCTTATAACTCAGTTTTTTGCTATCATTCTAAGGATCAAACATGTTTTTTTTAATTAAGTTCAATTCAACTTTATTTATCCTTATATGGCCAATTTATTGAACAACTCATCGTGACACAGGACATTTTTTAGAAAAAAGTTTTGTAGTTCCATGCAGTTTTTTCTGAGAAATAAAAGAATAAAGAAAAAAGGGAAACTGCTTAAAGTGGCTCTTTCCTTAACTGAGGTAACAGACCCCCTCTCGGTTCTCAAACTGTGGGGCAGGCCCCCCTAGTGGGACACAGGACTAATGCAGGAGGGGCGTGGAAAACCAAGTGCTGTGAAACTGAGCGCCATGAAAACTCAACAACATACTTTCTTTGCAACTTCACTCACCCGTACTATAGTTAACAGTTTGTTATGTTAATATTGAGGCATTTTAATCTTATAAGGGTATCAGAGATTCATCCATCCGTCTTCTACTGCTTCATTTGCAGTCTAAGCAGGGAAGCCCAGACTGCCACTGGATCCACATAGCACCCATGATCCCCATGATCTGTCCTACAGGTGGTGAGCCCTCTAGGGAGGACCCATGAGGTTCGTCGGGGCTGAACCCTTCCAACAGGCACTTGCTGTCAGGCCCTCCACCCCCAGCCTGGATCTAGAGTGGGGCCCCAGTAACCCCATATAGGGCTGGGTGCACTGGATCCTTGTTTTTAACTTTTTCATGAGGATCCACTGAACCACCCAGGACCAATTTGCCTTGGTAGACCCTACCAGCATCAACATACCTTCCAGGATCATTAGGGCATGCAAATCCCTCCACAGCGATAAGGTGGGGATCCACAGGGTTATATGAGGTCATATTATTCCATCTAGCTACATTGCTCCGCACTGTGTGTGTTTATATACTTGCATATTTATTCCACCTAGCTGCAATGCTCCGTACTGTGGGTGTTTATATATTTACATATTTATTCCATCTAGCTACAATGCTCTGCACTGTGTGTTCATATATTCATATATTTATTCCATCCAGCTACAATGCTCTGCACTGTGTGTCTGTGTGTCTGTGTGTGTGTGTGTATATATATATTTTATAGTAATATGTACATATGTATATTAGCTGCTCTTGCTTGCTTGTTTTTTTTTTTTTTTTTTTTTTCTTGCCTTCTGATTGTTGCTCTGAGTGTTGCTATCCCTGTGCTGTTGCAATCCTGGAATTTCCCCGTTGTGGGACTAATAAAGGCTTATCTTATCTTATCTTATCTTATCTTAAAAGGCAGGTGTGGAAAAACTATCCTGTTAAAGATAGTAACAGGAGTCTAAAGGTTTGCAAAAAGGACAAGCATGAGCTCACTGGTAATTACTACAGCCACTCACAGCCACTATATCACAGGAGCAGCTCTCTCTCGCTCTCTCTCTGACTCTGAGCTTGACTCCTACACTCTGGTATCAGCAAGGAAAGAGTCAGCCAATGAGACTAATTGGGTGGTGTGTGTCTTATGAAAAGAACAGCCTGTACTGTCCCAGACTCCCTCCCACATCGACCTGACTGGCTGACTCCTGAGTGGTGTGCTTTTCTTCTCTCCAATGTGATTGGAGACAAGGAATGCCAATAACCTTAAACTTTTTTCCCCCTCCCTTTTCTTCTTTTTTTTCTCTCTCTCTTTCCTCAGGACATACCCCTTGTTGTTTTCAACTTTAGAGGCAGCAATTCAGTGCAGTCACAGCCTGCTCTCTGGTGCTGCATTTGCACCACAAGTGCATATTGTGCAGGATTTCAGAGCTGTATAATCACATCAGAAAGAAGGAACCACTCCATGTTGCAAATTCTTAATCAGGTCACTGTAGAGTGTCAAAGATACTTATTTGGCTGTTTTTAGCCTTGACAGCAGTCAGATTGCACTAACCTGTAATGTGGTTGTGCACCTATTCTTGGTGCAAGGTTGTAATTGCAGTGGTAGCACACATGAGTGACTTTTAGTGTGCATCGGTAAAAGGTGGAGAGGCTTAGCAACGCTTTTGGGAAACTGAACTGCAGACAGAAAGTGGGAAAAACCACAGGGTATAAAATCAATTAATAGGCTCAGGCTTGCTATTTTATTTATTCATCTTAAAAATAATGAAAATATACATTTACATACAAATGCACAAAAAAAATTCACTTTGGGAAGCTTTACATGCACCCAAGAAAAAAAAATGACATAAATAGGCATAGTTTTTTCAGTGTCTTTAAAAAAAAAAAAGAAAAAGGCACACAGGTACACTTCAAAGTATTACACCCAGTGAAGCAGTGGAACTTCGTTTTCTGACTTCACAAAGATAAGAAATAAACAATAGTGCAATTGCATGTCCCACATGAATTCGACATCACCACAACAAATCTTTGATTCACGTATTTGCATATTTAAAAAGGCCCAGTGATTTTAACATACTTGCCTATGTTGGTTAACCTGGACTACACTTGTTACTGATTATGGGGGGTGGGACATGTAAATCACAATCACATGTAAAAGCCAATAAAACACTAGTGTCTAATTCAAAATTAAAAGCTAACTCTTAGGACTGTTAGCACAACACTGTCAAAATTTGTTTGGATATTGCTCAGCAGTTTAGCCACCCCACCCCTCACCCACAGGAAAAAAAAAAAGGTTCAAACTTTGGCAAACCCCCAGGGGAAGAAAAAAAAAAGCATAGGGAGACTTTAATTCCATGTAAACTTTACCCATAACTGCTATTCCCAGTTAGATGGACCCTCGTTTACAGTGTGGCCTTCAAAATAAAGTTAACACTGGAAGAATAAAGCCATAGAATAAAAGACTTTTTTCCAAATAACCCTGATTTTTTTTTTAAATCTGCATTTTGTTGTTAAACTTGCATCAGTTACCTGAATAATGATACAAATGTCCACTATAACAAAAAAAAAGAATAATATTTTCTTTTGGAAATTGCACTGCAACTTCCCGAGTCAAATTACATCACACACACGCGCGCACACACACACACGCGCACACACGCTTAAAAACACATTTTTAAACAAAAAGAAAGGTAATGAAGTTAACGTTAACATTACTGTTAACGCCTGCTTTTTTATGTGCTACATCTGAAACATAGGTAGTAGATAAAAATAAACTGAGCAAAAGTCAATTTGAACACTGCTACATCATCTGCTGCTTCTGAGGCAAATTAATTTATATGTCATAGTGTACATATTCAGTGCTAGTGCAGCCTCTCCTCCGCCCTTCCAGGATAAGGTTGCTCTTGAAAGAAAGAAAGAAGGAAAGAAAGAAAGAACTCCCCCCTCTGTCAGATGAGAGCTACAGTATTCCACAAGCAACAGTTCTTCGCTCTGTGGGACACAAAGAAGGAAAGTGGGTGTTAAAAACAGTTATTCACGCTTAATATCCACCGTGCAGGCAGTCAGCTTGAATCTTTGGAAAATCAATACAATTTGACAAGCCTGCAGGCAGCAAAAATCAGCTGCTGATTATGGCGCAGGCGGCGTCTATAAAAGTGTCTGACCTGGCCCTGTTTTTTTTGGAGTTTTTTTTCACCGAGCCTTCACGCAGCTCTCCGGCTTGCTGGACCTCTCTTCCTCCTCCTCCTCCTCCTCCTCTACTGTTAACACCTGACTTCCTGCACCATCCGATCGGTCTTCATCTTCATCGGAATGCAACCTTTTACTCTGACTCTGCTCGGCGCAAGAATCTGGTGTAGAGAAGGGAAAAACCATGCAGAAAAGTTGGAAAGATGCCGTTTAAAAAAAAAAAAAAATCACTTTTTTTCTCTTCTGCAGTTATCTCAGTCGGCTATTTAAAGAGAAAATACTCAGTGGAGTCGACAATAGGGTTAATGTGATCACAGTCAAATCAGGCAGTGCCCAGCTACGCTTCGTTCAGTGAAACTTTGACAGCTCCTACCTGAAGTGTCAGAGCGTCTTTTCCGCGCACCGCTCCTGTCAGTCTGCCCGCCGTTCAGCCTCCTCTCCGCGGCGTTCTGCCCGCTCCGATCGGCGGCTGGTGCGTCCTGAGGCGGTCTGCTGTAAAACTCCGGTGCGTTGGGATCCTCCTGCCATTCGAAATTACGTGGAGTTAGCGGCCTGCCTTCCACCGGATCAAAATCGTACGTCTCCATGACACGCTGCCTTTCATCCTGAAAAAACTGCGCGACATTCCTCCGTATCTCCTCCCGGTCAGGTGTACCGAAAAGAACTCTGCGGACGGGCGGTCTGACGTTGTCCGGCGGTCGCGCATCCACCCTCTCCAAGGTCGGACTGGCGTTGGAAAGACGAACATCTGACATCGTGTTGCACAGATGACAAGAGGAGGGGGGGGACACAAACAAACAAGGAACCAAACCCCTTCAAACCGCTATTTCCAGATGATAATCCTTTCAGATGCAAACTCTCGGGAATGAAGTGTGCATGCTCCGTGTGTAACATCCAAACTGCGCGAAAAAAAGGGGTGGTGTGAAGCGACGCCAAAGACGAGCGGGGATTTAAGAGAGCCACTCCTGTCAAATCTGTAGTAAAAAGGCTGAAAACACATCAGGTCATAAGAGCCAACATGGCGTTAGAGTGAGCTGCGAGTGACTAAGAGTCTGACATCAACGACTATTTAAACAGGGAAGGAGTCTCGGTGAGACTTGGTTTGTGCGAAAGGACCGCCCACTGTCTTAAAGCTGAACAGTGAGAACAAGAGCTGCAGGATCCGCGCAGCAATATGGCCTAATTACTCCGTTATTGCAGCGTGGGTCTGCCTGCCGCTCCTTGGCCACAACACCGGGGACTCTGAGTAAGAAAAAAAGTCGCAAATTTCGGACAAAGGATCGACTTTAAGACAAAAAGTTGCATTTTCACAAGAAAATGCTGCAAACTTATGAAAATGCTGTAACATTGTGGAAAAAACTGGAAAGTCGAAAACATACTAGAAATATTTTGGAAAATTTTACATGAAATACTTCAAATTTCCAAGAATAACTTGCATATTTGAGGGGGGGGGGGATACCTGAAAAGTTTCACATTCATGAGAGGAAAAAGTTGCTAATTTACGTAAAAACATACTCAATTTTGCAAGTAACACTTGCAAAAATGTACATGGAAAAAAATGGCAATTCATGAGAACAAAGTTGCAAATTTAAAAGAGTAACAATTACACACCACACACACACACAACAAACGTTACATATTTTTAAAAGCTGCAAATTTCCGGGGGGGGGGGGGTGGATCTGACTTATGAGAAAAAAAACTTGCAAATAAAAAAGCTGTAAATTTGAGGATAAAAATACTGAAGAAAAGGTTTCAAATTTCAAAAAGTCAGAGAATTAACACCGGAAATGCAGGTCGTTTTCTGTGTCAAGTCAAATCCCTCTTATGTTATCAGTTTTCATATCTGTTAATGTACTTGGCAATAAATCCTTTCTGAGTCTGAGTCTGAAGTATGAATTATGTAAAAATTTTGAAAAATATGAAAAAAATCTCAAATGTAGAGAAAAGAGGTTGCAATTTTACAAGAAATGTTGCAAATATGAAGGAAAAGTTACAGGAAAAGTTGCACATTTATGAAAGAAACTCAGTTTACAAGTTTATTAATAAAGTGCAAAGTTACAAGAAGAAAGCTGCTAATTTACATGAACAATGTTGCAAATTTAGAAAAAAAAAGTCACCAAAATCACCATTTTTTTTGAGAAAAAAGCTGCCAGTTTACAACAAAGTGTCTCGACTGAAAAGGGGGAAAAAATCACAACTTTACTTGAAAAAGTAACTAAATTATCAGCATAATGTCACAAATAAAGGGTACAAAAAATCACAAATTGAAATAAATCAAATTTAAAGAACAAGTTCCAAAAATTATGTAAAAAATGCTGCAAAATTACAAAAAAAATCTCAGATTTACAAGAAAAACATTAAAAACGTACAAGAAAAAAGTTGCAAATTTGCATGAACAAAGTTGCAACTTAAAAAAAACTCATAAATTTACAAGGCATGAAAAAATAGGGGAAAATGTACAAGTTAGCTCAGCTTAGAAATTAAGAGATCCTGTGGAAACAAAGAAAGAGCAACATTAAGGAAAACATGGACAGGAGCAGGATTCATTCTTGTCTGTACTGTGAGGTTTTACTCCAGGCCTGTAGTACATTCATGACTCATCATCAATGACTGTACGAGTGCAGACAGATATTGCCTCGGGATCTGATTTACTCAGAACAGCATATTGGGCATTCTTGATTCAATAAAAGCAAACGTTCACATGCACCTGCGAGGTTACTGAAGGACGCCGAGGCTCTGAAGTGAACTTTAATGAAGATAAACAAAATGGGGAGGGTAAAAAAAAAAGGCAGCAATTATGCCTCTAATGACATCAGCTATAATGCTGAAACGTTTCGTCACGGTTGGCTCGGTGCCTATCGCTGTCAGATTTTACCACTGGTGCCGTAGGTTTGGTTTGTGTGCTTCGCTGGTTGGAATTACTGATGCATGCTCAAAATATAAACACCAGGGAAACAGAAATGAGAAAAAAAGAAGAGGAAAACTTTCAATTTTACAGGAGTTTGCCCTGTGAAGGAAAATTCAAGGCCTAACAAGTTAACTGGCATTCATGCAGAGACTTTAATTGGATTTGTTTACATTCCAGCTCTGTGTAGGAATCCTGTTCTAATTAAATCAAAGCTGTGAAGACTGCTGGCTCAATCTGATTTCCAACGACTGAAACGCCACAGTGTCATCCGCTGCATTCCACCACAGCCTTCGTAGTAAAGTCACAGCGCCATGCTGCTTCAGTTAACCCTGAAAAGACAGTGAGGTCATCTGCTGCATCTGTGTTATTGCCTGCTTGGATCACGCCTACCCCACCATGTGTTTACGCTACAGTAAACTGTGCACAGCGCTGTACAGGCAACAGGGAAATGGGGCAAGAGAATATTTTGTGAAGGATATGCTCCTTTAAGTTGAACATATTAAAGCATTTCCCCATATTCCCTGTATATATATGGCTGTGAAAAAGTATTTGCCCCCTTCCTGATTCCTTATATTTTAGCATATTTCCATCCATCCATCCATCTTCTACCGCTTTTCCGGAGGTCCGGGTCGCAGAGGCAGCAGTTCAAGCAAAGAAGCCCAGACTTCCCTCTCCCCAACCACCTGCTCCAGCTCTTCAGAGAGGATACCAAGGCGTTCCCAGACCAGCTGGGAGACATAGTCTCTCCACCGAGTCCTGGGTCTGCCCCGGGGTCTCCTCCCAGTGGGACGTGCCCGAAACACCTCAAGTGGGAGGCGTCCAGGAGGCATCCTAATCAGATGCCCATACCACCTCAACTGACTCCTTTCAATGTGGAGGAGCAGCGGTTCTACTCTGAGCCTCTCCCGGATGACTGAGCTCCTCACCCTATCTCTGAGGGTGAGTCCAGCAATCCTACGGAGAAAGCTCATTTCAGCTGCTTGTATCCGCGATCTTGTTCTTTCGGTCATTACCCAAAGCTCGTGATCATAGGTGAGAGTAGGAACGTAGATTGACTGGTAAATCAACAGCTTTGCCTTAGAACTAAGCTCCCTCTTCACCACAACAGACCGGTACAACATCCGCATCACTGCAGATGCTGCTCCAATCCATCTGTCAATCTCTCGCTCCATTCTCCCCTCACTCGTGAACAAGACCCCAAGATACTTAAACTCCTCCACTTGGGGCAGGAGCCTGTCCCCAACCCAGAGAGGACAATCCACCTTTTTCCGGCTGAGGCTGAGGACCATGGACTCAGACTTGGAGGTGCTGATTCTCATCCCAGCCGCTTCACACTCAGCGGCAAACTGTCCCAGCAAGAGCTGTAGGTCATTGCTGGATGAAGCTAACAGGACAACATCATCTGCAAACAACAGAGATGAGATCCTGTGGTCACCAAGCATGACACCCTCCATTCCCTGGCTGCGCCTAGAAATCCTGTCCATAAAAATTATGAACAGGATCGGTGACAAAAGGCAGCCCTGGCGGAGTCCAACTCTCACTGGGAATGACTCCGACCGAGTGTTGGTAATACGAACCAAATTCTCACAACGGTCATACAGAGACCGAATAGCTCGTAACAACAAGCCCGATACCCCATACTCCCGAAGCACCCCCCACAAAAAAACACGAGGGACCCGGTCAAATGTCTTCTTCAAGTCCACAAAACACATGTAAACTGGTTGGGCAAACTCCCACAAACCCTCAAGAATTCTCGAGAGGGTAAAGAGCTGGTCCGATGTGCCATGGCCAGGACGAAAACCACATTGCTCCTCCTGAATCCGAGGTTCGACCAACGGCCGGACTCTCCTCTCCAGTACCTTGGCATAGACCTTCCCAGGGAGGCTGAGGAGTGTGATCCCTCTAAAGTTGGAGCACACCCTCCGGTCCCCTTTTTTGAAGAGAGGAACCACCACCACGGTTTGCCATGCCAAAGGCACTGCCCCCGACCTCCACGCAATGTTGCAGAGGCGTGTCAACCAATGACAGCCCAACAACATCCAGGGCTTTGAGGTACTCAGGGCGAATCTCGTCCACCCCCGGGGCCCGGCCACCAAGTCAGAATCAGAATCAGAATCAGAATCAGCTTTACTGGCCAAGTATGCACAACACATACAAGGAATTTGACTTTGGCTAAAAACTTGCTCTCATTGTTCAGGTGAAGGATTTAAATAAGGATTCAATGACAACAGAGTATGTACAGTAAATTACAGTCTGTCCACGTTTCTATAAAAGGATGCAAATATATACAGGAATATATGCAGTTATTTACTCAGACTAACCACACTTTGCAGAAATATATGAAAAAATATACAGTCACACAGTATTTCAATGTGAACTCAGATTCAGTGATATAATGTGAATGAAGTAAAAAGCAGTGTGAGAGTTATGTGCAATGTAATAATGGATGAAAAGTCATGAGTACAGCAACAGGTAGGACTAGGTGAATGTTAGGAGTTCATCAGAGTGATGGCTTGAGGAAAGAAACTGTTCCTGTGACGGGTGGTTTTGACCTTCAGTGATCTGTAACGACGACCAGAAGATAGAAGTTCAAACAGTTTGTGGCCGGGGTGTGATGGGTCAGCACAGATGTTTCCCGCCCGTTTCCTGGTTATGGACCGATATAAGTTCTCAATGGAGGGTAGGTCAGTACCAATGAGATTTTTAACCACCTTGGCGACCTCAGCCCCTGTGATAGGCGAGTTATCCCCCTCGTCCCCAAACCCTGCTTTCTCTGTGGAAGGCGTATCAGTGGGATTGAGGAGATCCTCAAAGTATTCCTTCCACCGCCTGACGATATTTCCAGTCGAAGTCAACAGTGTCCCATCCGCACCATACACAGTGTGGACAGGGAGCTGCTTTCCCCTCCTGAGGCGCCGGACAGTTTGCCAGAATCTCTTCGAGGCCGACCGAAAGTCTTGTTCCATGGCCTCACCGAACTCTTCCCATACCCGGGTTTTTGCTTCAGCAACCACCTGAGCTGCACTCCGCTTGGCCTGCCAGTACACCTCAGCTGCTTCGGGAGTCCCACAAGCCAACCAAGCTTGATAGGACTCCTTCTTCAGCTTAATGGCCCCCCTCACCACTGGTGTCCACCACTTAGTTCAGGGGTTGCCACCACAAGATGCACCATGAGATTATGTCGGTGCATATCATTTTTGCATATTTGTCACACTTAAATGTTTCAGATCATCAAACAAATTTTAATATCAGAGAAAGATAACCTGAATAAATACAAAATGCAGTTTTCAAATGATGATTTCATTTATTAAAGGAAAAAAACTATCCAAACCTACCTGGCCCTATGTGAAAAAGTAATTTCCCCCATGTTACATCATGAATTAACTCTGATTAACAAAATTTTTTGGAAAGCTGAGTCCAATTACAGTAGCTACACCCAAGCCTGATTACTACCAAACCTGATGAACCAAGAAATCACTTAAACAGAACCTGTCCGACAACCTGAAGTAGGCTAAAAGATCTTAAGAAGCAAGACATCCTACTGTGATCTAAAGAAATTCAAGACTAGATGAGAAACAAAAACCCAGAACATCTAAAGAACTGCAGGCCTCGCTTGCCTCAGTTTAGACACTGGCCCATGATGAAACAATAAGAAAGAGACTGGGCAAAAATGGCATCCATGGGAGAGTTCCAAGACAAAAACCGTTAGTTGGACAAAAAGAACATAAAGGCTCATCTCACATTTGCCAGAAAACAGCTTGATGATTCTCAAGACTTTCGGGAAAATATTCTGTGGACTGACGAGACAAAAACTGAACTTTCTGGAAGGCGTGTCCTGTTTTATCTGGCATAAAACTAACACAGAATTTCATAAAAAGAACATCATATCAACACTCAAACATGGTGGTGGTAGTGTCATGGTCTGGGGCTTTTTTGCTGCTTCAGGACCTGGACAACTTGCGCTAATTGACGGAACCATGAATTCTCCTCTCTACCAGAAAATCCTGAAGGAGAATGTCCAGCCATCAGTTCATGAAGCCCTCCAATGTGACTCAGTTTAAACAATTCTGCACAGAAGAGAAGGTCAAAATTCCTCAACAGCGATGTAAAAGACTCACTGCCAGTTGTGCCAGTTGTGCAGTTGTGCCACCCTGCCAAGGGTGGCACAACCGGTTACTAGGTTTAGGGGGCAGTTAGGGAGCAATTACTTTTTCACATAGGACAGGTAGGTTTGGATAGCTTTTTTCCCGTCATAAATGAAACCATCATTTGAAAACTGCATTTTGTGTTTACTTGGGTTATCTTTGTCTAATATTAAAATTTATTTGATGATATGAAACATTTAGGTGTGACAAATATGCAAAAATATAAGAAATCAGGAAGGGGGAAAAGAGAGCATGGATACGGAGTAGACGCGCCCTTACCAGCTCCAATATATCTTTTCATAAATGTTATTTTAAACGTCACTGTGGCTCGTTATATTTCTCCTCATCATATTGGGACCACTTGAGAAACCCACTGACATGTCTGGGAAGAGCCCTTCCCGTCAGGAACGCTCTACCCGAGCCCTTAACCGTCAAGCTAATGAGAAAGCTAACTACCCGTCTCCTGTACATGGCGTTGATGAGGACGCAGAAGAGCCATCACTCTTGGGCCTGGTAAGGCTAATTGAAAGTTTCCGAGCTGAAACGCGGGACTCATTAGGCACACTGCAGACTTCTATGGACTCGTTTGGGACACATCTGACCAAGGTCGAAACTTCTCTGCAGGTGTGACGATAGGATTACGGCGCTCGAAGCCAGGAGTGAAACACTGGAGAAATGCAACAAACTGCTAATGGCTAAAACGGAGGACCTTGAATCGAGGAGCAGACGCCAAAATCTCTGTGTGCTTGGTCTACCGGAAAACATAGAGGGGCCACAAGTTACAACATTTATAACCGACTTCTTCACCAAGACGCTGGGTATGGAGGTTCCTGACGGGCCTGAGATGTTGGACCGAGCGCATCGCCTTGCTTCCCAGCCTGTCTGGGGTCAAAACGCTCCCCTGAGACCTATGATTGTAAAGGTGCCCCATTTCAGTGTAAAACAGCGCATTCTCCAGCTAGCCAGAGAGAAGGGCCCGCTTACTTTCCGCGGTCACAAAGTCTACATTTTCCCTGATTTTTACTACTGATGTCACTAAACGGAGGGCATCTTTCATTAACATCAAGCGAAAGCTTCACGCTGCAGATGTCAGATACGGCTTGGTGTTTCCTGCCCGACTCCAAGTGTCATTCAACGGCGGAAAATACAGCTTTGATACAGCGGAGGAGGCGGAGAATTTTTATTCAGTGACCATAGCCCCATCCCTCCAAGTGCTCCATGCGGATGACACCAATGGGTAACTTTTCACTAGCCCTTTTGGGCAGTCTCCAGTTTCCAGACATACTGTATATAAATTAAGCAGTTTAATAAGTTCTTTTTCTTGTCACTTTATGGACTTTTTAATTCACTTTAAGCAGTTTCATTGTACGGGTTTGGATGTAGTGAATCGAGGTAATATCAATGCTCATGTTACCTTTTTTTTTTTTAAAAGGAGTATTTTATTTTTAAAGTTCTTCAGATGTTTAAACTATACATTTGTGTATGGAGCACTGGTTTAGTGCAGAGTTAAGTAGTATTTTGTAGGGTGTAGACGCTCAGTTTAGGGAAGCGTTCAAAGTATGAGGGAGGTTTTGTGTTTTTCATTCTTTTTTCTCCACACTCCCCTTTTCTGTTTGTTTTGGTTTTTGTTGTATTGTTTGTATTTGTCAGGAGGTTCCATATATAAATTCTCAATGTATAAATTCTCCATGTATAAACTCTTAAACAAAAGTATTATCCGTATCATTTGGAATAATGGCTAGCAGTGCAGAAATTAAACTGTGTTCTTGGAATGTACATGGGATCCAGACCCCTATTAAACGTAAAAAAAAATTATTAACTATTTAAAAAAAGAGAGGGTACAGATAGCATTCCTCCAAGAGACCCATCTAAACAACGACAAACACCTAAAGTCAAGAAGGGAATGGGTGGGCCAGATCTACTATTCCTCCTTCACTACTAACAGCAGAGGGGTAGCCATTTTGGTTCATAAATCCCTTCCTTTGACAGGGGTGGAGATTAAGGCCGATACTGCAGGAAGGTATGTCATGATTAGAGGGACATTCGTTGGGGACCCTGTGTCCTATTTAAATGTGTATGCCCCCCCGATTCGCTCAACGGATTTTTATACTAAGGTATTCTGTTTTCTGAGTGGACTGTTGAATCCTCTGTGATAGCGGGCGATTTCAACTGCTGTCTATATCCACATTTACAGTAGATAGGTCCTCAAAAACAGCAGAGTCTATTGTTGGACAAGCTCGCTCTTTACTTGGTGGTTGTGCTGATATTCACTTCATTGATACTTGGAGGACCCTTCACCCCACTGATCGGCTGTATACATTTTACTCAAAAGTGCATAAAACATCTTCGAGAATTGATTATTTTTCTACTCCTAAATATGCCCTTCAGCAGAGTACTCTCTTGCTCCATTGGCAATATTATTATCAGTGATCACTCACCCATATTTTTGGACATGTCCAGCAAGACTCAAAGCACTAGGGGGCAATGGCGCTTTCCAAATTACCTTCTTAAAAATCCCAATTTTAAAACATATCTTTCAGAACAGTTTAATCATTTTATTGCTGAAAATAATATTTCTGATGTATCACCTGATTTACTCTGGGAAACTGGTAAAGCTGTTATTCGAGGCTTCACTATATCATTCTTGGCAAATCATAAGAAAAAACAGAGGACAGAGCAACAGTTTCTTGAAGGTAAATTAAGTGAACTACAATGTGAACTTAACCTTAAACCTTCAGATAACCTGAGATCTCAAATTGATGCCACCACAGCAGCTCTAGATGCACTTTTATCTAAAGAAGCTCAGAGATCTATACTGCTTGGTAAGCATAAGTTATATGAATTCGGCAATAAGCCAAGCAAATATCTGGTAAATCTAATAAAAGGTAATACTGGCTCCCAGGCTATTCCAGGCATAAAGGATAGTTCTGGTAAGAGTTTATAACAACAAAGATATTAACAACTCTTTTCTTTCCTTCTATGAAGGCCTGTACACCTTCTGAGTCAGATCACAACTCGGAGACTTTGATGCATAATTTTTTATCATTAGTCAAACTACCTCAAGCATCCAATACACAAAAGAGCTGTTGAATAGGGCTATTTCCCATGAAGAAGTTACAGAGGCAGTTAACAGCTTGCAAAATAATAAGGCCCCGGGGCCTGATGGTTTGACTCCAGAATTTTATAAGGCTTTTAAGGATTTGCTAATTGATCCACTTCTCAATATGCTGTCTTACTCCTTTGACTCTGGGGCTCTTCCTGATACTATCATGGATGCAAATATTTCTCTAATTCTAAAGAAGGGCAAACCTGCAGATGAATGCACATCCTACAGGCCGATTGCCTTGCTGGACGTTGAGCGAAAATTATTGGCTAAAATATTGGTGAAGAGACTTGAAGGTGTCGTGCCAGATTTAATTTCAATAGACCAAACTGGATTTATATTGGGTCGTAATTCCCTTCATAATGTAAGGAGACTATTAAATCTTATTCAGAATGGATCAAGGTCAAAGGTCAAATCTCTTGTCTCCCTTGATGCAGAAAAGGCCTTTGATAGGATTGAATGGCCATATCTTCTAGGTGTCCTCTCAAAATTCAGTCTTGGTGACAACTTTATTAGGTGGATATCCTTGCTATATGCTGCCCCCCGTGCCTCTGTTATTACAAATGGCTTGAGGTCCTCCACATCCACAGTGAGATGTGGTTCTAGACAGGGCTGCCCGGTCTCACCAATTCTGTTTGTCCTTGCTATGGAGCCCTTAGCGGAGGCCATTAGATGTGATTCCTTGGTAACAGGTATAGATGTGGGTTCCACAAATCATAAAATTTCCCTTTATTGTGATGGTGTCCTCCTCTATCTAAGTAACCCAGAATCTTCTATTACAAGAGTTGTTGAAATAATTAATTCTTTTGGCCATTTTTCAGGTTATAAGATTAACTACTCTAAATCTAAAGCCATGCCCCTTACTCCTCAGGTATCCTGGTCTCCACTGTGCTCTACCCCCTTCCGCTGGTCTCCATCAGGTTTTGTTTATTTGAGCATACACATTACTCCCTCTCTTTCTGGCTTATATAAAGCCAACTTTGTTCCTGTAATTCGTAGACTCAAGGAGGACTTGGCCCGCTGGACGGCCTTGCCTCTATCTCTCTTAGGAAGGGTCAACCTTGTCAAAATGGTTATACTTCCATGGTTATTGTACCCCTTCCAGATGATCCCAGCTCTTTTAACAAGAAAATCACTTGCTATTCTTAATAGCTCTTTGACATCTTTTCTCTGGAGGAACAAGCAAGCCAGGTTAAAACTTAGCACATTACAGTGCCCACTGGATGAAGGAGGCCTGGCAGTGCCAGATTTTAGGCGCTATCAAATTGCTTCCCTCTCTATTTACATTTGGCACTGGTTTAAAAATGATCCGACATCCACCTGGCTTAATATAGAGGTGGCTCTGGTGGCCCCTATCCCTCTTAGTCACATATTATACGCATCTAAGAAATGGGTTTCTCAAACTAAAGGGGAATTTTATTTTACAGAATACTTTAAAAGTTTGGAGGATGGTGAAGAAGCTTGGAAATCAGGATGGCTCCTTCCCCCCCCCTCACACCTATTTATTTAAACCCGGATTTTCCCCCGGTCTGGCTGACCAAGCCTTTTCCTTGTGGTCTGATAGGGGAGTAAAAACTGTAGGTGACTTGATGACAGAGGGCACTCTGCTGTCTTTCGAGCAGCTCAGAGATAAGTATAACCTCCCACAGAATAACTTTTTTAGGTATCTGCAAATTCGTAGTTTTATTTCTTCATCTATTAAGCTGCATCCTAATGGGGTCTTTTTTCACCTATGGAGGAGGTGATTCAGAAACCAGACACTAGAAAACTAATCACTAGGTTCTACAAGACCCTCTCAGTCCCATTCAGTGATTGCACAGCTCATGTCAGATCTCTTTGGGAAGTGGATTTTGGAGAATCATTTTCACCTGATATATGGGATGAGGTGCGGTCAGGTAGTGCAAACTACCTTTATACTAACAAAGCTAGAGAGTTACAATTCAAGATCATATACAGGCTTCATATTACTCCAGTGAAACGCAATAAGTTTAACCCTCTATTTTCAAAATTTTGTAATAAGTGTAAAATTTCTGAAGGTTCATATTTTCATTGTTTATTTAAATGTCCTCCTATTAATGACTTCTGGGTAAAAATTTGTAAAGAAATTGATATTATATTCAAGAAAAAACTAGCCCTCACTCCTCTTAGCTGCATTCTAGGAGTAAATCCTACCCCACTGAATCTTCGCTCCTCCGTACTCAAACTGTTGCAGGTGCTTCTCTTTAGTGCAAGAAGATGTATTCTTCTTTTATGGACCTCAGACTCTGCTCCTACAGTTACACACTGGATTCGTGGTGTGATGGAACTTATCCCATTAGAAGCTATTAGCTTCTGGTTCAAAGACAAACTTTTTTGTTTTTTTGACATATGGGACCCCTTTTTGAGTTATATAGGAGGAGATGGCGCCCAGGCCCTCCGGAGTGGTCTCTATGGTCTTGCTTGGACCGAGAGGTCAAAGTGCATTACCAAATAGACCACCATTATTTCCGATTGTGTTCTTATGATGCAATTCTTCTGCTTCTGACAAATTTGTATTGTATTGTGGTATTTATTATTTTCTTTTTGTTTGTTTGTTTGTTTTTGTGTGTGGAGATGGGATGATGGGGTAGGAGTTTGGGGGCTGAAAAAGAGGGTTTTCTTTGTCATTTCTTGCTGTTTGCTTTTTCTGTATTGCTTGTGGCCCTCAAAAGCTCAATGAACATATATAAGAGGAAGGGGGAAAATACTTTTTCACAGCACTGTAAACAGTGTACACCAGCATGCTAAAGCCTTTGGTCTGGGAGGGGCAGGAATTAGAAAGAGGCTGGTTTAAATGATCCAGAGTTTAAGATAAATAAATAAAAATACAGAGCTGTAAATGATCACAAAATAGTCTTTTACGTGTAAAATTAGACTTATTTTATTAGAAAAAAAAACAATAAGACATAGACATTACATTGTCATGAAGGTAGGCCTCAAAGTTGTTTGGTTTTATTGCACTTTTTAATTAAAAAATAAAACCTGTATGGAGGTGTTTATCACACAACTCTGGAAAAAATGAAGAGACAAAGCAACCACTGCAAAATTATCACTTTATCTGGTTTTACTATTTATACATATGCATTTAAGTAGAATGAACAGTTTTGTTACCTCCGCCAAGGAGGTAATGTTTTTACCGGCGTTTGTCTGTCTGTCTGTCTGTCTGTCTGTCTGTCTTTTACCAACATAACTCAAAAAGTTATGAACGGATTTTGATGAAATTTTCAGGAAAGGTGTGTAATGGCACGGGGAACAGATGATTAGATTTTGGTGATGATCTGAGAGTGCATACCTCCACCAAGGGCTTTTTTGTATTTGTGCAGCAGGATTACACAAAAACTACTGGATGGATTTGGATGAAATTTTCACCAGAGGTGGTTCTTGGCCTACAGAGGAACCCATTACATTTTGGTGATGATCTGAGAATGCATACCTCAGCCAAGGCTCTTATCTTCTCACAGTGTGTCACCCACAGTACTCCAAAACTAATGGACAGACTTTGATGCAATTTTCACCACAAGTGGCTCTAGGCCTACACACAAACCCATTACATTTTGGAGGTGATCCATGACAGACTGAAGGAGCCTTGGCGGAGGTATGCGCTCTCTGAGTGCTTTTCTAGTTTTATTCTCTAACCTACTGAAAACAATTCACCCAAGTTTCAAGTCAAAATATCATCATTTATACAACAGCTAGTTCCAACCGAGCGATTTGATTGGACAATAGGGATTCCAGGAGTTACTATAATCCATCATAACTGCACTCCAGTTTCACCGGATATGTATCACTCCACTTCAAAGGTGTTCTAGTCACCGTTAATTACCAACTGTTATTTACTGTCGACTCCTGGTCGGCACTTGAACGCAACATTAATGGAATGTGGCAAAACGATGGACATTTTTCCGAATATAACATTTGAAGGAGAAGAGGAGAAGGGAAGAAGCCAGGCTATTTCCATGGAAATCTCCCGGTGTGCAAGCATTTCATCAGCTGACCTGGACAATCTGGAGAAAAACAAAAATGAGGACAACACAGTAAGACCACAATACTTTTGTGGTGATGGACTCTTTGTTCCATCTGAAAATGCCGAGAAAAGCCAGCGAAGTGTGCCGAAGAAATTACCAGCATGCTAACTACTAGCTTTTTTTTTTTTTTTTTAATGAAGAATAAACACCGGCTAGCTACCGACGTTGGCCAATGGCCACATTTTGATCTGGGGTCTTCTGCAGTACCAACTAAACAGGTATAAGTTTTATAAACACTTATTACTTTTGCACTTGATAATATTTAGTTTGTTTACATGTGTGTAAAATGACAATAGACGTCTTCATGCTGATTGAGATGTTTAGCAGCTGTTACTGGCTACATATAGCAGCTGTTACTGGCTACATATAGAAGGGACTATTTTTTCTCAGTTGTGCAAAATAACTGGTTAAACAAACAAATCATAATATTTTGTCCAGTATTTAATAAACTGTGCTTGCTGGAACTGTTATATAAAAGCAATATTACACTCGACGCTGTTATGGCATCAAGAATATAGTAACTGCGGATGTGATATCACCCCCGCAGTTACTATATTCATGATGCCAAACTTCGCTTTGTGTAATATTGCATAATTAGCACATTTTATTTACAGAAAATGACAACTGGCCAAAACTACAAAAAAGAAGTTGATTTTTACATCAAATAAATAAAATCAAACAATGTCCATTCTTAAATACTACAATACTTAAGTTCTAGCTTAGAAAGAACTCAGAAATCTGTATTTGTGGAGTAACTCTGATTTTTTTTATTCACAGCTTTCATGCATCCTACCATGCTTAGATGATCACCTACAGTGCATCCAGAAAGTTTCACAGTGCTTCACTTTTTTCCACATTTTGTTATGTCACAGCCTTATTTCCAAAAGGGATTAAATTCTTTTTTCCCCTCAACATTCTACACACAATACCCCATAATGACAATGTCAAAAAAAAATTAGATTTTTGCAAATTTATTAAGAATAAAAAACTAAGAAATCACATGTACACAAGTATTCACAGCCTTTGCCATGACGCTTAAAACTGAGCTCAGGTGCATCCTGTTTCCACTGATCATCCTTGAGATGTTTCTACAGCTTAATTGGAGTCCACCTGTGGTAAATTCAGTTGATTGAACATGATTTGGAAAGGCACACACCTGTCTATATAAGGTCCCACAGTTGACAGTGCATGTCAGAGCACAAACCAAGCATGAAGTCAAAGGAATTGTCTGTAGACCTCTGAGACAGGATTGTCTCGAGGCACAAATCTGGGGAAGGGTACAGAAAGATTTCGGCTGCTTTGAAGGTCCCAACGAGTACAGTGGCCTCCATCATCTGTAAATGGAAGAAGTTTGGAACCACCAGGACTCTTCCCAGAGCTAGCCATCCATCTAAACTGAGTGACTGGGGGAGAAGTGCCTCAGTCAGGGAGGTGACCAAGAACACAATAGTCACTCTGACAGAGCTCCGCCGTTCCTCTGTGGAGAGAGGAGAACCTTCCACAAGGGCAACCATCTCTGCAGCAATCCACCAATCAGGCCTGTATGGTAGTGTGGCCAGATGGAAGCCACTCCTTAGTAAAAGGCACATGGCAGCCCACACGGAGTTTGTCAAAAGGTACCTGAAGGACTCTCAGACCATGAGAAACAAAATTCTCTGGTCTGATGAGGCAAAGATTGAGCTCTTTGGCGTGAATGCCAGGCGTCATGTTTGGAGGAAACCAGGCACCGCTCATCACCAGGCCAATGTTGTTAGCAGCTTCATGCTGTGGGGATGTTTTTCAGCGGCAGGATTTGGGAGACTAGTCAGGATAGAGGGAAAGATGAATGCAGTAATGTAAAGAGACATCCTGGATGAAAACCTGCTCCAGAGTGCTTTTTACTTCAGACTGGGGCGACGGTTCATCTTTCAGCAGGACAATGACCCTAAGCACACAGCCAAGATATCAAAGGAGTGGCTTCAGAACAACTCTGTGAATGTTCTTGAGTGGCCCAGCCAGAGCCCAGACTTGAATCCAATTGAACATCTCTGGAGAGATCTGAAAATGGCTGTGCACCGACGCTTCCCATCCAACCTGATGCAGCTTGAGAGGTGCTACAAAGAGGGATGGGCAAAACTGCCCAAAGATAGGTGTGCCAAGCTTGTGGCATCATATTCAAAAAGACTCGAGGCTGTAATTGCTGCCAAAGGTGCATCAACAAAGTATTGAGCAAAGGCGTGAATACTTATGTACATGTGATTTCTTAGTTTTTTATTTTTAATAAATTTGCAAAAATCTAAAAAAAAAAAAACTTTTTTCACATTGTCATTATGGGGTATTGTGTGTAGAATTTTGAGGAAAAAAATGAATTTAATCCCTTTTGGAATAAGGCTGTAACGTAACAAAATGTGGATAAAGTGAAGCGCTGTAAATACTTTCTGGATGCACTGTAATCAGTACCTCCTTAAGTACACTGAGGTGTCCTTATGTTGGAATTCAACAGATACTCAATGTGAATGGCTGCAACATGTAATGATGCTAATCTGAGAAAGAGTTTGCAGCGGCCTCTTACTTTTTTCCAGAGTTATATTAAGATAAGATAAGATAAGATAAGCCTTTATTAGTCCCACAATGGGGAAATTCCAGGATTGCAACAGCACAGGGACAGCAACACTCAGAGCAACAATCAGAAGGCAAGAAAAAACAACATCTAGCAAACATATCAGAATCAGAATCAGAATCAGAATCAGAATCAGGTTTATTGCCATTGTTCATGTAGTACACAAACTAGGAATTTGTCTCGGTACAATGCTGCAACATTAAACATGATAAGATAAGAGAAATAAACTATACATGTAATAAAGTGTAGGATAAGATTAAGTGATACTGGTCAACAGTTAAAATATATATTAGCCAGCAGCAGATACTGTGGAGAACTATATAGTGCAGTCGGTAATGCAGGAAGAAAACAGTGATGATTGACATGAGTCTGGTTGAGCTGCTGTACATGGTGCACGAGAGTCACTTAGTGTTCAGCAGTCTAATGGCAGAGGGGAAGAAGCTGTTCATGTGACGGGAGGTTTTAGTCTGGATGGACCGAAGTCTTCTACCAGAGGGGAGGGGGGCAAACAGTACATGACCAGGGTGTGAGGGATCGGCTATGATCCGGCCAGCACGCCTCCGGGTCCTGGAGATGTACAGATCCTGGAGAGATGGGAGCTTGCAGCCGATCACCTTCTCAGCAGTGCGCACGACGCGCTGCAGCCTTAGTCTGTCCCTGGCAGTGGCTCCTGCGTACCACACGGTTATGGAGGTGGTGAGGATGGACTCGATGATGGCTGTGTAGAACTGCACTAACATCTTGGTGGGTAGCTTGAGCTTCCTCAGCTGCCGCAGGAAGAACATCCTCTGCTGGGCTTTTTTGATGAGTGAGCTGATGGTCAGCTCCCATTTGAGGTCCCTGGTGATGGTAGTGCCTAGGAAGCGGAAGGAATCAGCAGTGGTGATGGGAGAGCCTGAGAGGGTGAGGGGGGGCAGAGGAGTAGTGACTTTCCTGAAGTCTACAATCATCTCCACTGTCTTCAGAGCGTTCAGCTGCAGGTTGTTATTGCTGCACCAGGACGCCAGCTGGGCCACCTCTCTCCTGTAGGCGGACTCGTCGCCGATGGAGATGAGCCCGATGAGGGTGGTGTCGTCCGCAAACTTGATCAACTTGACAGACTGGTGGCTGGAGGTGCAGGAGTTGGTGTAAAGGGAGAAGAGTAGGGGGGAAAGTACACAGCCCTGGGGTGATCCGGTGCTGATGCTAGTATAGTCTGAGACAGTCTTTCCCAGCCGCACATGCTGCCTCCGGTCCGTCAGGAAGTCGATGATCCACCTGCAGAGGGAGTCAGGCACGTTGAGCAGGGACAGCTTGTCCCGGAGCAGAGCGGGGCGGATGGTGTTGAATGCAGAGCTGAAGTCCACAAACAGGATCCTGGCGTAGGTTCCCGGGGAGTCCAGGTGCTGCAGGATGGAGTGGAGGGCCAGGTTGACTGCATCGTCTACAGACCTGTTGGCTCGGTAGGCAAACTGCAGCGGGTCCAGGAGAGGGGTGGTGATGGACTTGAGGTGGGACAGGACCAGGCGCTCAAAGGACTTCATGACTACAGAGGTGAGCGCTACAGGTCTGTAGTCATTAAGTCCAGTGATCCGTGGCTTCTTGGGGACAGGGATGATGGTGGAGGATTTGAGGCAGGATGGCACGTGGCATAACTTAAGGGAGGTGTTAAAAATGTCTGTGAATACAGGAGCCAGCTGTTTCGCACAGAGTCTCAGGGTGGAGGGAGACACGCCGTCTGGGCCATAACATATGTCCATATTACTATAAATGTATATATATAGACACACAGTGCAGAGCATTATGGCTGGTGGATGTGCAGCAGAAAGTCTAAGCTCTCTCTCCGCGGATGCAGCGGGCCAGCTGGAAGTCTTTGGGCATGATGGTGACCCCCTTAGCGAAGAAGAGACCACCAGGTGGGTCTCGCTGGTCTCCTGCAGAGCCATGACGGCGAAACTCAGGAAACGCAGGACGGTCTTGAAGTCCTGAGCGATCTCCCTCACCAGGCGCTGGACAGGCAGCTTACGGATGAGCAGCTCCGTGGATTTCTGGTAGCGACGGATCTCTCTCAGAGCCACGGACCTGTGACGGCGAGGCCTCTTCACTCTGCCGGTGGCCAAAGCGCCTCTCCGAGCAGCCCTGGTGGCTAGCTGTCTCCTGGGGGGCTTCTTCCTCCAGTAGATTTTACGGGCGGTCTGCTTGGTTCTTGCCATCGCTCTTTATTATTCTGTCTTATATTTCTTTCACGCCGCCTAAACTCCAGCCCGGCACCCGCTTCGTTTTTGCTACAGCTCCCGGTATGTCGAGTTTCCCATTAGCACCGGGCGGCGGCCAAGTGCTAGCTAGCACTAGCTCCTCCCCGCTGTAACGTCTCCCGCTGCAAACCGTGGCTCCGTCCGCCGACCCGGGAGATCCCCGGGGCGATCCGTGCGTCCGTAATATATATACAGAGTGAAAGGTGTAGAAAAAAGAAGGAAGATAAAAAAAAGGCTGTTGCAACAGGCAGCCGACTCGTGTGGCGCCGCCACACGAAATTATTTGGGGCAGATTTACTAAGGCAGTGCAAATTAGTGAATGTGTAAATTAGACAGAGCGCCTCAGGGAGTGGCCAATTTTTGCCAGTGATCTTACTAACAATATGCAAAATTATTAACAGAGACGCAGTCACTTCATTTCAGTAATGCCCACTCATCCACCAAGAGCACCGCAAAATTGCACACAGGCACAGCTGACAAGGAAATGAGTCATCAACACAGGCACAGCCAGTTTGGAGGAGCATAATGTATAAAGTTTTTTTTTAAGTTTTTATTTAAGCGCAAACCCCATTAAAATAGTTCATTTTTGTTCATTATATTTCAAACTTACCTCCGGAAAAGCGGTAGAAGATGGATGGATGGATGGATGGATGGATATTTCAAACTTTAGATTTTCATTTAACATGGCAAACTTTTTTGTTTAATATGTATAAATGAAGCATTTAAAAAAGGACTACTCATGAATAAATTGATTATTTAACCAGTGTGTTTATTTTATTAACACTAGAACCATCAAGATGGTCTGATGGAGACTCTGGGGTTTTATTATGTGAATAACTTCGTTTTAACCAAATCTACAGGTCTCCCAGTTCACAACTTTTTATAAATGCCATTGAGTTATGGTGTTGTAATTTTGGGAGACATTTCTATGGATCTGTGCACTCTTTTTTGTTAATAATCTCATTGTTTTTTCCTCCTATATTGTGTATCCTGAACTGGAAGAGAGAAATAGAGAGAACATGGAACTGAATTACCATTTTATGCACAGCAAAAAGAAATACTGTAATTATAGAAATATGGATAGACAAAAAAAATGAAGAAAACTGGCAATGTGGAAGATTTTGCTTCAACAACAAGGAGGAGCTGATCCGAGTCTAACCTCCGCAGGAAAGAAAAAAAAAAAAAAGAGTCATTATTGGCTGACATTATCTGTATGTCCACTGCGGGTATAAGGGCTTCTATTGTATCCTATTTTATGGATACAAATTCATGTAGTCGGCTATATACATTATAAACAAATGAAATTAAAAAAAAAAAAACCAACTGTCGGCTGACGTCCAGTTCAGCATAACATCGATCTCTGTGAGACCATTGATATTCATATAATCGGTGCTTTTGCCATGCACCATTGGTTATCGCTAGTGTCTCCTCCTGGCACCAAGATCACTATCATGTCAGGCACAGATGAATTAAGACAAGCTTTTGGGGGGGCATCAAATCCTGGCACATTTAGCAGCAGACTGACAACCCCAAACCTTGGTGAATCACCTTGCACCAGTCATTTAAATACTCCCCTCCCTCAAATTTGCACGTTGACATGACAACTCCCACAAATACATGTGGAATGAGGCCAGGCGCAAAATTAACATAGACCACGCCTTTTCACCGCTAATTTTGCCCTGCGCCCTTTAGTAAATCTCGAGTAGTTTTTTAACACTAAAACAGGGTTTTGTGATGGCATAGCACGTTAGTAAATCTGTCCCTTAGTCTTAAAATGAAGGTAAAACAGCTGAGCCAGAAGAACCAACTGATCTGTCAAAATCAGTATTATGAGCTTTTTTGTTTCTTAAATACTAAACCATTTTTCTTCATGTTATTTTCTTCTCATCATTTTTTTTATTTACTTTTTACCAGGGATGCACTGATTGTGATTGCGTTAATACCGATGTTTAGAATAAGTAGGCCGATGGCCAGTTGTTGCTTTTGTTTTCATCTTCAATGTCAAGTAGACAAAAAATGTGCATTATTAAAGAAAATAACTGAACTGAAATACTCTGGAATTATTCAGTTCTGGATATTTTCTGAATTTGTAGCTGTAGTCTACTGTTGTCTGTTTCAGGGCAAAATCAATACAACATAACTGGGACACACCAGATAAATATCAGCCACTGCTGATATCTTATTTGCAGATAGCTGATATCAGCCAAAAATGTGAATATTAGCTGATACCAATATTCAGCCAATAAATATCCGTAAGTCTCTACTTTTTAGTCATAAGTTTGTACATTTTTTCTGTTAAATTTGCAAATTTACAACTCTTTCTTTGCACCTTTTTTCCCTTGAAATTTACATTTTCCTCAAGTAAATCTGCAACTTTTTCCTCATAAATTTGTATAATACAATTTTTCTTTGTAGTTCTTCCTATACACTTGTACAATTTTTCTTATCAATCTGCACACTGTCCTTACAAGCTTACAACTAACTTTCTGATTTGTCTTTTTAAAGTATTTTTCTGTTTTGTTTTGTTTTTTAATCGAATCCACAGGGAGCCACTGGTTTGGTTACATGTGATTTCTTAGTTTTTTATTTTTAATAAATTTGCAAAAATCTAAAAAAAAAAAAACTTTTTTCACATTGTCATTATGGGGTATTGTGTGTAGAATTTTGAGGAAAAAAATGAATTTAATCCCTTTTGGAATAAGGCTGTAACGTAACAAAATGTGGATAAAGTGAAGCGCTGTAAATACTTTCTGGATGCACTGTAATCAGTACCTCCTTAAGTACACTGAGATGTCCTTATGTTGGAATTCAACAGATACTCAATGTGAATGGCTGCAACATGTAACGATGCTAATCTGAGAAAGAGTTTGCAGCGGCCTCTTACTTTTTTCCAGAGTTATATTAAGATAAGATAAGATAAGATAAGCCTTTATTAGTCCCACAATGGGGAAATTCCAGGATTGCAACAGCACAGGGACAGCAACACTCAGAGCAACAATCAGAAGGCAAGAAAAAACAACATCTAGCAAACGTATGTCCATATTACTATAAATGTATATATATAGACACACAGTGCAGAGCATTATGGCTGGTGGATGTGCAGCAGAAAGTCTAAGCTCTCTCTCCGCGGATGCAGCGGGCCAGCTGGAAGTCTTTGGGCATGATGGTGACCCCCTTAGCGAAGAAGAGACCACCAGGTGGGTCTCGCTGGTCTCCTGCAGAGCCATGACGGCGAAACTCAGGAAACGCAGGACGGTCTTGAAGTCCTGAGCGATCTCCCTCACCAGGCGCTGGACAGGCAGCTTACGGATGAGCAGCTCCGTGGATTTCTGGTAGCGACGGATCTCTCTCAGAGCCACGGACCTGTGACGGCGAGGCCTCTTCACTCTGCCGGTGGCCAAAGCGCCTCTCCGAGCAGCCCTGGTGGCTAGCTGTCTCCTGGGGGGCTTCTTCCTCCAGTAGATTTTTACGGGCGGTCTGCTTGGTTCTTGCCATCGCTCTTTATTATTCTGTCTATATTTCTTTCACGCCGCCTAAACTCCCAGCCCGGCACCCGCTTCGTTTTTGCTACAGCTCCCGGTATGTCGAGTTTCCCATTAGCACCGGGCGGCGGCCAAGTGATAGCTAGCACTAGCTCCTCCCCGCTGTAACGTCTCCCGCTGCAAACCGTGGCTCGTCCGCCGACCCGGGAGATCCCCGGGGCGATCGTGCGTCCCGTGATATATATACAGAGTGAAATCGCCTCAGGGAGTGGCCAATTTTTGCCAGTGATCTTACTAACAATATGCAAAATTATTAACAGAGACGCAGTCACTTCATTTCAGTACTGCCCACTCATCCACCAAGAGCACCGCAAAATTGCACACAGGCACAGCTGACAAGGAAATGAGTCATCAACACAGGCACAGCCAGTTTGGAGGGTTACATGTGATTTCTTAGTTTTTTATTTTTAATAAATTTGCAAAAATCTAAAAAAAAAAAAACTTTTTTCACATTGTCATTATGGGGTATTGTGTGTAGAATTTTGAGGAAAAAAATGAATTTAATCCCTTTTGGAATAAGGCTGTAACGTAACAAAATGTGGATAAAGTGAAGCGCTGTAAATACTTTCTGGATGCACTGTAATCAGTACCTCCTTAAGTACACTGAGATGTCCTTATGTTGGAATTCAACAGATACTCAATGTGAATGGCTGCAACATGTAACGATGCTAATCTGAGAAAGAGTTTGCAGCGGCCTCTTACTTTTTTCCAGAGTTATATTAAGATAAGATAAGATAAGATAAGCCTTTATTAGTCCCACAATGGGGAAATTCCAGGATTGCAACAGCACAGGGACAGCAACACTCAGAGCAACAATCAGAAGGCAAGAAAAAACAACATCTAGCAAACGTATGTCCATATTACTATAAATGTATATATATAGACACACAGTGCAGAGCATTATGGCTGGTGGATGTGCAGCAGAAAGTCTAAGCTCTCTCTCCGCGGATGCAGCGGGCCAGCTGGAAGTCTTTGGGCATGATGGTGACCCCCTTAGCGAAGAAGAGACCACCAGGTGGGTCTCGCTGGTCTCCTGCAGAGCCATGACGGCGAAACTCAGGAAACGCAGGACGGTCTTGAAGTCCTGAGCGATCTCCCTCACCAGGCGCTGGACAGGCAGCTTACGGATGAGCAGCTCCGTGGATTTCTGGTAGCGACGGATCTCTCTCAGAGCCACGGACCTGTGACGGCGAGGCCTCTTCACTCTGCCGGTGGCCAAAGCGCCTCTCCGAGCAGCCCTGGTGGCTAGCTGTCTCCTGGGGGGCTTCTTCCTCCAGTAGATTTTACGGGCGGTCTGCTTGGTTCTTGCCATCGCTCTTTATTATTCTGTCTTATATTTCTTTCACGCCGCCTAAACTCCAGCCCGGCACCCGCTTCGTTTTTGCTACAGCTCCCGGTATGTCGAGTTTCCCATTAGCACCGGGCGGCGGCCAAGTGCTAGCTAGCACTAGCTCCTCCCCGCTGTAACGTCTCCCGCTGCAAACCGTGGCTCCGTCCGCCGACCCGGGAGATCCCCGGGGCGATCCGTGCGTCCGTGATATATATACAGAGTGAAAGGTGTAGAAAGAAGAAGGAAGATAAAAAAAAGGCTGTTGCAACAGGCAGCCGACTCGTGTGGCGCCGCCACACGAAATTATTTGGGGCAGATTTACTAAGGCAGTGCAAATTAGTGAATGTGTAAATTAGACAGAGCGCCTCAGGGAGTGGCCAATTTTTGCCAGTGATCTTACTAACAATATGCAAAATTATTAACAGAGACGCAGTCACTTCATTTCAGTACTGCCCACTCATCCACCAAGAGCACCGCAAAATTGCACACAGGCACAGCTGACAAGGAAATGAGTCATCAACACAGGCACAGCCAGTTTGGAGGAGCATAATGTATAAAGTTTTTTTTTAAGTTTTTATTTAAGCGCAAACCCCATTAAAATAGTTCATTTTTGTTCATTATATTTCAAACTTTAGATTTTCATTTAACATGGCAAACTTTTTTGTTTAATATGTATAAATGAAGCATTTAAAAAAGGACTACTCATGAATAAATTGATTATTTAACCAGTGTGTTTATTTTATTAACACTAGAACCATCAAGATGGTCTGATGGAGACTCTGGGGTTTTATTATGTGAATAACTTCGTTTTAACCAAATCTACAGGTCTCCCAGTTCACAACTTTTTATAAATGCCATTGAGTTATGGTGGTGTAATTTTGGGAGACATTTCTATGGATCTGTGCACTCTTTTTTGTTAATAATCTCATTGTTTTTTCCTCCTATATTGTGTATCCTGAACTGGAAGAGAGAAATAGAGAGAACATGGAACTGAATTACCATTTTATGCACAGCAAAAAGAAATACTGTAATTATAGAAATATGGATAGACAAAAAAAATGAAGAAAACTGGCAATGTGGAAGATTTTGCTTCAACAACAAGGAGGAGCTGATCCGAGTCTAACCTCCGCAGGAAAGAAAAAAAAAAAAAAGAGTCATTATTGGCTGACATTATCTGTATGTCCACTGCGGGTATAAGGGCTTCTATTGTATCCTATTTTATGGATACAAATTCATGTAGTCGGCTATATACATTATAAACAAATGAAATTTTAAAAAAAAACCAACTGTCGGCTGACGTCCAGTTCAGCATAACATCGATCTCTGTGAGACCATTGATATTCATATAATCGGTGCTTTTGCCATGCACCATTGGTTATCGCTAGTGTCTCCTCCTGGCACCAAGATCACTATCATGTCAGGCACAGATGAATTAAGACAAGCTTTTGGGGGGGCATCAAATCCTGGCACATTTAGCAGCAGACTGACAACCCCAAACCTTGGTGAATCACCTTGCACCAGTCATTTAAATACTCCCCTCCCTCAAATTTGCACGTTGACATGACAACTCCCACAAATACATGTGGAATGAGGCCAGGCGCAAAATTAACATAGACCACGCCTTTTCACCGCTAATTTTGCCCTGCGCCCTTTAGTAAATCTCGAGTAGTTTTTTAACACTAAAACAGGGTTTTGTGATGGCATAGCACGTTAGTAAATCTGTCCCTTAGTCTTAAAATGAAGGTAAAACAGCTGAGCCAGAAGAACCAACTGATCTGTCAAAATCAGTATTATGAGCTTTTTTGTTTCTTAAATACTAAACCATTTTTCTTCATGTTATTTTCTTCTCATCATTTTTTTTATTTACTTTTTACCAGGGATGCACTGATTGTGATTGCGTTAATACCGATGTTTAGAATAAGTAGGCCGATGGCCAGTTGTTGCTTTTGTTTTCATCTTCAATGTCAAGTAGACAAAAAATGTGCATTATTAAAGAAAATAACTGAACTGAAATACTCTGGAATTATTCAGTTCTGGATATTTTCTGAATTTGTAGCTGTAGTCTACTGTTGTCTGTTTCAGGGCAAAATCAATACAACATAACTGGGACACACCAGATAAATATCAGCCACTGCTGATATCTTATTTGCAGATAGCTGATATCAGCCAAAAATGTGAATATTAGCTGATACCAATATTCAGCCAATAAATATCCGTAAGTCTCTACTTTTTAGTCATAAGTTTGTACATTTTTTCTGTTAAATTTGCAAATTTACAACTCTTTCTTTGCACCTTTTTTCCCTTGAAATTTACATTTTTCTCAAGTAAATCTGCAACTTTTTCCTCATAAATTTGTATAATACAATTTTTCTTTGTAGTTCTTCCTATACACTTGTACAATTTTTCTTATCAATCTGCACACTGTCCTTACAAGCTTACAACTAACTTTCTGATTTGTCTTTTTAAAGTATTTTTCTGTTTTTTGTTTTTTTTTAATCAAATCCACAGGGAGCCACTGGTTTGAGGTAGATGAGCTGCAGGTCGCAGCCCCTGCTTCAGGCAGCAGATCTACCTGTGTGATGCCTTCTTGTTTTAGACTCCTTTGACATTTGTTTTTTGTTTTTTTTCACATGCACCTCTGTTTCAAAATGACTGCTAAAACATCCCTGCTGCAATACCATGAGTGGAAACAAGGAACTGCATGTTTGCCGTGGACTGGTGTAAGGAAGCCATTGACCTCTATGTCCAGCGTCATGAGACGGCAGCCTTGGAGCTTTGCTTCTTCTTAGCCAGCTCTGCCTGAACCTGATGAGGGAACTGGTCCAAGTGTTTGTTCACACACCGCATGCAGAACCTCTTGGTGTAAAAAAGGCTGCAGTCCTGAAAGAAAGAAGTGTCAGCATAAGAGGTCGTTTTTCATGTGCACCAGCTATTAATGAAAAGATGGAAAGACTTTTTTTTTTTTTAAATCTATGTATTTGTGAAACTGAACAATTTCAATTTTTTTAAAATAAAGAAAACAAGCACACTGGACACGGGTAATCTCAGTGGCATGATTTTGTTTTTCTCTTTTCCTGTGTTCTTACAGGTTTCGGAGCAAATCCTATATGATAATAGTACAGTGGAATCCGTCTGCCTGTCCAGAGCATTAAAGGCTATTGCATGGAGAGATATAACTGTTGGCACAGCAGCTTATAAAGTGCCTGTAGTGAAAACTGGAAGTCTTCTATCTTCCACCAACACTGAAAACTCAATACACTTTGTGTTTTGGATTGTTATTTCATGCAGGCTCAACAAACAATAATTCTGTCTAATCGGCATCTAGACATGAGGCACGTGTCAGGTGAATGGATTATTTTGACAAAGTAAAAATGCTCTTTAACCATTCTGACACGCAAGGCATTTTTCTGTTTTGGAAACACTTAAAGGGGTCATTGACTGAAAAATTGTGTTTCTGTAGGTTTTAACCTCCTGAAATGCATCTATTAGTCATGCGATTATCAAATAAATATCAAAACACTCCCTTCTCTTTAAAACCACACACACACACACACACACACACACACACACACACAGAGAGACAGCCTTTATATAGTTTTTGTCTCTGACGAGGCATTTTAACTCTTCCCCAAGTTTGCTGCAGAACGTGATAAACATTGTAAGGCCAGCCTGGATACCTGCCCACTGCTGTATTACTGGTCAGGTGAGCTGTCTGTCTGTAAACGTGAGCGGCTAGGGGGCCCAAGCTTTAGAGACAACAGTACTAGGGAGTTAGCTTACCACAGTTTATATTGTTATTTTCTGTAGATTTTACTCACCCTAATAGACATCCCTGGTTCCACCTGGTTCACTAATCCACGGTCGATAATATACAGCAGGGAAAAATAAGTATTGAACACATCAACATTTTTCTCATTAAACATATTTCTGATGGTGTCACAACTCGCTCTCGCCCGTCATCTGTTTCAGCTGCACGCACACCTGCGCCTCATCAGCCTCCAACTATTTAACCCACTCTGCCTGGAGCCGTCTGTTCTCCTACGCTCCCAACTCCAGCACACGACTGTTCCTTCCCGGCCTGCGCCCTTGTTCCTCACGCACGTAAGCTGTGTTTTTCCTTACCTGCTCTCCAGTTATCTCCCCTGTGCACAGGTGGATCCTCCAGGCGGCGGATTACTCCCTCCCTCGCCTCATCCTCATCCGTCCCATCCTCGCTTCGCCGAGCGCGCACCAGGGCGCTGTCCTCCAGGCAGGAGCCAGCTACTTGCCAACGCCAGCCACCTCGACACCTGCAAGTAAGCAGCACTTTGTATGTTACCCTGCGTGGTGAAGATTATTACTCACGCTTGTCTTTGCTCTGTCCCTAGGGTTGCCTGGCTGCACGGCGCACTGTTCCGCCCTCGGCGCTCCCTGTCCTCCAGCAGTCCATTCACACTTCACACTCACACACCCAAACACCTGTTGTTGTTAAATAAAGCTTTTGAATCTCACTCGAGCCTGTGTGCGTGTTCCCTGGGCCCGACATTATGTCAGTACTGCTCCAGCAAAGCGGCCCAGCGGACAGCGGGCTCACACGCCGACTTTCCACTCTCGAGGCTCAGGTGGATTTAATTGCTCATCAGCAGCAGGTAATTCTCAATCAACTCACTAACATCACTCACCGGTTGGATTGCCTGGATCCCCAGCAGGCGTTCCCTCCGGCTCAGCATAGCGGACCAGCTCCCGCCGCTTCACTAGCTAGCCAGGCTAGTCCAGGGCCGCCAACCCGGCTCACCCCTATTCCAACACCCTCGCGCCAATCTCCTGGAAGGGCGAGCGTTAGCTTGGGCTTACGCCGTTATGGCGAGGCCCAGCTACGCGAACCTGACCTATGCCCAGTTAGTGCGCGACTTCAACGAAGTCTTTGACCACTCAGATCGTGACAGCGTGCTAACCGATCGGCTACTCAATCTTCGCCAGGGTAGTCGATTGGCAGCCAACTACGCTGTCGACTTCCGGGTGGCAGTGGAGGAAGTTAGTTGGGGCGATGCTGCCCTCTGCAGCATCTTCCTCCGCAGTCTCAATTCTAGTCTGCGGGACGAGCTGGCCTGCCGGGATAAGCCAGAACGGCTATCCGAATTAATTTCATTAGCTATCAGTTTAGACAACAGGCTGAGAGAGCGGGCCGCCGAGCGGAAATCCTACAGCCGCTCACGCGGAGCTTCCGCCCGCGTCTCTCACTCTCGCCCCCTGGCGTTACCCACTCCGGAGTCCGCCGACGAATCTGAGGCTATGCTAGTCGGGCGGACCAAGCTTCCACTGGCAGAGAAACAGCGCCGCAGGGAGCTGGGTCTCTGCATGTATTGCGGAGATGACCAGCACTCCGTGGAGGTCAGCCCGAATAAGCCAAAAGGGGGAGTCGCGATGCAACCCAGCCTAATCCCCTCTCCAAATGCCTACTTCCTATCAGGTTCTGTCATAGCTCCATCGGGCACGTCACTCACGCACTGGTGGACTCGGGGGCAGAAGAGAACTTTATTTCCAAGAGCCTGGCAACCCACCTGGGCATCCCATGCCAAGCGTTGCCAGCCCCCCTTAACCTTGTCACTCTCTCCCGCACCCCTCTGGAGAGGGTCACTCATCGAACTAAACCCGTCTCCGTCATCATCTCTGGCAATCACAGGGAGGATTTAAGCCTGTTCGTCCTGCCCACCTCGGCTTCCCCCGTCATCCTGGGCTACCCATGGCTGTGCCTCCACAACCCAGTTTTCGATTGGCAGTCCGGCAGCGTCCTCTCTTGAAGCACCTTCTGCATGGGAACCTGTCTTCAGTCCGCTGCCTGCGCCCCGTCTGTTCCTCTCCCCGCCTCCGACTCACCTCCGCCGGACCTCTCCTTGGTGCCTCTGGAGTTCCACGACCTGGGGCTCGTCTTCAGTAAGTCCAAAGCGCTGTCTCTTCCCCCCCACCGCCCGTATGACTGCGCCATAAATCTCCACCTGGGGGCGCCCTTGCCATCTGGTCGTCTTTACAGCCTATCTGCCCCGGAGCGGGAATCCATGGACGCATACTGTATATAAGAGAGTCACTCAGCGCAGGCACCATCTAGCAACAATGCTCCACACTGTGTGTGTTTATATATTTACATATTTATTCCATCTAGCTACAATGCGCCGCACTGTGTGTGTTTATATATCTACATATTTATTCCATCTAGCTACAATGAGATGAGATGAGATGAGATTCAACTTTATTGTCATTACAACATGTATGAATACAAGGTAACGAAACGTGACTTGGCACTTGGGCACGCTCTGCAGAGCGCATCCAAGGCCGGGGCAGCCGCTAGGCGCCAGTCAATGAATATATAAACACACAATGCTCCGCACTGTGTGTTTATATATTCATATATTTATTCCATCTAGCAACAATGCTCCACACTGTGTGTGTTTATATATTTACATATTTATTCCATCTAGCTACAATGCTCCGCACTGTGTGTGTTTATATATCTACATATTATTCCATCTAGCTACAATGCTCCGCACTGTGTGTTTATATATTCACATATTCATTCCATCTAGCTACAATACTCCGCACTGTGTGTTTATATACTCATATATTTATTCCATCCAGCTACAATGCTCCGCACTGTTTATATATTTATATACCTATCCCATCTAGCTACAATGCTCTGCACTGTGTGTCTATATATACAGTGGGGCAAAAAAGTATTTAGTCAGCCACCAATTGTGCAAGTTCTCCCACTTAAAAGATGAGAGAGGTCTCCAATTTTCATCATAGGTATACCTCAACTATGAGAGACAAAATGAGAAAAAAAAAATCCAGAAAATCACATTGAAGGATTTTTAATGAATTAATTGGTAAATTCCTCGGTAAAATAAGTATTTGGTCAATAACAAAAGTTCATCTCAGTACTTTGTTATATACCCTTTGTTGGCAATGACAGAGGTCAAACATTTTCTGTAAGTCTTCACAAGGTTTTCACACACTGTTGCTGGTATTTTGGCCCATTCCTCCATGCAGATCTCCTCTAGAGCAATGATGTTTTGGGGCTGTCGCTGGGCAACACAGACTTTCAACTCCCTCCAAAGATTTTCTATGGGGTTGAGATCTGGAGACTGGCTAGGCCACTCCAGGACCTTGAAATGCTTCTTATGAAGCCACTCCTTCGTTGTCCAGGCGGTGTGTTTGGGATCATTGTCATGCTGAAAGACCCAGCCACGTTTCATCTTCAATGCCCTTGCTGGTGGAAGGAGGTTTTCACTCAAAATCTCACGATACATGGCCCCATTCATTCTTTCCTTTACACGGATCAGTTGTCCTGGTCCCTTTGCAGAAAAACAGCCCCAAAGTATGATGTTTCCACACCCATGCTTCACAGTAGGTATGGTGTTCTTTCTCCTCCAAACACGACAAGTTGAGTTTTTACCAAAAAGTTCTATTTTGGTTTCATCTGACCATATGACATTCTCCCAGTCCTCTTCTGGATCATCCAAATGCTCTCTAGCAAACTTCAGACGGGCCTGGATGTGTACTGGCTTAAGCAGGGGGACACGTCTGGCACTGCAGGATTTGAGTCCCTGGCGGCGTAGTATGTTTCTGATGTAGCCTTTGTTACTTTGGTCCCAGCTCTCTGCAGGTCATTCACTAGGTCCTCCCGTGTGGTTCTGGGATTTTTGCTCACTGTTCTCATGATAATTTTGACCCCCACGGGGTGACATCTTGCGTGGAGCCCCAGATTGAGGGAGATTATCAGTGGTCTTATATGTCTTCCATTTTCTAATAATTGCTCCCACAGTTGATTTCTTCACACCAAGCTGCTTACCTATTGCAGATTCAGTCTTCCCAGCCTGGTGCAGGTCTACAATTTTGTTTCTGGTGTCCTTTGACAGCTCTTTGGTCTTGGCCATAGTGGAGTTTGGAGTCTGACTGTTTGAGGTTGTGGACAGGTGCCTTTTATACTGATAACGAGTTCAAACAGGTGCCATTAATACAGGTAACGAGTGGAGGACAGAGGAGCCTCTTAAAGAAGAGGTTACAGGTCTGTGAGAGCCAGAAATCTTGCTTGTTTGTAGGTGACCAAATACTTATTTTACCGAGGAATTTACCAATTAATTCATTAAAAATCCTTCAATGTGATTTTCTGGATTTTTTTTTTCTCATTTTGTCTCTCATAGTTGAGGTATACCTATGATGAAAATTGGAGACCTCTCTCATCTTTTAAGTGGGAGAACTTGCACAATTGGTGGCTGACTAAATACTTTTTTACCCCACTGTATGTATATATATATATATATATATATATATATATATATACAGTATATATATATACATTTATTTATTTATATTTATATGTACATATGTATACTCGCTGCTCTTGTTTTTTCTCTTGCCTTCTGATTGTTGCTCTGAGTGTTGCTGTCCCTGTGCTGTTGCAATCCTGGAATTTCCCCATTGTGGGACTGATAAATGCTTATCTTATCTTATCATCCGCCCCTCCTCGTCCCCACTCGGAGCCGGATTCTTCTTCGTGTCTAAGAAGGATGGGTCCCTGCGGCCGTGTATTGACTTTCGGGCCTTAAACGACATCACGGTGAAAGATAAATACACACTGCCCCTGATGGACTCCGCTTTCAACTCCCTCCAGGGGGCCTCCTGGTTTACCAAGCTGGACCTCCGCAGCGTGTACCACCTCGTTCGGATCCAGGAGGGCGACGAGTGGAAGACGGGGTTCCGGATGCCCAGCGGCCATTTCGAGTATTTGGTCATGCCGATTGGACTCACCAACGCTCCGGCCATCTTCCAACGACTCATAAATGACGTCCTTCGTGATTTCCTGGGGGTCTTCATATTTGTCTACCTGGACGACATCCTGATCTTCTCCCGATCTCGGGAGAAGCATCAGGCCCACGTGAGGCGGGTCCACCAGCGGCTCCTCGAGAACAGGTTGTACGTGAAGGTGGAGAAGTGCGAATTTTACACCAACAAGACCTCCTTCTTGGGCTTCGTCGTGTCCCACAATCAGCTTCTTCCCGACCCTGTCAAGGTCAAAGCGGTGGTCGAGTGGCCCACTCCCTCTTCCAGGAAACAGGTGCAACAATTCCTAGGATTCGCCAACTTCTACCGCCGTTTTGTACCGAAGTACAGCTCCATCGCCTCTCCCCTGACCCGCCTCACCTCCCCCAAGGTGCCGTTCTGGTGGACAGAGGAAGCGGCATCAGCCTTTGAGACGCTGAAGATGGAGTTCTCTTCCTCCCGGATCCTGACCCAGATTGACCCAACACTACAGTGCCTGGTCAAGGTGGACGCATCCGACACGGGGGTGGGGGCAGTTTTGTCTCAGCGCTCTCCGGTGGATGGAGTGGTGCGCCCCTGCGCCTTCTTCTCCCGACGCCTGTCTGCAGCGGAGCGGAATTATGACGTCGGCGACAGGGAACTCCTGGCAGTGAAACTCGCGCTGCAGGAGTGGCGTCATTGGCTGGAGGGGGCAGAGCAGCCTTTTGTGGTCTGGACGGACCACAAAAATTTGGAGTACCTGAGGACGGCCAAGCGTCTGAATGCCTGCCAGGCGCACTGGTCTCTGTTCTTCGGCCGCTTCAGATTCACGATCACCTATCGCCCTGGCTCCAAGAACGGCAAACCGGACGCGCTGTCCAGACGGTTTGCTCCAGAAGCCCCGGAGGAGCAAGACCACACCATCCTGCCGAATTCGTGCATCGTGGGGGCTGTTTCATGGTCCATCAGGGACAAGATCCGGAGAGCTCAGGAGGCCGAACCTGATCCTGGCGGCGGCCCAGCTGGGAAGCTGTTCGTGCCATCATCTGTCCGGGGTGACGTTATCCACTAGGCGCACACGTCGAAGCTCGCCTGTCACCCCGGAATTTCCCGGCTGGTGGAGCTCCTCCAACGATCCTTCTGGTGGCCCGGACTTCAGAATGATGTCACCAACTACGTCCGTGCCTGCCCCCCGTGCGCAACTAATAAGACCTCGAACTCCCCCCCAGCGGGGCTTCTCCATCCCCTGCCGGTCCCCGGTAGGCCCTGGTCTCATGTAGCCCTAGATTTCATCACCGGTCTCCCCACTTCAAACTCTTATAACACCATCCTGACCATTGTGGACCGGTTTTCTAAGGCTGCCCATTTTGTGCCGCTCCACGGCCTCCCTACGGCGCGGGAAACAGCCGACCTATTGGTCCAGCATGCGGTCAGGCTACATGGGATCCCGGCTGACGTCGTCTCCGATCGGGGGCCTCAGTTCGTGTCCAAGGTCTGGAGGTGCTTTTGCAACGCCCTGGAGGCCACGGTGAGTCTGTCCTCCGGCCACCACCCACAGTCCAATGGGCAGTGCGAGCGCACCAATCAGGAGCTGGAGGCTGCTTTGCGCTGCGTCACCTCCTCAAGTCCCTCTTCCTGGAGCACCCATCTGCCCTGGGTGGAGTACGCCCATAACTCCACCTTATCATCGGCCATCGGGATGTCCCCTTTCCGGGCGTCTCTGGGATACAACCCTCCGTTGTTCCCCGAAGAAGAAGGTGAGGTGCCAATTCCCTCCATCCAGGCGCATCTCAGACGCTGCCGGCGCCTGTGGACCAAGACGCGCCAAGCGCTATTACGCACAGCAGCGCGCAACTCCAACGCAGCTAACCGCCACAGGAGAGCCGCTCCTTGTTACCAGGTGGGCCAGCAGGTGTGGTTATCGACCCGTGACATCAACTTGAAGGCGGAGAAGAAGAAGCTGGCTCAACGCTTTATCGGTCCCTACCCAGTGACTAAGGTAATTAATCCGGTGGCTGTGCGTTTGGCTCTCCCCCACCCCCCTCCGTGTCTGTTCTACATTCCACGTCTCCCAAGTTAAACCTGTGATCTCTGACCCACACTGTCCTCCTCCTAGGGTGCCTCCCCCTCCCGTGATGATCGACGGCGACCCAGCGTGGAGGGTCACCTCTATCTTAGACTCCCGATGCCGGGGTCGCAGGCTACAATATCTGGTGGACTGGGAGGGGTATAGTCCAGAGTGGAGATCCTGGGTGCACCCCTCCTTTGTGCTGGATAAACAACTTATCGCGGAGTTCCACCGGGTGCACCCAGGTAAGCCAGCGCCGGGAGGCGCTGCTCCGGGGGGGAGGGGGGAAGTACTGTCACAACTCGCTCTCGCCCGTCGTCTGTTTCAGCTGTGCGCACACCTGCGCCTCATCAGCCTCCAACTATTTAACCCACTCTGCCTGGAGCCTTGGCCTGGAGCCATCTGTTCTCCTACGCTCCCAACTCCAGAGCACGACCGTTCCTTCCCGGCCTGCACCCTTGTTCCTCACGCACATAAGCTGTGTTTTTCCTTACCTGCTCTCCAGTTATCTCCCCTGTGCACAGGTGGATCCTCCAGGCGGCGGATTACTCTCTCCCTCGCCTCATCCTCGTCCGTCCCATCCTCGCTTCACCGAGCGCGCACCAGGGCGCTGTCCTCCAGGCAGGAGCCAGCTACTTGCCAACGCCAGCCACCTCGACACCTGCAAGTAAGCAGCACTTTGTGTGTTACCCTGCGTGGTGAAGATTATTACTCACGCTTGTCTTTGCTCTGTCCCTAGGGTTGCCTGGCTGCACGGCGCACTGCTCCGCCCTCGGCACTCCCTGTCCTCCAGCAGTCCATTCACATTTCACACTCACGCACCCAAACACCTGTTGTTAAATAAAGCTTTTGAATCTCACTCGAGCCTGTGTGCGTGTTCCCTGGGCCCGACATTATGTCAGTTGGAGCCATTGACCTGAGATTTTCACCAGATATCAGTAACAACCCAAGTAATCCATACATACTAAGAAATCAAGGCAACTGTGTTCACAAAACAAGTTATATTTAATAAAGTGGAATGACACAGGGAATAAGTATTGAACACACTTGGTGAAATTCATTTAATATTTAGTAGAAAAGCCTTTGCTGGTAATAACAGCTTCCTGTATGGAGAAACTAGGTGCAGGCATTGCTTGTGAGTGATTTTAGCCCGTTCTTCCACACAAACTGTCTTCAAATATTGAAGGTTCCATGGGTGTCTTCTATGAACTCTGATCTTCAGTTCGTTCCACAGATTTTCAATTGGATTCAGGTCAGGTGACTGACTGGGCCATTCTAGCAAGCTTTATTTTCCTTCTCTGGAGCCAGCTGAGTTTCCTTGGCTGTGTGTTTGGGATCATTGCCTTGCTGAAATGTCCACCCTCATTTCATCTTCAGCATCTTTGCAGATGGCAACAGATTCCGATCAAGGATGTCTCTGTACATTTCTCCATTCATCTTTCCTTCAATTATATGAAGTCTGCCTGTACCATGTGCTGAAAAACACCCCCATACCATGATGGGATGTGCAGTGCCATTTCTCTTCCAAACATGCTTTGTGTTGTGGCATCCAAAAAGATCAATTTTGGTCTTGTCTGACCAGACTATACTCTCCCAGTCTTTTACTGGCTTGCCAAATGTTGTGCAGCAAACTTTAAACCAGCTTCAACATGCTTTTTCTTCAGCAATGGAGTTGTGTAAGGTGAGCAGGCATAGAGCCCACGTCAATTGAGTGCATGAATTATTGTTTTCTTTGAAACAGCAGTACCTGCTAACTCCAGGTCTTTCTGGAGATCTCCACGAGTGGTCTTTGGCTCTTGGATAACTCTTCTGATAATTCTTTTGACTCCTCTGTCAGAAATCTTGTGAGGAGCTCCTGGTCATGGCTGGTTTATGGTAAAATGATGTTCTTTCCACTTCTGAATGATGGCTCCAACAATGCTCACTGGAACACTCAGCAGTTCAGAAATGCACCTGTAACCAATGCCATCATTATGTTTTGCAACAATAAGGTTGCAAAGGTCTAGAGAGAGCTCTTTGCTTCTGCCCAGCATGAGTTCTTTGTGGTGTGATAACCTGATATTCACAGACCCTTTTAAAGGCTATCAGTCAGGGCTTAACCAGCTGAAATTAATTTGCACTGATGGGGGATGGGATGGCTTCCTAAATTCTGATGGATTTCAGCTGGTTTCTTGGCTTTCTATGCCTTTTTGCACCTATTTGTCTTTGTGTGTTTAATACTTATTCCCTGTGTCATTCCACTTTATTAAATATAACTTGTTTTGTGAACACAGTTGCCTTGATTTCTCTGTATGTATGGATTACTTGGGTTGTTACTGATACCTGGTGAAACTCTTAGGTTAATGGCTCCATCAGAAATATGTTTAATGAGAAAAATGGTGTGTTCAGTACTTATTTTCCCCACTGTATCTCAAGTCACTCTAGCTTGTTATAACAATATAACCGTGCTTAGTAAACTAACTCCCTAGCACTGTTAGCTTGGGCTCCCTGCCAGCTATGTTTCCAGACAGACAGGTATGCTGGGCAATAACAGAGCAGCGGCACGTATCAAGGCCACACTTATCTTTTCTTGGCTCAGAGGAACAAACCCGGAAGAGTTCAAATGGCACATGGGATACAGAAACAATATAAAGGTTGTGTTATTTTAAGAGAAGTGAGCGTTTTGATGTTTTTTGATAATCATGTGACTAATCCACCTTATTCCTGAGGGCACTGCTGTTGCAACTATTATGGGTGCAACTTCCGGTTTGGGGCTGAAATAGTGTTAAATCAGTCAGCAAGAGTGGAGTAGTAGGGCATTTAAAATAGTGTTTTTAAAAGTTTTTCTATTTCATTTTAATGTATAGTCCACATACATGTTTTGCAGTCAAGTGGCAGCTAATTCCAGCACTTGTAGTTTTTTTTGTATTTTTTGAATGTTTTTGCATAGTTCTGGTACTTGTTGCTGCTGTTCGTGGCTGTGCCATAGACTGGATAAATGGAGGCTCCTCACAAATAACTGCAGGTAAATCTGCGGCTTCAATAGCAATGTGTAGATCATGCAGCGAAAACTAAAAAGGATTGTTGGTGTGATCAGTGATACAGACACAGGACAGACACAAGAGCACCAGGCATGTTTTCATTTGTATGACTGTCACAAATCTGACGTTTATGTGTCATATATGTCAACAGATGCAAGGCTGCATGAAGTAAAATAATAACTAAAAAATAGTAACAGTTTGCTTCCTAAGGCTTAACGATTTAAGAAAGATATCTAATAGTTTGGGGGGCTTTTTGCATTTGTTGCACTGCATTGGAACGATATGGACTTGATATTAGCAACTTCAGCATGCATTAATTTTTAAATTATCACAAAATACAGATCAATAAAAATTTTGAACAGTTGTCAGAAAATGTCTGTATGTGTTAAGTTAAATAACAAGCATTCATGGCATGACAGCAGCATGAGAATTTTAATTTCAGGGTAAAACGAACAGCTGCAGCTGTCTGTATTTACTTCGACATTAAATCACCCAAACATGGTGTTGTGGTTCTTTGTGGCTCTGACTAGATTCTACGTCTGCTCGAAAGTAAATATGATTATGTCCAACATCTTTTAACAAAATGCAACCGACTTTATTGCAGTGGAGACATTGATATATCTCAGAGCTTTTATTTGTTTACAGTGTTAGCATTTTAGCAGCGGAGCTAACTAACAGAGTTACTGTCTGCGAGGCCACTTTTTAAGGTCATCTTCCCATCCCTGGATAATCGTGGGAAGTAGTATGATTATATTACTGTTTTTGAGGTGCAAAAGGCCGGGTTCCTGCATTTTTGATGCCAAAGTCATTGTTTTTTAACAAGGAAAAGTGTCTCGTTTCTGTGACAACTCCATGTTCTAAACCAGTACAGGAAGTTGTGCACATAATTCACACAAGACATCATGGGGGCTAGGAATAAGGTGGATAGACACATTTCAGAAGGCTAGAACCTACAAAAACAGTTTTTCAGTGAATGAGACTTTTAAGTAAAAGATTAAAAGTCAACCAGATATAACTATATTCAAGGTTTACTCACACATTCAAAGTTAAAGAACATGCACCCTTTGCTGGCACAATCGGCTTTATAATGAAATCAGGTGGTTGTGATTCATGGTGTTTAACTTAAAACTTCTTACCGATCCCACACAGACCCTCACATTACACAGACTGCAGATGGAGCCCAGAATCAGAAACTTCTCCTTATCAGGGCTGAAGGGATCTTTACTCACAAAACACTCTTCTAGCAACCTGATAAAAGACGGGAAAAAACATCACATGAGGGACGTAAGAATTTACCAAGAAAAGCTGTTAGGAGTTGAGCAATATTTAGAATGCCATTGTACATCCGGCCAAGGACAACAAATGAAAACCAGCTTTCCAGCCAATTCTGGCTCATTGACAGAATTGTTTCTGTTAATTAATGAGAAATGCCTCCCTAAATATGCCAATAAATGAATAAGATGTAATTACAGTAAGAGAACGGGAGGGTAAGTAACATAAAGGAAAGAGAGATAGACAGGGCTATCTCTAAAACTCAAATAACTAAACACTGTATATTGTTCAAGGGCTTTTTCTCCTTCACAAAAGTACAAAATTTTAACTTCATTCATTCATGGATTAGATGACTGGTTTAGACTTAAAGTATCTACATTTGTGCAGTAATACAGCACTGAGCAAAGATGGGGGCTGCTATTTTCAAAAATAAATGAATTTAACAGAGAGAGACGGTAGCTCCACATATCAGGACATAAAACTAACACAAATTCGCAGTCACAAATCTGTTCTAGGGTTTTTATTTCCCTTTCAAAGAAATCGCTCACTTCGACATTACATTTAACATTGATGTCAGTAGTTAAAGGTGTTGTCGCCATAGACCGTGGACGTCGCGAGCAACTAAGGGCTTTAGCGTTAGCATAGCTAGCGCCGGAGCTCTCAAAAGTTTAATTTTGCTCAGTTTTCACTCACACTATGGCTCTCGTGTTGGGTGGTTTCTGACCGTAGTATGTATAAGGGCTGCTTAAATGACACAGCTGGCAGGTAAATACATCTTTACGGCTTTCTCTAGCAGTAGTTAGCTCCATTGCTCCATCTAAATAGAACGTTACTTCCTGTATGTGATTTTATAATTGTGTTATTTCGCGAGACTTTACCTCCCCCTAATGGGCCGGGGGAGTACAACAAAAATACACGAATAAAGTAGCAATACCTGAAATTTTGATTTAAAAAAGCTTTTCTTAAAATGATAACTTTTAAAAACGTTTTCAACTATTATATACTAAAATATATATAAGCATATTGTGACGTAAGCAGGGTTCACACAAAGAAAATGGAGCAGATGGTTGTGATCAACGGGATTTATTTTTCACACACTCTGAGCACAGGCAGGAGGGGAGGTCATTCTCCCAGACCTCCGTTTAAATCACGGTTACACACACATAACGTTTTCAACTGGCAAAGCATGCTGGGAAATCCCTGCCCCCCTTAACATGGCCCCAACGTTACACTGCCCCCCCCCCCCCGGACTGGTTTCTGTCCCCAGAAAAATTAAAGTCCAATTTAAAAGTCCAATACAAACTCATCCAGGTGTCGGGGCGGTCTTCGGCGCCGGCGGCCAACACGTACAGGCCCCCTAGTGTCCATCTGGGTCTCGGTCGGGGTATCGGGCCGGGACGGAAGCTCCGGTTCGTCCACCAGTGGTGCAGATGGCCGATACGGGGCGAGACGGTCACGATGAAGGACCACAACCCGGTCCCTTTTTCTAAGCATCACCCTGTACACCACATCTGACAGTCTCTCCAGGACCACGCATGGCCCCGACCACTGGCTCGCCAGCTTCGGTGATCGTCCTCTCTTCCTCTCAAGGCAGAAAACCCAGACTCGATCTCCCGGTGCAAAGTCCCTCCCCTGGCAGCGGGAGTCGTACGCTCGCTTATGCCGGCCCCCTGCCGCTGCCAGGGCCTCTCGAGCCAGCTCGTGCACCGTGTGGAGACGTTCTTTCAAACAAAAAAAATAATCCAATCCGGGTTTTCCCTCCACCTCCGGCTCAGGGGGGCAACCGAATACCAAATCCACCGGTGTGCGCAGCTCGCGTCCAAACATGAGCGCCGCAGGGGTGCACCGGGTAGATTCCTGAGCAGCCGTCTGGTACGCCCACAAAACAAAAGGCAGGTGCAGGTCCCAGTCTCGCTGTCGCTGGTCCACTAGGATAGCGAGCTGGGTGGTGAGGGTCCGGTTGAATCGTTCGACCAGGCCGTCGCTCTGTGGATGCAGTGGGGTGGTCCGGGTCTTCCGGATGCCCAGCCGTTTGCAGACCTCTCCGAAGACCTCCGCCTCGAAGTTCCGACCCTGATCGCTGTGCAGCTCCTCCGGTGCGCCAAACCGACAGAACATTTCATCCACCAGCTTTGATGCCGTCGTAGCGGCGCTCTGATCCGGGACCGCGTACGCCTCTGGCCACTTAGTGAAATAATCCATCGCGACCAGCACGTAGCGGTTCCCCCGGTCCGGGGTCGGGAAAGGGCCCAGGATGTCCACTCCCACTCGCTCCATCGGTGCTCCCACCCGGTACTGCTGCAGGGGAGCGTGGGATCGCTGAGTTGGTCCCTTCTGAGCTGTGCATGTGTCGCAGCGGTGAACGTGGAGCTCCACGTCCTGATGACAACCGGGCCAGTAGAACCGGGCCCGAAGGCGCTGCAGCGTCTTTGTCACTCCGAAGTGGCCCACTCCTACCACCCCATGAACCAGCTGGAGTACCTTGGGCCGGGGTCGACGAGGAACCAGCAGCTGCCAGACGTGCCGCTGCCCAGCTGGAGTCTGCCACTGTCTATACACCACACCCTCGTAGCAGCGGAGGTTGGCCCACTGGGAGTGCAGGGCCTTAGTCTCTGGGTCCAGCGGTGACACAACCTCCTAGGCGGGCCGCTGTCCTGCGTCCAGCCACTGCCGAACCCGCGAAATGACCGGGTCTCTGTCCTGCTCGCTCTGCAGCTGCTGCGTGCCAAGAACCTCTGTGACGTCATCGCTGGGGAGAACTGCCTGATCATCTGAGGAGGGGCTGTGCGTCGCTGCATGATTCCTGCTCGCAGCGGCTCGGAGAGCGGCAGCCCGTGGGGCGGTTTGGTCCCGATCTTCAGCCCGTTGGCAGTGACGACACTCCTCTGTCGCGCAGGGGCGCCGAGACAGCGCGTCAGCGTTGGCATGGAGGCGGCCTGCCCGATGCACAATCTGGAAATTATAATCCTGCAGTGCCTCCAGCCACCTCGCCAACTGTCCATCCGGTTCTTTGAAGTTTAACAACTAGGTCAGGGAAGCGTGGTCCGTCCTGAGCTGGAACCTCCCCCCGTACACATACGGGCAGAAATGACGCAGTCCTTGGATGACAGCCAGCAGCTCTCTGCGAGTCACACAGTAATTCCTCTCGGCTCTGCTGAGAGTGCGGCTGAAGAAAGCGACTGCCTGCTCTCCGTGTTCTCCCTCCTGGGATAGCACAGCCCCGATGCCCTGGTTGCTGGCGTCCGTGTCCACGATGAAAGGGCGGTTCGGGTCAGGATACCGCAGGACGGGGGCTCTGATGAGCGCTGCGCGAAGCTGGGAGAAAGCAGCAGCACAGCTGTCACTCCACTGGAACGTGCATCCTTTCTGCGTCAGCTGATGCAGCGGGCTGGCGATGGTGGCGAAGTCTTTCACAAACCTCCTATAATAGGAGGCCAGTCCAAGAAAACTCCTCAGTTCTCCAACGTTTCGCGGCACTGGCCAGTCTCTCACTGTTGCCACTTTTTCCGGGTCGGTGGCGACCCCCGCTGCACTGACGACGTGGCCCAAAAAGGTGGTCTCCCGCCGGAACAGGTGGCATTTCTTAGGGTGTAACCGTAGCCCCGCCTGCTGGATGGCTCCCAGCACCTCTCGGAGATTTGACAGGGCGCTGTCAAAATCAGCTGCATGCACCAGCAGGTCATCCAGGTAAACAACGCAGCAACTCCGGGGCACGTGAGCCAGCACTCGCTCCATCAAGCGCTCAAAGGTGGCCGGAGCGTTGCAGTGTCCAAACGGCATCACTTTAAACTGGTACAGTCCCTGCCCGATGGAGAAGGCTGTTTTTTGGCGGGCCTCGGGTGACAGCTCTACCTGCCAATAGCCGCTGCGTAGATCCAGCGAGCTGAACCAGCTGGAGCCGGCGATGTGGTCCAGTGCGTCATCGATGCGGGGCAGGGGGTAGGAATCTTTCCTGGTGGCGTCGTTCAGGCGTCGGTAATCCACACAGAACCGCCACGACCCGTCCTTCTTCTTGACCAGTACCACAGGCGCCGCCCAGGGGCTGCTGGAGGGCTCAATGACATCTGCCTCCAGCATTTCTCGCACTTTTTGTTCCGCCGCTGCCCGCCTAGAAAAGGGCAGCCAGTGTGGGCGGAGTCGAATCGGCCTGGCCTCACCGGTGTCGATCTCGTGCTGCACCAACCCGGTCCGGCCGCATTCCTCATCCTTCGCGGCAAAAACACCCACGTAATAATCCAATAGCTCCCGCAGCTGGCGTCTCTGTTCCGGGTCCAGCCCGCTGCAGCTCCGCTGAAATAATTCCTCCACCGCCTGCTGCGTCTCTGCTGACACGTTGACCCCTCCCCTTGCTGTCCCTGTGTGTGCTCGTGCTCCCTCTGTCCGCGCTGGTGACGTCATCGTGTCCAGTCCTCGCGGTGGCCTGCCTGGTCCGGTCTGTCTTGGCGATCCCTCGATTGCGCGTGCCCCCGTGTCCCTTCCCTGGGTTCTGCTGTGGAGCGTGATGGTCCGGTTTCCCAGCTGGAGGGAAGGTTCGGCGGTGTCGATCTTGGCACGCCAGGCTGTGAGCAGGTCTAGTCCAATAATACAGGGGTCTTGGATGTCAGCCAGCCAGAACGGGTGTCTTATGTTCTGACCGGCCACCCCCACCACCAGCACTCTCCGCCCCTTCAGTCGGGCGCGCTCACCGGTAGCTGTGGTGACGCAGTGCTCGGTGGGTTCACACCCCCGCGGAGCCGTCTTGCTTGTGCCCGGCAGCACACCGGGTCGAACCAATGAGATTGTAGAGCCGGTGTCAATCAGGGCCCGGATCGACGTCTTCCCCAAGCTGCACTGTAGATAGATCCCTGGAGAGTGTCCAACTCGGCCCACGCGCGGTGCCGGCTCCTCGGGGGAAACATCTGCTGGAGGTGGCCTGTCCCCGTTCACGCCACCTCGCTCTAGTTTAACGCCGGCGAGGGGCCGGTTTGTTGTGGGGTGGGTGCGGGGCAGTATCGCGCGATGTGTCCCATCTCTCCGCAGCGGAAGCACCCTTCCTCGCGCCGCCGAGGCCATCTTCTCCGTGGACGCGCCGCCGTGGTCTGCCGTAATTCCTCCTCCTCCCCCTCGCTCTCCATCGTAACCTGGTAGGTTCTTCGGCTGTGCGTTGCTGCTTCAGCGGTGCGATTTATTAGCGGCTCGGCCCGCTCTGCTTCTGCCACTGCAGTCCTCCGTGGAGCCGTACGTGGCTCTGGAGCTGGGCCGGGCGGAGACCTTGGATGAAACTCCGGAGGGCGAGCTTCTCTACTGCCTCCGGCGTGAAATCTGGGTAGCTGCGCCGGGTTAACAGCCATATGTCTGCAGCATAGGCTCCTAGTTTTTCCTGGTGGTTCCGGCGGCGGCGGGTCAGTTGTTCTTGGGCATGCTCAGCATCCGCTATTCTCCCAAATCGTCTCTGGAGCGCCCCTTGTAGTGCTGGCCAGCTGTGGTGCTCCTCGGGCCGGAGATCAGAGAGTGTGCAGAGGGCTTTCCCTTCCAAGGCCAGCGCGACCTGTACGGCGGTTTCCTCTGGCGACCAGCCGTTCAGCACCGCAGTCAGCTCGACCTGTGTCAGGTAGTCATCCAATGTGGCTTCATCGTTGAAACGGGGAATCTTGGCCCGCTGTCGAACAGGTGGGGTGGTCGTTTCCTGATCGATCGCCACCCTTGATTGCCGTGGGGTCGCCAGCCCGTGCTGTCCTGAGAAGGGTGGAATGTTTGCTCTGCTCTGTCTTGAAGAAGACAGGAGGCGGGGTGCGCTGGCCCCGTCAGGTCCGCCGCTTCGTTCATCCCGGCTCCGGGCTCCCGGTGGTGGTGTCTCAGTCCCATCGTCCATCATCAGCTGAGCAATGGCCTGCTCCAGCTGCTGGATCTCCATTCTGATCCTAGCTTCCATTTGCTCCATCCCACTTCTGACACCAGTGTGACGTAAGCAGGGTTCACACAAAGAAAATGGAGCAGATGGTTGTGATCAACGGGATTTATTTTTCACACACTCTGAGCACAGGCAGGAGGGGAGGTCATTCTCCCAGACCTCCGTTTAAATCACGGTTACACACACATAACGTTTTCAACTGGCAAAGCATGCTGGGAAATCCCTGCCCCCCTTAACATGTCCCCAACGTTACAATATATAGTAAAAAATTATATATACTACTATATAAATGATTTCCTGTTTTCTCCCTTTTTTGCATTTTCTCCTATTTAACATGCACTCCTGCAAATAGTGTTACAGTCAACACCTCTTTAGTCCGGTTTAAAATGGGGGTCACCTGGCACCCCCCCAGAACTTGACTTCAGTGGGTCCAGAGTGTAGGTTAGGGTCCCCTTAACACGTTTCTGTATGTTAACAAGAAAATAACTCATTTGGACTATTGGTTATGGTCCTTGAATTAAGGGTACCCACGCGTACATTAAATGAACCATGGCTTTTTCAAGTCAGGCTGACAAAAGGGGTTGTTTTGTCCCTTAAAATAATCTAAAATACTTCAACCAACATTATAACTGTTGCTGTTAGACAAATAACAACAAAATCAACCATCACAAGCCTACACAAGTAAAAAAAAAAAAAAAAAACTTTAATCATAATGCAGACAGTATTTCACCTAAATTTAGTGACACAAGTGAAACAATGAAATTTGGTGTTGGTTTAGTTTTATACACACAGGTGTCATTCATAATCCAACATTGAATTTGTATCATTCTGAAAAGTCATACAGTTACATAATCGTCTGTCCAGAAGCTGGTGGAAGACCCGTCGATGACAGCATTCCTCTCTGACTATGCCTGCTTCCGAGAAAAGATGCGACTTGGCCAGCATGGGAAGACTGCACAACTATGGATCTCATACATGGAACATGTGTGGCTTGTTTTGTCTCTGTTGCAGCTGTCAAAGTCAGTGACTATGAGCTGTATGCACACACTCTGATGACCATGCCTGATCTTTTCTTCAGTTTCAGAGGCTTGCACTATGCACGGTACTTGACATTTTTTGGTATTTTCCTTGCAAACATTGAGACCACACATCCTGGGGCAACAGACCTTTTGCGCTGTGGTGCCTTCAGTGTCACTCGCTCGCTCATCCCAGGCAACAGATGTGCTGTGGATAAAACCATAGAAGAGACTTTCCAGAAGCATGCCAAAAGTCGTGGGGCCGGGATGGCAGCTGGCGCCATTGGACTCACCAACAACTATCAAGCTTACCAGAGATGGGTAAGGACAACCCATGAACGCATCAAGTATGTGCAGGCCACCTTGGATCTGGCTGACATGTCGCAGGCCAGTGAGATCAATGATCAGCACCGTGATCTGAGAGCTATGTCGATTATCAACAGCGAAGACAGTGTCCAGCGAGCCTTGAAAGCCATTGAGGGATTCACCAACCCGTTTGCTGTAGACCCCACAAGACTGGTGATGTTAGCGTCTGGGGCAACTGTGCCCCCTGAGGTTGAAAATGATGTTTTGAATGCAGAACAGCTGGGAAATGCTCAGAAAGAAGCTTTCATCAAAGAGAGACTCAGACACAAATAGAAAGGTTTCTTTGACACGATCAAACAACTGAACCTTAAGACTATGTCAAACACAGCCAAACTAGTCAAGTTGAGGTCAACGAACAATAAAGTCACTGAGTTCAGGCAGCAGGGAAACATTGCGTTTCAGCTCCTTGTAAAAAGCGACGAAGGAAAGCTGGCTATGGGATTGAAAGAAATGATGTCCTATCAACTAACCCCTGTGCCATACAGTCTTGTGACAGCGGACAACTTCTTGACAAAAACCAACAAGAGCAGTGCACTCCACTACCTCACAAAATCGGTTGAAGACGCTGCCTGCCCTCCTGAGGCTGAAACCATGACAATTATCGACGGCAATGCCGTCTTTCATTCGATGACGCAAGTTCCCACGGCCTTCAGAGATATCTGCAACAAAGTGTTTGACATGATGCCAAGGTCAGCAGACTTTGTCTTCAGCACAGATATGTACAAAGAAGGGTCCATCAAGACAGTGGAGAGACAGAGACGAGGGACTGCAGATAAGATCATCTTGGCTGGGGAATCAACCAAAAGACCAGGAGACTGGCCTGGATTTCTTTCCAATGACGAGAATAAGACACAGTTTGCAAAGCTTATTCTCCGGGTGTGGAGCAAAGACTCACATGCAGCTCGTCTGAAGGATCGACACATCATCTTCGTGTCTGAGGGAAAGGCATACAAACTTTCATCACCTGATGGTTCGCACACACAAATGGAAGTGATTGACCCCCTGACCTCAACACAAGAAGAAACGGACACGAGAGTGATTCTGTACTGCTACTATGCCATTCAGAATGGGTATCGATTCATTTGAGTCAAAAGCCCCGACACGGATGTCTTCTTTATCCTTCTGTACTATGCCTCCCAGATGAAACAGGCCATAATCCTGTTCGACACAGGAAAGGGAAACAAGAAGCGGCTAATAAACATAACAGCACTTGCAGAGGAGATGACTCAGCTCTACTGTTCAGCACTTCTGGGGCTTCATGCCTTTAGTGGATGTGACTCCATCAGCGCTTTCAAGGGTAAGGGCAAGGTCAAACCCATGAAGGTCATGCAACAGAAGCCGAAGTTTGTCACAGCATTCGCAAAGCTCGGGGAAAACTGGAACGTGACAGAGGACCTTCTTGATGAGCTAGAGATGTTCACCTGCTTCATGTACGGCCGCCAGCGGTCCCAGCATGTCAACAATCTGAGACACCACATGCTAAAGGAAAAGTGTGGTGAAGATGGCGTCAGTGCAAATGTGAACATTGATCTGTCAACATTGCCACCTTGCCGCAGAACATTGAAGCAACATTGCCTAAGGGCGAACTTCCAGGCATGTATTTGGAAAAGATCTCATGAGGCAACTCCAGATGTGCCGTTGCCCCAACATGGGCATGGCTGGCAAGTCCAGGATGGTGTTCTTCAGCCCATCTGGACACAGGAAGAGGAGGAACTTGTTCTCCCCCAAGATGTGATCGATGAACTCTTGAACGAAAATCCCGCTCCTGACGAGGACCAGAACGAAATTCTAGATGAGATCTTCTTGCAGGATGGACTGGATGACTCTATGGACTCTTCAGAAAGTGCAGATGAGGACTAATGTGCTGAACAAACATAACTGTATCTGGGAGGACTGATAGTGACTGTGGAGCTTAGTAAATTCATCTTAAATCCTTGTCACTGTGGCAAAGCAGAATTGAAATGAAAAAAACAAGAATAGCATCTTTGTATTTTTCTTTTTTAAAAACTTCAATGTATAATGCTGAAAAAATGAATATCAGATTCACTTTTTGTTCTTCTAAATGCTTGTTACCAATCCACAAGAGTTAAATTATTAATGGAGATGTTTGTAGTTTAAAAATGGAAATTTTGCTGTTTTATTTTTTTTTTATTGAAATGACACTTTTGGGGTAGGTTCAGGTTCAGGTTACTTTATTTGTACCCGTAGGTAGATTTGTTTTGCAGTTGGTGACATCCATAGTTACAAGCCACTAATTACATTCAACATAGACACAAACACAGGCACACATCTTACAAAACAGGTAAATATAAAATATGTACAATATAATTTTTATAGCTTGTTCAACTCTTTGACAGCAGCAGGGACAAAGCTGTTTTTGTAGCGCTGGGTTCTACTTTTTGGGACAGCAAACCTCCGTCTGGAGGGAAGAAGCTGAAAGTTGCAGTGCAAAGGGTGGGAGTCATCATTTAAAATCGAGTCAGCCATCCTCTGTACTTGTCTGGTGTACAGGGATGTCAGGCTCAGCTGTGACTCACCAAGCAAACGACTGGACCATCTGACTACCTGATCCAAGGATTTCCTCTGTTTCAGTTTTATCTGACCAAACCATGACATTAAAGAAAAGGATAAAACAGATTCAATAAAAGCCCGATAAAACATAGTCATTATGGTTCGGTCAATTTGGAAGCGTGCAAGTTTCCTCAAACAATGCAAATTTTGCTGACCCTTTTTGCACACCCTTTCACAGTTCACCTCAAAGTTCAATCCACTATCAATAATCGTCCCAAGATCAGAATCAGAATCAGAATCAGAATAAACTTTATTGCCAAGCATGTAAAAAAACACACGAGGAACTTGACTTGACATTGGTGCGCATGCACGCGACACAACGACACGGCAGCCATAAAGGCGCCTCATCAAACAGAGATAGATAAGAAAGGGAGGGGAAGGGAGGGAACGACACAAGGGGGGAGGAGAAAAAAAACTTCGTTATCAAAATACAGCTTATTTTTAAGCAGATTGTGATTACAATGAAAAAAAATCTCTCAATAGCACAGAGCAACAACTCAGAATTCACGAGACACAAGAGAGCAGTGTACAGTATATCTTTAATCAGTTCATGAATCAATGTGTGTGCGGTGTTGAGCAGTGTTGATGATAATAAGAGAGACCCAAGGACCCTTGGCAGAAGATGTTTTGTCTGTCTGGCGCCCAGTCTTATCTGGCGCTGCAGCTGGCTGTCCAAGGCCTTGTGCTCATGATTTTGAAAAAAAAAAAAAAAAAAAAAAAACAGTCTGCAGACAGCCAGGAGGAATTTTCATGGGGAATAATAATGCCAAATAGGACTGATCACAGAGAAGACTTGTATTTCTTCTGTAGATTCAGTACATTAATCCTTCATTGCGCAGCTTTGAACTCGTCGTGGAAAGACCTGAGCGAACCCATGATGTAATCCACCTTACGAGACAGTTCTCCAGTAGTCGCTATCAGGGTCTTCTCCAGTTTCTCAATTTGTTGGATGCACCTCGCCTGGCCAGCATTTTGATAGGTTGAATCCATCTTCAGCAATTTGCGGTAAACCAAGACAATTCCCGTCCCAATCAGAATTATCCCAATCACCAAGATTACGAAGATAAACAAATCTTCAATATCTTCGATAGAGAGATTAGAGAGACACAGCATTTTCCAAATACCTGTGTCACATAGATAGCCCACTGGAGCCGTTCCAGCGGGGCAAACAGCTTCCCCCGGAGCACTTTTCCTTGTTGAAAAAATAGTGTCAATTGTGTTCAAAGCCCAGCTTATTAACTCCATAATTTCTTTTCGGCGGTCGCAGTCAGACGCAGACAAACAACAGCAAGCTGGGATCCAGTAGGAGGGGAGGAAAAAATCAGCAGGAGAGAAGAAAAAAGCGTCTGCTCTCTTGGGAGGGCGGAAGTGAAGAGGAGAAGGAGATATTTGAGAATCGTACAAAGATATTTGTACGATTGTACACATTCGGTGGTCTGGCCTTTTAGTATGGTGACTTTGTGCCTGGGAGTTTTCCTCCTAAAGTCAATAATCATATCTTTCATTTTTGTTGTATTCAGCTGCAGGTAGGAATCCTCACACCAGTGAACAAAGTCATCAACTACTGGGCCGTGGCCACTCTCACCATCCTGGAGGAGACTGACAATGACTGAGTCATCAGCATACTTTATAATGTGTCTGTTGTCATGTCTGCTCCGACACATGTTTGTGTACAGGATGAAGAGTAGTGGTGACAACACACACCCCTGAGGAGAGCCAGTAGAAGAGCACTTTAGGTCAGACAATGTGCCATTGACCCTTACTCTCTGCGTCCTGTTGGTTAAGAAATCCAGAATCCAACCCACCAGATTATTGCTTAAATCAAATTGTTGCAGGAGCCTTTCAACTAAAATATGAGGTTGGATTGTATTAAAGGCAGAAGAGAAGTCCACAAATAAAAGCCTGGCGTGTGTCCCATTAAAATCCAGATGTTTAAAAAGCATGTCAAACAGAGTGACAGTGGCATCGTCCACTCCTCTGTGAGGCCTATAGGCAAACTGCAGAGGATCCAATGCATGTTCAGTCTGCCTTAGGACCTCACATCTGACCAGTTTTTCAAAAATTTTCATTAAAATTGAAGTCAAAGCAACTGGTCTAAAGTCATTTACCGTTTTAGGACAGCTGGATTTTGGAACGGGAACAACCACGGCATCTTTCCAGATCTTAGGCACATGTTGTGTCTGTAAGGACTTATTGAAAATGTAATGAAATATAGGACTCAGTTCATGTGCACAGGACTTTACCAGGCGTCCACATATATTATCAGGGCCCTGACTTTTGTTCACTTTTACAGCGCAGAACTCCCTTTCAACATCCTGCATCTCAATATTAAAGTGCTGATTGTCTTTGAGTTTCTGTTTCAAATCTTGGATTTCTGTGCTAAAATCAAAGGAGTCAAAACGACCATAAAAACAATTAAGAGCATTAGCCAGCTCTGTGTCTGAATTAAAACCATCTAAAAACACACAATTACTGCGCTCTGCGCTCTGAAGGCCTGCAATAGTTTTCATACTGGCCCAGGCCGAACCCAGTTTATTTGCTGCCATCTTGCTTTCCAATTCTGATTTATAATTCTGTTTTGCTCTTAAAATTTCGGCCTTCAGCTCCTTGGTGGCAACCTGTAGCTCAGAAACAGACCCCTGTTTAAAGGCAAGAGCTTTCCTCTGTAAGCAGGATTTAACTGATTTAGTAACCCATGGTTTGTTGTTGGGGTATATTTTGACACATTTACGTGGAACAATCTTATTTTGACAGTAAGCCATGTATGAGCATGTGAGCTCAGCCAGAGAGTCCAAGTCATCCCCGCAGGCCATTATGAACATCTTCCAGTCTGTACAGTCAAAGCATTCCTGGAGGCTGTGCTCTGAATCTTCTGTCCACACATCAATGTCTCTCATCTCCACCTTGCCTCTTCTGAGAGCAGTTTTATATGTGGGCAGCAAATGAACACAGTTGTGATCTGAGGATCCTAAAGGAGGAAGGGGGAGTGATTTATAGGCCCTCTCTATGGATCCATAGCACAGGTCCAATGTCTTTTTTCGCCTGGTTGGGCAGGAGACATACTGATGAAAGTTTTTAAGTGTCTTCTTTAAAGAAACATGGTTAAAATCCCCAAGAATGAAGTTTGGCGCCTCTGGAGAAATTGACTGCAGCCGCTGCACCACATCAGAGATGGTGCTGGAGGCGGAGTCAGCATCTGCCCTCGAGTGAATGTACACAACTGTGATGAAAAGTTGGGGAAACTCTCGAGGCAAATAAAAGGGGCGTAGTATGGAAGGTATGGAAGGTATCTTTAATTTTGTGCCTACAGATATTAACCTAGACAGCAAGAGTGAAGAGAGAATTTCCCCAATACATTGTTCTTTATGAAAACAAACCTAGAAAATCTAATTTTGTTCAACATTATTGTACATTATAGATAGTAAGCATCCAATACTGCAAAAAATGACATTTCACTATTTCAGTTTGCGTATGCGTGGGTACCCTTAAATCAAAGGCCATAACCAATAGTCCAAATGAGTTATTTTCTTGTTAACATACAGAAACGTGTTAAGGGGACCCTAACCTACACTCTGGACCCACTGAAGTCAAGTTCTGGGGGGGGTGCCAGGTGACCCCCATTTTAAACCGGACTACTTCAAGACCAGGGTCCAGGGGCACTCCCCCACATTTGTTTTTCTATGTCATATTTTACATGTAGTAGATATTTAAGAATAATTGATATGTGCTGTGTTATTAACAAATAGAATAGAATAGAATAGAATAGAATAGAATAGAATAGAATAGAATAGAATAGGCTTTATTGTCATTGTACAGTTGTACAGTACAACGAAATTGTGGGTGCTCCACCAGGCTACTGTGCAATAAAGTAAAAGAGAAGAATTTGAATAAAACACAGTTACAGAACACGTGATTAAGCATACGACTGAAATAAGAATAAAAATAGCCCAGAGGTACAGTAGTGTGAGAAAGTGTTTCCCCCCTTCCTCATTTCTCATTTTTTTGTATGTTTGTAATGCTTAAATGTTTCAGATCATCAAACAAATTTAAATATTAGACAAAGATCACACAAGTAAACACGAAATGCAGTTTTTAAATGAAGGTGTTTATTATTAAGGGGAAAAAAACCCAAACCTACATGGCCCTGTGTGAAAAAGTGATTGCCCCCTAAACCTAATAACTGGTTGGGCCACCCTTAGCAGCAACAACTGCAATCAAGCGTTTGCGATAACTGGCAATGAGTCTTTCACCGCGCTGTGGAGGAATTTTGACACACTCATCTTTGCAGAATTGTTGTAATTCAGCCACATTGGAGGGTTTTCGAGCATGAACCACCTTTTTAAGGTCATGCCACAGCATCTCAATTGGATTCAGGTCTGGACTTTGACTAGGCCACTCCAAAGTCTTCATTTTGTTTTTCTTAAGCCATTCAGAGGTGGACTTGCTGGTGTGTTTTGGATTATTGTCCTGCTGCAGAACCCAAGTGCGCTTCAGCTTGAGGTCACAAACAGATGGCCGGACATTCTCCTTCAGGATTTTTTGGTAGACAGCAGAATTCATGGTTCCATTTACGACAGCAAGTCTTCCAGGTCCTGAAGCAGCAAAACAGCCCCAGACCATCACACTACCACCACCATATTTTACTGTTGGTATGATGTTCCTTTTCTGAAATGCTGTGTTACTTTTACGCCGGATGTAATGGGACACACACCTTCCAAAAAGTTCAGCTTTTGTCTTGTTAATTCACAGAGTATTTTGATTTGATTTTTTTTTTAATTTTTTGATTTTGTATACTTTATTGATCCCCAGAGGGGAAATTGAGGGCATCCACCTGGATGGATGAAGCAGCCACGGTACGGCGCTATCCCTTTACCATTCACACACACATTCACACCTAGGGCCAATTTAGAGTCTCCAATTAACCTGACCTATTTTCCCAAAATTCTCGGGGATCATCAAGATGTTTTCTGGTAAAACTGAGATGAGCCTTTATGTTCTTTTTGCTCAGCAGTGGTTTTCATCTTGGAACTCTGCCATGCAGGCCATTTTTGCCCAGTCTCTTTCTTATGGTGGAGTCATGAACACTGACCTTAACTGAGGCAAATGAGGTCTGCAGTTCTTTGGATGTTGTTGTGGGGTCTTTTGTGACCTCTTGGATGAGTCATCGCTGCGCTGCTGGGGTAATTTTGGTTGGCCGCCTACTCCTGGGAAGGTTCACCACTGTTCCGTGTTTTTGTCATTTGTGAATAATGGCTCTCACTGTGGTTTGCTGTAGTCCCAAAGCTTTAGAAATGGCTTTATAACCTTTTCCAGACTGATAACTCTCAGTTACTTTGTTTCTCATTTGTTCCTGAATTTCTTTGGCTCGCAGCATGATGTTTAGCATTTGAGGATCTTTTGGTTTACTTCACTTTGTCAGGCAGGTCCTATTTAAGTGATTTCTTGATTGAGAACAGGTGTGGCAGTAATCAGGCCTGGGTGTGGCGAGAGAAATTGAACTCAGCTTTCCAAAGATGTGATAAACTACAGCTGATTTATGTTTTAAAAATCACTTTTTCACACAGAGCCATGTAGGTTTGGATTTTTTTTACCCTTAATAATAAACACCTTCATTTAAAAATTGCATTTTGTGTTTACTTGTGTTATCTTTGTCAAATATTTAAATTTGTTTGATGATCTGAAACATTTCAGTGTGACATACAAAAAAAATGAGAAATCAGGAAGGGGGCAAACACTTTTTCACACCACTGTATATACACAGGTATGGTAGTGGCTTCACAGATGGAACTATGCACATAAGCGTGCAGAGTGCAGAACACATAATTGAGTAAAATGGCCCAAGGATTATGGAAAATATGCGCAGTAGTGATTTCACGGATGGGTCAATATACATCAAAGTGCAGAGTGCAAAGATAGGTATGTTATTGTGATAATTAAAACGTCCTCAGTTCTGTGCATATGAGCGTTTGAAGGGAGAGGTGTGGGGCCTCTGACTGTTAGCAGTTTGGATGGCCCAGGGGGAGAAACTGTTTGTCAGTCTGGAGGTGTGGGACCTGATCGATCTGAACCATCATCCAGAGGAAGCAGGTCAAACAGGTGGTGGGCATGATGTGAGGGGTCTCCCGTGATGGCCATGATCCTTCTGAGACAGGAGATATTTTCCAGGGAGGACAGAGGGCCGCCGATAATTTTTTGGGCGGTGTTGATGACCCTCTGCACAGCCTTCCTGTTCTCAGCCGTGCAGCCGGCGTACCACACTTCCAGACAGTAGGTGAGCACGCTCGCCGCTGAGCAGCAGTAGAAGACCAGCAGCAGCTTCTGGTCCAGGTTGTTCTTCCTCAGGACACGGAGGAAGTACAGCCACCGTTGGGCTTTCTTCACCAGGGCCTTGGTGTTGACAGTCCAGGAGAGGTCAGAGGAGATGTGGGTGCCCAGGAACCTGAAGGTTTTTTCCTTGTAATTTTGTGGCTTTTTCTCAAACATGTATACAATCAAAGCTTCAGATTTACTAGAGTAATGTAACAAATTTATAGAGACGACTGCCCATTTATTTAAAAATATATACTGAATTAATGAACAAGAATAATCCCAGGTTTCTTTTCAGCATTGTAACCAGGCTGGCAAAGCGTCAAAACGCTGTCAAACCAAGCATTCCCTTAGAGCTTAATAGTCAGGACTTTATGAACTTCTTCAATAATAAAATGTCATCTATCAGATAAAATCAGTCAGGTTCTTCCCGCCGTTATATACAGTGGGGCAAAAAAGTATTTAGTCAGCCACCAACTGCGCAAGTTCTCCCACCCAAAAGATAAGAGGTCTCCAATTTTCATCATAGGTATACCTCAACCATGAGAGACAAAATGAGAAAAAAAAAATTAATTAATGACCCCCTCATGGATCGTCACCTTATCGTGGTGGGGGGGGGTTTGCGTGCCCCAGTGATCCCAGGAGCTATGTTGTCCGGGGCAATTTGCCTATGATAGGGTCACCCAAGACAAACTGGTCCTGGGTGAAGGGCCAGACTAAGAACGATCCAACAGACTCTCATGATAAATTCTATATCGAGGATTCAGTGTACCCCGCCCGGTATGGGGTTACCGGGCCCCCACCCTGGAGCCAGGCCTGGGGGAGGGGCTCAATGGCTAGCATCTGGTGGCCGGGTTTCCACCCATGGGACCCGGCCGGGCTCAGCCCGAAGGAGTTACATGGGTCCGCCCTCCAGTGGGCTCACCACCTGCAGGAGGGATCATGGGGGTCCGGTGCTATGTGGATTAGGTGGCGGTCAAAGGCGGAGACCTTGGCGGACTGATCCCAAGCTTTCTAAACTGGCTTTTGGTACGTGGAATGTTACCTCTCTGGTGGGGAAGGAGCCTGAGCTGGTGTACGAGGTTGAGAGATACCGGCTAGATATAGTCGGCCTCACCTCAACACACAGCTCCGGTTCTGGAACCAGTCTCCTGGAGAGGGGCTGGAGCTTGGCCTTTTCTGGAGTTGCCCCGGGCGAGAGGTGACAAGCACGGGTGGTATTCTTGTATCCCCCCCCCACCTTGCTGCCTCTCTATTGGAGTTTTCCCCGGTGGATGAAAGGGTTGCTTCCCTGCGCCTTCGGGTTGGGAAACGGGTCCTGACCATCATTTGTGCCTATGCACCAAATTATGTTTCAGAGCACCCACCCTTTTTGGAGTCTGTGACTGGGGTGCTGGAGGGTGCTCCTCTTGGAGACTCCATTGTCTTACTGGGGGACTTCAATGCGCACATGGGCAATGACAGTGAAACCTGGAGGGGGGTGATTGGGAGGAACGGCCTGCCCGATCTGAACCCGAGTGGTGTTCAGTTATTGGACTTCTGTGCTAACCACAGTTCGTCCATAACGAACACCATGTTCAAGCATAAGGGTGTCCATATGTGCACCTGGCACCAGGACACCCTAGGTCGCAGGTCGATGATCAATTTTGTTATCGTGTCATCAGACCTGCGACCATATGTCTTGGACACTCGGGTAAAGAGAGGTGCAGAGCTGTCAAATGATCACCACCTGGTGGTGAGTTGGATCCGATGGCAGGGGAGGAAGCCATTCAGACCTGGTCGACTCAAACGTATAGTGAGGGTGTGCTGGGAACGTCTGGCTGAGGCCCCTGTCCGGGAGGTCTTCAACTCCCACCTCCGGAAGAATTTCAACCACATTCCGAGGGAGTCTGGAGACATCTCCACCTCTGTTGTTGAAGCGGTGGCCCAGAGCTGCGGCCGCAAGGTGGTCGGTGCATCTCGAGGTGGCAACCCCCTAACCAAGTGGTGGACACCAGTGGTGAGGGGGGCCAATAAGCTGAAGAAGGAGTCCTATCAAGTTTGGTTGGCTTGTGGGACTCCCAAAGCAGCTGAGGTGTACCGGCAGGCCAAGCGGAGTGCAGCTCGGGTGGTTGCTGAAGCAAAAACCCAGGTATGGGAGGAGTTCGGTGAGGCCATGGAACAAGACTTTTGGTCGGCTTCAAAGAGATTCTGGCAAACTGTCCGGCTGCTCAGGAGGGGAAAGCAGCTCCCTGTCCACACTGTGTATGGTGCGGATGGGGCACTGTTGACTTCGACTGGGGATATCGTCGGGCGGTGGAAGGAATACTCCTTCCACTCCTTGAGGATCTCCACAATCCCACTGATACGCCTTCCATAGAGGAAGCAGGGTTTGTGGACGAGGGGGATGACTCGCCTATCACAGGGGCTGAGGTCGCCAAGGTGGTTAAAAATCTCCTTGGTGGCCGGGCCCCAGAGATGGACGAGATTCGCCCTGAGTACTTCAAGGCCCTGGATGTTGTTGGGCTGTCATGGTTGACACGCCTCTGCAACATTGCGTGGAGGTCGGGGGCAGTGCCTTTGGCATGGCAAACCGGGGTGGTGGTTCCTCTTTTCAAAAAAGGGGACAGGAGGGTGTGCTCCAACTTTAGAGGGATCACACTCCTCAGCCTCCCTGGGAAGGTCTATGCCAAGGTACTGGAGAGGAGAGTCCGGCCGTTGGTTGAACCTCGGATTCAGGAGGAGCAATGTGGTTTTCGTCCTGGCTGTGGCACATCGGACCAGCTCTTTACCCTCTCGAGAATTCTCGAGGGATCGTGGGAGTTTGTGTTTTGTGGACTTGGAGAAGGCATTTGACCACATCCCTCGTGGTTTTTTGTGGGGGGTGCTTCGGGAGTATGGAGTATCGGGCTTGTTGTTACGAGCTGTTCGGTCTCTGTATGACCGTTGTGAGAGTTTGGTTCGTATTGCCAACACTCGGTCGGACTCATTCCCAGTGAGAGTTGGACTCCACCAGGGCTGCCTTTGTCATTGATCCTGTTCATAATTTTTATGGACAGGATATCTAGGCGCAGCCAGGGAATGGAGGGTGTCATGCTTGGTGACCACAGGATCTCATCTCTGTTGTTTGCAGATGATGTTGTCCTGTTGGCTTCATCCAGCAATGACCTCCAGCTCTTGCTGGAACGGTTTGCCACTGAGTGTGAAGCGGCTGGGATGAGAATCAGCACCTCCAAGTCCGAGTCCATGGTCCTCAGCCGGAAAAAGGGTGGATTGTCCTCTCTGGGTTGGGGACAGGCTCATGCCCCAAGTGGAGGAGTTTAAGTATCTTGGGGTCTTATTCACGAGTGAGGGGAAAATGGAGCGAGAGATTGACAGACTGATTGGAGCAGCATCTGCAGTGATGCGGACGTTGTACCAGTCTGTTGTGGTGAAAAGGGAGCTGAGTTCTAAGGCAAAGCTGTCGATTTACCAGTCAATCCACGTTCCTACTCTCACCTATGGTCACGAGCTTTGGGTAATGACCGAAAGAACGAGATCGCGGATACAAGCAGCTGAAATGAGCTTTCTCCGTAGGATTGCTGGACTCACCCTCAGAGATAGGGTGAGGAGCTCAGTCACCCGGGACAGGCTCAGAGTAGAACCGCTGCTCCTCCACACTGAAAGGAGTCAGTTGAGGTGGTATGGGCATCTGATTAGGATGCCTCCTGGACGCCTCCCACTTGAGATGTTTCGGGCACGTCCCACTGGGAGGAGACCCTGGGGCAGACCCAGGACTCGGTGGAGAGACCATGTCTCCCAGCTGGTCTGGGAATGCCTTGGTATCCTCTCTGAAGAGCTGGAGCAGGTGGCTGGGGAGAGGGAAGTCTGGGCTTCTCTGCTTGAACTGCTGCCTCCGCAACCTGGACCTCCGGAAAAGCGGTAGAAGATGGATGGATGGATGAATTAATGAGAAAAAAATGCCAAATTACAAGAAAAAACAAGCTTGAATTAAAAAGATAAAAGTTATAAATTCATGGCAAAAATTGAAAATTTATGAGGAAAAAATTCACATATGTCCAATTACAGTCATTGAGAATGTAAACACAGGAAGGTATTTAAAAGATTTCCTAAATTCATTGAAAAAAAGTCAATGAATAAACTGTTGAGACAAAGGTCAGAAAATCACATGAGAAATGTAGTTTGTTTGCAATAATTAAAAAAAATTGATGAAAAAAAATAATAAAAAGAGGAGGGTATGGAGATGTGAAAATGACGAGGCAGAGTTTATCTCTCGAGTCAGTTTTATTCACATCTTCCAACATCACGAAGCAGAATAAAAGAGAACGACAAAGGGAACTCTCGTCCTTAAATACCAGGACTCTTACAGTTAAAAGGTCACATGTCTCACAAAACCATTGCATTATAAAGACAGCAACAATGCATCCTCTCTGCATGATATCACACCACTATCTACAATGCATCCCCTCATTAATCCCTTAATTATATCCCACAGTCTCAAGCTTTGCATACCAAAGCTAACTCTCCTGCGGCTTCCTGTAATAACCACAGAAGCACTGCCCTTGCTCTGGTCTAAAATGTGAGTCCAAAAGCAGGTCACGAATGTGTGTCCCCACACAAAGGCCCCCCAGCATTTTAGAACAAACAAGGGAAAAACAACATGCATGCAGTGATAGTATCAATACACATTAGTCCACAAGCTGTCTGGGCTTCCGTCTCCTGCCGTATCTGCTGTAGCTGGGGTTGGACGTCTCTGCGGCGCTGTCACGCTGGGGGTTTGCCGTCTGGGGGTGGAAACTTTTTGTCAGCACCTGTGGGGGTTCTGGGGAAACATTACTCTGTGAAGCCCTCCGCAGGGGTCTACCTCGTCGCGGGGCCCTCGCCAACAGCACTTCCTCATCTGCCACCACAAAAGCGGGTTTGAGTCTGTTTATGCCAACTTTCTCTTCCCTACCCCCCAAATCTAGCAAAAACTGCCTGTCCCCTGTTTCCAGCACTCTGAAGGGTCCGTCATAAGGTGGTCGCAGCGGGGTTCAGTGCGCATCGTGTCTGACAAAAACAAACTCTGCGTTCTTCAAAGTTTTAGGCACAAAAACGCGCGGAAAACTGCGGTGCGCTGGGCCGGGCAGCGTGCTTGACTCTATGTCACTCCGCAACAACTGAGATGGGGAGGTGTCTGGCGCAGGGTTATCTGGGAGAAACTCCCCAGGGAGCCGGAGTGGCTGCGCAAACACGAGCTCTGCTGGGGAGGCTTCTAAGTCCTCTTTAGGTGCAGAACGCAACCCCAACACCCACGGTAACTTGTCTACCCAATTTGCACCCGTCAGTGACGCCCTAAGAGCTGCTTTCAATGACCTATGAAAACGTTCGCATAACCCGTTAGCCTGCGGATTGTACGCGGTTGTGCGGTGAATTGTGACACCCAGGCTGCAGGCCATTGTCGACCAAAGCTTGGAAACAAATTGAAGGCCCCTGTCAGACGCAACATCCGATGGAACGCCGAAGCGCGCCACCCAAGCTGTTAAAAACGCGCGCGCAACCTCCTCGGCCGGGGTTGATGCCAGCGGGACCACTTCAGGCCAGCGCGTGGTGTGGTCCACCATTGTGAGAAGGTGTGTGCACCCTTGTGACAGTGGAAGGGGGCCCACGAGGTCCACATGAACGTGGTCGAACCTCTTGGCCGGAATGTGAAACGGCTCCAAAGGAGCTCTCGTGTGCCTGTGTAATTTGGCTTGTTGACACGCCGTGCAGGCTGCTGCCCACTCTTTCACTTGCTTGTGGAGGCTTGGCCATACAAATTTTTCTCCTACCATTTTGACCGACGCACGCACTCCCGGGTGCGCCAAAGAATGAATCGAGTCAAAAACGCGGCGGCGCCACGCAGCTGGTACTACTGGCCACGGCCGACCCGTGGAGACATCACAGATTGGGGGGGCATACCGTCTTGCAGCACCCTGTTCTCCAGCCTTAACCCTGTTGGTCCAGACTGGAGCGCGCGCACATCCGCGTCACTACCCTGCTCCGCGGCCATGGCTGCGTAATCAATTCCCACGCTGACTGGGGCCGCTACGGCGCGCGAGAGGCAGTCTGCCACTACATTGAGTTTGCCCACCACATGCTGAATATCAGTGGTAAACTCTGATATCGCAGCCAGCTGTCTCTGCTGCCGGCCTGACCATGGTTCGGAAACCTTGGCCATCGCGAATGTGAGCGGTTTGTGGTCAACGAACGCGGTGAAAGAGTGTCCCTCCAGCCAGAACTGAAAGTGGCAAATGGCCAAATGGAGAGCGAGCAGCTCCCTGTCGAACGCGCTGTATTTACGTTCGCTATCGCGCAAGGTCCTGCTGAAAAAAGCGAGGGGCTGCCAAACCCCAGCTACATGTTGCTCCACGACCGCCCCTATGGCCACCTCTGAAGCGTCAGTGGTGAGCGCTATGCGGGCAGTTGGGTCTGGGTGTGCCAACAACGCAGCCCTTGCCAAAGCTGCTTTCACCTCCGAGAACGCTTGGTCCCGCTCCGGGGACCATTCGACCTTATCCGTGGGTTTCTCAGATGCGCTGGCTACTAAAATATCGTCCAAGTAGACGAACACGAAAGGGAGATCGCGAAGCACCGCGTCCATCATGCGTTGGAACGTCTGAGCCGCCCCTTTAAGTCCAAATGGCATGCGTAAAAACTTGAAGAGGCCAAACAGAGTTATTACCGCTGTTTTGGGTATGTCCTCAGCGCGCACTGGGACTTGGTGGTAACCGCAGACCAAGTCTATTTTAGAAAAAACGCGCGCCCCTGCCAAATGAACGGAAAAATCTTGGATATGCGGGATTCGGTAGCGGTCATGAGCTGTAGCGTTGTTTAACCTGCGGAAATCCCCGCAAGGTCGCCATGATCCGTCGGCTTTCGGGACCATGTGCAGAGGGGAAGCCCACGAACTGTTTGAACGTCTGATAATGCCCAACCTCTCCAGGTTGGCGAATTCCTCGCGCGCTATGGCTAGTTTAGCTGCATCCAAGCGCCGAGCTTTTGCAAAAACGGGGGGTCTGGTAGTGGTAATAAAATGCTCCGCCCCGTGCTTAGCGACTGTTGCCGAAAAAGTGGGGACCGTGAGTGCTGGGAACTGAGTGAGCAGTGTGTGGAACTTACCGCTTGCAGCTGTGACGTTGGCTTGTGCTGTAGGCGGGGCCACTCGCGCTGTGCAGGGGATAGAATCAAAAGAAAGTGCATTAACCAAGCGCCTGTTAGCGACATCAACCAACAAACCATGTGAGCACAGAAAATCAGCCCCCAACATATTGAAATTTACTGCTGCTACAACAAAAGTCCACTCAAATGTACGGCCATGTAGAAACAGAAGCAGAGTCTTCTCACCGAAGGTCTTAATCTCCGAGCCGTTCGCTGCTGACACCCGGGGACCTCCGGAACCAGCTAGTCTGTCTGCGTAGGAAGGCGTGATGAAACTCAACTGGGAGCCTGAGTCGACGAGGAACTGCCTCCCTGAGCGTGCGTCCGATAAGTAGAGCAGCTTGTTCTCCTCCCCGAGGGCTGCGGCTGCTACCGACCCCCGGTCTTGGCGTTTCCCGAACGCCCGAACTGGCACGGTGGTACACATTTGCGTGCCCTCTCTGCGAAGCGGCGATGGTAGAAACAAAGGACGTCCGATCCATGTTCCCTGGCCCCTGCCGTCACCGTCGTCGGTGCGTCTGGTACCGCTGCCTCTGGCCTCCTGTAGTCTCCGGTCACCGCGCTGAGTTCTGCTGCAGCAGCCGCGGCTGCGCGCCGCTTGGTGGCATTGACAATCCGCTGCGCTTCTCAACCCAGCGCGCGGTAGTCCCGTTGGGCCAACAGTGGCGAACTGGCCAGGGTCGCTCTCGTTGCTGACAGTATAGTCCTGAGGAAGAGGTGGGTGAAAATGAAGTGATCGTCATCAGAGTCTTTCAACCTCAACAACTTCTCCATCAGGTTCGCGGGCATGTCATTTTCCGACTCCGTCAGCCCCAGGAGCCTCTCTACTCGCTCCTCCGCCGAGGGGGTGAATTGCTAGATGAGTGCAGCCTTCAATGCGCCGTATTTGTCGTTGTCCAGCGGCTGGTCGATCAGGCTCTCCGCATGCTGGCCGTGTTGTTGTCCAGCTTTGCGACTACGTGGTAGAATCTTGTGGCATCTACCGATATCCCCCGGAGGTTGAACTGCGCCTCAATCGCGTTGAACCAGGAGCTTGGATTGTTCTGCCAGAAGTCCGGTAGCTGGACTGTAGTGGCATACGCTTGGCTGAGGGCTCCTGACGAGGCTGGCCCGGGGGAATTCTCCTCATGCATGATACGTCTTGGGGTCACCAGTGTGGAGATGTGAAAATGACGAGGCAGAGTTTATCTCTCGAGTCAGTTTTATTCACATCTTCCAACATCACGAAGCAGAATAAAAAAGAACGACAAAGGGAACTCTCGTCCTTAAATACCAGGACTCTTGCAGTTAAAAGGTCACATGCCTCACAAAACCATTGCATTAAAAAGACAGCAACAATGCATCCTCTCTGCATGATATCACACCCCTATCTACAATGCATCCCCTCATTAATCCCTTAATTATATCCCACAGTCTCAAGCTTTGCATACCAAAGCTAACTCTCCTGCAGCTTCCTGTAATAACCACAGAAGCTCTGCCCTTGCTCTGGTCTAAAATGTGAGTCCAAAAGCAGGTCACGAATGTGTGTCCCCACAAGGGAAAATTATTGAGGCAAAAATGCAAAGACAGAAGAAAGAAAGATGCCAGTTTATGACACAAAAGTCACAAATTCAAGGAAAAAAGTCAGTCCATGAGCAAAAATTTTTCAGTTTCAATTTTCATGACGTTTCCAAATTTTGTTTAAAAAGTCTATAATTTAAAAAAAAGAATAAAAATAATTATAAGAAAAAGGAGGTAATTTATGAGAACTCTCCAAATTCACATAAAAGTTCTACATTTTCAATTTAAAAAAAATTCTTATTTAGGTGGTAGTCTGAAATTGTACACAAGTAAAGCTAGGTTATCTTTTTATGTTATTCTTCATACATATGAGTAATTACCCAAAAATAGTTTAAGAAGTTACTGAGATGTGAGTTTAGTCTGGACAGTTTGAGATTTTTGTCCTAAATTTATGAGTTTTATTCTAAATTTACTACTTTTAAATTTGAAAGACCCCACCACCACAACCACATTTAAATCAACTTTTTGTGTCTTGTGTTAATTTAGGGTGGGGTGTTTTGGTTTTGGTTTTTTTTTGTCCATTTGAGACTTTACTTTCATTAATTTGAGAGGTTTTTCCTCATAAATTAAAAATCAAAAATAAAATGAGCAATGATGCAGTATTTTATGTTATATTATAGGCTATCTCTGGGCTCCAGAATACCTCCTCCCAGGCCACAGGGGGCAGGGAGTGGGCAAACAATCTGAACCTGTTTTTTAATAGGTTTGACCAACCACCCTCCCCCCCCTGCCTGCACACCAACCACTGCCGCCTCTAAAGTCATCGAGACCTGCTGTCCACACCCCACTCCACCAACACCCCCCCACTCCCAGCACACAGCCCCCCAATCTGACCCTCACTAAGACCCAGGTGAGGACGGAGCTGAGGAAGATCAAGGTGAGGAAGGCCTCGGGACCGGACGGCATCAGCGCAAAGCTCCTCAAGTCCTGCGCAGACCAGCTGTGTGAGATTGTGGAGCTCATCTTCAAGCTGAGCCTGAAGCTAGGGAGGGTACCACAGTTGTGAAAAACATCTTGTGTGGTACCTGTACCAAAGACTTCCCACCCCAGAGACCTGAACAGCTACAGACCAGTGGCCCTGACATCTCACATGATGAAGACCCTGGAGAGACTGCTCCTTGCTCACGTCTGCCCCCTGGTGGGACCAGCGATGGATCCACTCCAGTTCGCCTACCAGCATCGCATCGAGGTGGAGGATGCAGTGATCTTCCTCCTTCACCGTTCCCTGTACCACCTGGAGAAGCCTGGGAACGCGGCGAGGATCATGTTCTTTGACTTCTCCAGTGCTTTCAGCACCATCCAACCGATGAGCCTGAGGGACAAGCTGCTGTGCGCAGGGGTGGACCAGCACCTGTCATCATGGATCCTGGACTACCTCACAAACCGGCCAAAGTTTGTGAGAACCCGGGATTGTGTGTCCGACACGATCATCGGTAGCACGGGGGCCCCCCAGGGAATGGTTTTGGCTCCCTTCCTGTTCACCCTTTATACTGCGGACTTCTCACACAACACAACACACTGCCATCTACAGAAGTTCTTTGACGACTCTGCGATCGTCGGCCTCATCTCCAACGGAGATGAAGCCGAGTACAGAGGACTTATCCAGGACTTCGTGGACTGGTGCCATCGGAACTGCCTCCAGATCAACGCAAGGAAAACTAAGGAGCTGGTGGTGGACTGCCGCAGGCAAGGACAACCTCTCACAGCACCAGTAAACATCCAGGGAACAGACATTGAGATGGTGACATTCTACAAGTACCTGGGTGTTCATCTGAACAATAAACTAGACTGGTCACACAATACCGATGCACTCTACAAGAAGGGACAGCGCAGGCTGTTCCTACGGAGGAGGCTCAGGTCTTTTGGTGTACAAGGGGTGCTCCTGAAGACAGTCTATGACACGGTGGTGGCATCAGCCATCACTTGTGGAGTGGTCTGCTGGGGCAGTGGCATTACAGCAGCCGATAGGAAGAGACTGAACAAACTGATCAAGAAAGCTAGCTCTGTCCTGGAGCAACGCCTTGACCCAGTAGAGGAGATAGGAGAGAGAAGAATGGTGGCTAAGCTGTTATCTCTGCTGGAGTCCGAGTCCCACCCTATGCAGGACATACTGAACGCACTGAGGGGCTCATTTAGCAGTAGGCTACATCATCCTAGGTGCGCGACCGAGAGGTTTCGCAGGTCCTTCCTACCTACGGCTGTCAGACTTTATAACCTAAGCAGGGCTGCTCGCAGAGATAGCAAAGAAAAATCAAAAAACGTGACGACCTAATAATATTGAATGCAAAAGACGCAACAGACTTACACAAATGGTCCCCTCCAGTATACAATTAGGACAATATCAGTCGCTACGGAGGGTGACAATATGTATGGGTACATATTCATACTATGTAGGATAACTAAATAGACGGTTATGCTGTTTATTGCATCTAGCTACAATGCTCCGCACTGTGTATATATATTCATATATTTATGTGTACATATGCGATGGACTGGCGATCTGTCCAGGGTGTACCCTGCCTCTCGCCCAAAGATGCTGGGATAGGCTCCAGCCTCCCCGCGACCCAAAAAGGATTAAGCGGAAGAAGATGAATGAATGAATATGTATATTCACTGCTCTTATTTTCTTATCTTCTAAATTATTGCTCTGAGTGTTGCTATCCCTGTGCTGTTGCAATCCTGGAATTTCCCCATTGTGTGACTAATAAAGGCTTATCTTATTTATAGCCTATTAATAGCCTATTTTCTAACAATCACCCCAGGTGAAAATCTCACGTACTTTGAAACCTAAATGTTTGCAGATATGCATCCTGCTCTTACTGAATAAATTCCGACAGACCCAAAAACTATTCATACCTTTGCAGAATATTCAAGCTGAGGCTGGCGTCATACAGTGGGGAAAATAAGTATTGAACACATCAACATTTTTCTCATTAAACATATTTCTGATGGAGCCACTGGCCTGAGATTTTCACCAGATATCAGTAACAACCCAAGTAATCCATACATACAAAGAAATCAAGGCAACCATGTTCACAAAACAAGTTATATTTAATAAAGTGGAATGACACAGGGAAGAAATATTGAACACATGAAGAAAAAGAGGTGCAAAAAGGCATAGAAAGCCAAGAAACCAACTGAAATCCATCAGAATTTAGGAAGCCATCCCATCCCCATCAGTGCAAATTAATTTCAGCTGGTAAAGTCCTGACTGATAGCCTTTAAAAAGGTCTGTAAATATCAGCTTGTCATACCACAAAGAACTCATGATGGTGAGAAGCAAAGAGCTCTCTCTAGACCTTTGTAACCTTATTGTTGCAAAACATAATGATGGCATTGGTTACAGGTGCATTTCTAAACTGTTGAATGTTCCAGTGAGCACTCTTGGAGCCATCATTTGGAAGTGGAAAAATCATCATTTTACCATAAACTGACCATGACCAGGAGCTCCTCGCAAGATTTCTGATAGAAGAGTCAAAAGAAGTGTTATCCAAAAGCTAAAGACCACTCCTGGAGAGCTCCAGGAAGACCTGGAGTTAGCAGGTACTGCTGTTTCAAAGAAAACAATAAGCAACACACTGAAGCAACCTGGGCTCTGTGCCTGCTCACCTCGCACAACTCCATTGCTGAAGAAAAAGCATGTTGAAGTTGGTTTAAAGTTTGCTGCACAACATTTGGCAAGCCAGTAAAAGACTGGGAGAATATAGTTTGGTCAGATGAGACCAAAATTGAACTTTCTGGATGCCACAACACACAGCATGTTTGGAGGAGAAATGGCACTGCACATCCCATCATGGTATGGGGGTGTTTTTCAGCACATCCTACAGGCAGACTTCATATAATTGAAGGAAAGATGAATGGACAAATGTACAGAGACATCCTTGATAGGAATCTGTTGCCATATGTCAAGATGATAGATAGATAGACAGACTTTATTGATCCCAAACTGGGAAATTACAGTGTAACAGCAGCATACCAAGCAGCAGTAGATGACCAAAACAACAGAAATACACACAGCATAAAAGAAAAAGGGATTACCCATGGAAGGTAAAACTGCCTAAATAACTTCTAGACAACATAGATTTTTTTTTTTTTATTACTTATTTTGTACCTGTAGGTAGATTTGTTTTGCAGTCTGGTGACAAACCACCAGCTGCCAGTCGCTGCGTGCGCAAGCGCCCCTTAACTCCCTAACCTGCATGTTTTTGGCATGTGGGAGGAAACCGGAGAAATCCCGGAGTAAACCCACGCAAACACGGGGAGAACATGCAAACTCCACACAGATCACTGTTGGCCGGGGGCAGGGATCGAACCCACGATCTCACGGTCCCCGCGATCCCCCGGCCGAGGGTAAAACTGTGCTGCCACAGTGCTAACCACTGCGCCACCGTGCAGCCCCGATGAACAGATGAACAGATGATGACCCGTATAGATACATGAATCGTACTCGCTGTACAATGCATCACTATCAGGCGCAGGGTGCAATGTGAGGTACCAATTAGACTGCAAGATGAAGTATGGCAGCATAGTTATGGCCAGAATTCAACATCAGAGTGAGTTACTGTACAGTGAAATGTCATGTGGCAGGAAAGATTTCCTGTACTTAACCATTTGGCAGTGAAGCTTTAGCAGTCTGCTGGAGAAAGTGCTCCGCTGTCTGTCCAGTGTGTGGTGGAGGGGGTGATCAGGATTGTCCATGATGGATCGCAGTTTGTTTAGTGTCCTCCTTTCCACCACAGTCCCAAAGGTCTCCGGCCTGAGACCAATCACAGAGCCAGCCTTCTTGATAATCTTGTCAAGTCTGTTGGTGTTGCTGGCTCTGATACTGCTACACCAACAGGCAGCAGCAAAGAAGATGGTGCTGGCGACAACGGCCTGGTAGAAAAGCTCCAGCATCCTGTTGCACAAGTTGAAGGATCTCAGCTTCCTCAGAAAGTAGAGTCTGCTCATCCCTTTCCTGTACACAGCATCAGTGTTAGATTTCCAGTCCAGTCCATTGCGCTGCTGAAGATGAAATGAGGGTGGACATTTTAGCAAGACAATGATCCCAAACACATAGCCAAGGAAAATCTCAACTGGCTCCAGTGAAGGAAAATAAAGCTGCTAGAATGGCCCAGTCACCTGACCTGAATCTAACTGAAAATTTGTGGAATGAACTGAAGATCAGAGTTCAAAGAAGACACTCACGGAACTTTCAATATTTGAAGACAGTTTGTGTGGAAGAATGGGCTAAAATCAGTCCTGAGCAATGCGTGCGCCTAGTTTCTCCATACAGGAGGCGTCTGGAAGCTGTTATTACCAACAAAGGCTTTTCTACTAAATATTAAATGAATTTCACCAACTGTGTTCAATACTTATTCCCTGTGTGATTCCACTTTCCATCCATTCATCTTCTACTGCTTCTCCGGAGGTCTGGGTCACAGAGGCAGCAGTTCAAGCAGAGAAGCCCAGACTTCCCTCTCCCCAGCCACCTGCTCCAGCTCTTCAGAGAGTATACCAAGGCATTCCCAGACCAGCTGGAAGACATAGTCTCTCCAGCAAGTCCTGGGTCTGCCCCGGGGTCTCCTACCAGTGGGACGTGCCTGAAACACCTCAAGTGGGAAGCGTCCAGGAGGCATCCTGATCGGATGCCCATACCACCTCAACTGGCTCCTTTCAATGTGGAGGAGCAGCGGTTCTACTCTGAGCCTTTCCCGGGTGACTGAGATTTTCACCCTATCTCTGAGGGTGAGTCCAGCAATCCTATGAAGAAAGCTCATTTCAGCTGCTTGTATCTGCAATCTCATTCTTTCGGTCATTACCCAAAGCTCATGACCATAGGTGAGGGTAGGAACATAGATTGACTGGTAAATCAACAGCTTTGCCTTAGAGCTCAGCTCTCTCTTCACCACAACAGACCGGTACAATGTCTGCATCACTGCAGAGGCTGCTCTGATCCGTCTGTCAGTCTCTCACTCCATTCTCCCCTCACTCGTGAATAAGACCCCAAGATACTTAAACTCCTCCACTTGGGGCAGGAGCCTGTCCCCAACCCTGAGAGGGCAATCCACCTTTTTCCAGCTGAGGACCATGGACTCGGACTTGGAGGTACTGATTCTCATCCCAGCTGCTTCACACTCAGCAGCAAACTGTCCCAGTAAGAGCTGTAGGTCATTGCTGGATGAAGCCAGCAGGACAACATCATCTGCAAACAACAGAGATGAGATCCTGTGGTCACCAACCATGACACCCTCCGTTCCCTGGCTGCGCCTAGAAATCCTGTCCATAAAAATTATGAACAGGATCAGTGACAAAAGGCAGCCCTGGTGGAGTCCAACTCTCACTGGGAATGAGTCCAACTGAGTGTTGGCAATACGAACCAAGCTCTCACAACGGTCGTACAGAGACCAAATAGCTCGAAACAACAAGCCCGATACCCCATACTCCAGAAGCACCCCCCACAAAGAAACACGAGGGACACGGTCAAATGCCTTCTCCAAGTCCACAAAACATATGTAAACTGGTTGGGCAAATTCCCACAAACCCTCGAGAATTCCCGAGAGGGTAAAGAGCTGGTCCGATGTGCCATGGCCAGGACAAAAACCACACTGCTCCTCCTGAATCCGAGGTTCAACCAACGGCTGGTCTCTCCTCTCCAGTACCTTGGCATAGACCTTCCCAGGCAGGCTGAGGAGTGTGATCCCTCTAAAGTTGGAGCACACCCTCCAGTCCCCTTTTTTGAAGAGAGGAACCATCATCTCGGTTTGCCATGCCAAAGGCACTGCCCCGGACCTCCACGCAATGTTGCAGAGGCATGTCAACCATGACAGCCCTACAACATCCAGGGCCTTGAGGTACTCAGGGCAAATCTCGTCCACCCTCGGGGCCCGACCACCAAAGAGATTTTTCACCACCTTGGCGCCCTCAGCTCCTGTGATAGGCAAGTCGTCCCCCTCGTCCACAAACCTTGCTTCCTCTGTGGAAGGCATATCAGTGGGATTGAGGAGATCCTCAAAGTATTCCTTCTACCGCTCGACGATATCCCCAGTTGAAGTCAGCAGCGCCCCATCCGCACCATACACAGTGTGTACAGGGAACTGCTTCCCCCTCCTGAGGCACCGGACACTTTGCCAGAATCTCTTCAAAGCCGACCGAAAGTCTTGTTCCATGGCCTCACCGAACTCCTCCCATACCAAAGTTTTTGCTTCAGCAACCACCCAAGCTGCACTCCACTTGGCCTGCCGGTACACCACAGCTGCTTCGGGAGTCCCACAAGCCAACCAAGCTTGACAGGACTCCTTCAGCTTAATGGCCTCCCTCACCACTGGTGTCCACCACTTGGTTCGGGGATTGCCACCACGAGATGCCCCAACAACCTTGTGGCCGCAGCTCTGGGCAGCCACTTCAACAATGGAGGTGGAGAACATGGCCCATTCAGACTCCATGTCTCCAGATTCCCTTGGAATGTGGTTGAAGTTCTTCCTGAGGTGGGAGTTGAAGACCTCCCAGACAGGAGCCTCAGCCAGACGTTCCCAGCACACCCTCACTATACGTTTGGGTCGACCAGGTCTGAATAGCATCCTCCCCTGCCATCGGATCCAACTCACCACCAGGTGGTGATCAGTTGACAGCTCTGCGCCTCTCTTTACCCGAGTGTCCAAGACATACAGTCGCAGGTCTGATGACACGATAATAAAATCAATCATCGACCTGCAACCTAGGGTGTCCTGGTGCCAGGTGCACATATGGACACCCTTATGCTTGAACATGGTGTTTGTTATGGACAAACTGTGGTTAGCACAGAAGTCCAATAACTGAACACCACTTGGGTTCAGATCGGGCAGGCCGTTCCTCCCAGTCATCCCCCTCCAGGTTTCACTGTCATTGCCCACATGCACATTGAAGTCCCCTAGAAGGACAATGGAGTCTCCAAGAGGAGTACCCTCCAGCACCCCAGTCAGAGACTCCAAAAAGGGTGGGTACTCTGAACCATCATTTGGTGCATAGGCACAAATGATGGTCGGGACCCATTTCCCAACCCGAAGGCGCAGGGAAACAACCCTTTCGTCCACCGGGGAAAACTCCAGTATAGAGGCAGCAAGGTGGGGGGATACAAGAATACCCACCCCTGCTTGTCGCCTCTTGCCTGGGGCAACTCCAGAGTAGGCCAAGCTCCAGCCCCTCTCCAGGAGACTGGTTCCGGAACCGGAGCTGTGTATTGAGGTAAGGCCGACTATATCTAGCCGGTATCTCTCAACTTCATACACCAGCTCAGGCTCCTTCCGTACCAGAGAGGTGACATTCCACATCCCAAAAGCCAAACGATCCAATAGACTCTCATGATGAACACTAGAACAGGGATCCAGTGTACCCCGCCCGGTATGGGGTTACCGGGGCCCCACCCTGGAGCAAGGCCTGGGGCTCGATGGCTAGCATCTGGTGGCCGGGTTTCTGCCCATGGGACCCAGCCGGGCTCAGTCCGAAGGAGTTACATGGGTCCGCCCTCCAGTGGGCTCACCACCTGCAGGAGGGACCATGGGGGTCCAGTGCTGTGTGGATCAGGTGGCGGTCAAAGGCGGAGACCTTGGCGGTCTGATCCCAGACTTCATTCCACTTTATTAAATATAACTTGTTTTGTGAACACAGTTGTCTTGATTCCTTTGTATGTATGAATTACTTGGGTTGTTACTGATATCTGGTGAAAATCTCAGGTCAATGGCTCCATCAGAAATATATTTAATGAGAAAAATGTTGTGTTCAATACTTATTTTCCCCGCTGTATATCATTATGAAATGTTAAGGTGTGTGTTACCTGTAGAAGAGCTGCAGCAGCCTCCTGTCCCCTCACCTTCCCTGTTGTTGGGATGGGGAGGGCCTGGGGTGATGTAATCTGATGTTTCATTCAATTACACTCAGAAGTTTGACTTTATATTGGAATTAGTACGGTAAAACAAAGTTTGACACCAAAGGCTTCGTCTGTGGCTCTTTTAACCAACTAAAATGTCCTTTAATAAATTAAGTAGCATCTATTTCCATTTTTTAATTTGTCACCTAATCATTTCAAGTCCACTTTTACGCTTTTATTTGCCCTTTTTTCATCCAATACTTCTGTGGCCACAAATCTTCTTCCACACTAAACTCAGCTCTGAAAGGGGCTGGTGCACACTGGGAAAGAAGGGGTGGGGGTGTTAGGGGTGCTTTAAGAAATTTAATTGGGCAGTCAAGTGTCAGTAATGAAAATAAAGAATGGGCTGCTGTCAGTACTTCAAAGGCTGGTGTGCAGCGGCCTTTGAGGCCATGGTTACATAATTATATTGATGATGACTCGCCAGCCCACACGTGCATTGGCAAATGGCCAGTCCAGCCCTGTGTGACACCACCTTTTGCAGCAATCACTGCTCATGAGCAATCTTAATTAATAGCACAGGTGCCTTCAAGCTATTCATCAGCCATTCAGCCCATTTAAGGGGGGTGGGGGCATGCTGCTGTGTAGTTTGTTATCATTGTGTGCACAGCACTAACGTGGACCAGAGAAAATAAAGGAGAGAGCTGTCTGAGGAGCTCGGAAAGAAGATTCTAGATAACTGTGTTAAAGATAAACTATAAGACCATCTCTAAGTAGCTTCATGTTGCTGTGACCACAGCTGCCAATATTATTAAAAGAGTAAGATTCATGAGACTGTAGCCAGCCTCCCAGGCCATCGGTGCAAGGGGAAATGCAACCCCAGGTTGACCAGAAGAATAGTGTGTATTGTAGAAAATGAGCCAAGGAAACCATCCAAAATCATTGAAGCTGAACTCTAAAGTCAAGGTACACTACCGTTCAAAAATTTGGGGTCACTTAGAAATTTCCTTATTTTTGAAAGAAAAGCACTTTTTTTCAATGAAGATAACTTTAAACTAATCAGAAATACACTCTATACATTGCTAATGTGGTAAATGACTATTCTAGCTGCAAATGTCTGGTTTTTGGTGCAATATCTACATAGGTGTATAGAGGCCCATTTCCAGCAACTATCACTCCAGTGTTCTAATGGTACAATGTGTTTGCTCATTGCATTAGAAGGCTAATGGATGATTAGAAAACCCTTGTGCAATCATGTTAGGTCTGCAATGCTGTAATTGCTGCAAATGGAGGATTCTTTGACGAAAGCCAAGATTGAAGGAAAAAATTATTATTTCAAATACAAATCATTATTTCTAACCTTGTCAATGTCTTGACTATATTTTCTATTCATTTTACAACTCATGGTGGTAAATAAGTGTGACTTTTCATGGAAAACACAAAATAATTGTCTGGGTGACCCCAAACGTTTGAATGGTAGTGTATATCACTTTCTGATTACACTATGGCTCGCATTTTGAACAATAATAGGCTCCATGGAAGAAGACCAGAAGGCTTCCACTAGTGGCAGAAAAACACAAAAAAGCTAGCCAAAATGCATGCTGACAAACATCAAAGTTTGTGGGAGAATGTTCATTGGACTGATGAGACAAAACTGGAGCTTTTTGGCCAGTCACATCAGCTCTGTGTCTACAGAGGGAAAATTAAGCTTTAAAAGAACATCATACAGTCTAATAAATTCTGCCAGCTGATGATTTTTGATCCCTTGGGCTGAAAAAGGAGTCATGTTACAAACTAAACTTAGTTAAAATATATTAGTTTATTTCAGATCAACATTAAATCATTCCTTTTGTTAAAACACCATATGTGCAGTGGTGTGAAAAAGTGTTTGCCCCCTTCCTGATTTCTTATTTTTTTTGGATGTTTGTCACACTTAAATGTTTCAGCTCATCAAACAAATTTAAATATTAGACAAAGATAACACAAGTCAACACAAAATGCAGTTTTTAATTGAAGGTGTTTATTATTAAGGGTAAAAAAAAATCCAAACCCACATGGCCCTGTGTGAAAAAGTGATTGCCTCCCCTGTTAAAACATAAATTAACTGTGGTTTATCACATCTTTGGAAAGCTGAATTCAATTTGCTAGCCATTTCTAAAGCTTTGGGACTCCAGCGAACCACAGTGAGAGCCATTATCCACAAATGGCAAAAACATGAAACAGTGGTGAACCTTCCCAGGAGTGGCCGGCCGACCAAAATTACCCCAAGAGCGCAGCGTCGACTCATCTGAGAGGTCACAAAAGACCCCACAACAACATCCAAAGAACTGCAGGCCTCACTTGCCTCAGTTAAGGTCACTGTTCATGACTCCACCATAAGAAAGAGACGGGGCAAAAATGACTAAGACGAAAACCACTGCTGAGCAGAAAGAACATAAAGGATTGTCTCAGTTTTGCCAGAAAACATCTCGATGATCCCCAAGACTTTTGGGAAAATACTCTGTGGACTGACGAGACAAAAGTTGAACTTTTTGGAAGGTGTGTGTCCCATTACATCCGGTGTAAAAGTAACAGCATTTGAGAAAAGGAACAGCATATCAGCAGTAAAATATGGTGGTGGTAGTGTGATGGTCTGGGGCTGTTTTGCTGCTTCAGGACCTGGAAGACTTGCTGTTGTAAATGGAACCATGAATTCTGCTGTCTACCAGAAAATCCTGAAGGAGAATGTCCAGCCATCTGTTCGTGACCTCAAGCTGAAGCGCACTTGTGTTTTGCAGCAGGACAATGATCCAAAACACACCAGCAAGTCCACCTCTGAATGGCTTAAGAAAAACAAAATGAAGACTTTGAGTGGCTTAGTCAAAGTCCTGACCTGAATCCGACTGAGATGCTGTGGCATGACCTTAAAAAGGTGGTTCATGCTCGAAAACCCTCCAATGTGGCTGAATTAAAACAATTCTGCAAAGATGAGTGGGCTAAAATTCCTCCACAGAGCTGTAAAAGACTCATTGCCAGTTATCGCAAACACTTGATTGCAGTTGTTGCTGCTAAGGGTGGCCCAGCCAGTTATTCGGTTTAGGGGGCAATCACTTTTTCACACAGGGCCATGTAGGTTTGGATTTTTTTTTTTACCCTTAATCATAAACACCTTCATTAAAAAACTGCATTTTGTGTTTACTTGTGTTATCTTTGTCGAATATTTAAATTTGTTTGATGATCTGAAACATTTAAGTGTGACAAACATACAAAAAAAGGAGAAATCAGGAAGGGGCAAACACTTTTTCACACCACCGTATCTCTATTTTACTCTGTAATGATAAAATATAAACAGTTTCACAAAAAATAGTTGAAAAATATTTCATCGCTATCCTATGAAAAGGCAATCAGCTTATCATTTCTAGGTTTCTTTCTGTCATGTCCCTTTCACTCCAGTCACCACATTCTTCTTCTATTTACAACATATGGCATGAAGACAGTTTAAGTTGATTACTGTGTTTGTGGTCAAACCAGCTGAGAACATTTTCTTGAAGGAAAAGGGTCATATTGGTGGGATTTGCACAAAATATTTTGCATACTAAAACAAAAAAAAAGAGAGATTCAAAGTACTCTACTACGTTGGCTTTTGGCGAATATGATGTGATTATTAAGAACACATAAAGCAAACACAAAAACAGAACACAGAGTTCCTCTCTAGACATATGGTACAATCAAAATATGACACTGAATGATAATGCAGAAGCTTTTTTTTTTTTTTTAAACCAAATACTGACATTATATTAACAACATCCAAAGAAAGTGCAGGATTTCTGTAGGACATTAAGAAGAACTAAAATCTATTAAATAAGGTTTGCAAAACTTAAAGCAGCACAATGTAACTTTCTTGTTCTGTGTAGGAACACTGAAAAGACTACAACTATGGTGACTTTGACCTGAGTCCCAACAGCCAGTCACAGGGTGCTTAGTTGTTTGTGGTTGCATTTATGCCTTGTGAATGGCTATTAGGGACTAAGGTCATAGTCGTCATAGTTGTAGCTCTTTCAGTGTTCCTACCAAGAACAGAGCTGGTTGCTGGTGATGCAGACCCACTCAGGCTATGGGGAAAGTGACACTCCCCAAAGCATAGGATACTGTACCATCAAAATAATTTTGGAAGATTATTTTAAGGTGAGAATCTTACACTGTGTTGCTTTAAAGACATTAGAATCCATGGAATTTAATTCCCATGAGTACTGATTTCTTTTTCGTATGTGCTGTATCAGATATGTCAGTCAGATGATGTTCACATTAGCAGGCTGAACAGACTCAAATCCACGTTTATACCCTTATGTGATAAAGATTTTATTTTTAACCCAGCTACCTGGGGTGAACAAGCCAGTGGACTCTTAGTGCCGGTCCCAAGCCCAGCTAAATGGGGAGGGTTGCATCAGGAATGGCGTCTGGTGTAAAATCTCTGCCAAATCAAACAGGTCATCACAAATGAGAGAGGCTGGTGTAGCAGTAATGCTGCAAGGAGTAGAGGTAATGAAGGTAGATGAGTTTAAATACCTGGGGTCAACCATCTAAAGCAATGGACAGTGCAAAGAGGGTTAGAAACGAGAGTGAAGGCAGGATAGAGTGGGTGGAGGAGAGTGTCGGGTGATTTGTGACAAAAGGATAGCAGCTAGAGTGAAACAGAAGATTTACAAGACAGTAGTGAGACCTGCTATGGTGTATGGTTAGGAGATGGTGGCACTGACAAATAGACAAGAGGCGGAGCTGGAGGTGGCAGAGTTGAAGCTTCTCACTGGGAGTGACTAGGAGGGACAGGATTAGAAATGAGTATATCAGAGGGACAGTTCTGGTTGAGCAGTTTAGAGACGAAGTAAGAGAGGCAAGGCTGAGATGGTTTAGACATGTGCAGAGGAGGGACAGTGGATACACTGGACAAAGGATGTTGAAGATGAAGCTGGCAGGCAGAAGGAAAAGAGGAAGACTCACGGATGTAGTCAAGGAGGACGTGGAGAGAACTGGTGTTACAGAGGAAGATACAAGGGATAGGCTGAGATGGAGGCAGTGATCCGCTGTGGCAACCCCTAAAGGAAGCAGCTGAAAGAAGAAGACGCAACAAAGACTTCATTTTTATTTTGTTTTTTAAGGAGGGGGGCTGTCTGAACATAACTCTGATCTAAAACCTGATCTTTAGGAAAGGACCTGAGTCACTTAAGTCCTAGATCAGATATTTATATCCAATACTTGATTGTGCAACTTGATTGAGAATGATCAGATCAGAATTCATTTGCCTTTTTACCTATGAGCGGATGTACGGCACTAATGTTATCAGTCAGCACTGTTGTTAGCATCAGTGCTACTAGTTTCTGTTAAAGCAGCACCCAGTTCCAGTGTCTGGCTTTCTTCCTTCTTCTGAACCGCAACACACACAACCGCTTAACTGACTGCACTCACTCAGAGCAAAGTCACAAGTATACCTTTAACAAGAACGGCACAATTTTTCTCAATTTAAAGCAAATCAGTGGTCACACAAGTATGAGGCGTTTCGTTGTACTTGATGATACAATGCCAAACTGATGTCACATGTGTGCCGTTTTGTATTGATGCATTTGTACATGCTGTTTCAGAATCACTAATTAGAAATGTGAATTGTCATGATATGCAAATTCAATCTGACCCCCCCCCCCCCCCAAAAAAAAGAAGCATCAGAATTTAGCACTTGTAATGTTAAGGTAGCCTCAGCTGCTGTGATCTTAAAACATTTGAGTATCAGAGAAGATCAAACATGATTTTGGAGTGATAAAACAGATTTTCCATGCTCTTAATTCCGTGTGGGCTCACGTGAGGCAACAGTCAAAACATGTCAAAGGTATGAGACAGCCCTTTGTCTTGTCTTAATAGAAGAACAATATCGGTTTTATCATTAAGAAGACAAAATGAACCTGTTTGAGATACTATCTGTTTCAAGAAAACTACTGAGTGAGGCAGTCACATTCCCAACAAGAGCTGCCTTTCCTCTAAAATTATTAATGTCTCACTGCAACGAGTTTGGAGTCTGATGGTCACCACAGCCACAGATTGATATGTACACTTAGTACTGGTTTCAGTTCACGTTCAGTACATGTCCCTGTATATCTCCTGCAGGAGCGGGTGCAGGGAAGTGTCCTCCGTTGTCCTGATTTTCTGCACCAGCTGCGCATGCTCGGTGACCAGCTCCCGGAGGTCGGCCAGCTTCTGCAGCAGTCTGGGGAAGAGGAAGGTGTCATCTGGGTGGTTGGCCACCAGGTGGAGTCGCAGGGCTTGGACGATGCTTTCCTGCAGCTGCTCCACAAGAGGGACATCCACCAGGCCCGGACGGTCTGAGGGGGACAGTGAAGAGAGACAATTCTGCTTTTAACACAGAATAAATCAGTTATGGGTCCACACGTTTTTAACAAAGCAGCAAGAGACAGAAGGATCGAAATCAGCTGCTGTAGCATCACCTAGTTGCTTTTCATTTTCTGCCAGTTGGTGCTATGTTTGTCGAGTCTTTGGAGAGAACGTCTGTAACCTCAGAGACCTGGGATCAAATCATGAAAATCTACAGTTTTCCTCAAGTCCCACTATCATTGTCAATAAAGTACATTTTTTGGCATTTTAGTAAAAATAGTCTTTCAGGTATTTATATAGTGCCATCTAAATCAAAATCACAAAAATATAAAAAAAAAATAAGTTAAAGGCAGAATGTATAATCTCTTCACAAAAGAAGACACAGGCAGCCTCTTGTAGTCGGCTGTTGGTGGAATTCTGGATTGTCCAGCATGGGACAGCAATAAACTTTCTCTCATATCTTGAAAACAAAACAGCAAAAAAGAAAAAAGAAACAAGCTGCTTGCTTGCTGAATCTGTTTTGATTTGACGTTAGTAACTGCTAGCTTAAAGGCCAAATGTCACGTAACAGGGTACTTTAAATGTCTTGAAACTAGATATAAAAGGGAACCGATCCGTTCGGGTCTTGGTGCATATGCTTCAGTAACGCCGGAATATTCGTTAATTTAAAACTGCCGCGCTTGGCCTGACGTTCCTACTCACGGCCCCTGGAATCTCCTGGGGAAGAAGGCGGAAGTGACGAAATAGATTGTACCCTAGTTTGACGCTTGGGGTATTTCAATTGATTGTTTATATGGAGACTAGAAGATTGAAGTGAGCAACAAGAAAGAAAAAATTGGATATTTCACCCATACCTTAAAACGGGACTATCAGGGACAGCTGGGTAATAAGGGACATTTCTCTCGGAAATGTTTTCATACCTGTCAAGTGAGACGTTTTCGCCGTATTTTAATACCGTAAAACGCGGCTATAAGGGACGGCGGAGTAATAAGGGACACTTTTCTGGGAAATGTTTTAAATGTAATTCGTGTTGTTATTGTCAAATATTTTAAGGATTCATGGATATTTGACAATAACAACACAACTCAGCGTCCGGCGCAAAATAAAAAAAAGCAGAATTCTGTATTTGTAAGGCAATTCCTCTCTGTTCGGCAGCCGCAGCACAGCTGAAAGTGTTAAACCATTATCCTAATGACTTCTCATTGCAGTGATAATAGCTCCCGCTGAGCGATCTGCCCGCCGCGGCCATCAGACTAATGATTGAGTCCACACTTCTCAATGTAGTGATAATAGCTCCCGCTGAGCGATCTGCCCGCCGCGGCCATCAGACTAATGATTGAGTCCACACTTCTCAATGTAGTGCGAATAGCTCAGGCTGAGCCATCTGCCAGCACCCTAGCTGTGGGGGATCACACACACGACGTGCTCCTCAACACACTCAATTTTTTTTCCCGTATATTTTTCTTTTGGGCGTACAGAAATGGCAATACGCCCGTTTTTGCTAAAATTGCATTTTCCCCGTATTTTCCTTAAAATATTTGACAATAACAACACGAATTACATTTAAAACATTTCCCAGAAAAGTGTCCCTTTTTACTCTGCCGTCCCTTATAGCCGCGTTTTACGGTATTAAAATACGGCGAAAACGTCTCACTTGACAGGTATGAAAACATTTCCCAGAGAAATGTCCATTATTACTCCGCCGTCCCTTATAGCCGCGTTTTACGGTATTAAAATACGGCGAAAACGTCTCACTTGACGGGTATGAAAACATTTCCCAGAGAAATGTCCATTATTACTCCGCCGTCCCTTATAGCCGCGTTTTACGGTATTAAAATACAGCGAAAACGTCTCACTTGACAGGTATGCGCCTCCATTTTCATATTGATCTGGTCAATTTCTTGACAGCAGCGGCTCTCCTCCACTGTAATAATAATGGCTTCCGAAAAATCAATATTTATGGGGCGCCCTGGACAGACCCCCTTCGGCTTCCCAATTCTGGAGGCGATTAATGTCCAGTTCAATGACATTTTCCACTGGTTCTGCTCTCTGGTCATCGTCGGAACTGTTGTCATCAGACAAAGCATCTGATTCCGTCTTGGACGGCTCGAACCTGTAAGGTTCTATGCCTCTGTCACTGTCTGAACCACTGACAAAAAAAAGACAAAAAAAAAAAAGACAAAACTAAACTAATTTGTTCACAATCGCTGTCACTTTCCGTCATGATTGTCCAATGTTGATAAGTGTGAATGTGGATAGGCAGGGCAGCCAGGGTACAACTTGTGACGTCAAAAACATGGGCGTGGTCTGGACTGGCTGTCACAAGCCAGCGAGCAAGGTGGGGCCTTCACCTGGTGTATTTTGTGCAATTATGTAAATACAGGTGGGTGATATGGTCTCCGGTATGAATATTTGGTTTAAGCTATGTGTATTTTATCTAAATTCGTTGTCATTTAGAAAAAAAAATTACGTGGCATTTGGCCTTTAAATGTATTTAAAGAATTACACCTGAAATTTAAATGTAACAAAGTACAAATATGACGCTCTGCCAAAAATCGAGGGCTTTTTTCTTGTTAACATGTCGGTAACTTGTTTTTTGTGTCATGTCTCTGGTTTTTTTTTGTTTTGAAGTTTCAGTTAATCCTCCCCCCAAAAAAGGCCAAGTTTAGACAGAGCGTTTTCGGTGCCGTAACTCTAGCAGGTCCGTAGTGTTGAGCCAATCAGGGCGCTGCAGCCTAACCAAAGTTCGCAGAACCTGGCATTTGAAGAAGGAAAAATGAAAATATTTTGATATGAAACTGTAAGGCAATGAAAGGTTTTTTGTAGAAAAAGTGCATAAGATACCATTTTAGACAATGGAGATTTGTTTTTCTAGGGGATTTATATATCCACTGGAGTGCATCTTTAACACTGCAAAAAGTGAAATCTAAGTGAAATAAATATCTTAAATCAAGGCTGTACATTCTTATTTTGTCTGGCAATTTCGTTCTTCTGGCCATGATATTTTCACTAAGAAAATTCAGCTTGCTTTAATACAGTTTTTACTTGTTTCAAGCAACTTGATAAGCAAAATTATCTTGCTTTGTTAGCAGATAATTTTATCTAAAAGTCCCACTTACTCAAACATGGTGTGTTTGTGGGTTTTGACTTTCTAAAATGCTTTCTTTGGTCATATGACCATAGTAAAAATATTAAAATCTCTCTTCACTTAGAAATAATTTAACATTCTTGCAGAATGGCCAGAAACTTGTTTTTGTTGTTACAGGATATTTTTCCTGCATCACTCACAAATGATCCGGTCTTCAGGTACAACCAATAACCATGCTGTGATGATTCAGTGGCCACCCAGAGTTGTTGAGCCCAAAGTGGTAGCTCCAGAGCTAACAGTGCTACTATGAAGTTTGCTTACTAAGCATGGTTTATATCAGGGGTGTCCAATCATGTGCCATGGAGGCCCAAGACCCTGCAGGTTTGCTCTTCTACCCAGTCTCTTCAGCAGGTGTTCTCACTTATCAGCAATCAGTGGGAAGAAATTCAGTGAAACCTGCAGTTGAAGACACTGGTTGGAGGTAAAGCCTGCAGGGTCTTGGCCCTCCATGACACATGATTGGACACCCCTGGTTTATATCATCATTTTTAAAAATTCCAGCTACCCTGGTAGACATCTGTGTTCAAACCTGGTTCACTAATCCACAGTTGATAATATATCAACCAAAGACCATTTTTATATGATCTTTGAACCAAAGACCATATAAAAATGGTACATTACACCTTCTAGCTTGTCGATCAGCATAATAGAATGGGGAAAGGAAAGTTAACGCACAGAGCCACCAGAAGGACCGACCCCCCACTGTAGCTTTCACTACTTACAGTAGCTGTGTGGCCTAGGGTCTGTGAAACAGAGAGAAGCACCGCCCCACACACCACATGTTGTGGAATGGGATCAACATAACTGATAATATGTCTAAAGTCGTTCTGACTTATTTTGTTATATTTTTGCTGTGACAATTCATTGAACCATTAGCATTCGCGTGGTGGTGGTTCGTGGTGGTGGTTCGCGTGGTGGTTGGCTTGCCTGGCGTTACCTTAACTATTGATCCATCCGGTTTTGATCACTGTTTCCTATAAATTCTATTCACCTCCACTGGAATCCTTGTTCATCAACCAAATACATATACATCTTTCTTTGACAAGACAGTAGTGAGACCTGCTATGATGTATGGTTTGGAGATGGTGGCACTGACAAAAAGACAGGAAATGGAGCTGGAGGTGGCAGAGTTGAAGATGCTAAGATTTTCTGTGGGAGTGACAAGGAAGGACAAGATTAGAAATGAGTATATCAGAGGGACAGCTCAGGTTGAGCAGTTTGGAGACAAAGTAAGAGAGGCACGGCTGAGATGGTTTGGACATGTGCAGAGGAGGGTCAGTGGATGTATTGGACAAAGGATGTTGAAGATGGAGCTGCCAGGCAGGAGGAAAAGAGGAAGATCACACAGAAGATTCATGGATGTAGTGAAGGAGAACATGGAGAGGGTTGGTGTTACAGAGGAAGATGCAAAGGACAGGGGGAGATGGAGGCAGATGATCCGCTGTGGCGACCCCTAAAGGGAAAAGCCAAAAGAAGAAGAAGAAGATACATCTTTCTTTGACGTGATTTCAGCTTATTTTACTATTGTTCATAATACTTTTACGGGGCTGAAAGGTGACTAGCAGCTATTAGCAGTTTCTCATTCACTCCTCTGAAAATGTTTCTGTGCTTAGTGTACTCCAGGGACGGGTCATGTCCTATCAACCACTGAAACCACACACAAGCTCTATGTCATTCATTCATTAAGATGAATTTACATTAGTTGCCTAAGGCTCAATACTCGAGTTAGGACCTATCAAGCTAACATTAGCAATAGTGATAAAAGAGGGAAAGCAGAGTTAACTGTGGCTCTTGGGCATTTAAAGAGACATGCACTGAAATGAGCTGTTCTAAGGAAGGCTGCAAGGCAATTTGGCCAAAGTATGACACAAACATTTAATTAAGACCTGTGGGAACTGTCAACATGTGGAAAAAGTTACTGCACTCTTTTTTTTTTTTTTTTGGTGGGGGGGGGGGGTTAAAATAAGCCAAAAAAAAGTTGTCTGGCTATACTATAGATACAGTAATTTTACTTAAAATAAGAACTGTTAATGGAAAATTGAAAGTTTGTGGGTAATAGACCTATGTCAATACAAAAAAAACAGTATCTAGTGCAGATAAAGTATGTAACAAACTGAAATGTGCAGAAACATACACACACAGATGTGGGGACAAGGTGATCACAATCCATCCCGTCTGGGCTTTAATGCAGTTACCTCCACAGCAGATAATAGCTGCCACAAAAAGAGCCAGGTCGCTGTCGTCCAGCTCCAGAGAGTTGAAGCGAGTGGCGAACTGGAACTTGGGCTCCATCATGTCACTGAACGGCCGCCGCAGGCTCTTTAGGAACTCACGAGTGATGAAGCCTCCCCCGTGAGCCACCAAAAGACCGTCTTTGTTCATGCAAGAAGCCAGGAGGGTGAAGAAGGCTTCGTAAACGCCGTACTTCAAGAGAGTGACCTGAAAGTGGGTAAGAAACCAATAGAATGACTCATCCTGCTTTATTTGAGTTTACTAAATACTTTTTTCTGTAATTTTCATATGGCTGGTGATTTTAAACCAAGGGTCTGTAACTTCTACTATGGAACAATCTATTTAGAGCCATTTTTGATCAAGAAAATCTTCAAAGCATATTTCAGCCTTTAAAATGAACTGTGATAACTGTGATTTTTTTGAAAATGTGTAATTTTTTGCTAAATTTTGGATTTTTTTCATGCATACAGTATTTGTGATGTTTTTTTCTTGTAAATAATTTATTTTGTTTTAATCTCGTCAGTTTTAATTTTTTTTTTGTTTAAATTTGTGGTTTTCTTTTTACTTATAAACTTGACAGTTTTCTCATAAATTTTAGTCTTTTCTTGTAAATTTGTTACTTTGCATCTCATCATTTTTAAATTAATTTTTTCTTGTAAATTTGTGTTTTTTTCTACTAAATCAAAAATCTTACAATTTATTTCATCAAATGTCCAACTTTTCTCTTCTAAATTGGTGATAAACTTTTTTCCTCTAAATTTGTGAGGTTTTTCTCTTAAATTTGACTTTTTTGTATGAAATTGTGACTTTTTAATCATAATTTTCCAACTTTTTTCTAGTAAATTTATAAGAGTTTTCCTGTTATTTTGAAGCTTTTATCATCAATTTACTTTCTCGTGATTTTTTCAGTCACTTTACAGCTACAACAGTTTTTTTAAGCAACATATAACCACTTCATTTTGTTTTATTCATTCATTCATTCATGGAGGGCAGCGAGTGCACATTCAACTTGATAAAGCTGCCAGTTGTGTGGTGTCACACTGGAGACCTTACAAACATGTCTTACTGCCTAAAGAGCCACAAGTTGAAGACCCCTGTTCAAAGCCCACCTGATCATTTAAATCCAGGCTCTGGAAACCCGGCACAGCCTTGGCGAACTCCGTCAGCTCCGTGACCGTCTCCACCGAGGTGCTCTGGCAGCAGTGGAAGAGCCGGGCCTCGGCCTCCCTCTGCTGCAGCTTCTCAAACTCCCCTGAGGGAATCACCGGCCCGGCTCGAATTGTGTCGTCACCCTTTGAATAGTCACCATTCACCATGTGGGTCGCTAATGTCTTCTCTGCCAGCTGAAATGTTTCCATGTCGTGAATAATGAAAGGCTGCTGGGAAACAGAAAGGAGGTGATCTAAAGTCTTAAAATAGAGCAAGGTGAAACTTTATTTATTACAACTTCATTTCTTTTTTCCTTTACCAGCTTGTTTGTTTTCCCAGTGAGTATGAGCCGTGCTTTGGCCTTGTTCATGTTGAAGTTCTTTATGTAGGCTTCGTGGATCTGCCTGACCAGGCTCCTGTGGTCCGGCTTTAAGGGGCTTTCCACTTCTTTCTCCACCATCTTTTTTTCCTCCTTGAGCTTCAGCTTCTCTGCATGAGGCATCCGACCAAATCTGATGGCTGGTGCACAAAACACGTATCATCAGAAATTATAAAGCTTCACTCAGAGACATCGGACACGTGTCCAAACCAACAAGCAATCGAGCACAACTGATCCAGTGCTTTCTGTTCTTCTGAGGCATGTCATCCTCCTAAGGCTGCAGTGGGAGGCTGTCATAACAAACCCGGTGACCTTCGGTGTCCGGTGCAGGTGACAGGCCACATGTCAATGCAAAGCATGTTAAACTGCAGCTAAAACACATGACACAAGCTTAAGGCAATATCTCTGCAAGTTCCTTCACAATTTTTGAAAGAGTCTCGATTACACTTACTCAGCGGTTTGCAGCTCTGGAGCCAGCCACATGTGCAGTGGTATGCAAAAATCTGTCCACGCCTTAACAAATAAAGTATCATTTAACTGAAAAGATGTAAACACACTCTCTGTATTACATGGAAAAAAATACGACATTACCACCAACTATTAAGAAAAAGTTAAATAACTAGAAAAGCATTCAGAGAGTGCATACCTCTGCCAAAGCTCCTTCCGTCCCTCATGGATCACCTCCAAAATGTAATGGGTTTGTGTGTAGTGTGGTGTACCAATATGGTGTTGGGTACACCCGGGGTGTAGTGGGGGTGACGGCCCCACCTTTCCGGTTCCGCCATCACTCCGAGGTATAAAAGGGCAGACACGGAAGAGCACGGTCTCTGTGACCGTCGATCCCTTGGCCTGTATGGAGCACCTGTATCATTGTGGTTCTATTAATAAAGTTACATTCAACGGTACCTCCAGCCTGGTTCTTTATAACCCGTGTTATGGGCATAACATTTGGTGATGAGGAGAAAGGTATGGAGAGAGCTATTACATCATTTCGTCCGTTTTTGGAGGTTCTGGGTGAGCCACCTGTCCCCTGGGCTAGGTGGTACGCAGCTTTCCAGAACTATCTGGTGGCCCTTAACCTCGGTGAGCTTGAGAAACTGCGTGCAAGAGCGATTCTAGTCCATAAACTTGGCATGGAGGGTCAAAGGCTCCTCAGCACGCTAGGAGGGGCTGATAGCTACGAAGACGTGGTCGGGCTAATGGCGTGCTATTTTCGTGCTCCGGAAAATGTCCTAGTCCGGAGAATTCAGTTTCGGCAGCGCCACCAGTGGACAGGAGAGTCAGTTCAGCCCTATGTTGCAGACCTACGTCAGCTGGCGGGGAATTGCCAGTTTGGAGCCCTGAAGGAAGAGATGGTCCGTGATCAACTAGCGGAGCACACTCTGTTCTGCAGCATGATCAAGGCTCCTAACCTACCCGGGTGAACTGATGTTAGCCACGGCGATAGAGGTAGCACAGTAGTTTGAGGCTGTGGAGAATTTATCAAAAGACCTTGGTGAGAGAAGCATGTTGGGACGAGTTGACCCACGTTTAAAGGCGCTGGTTGTGGACTCGGACAGCGAAGGAAGCGTGAACGAAGAAGAATACGCTACCGCTGTGAAGATTAGGTCCGCCCCGGGTACGCCAAGATGTTATGGCTGTGAGTCCACCAGGCACCGAAACAAGGCAAGAGAGTGTCCGGCAAAGGGAAAGCGCTGTGGCAAGTGCGGTCTGCACCATTTCGCTAGGGCCTGCAAGAATTTTGAGTGAGGGGACCGACGACATAGGGCGGATTCCCCAGTTGTGACTCCTACGGTTATTCATACCGTCTCCCCGAGCACAGATGGAAGAATCTACTGTAACGTCCTGATGGACGGCGTAGAAGTGCCATTGATGGTGGACACGGGGGCAGTGGCTTCAGTATTAAACTGGTCCACTGTGAGGCGTCTGTTCCCACATCACCACGTGAGTGACCTGTCCACACCTTACTTTGGGTACAGAGGAATCAAGTTGGCCATCGTGGGTTCATTGGAATTGACGGCGAGGTACAAGTCAGCGATAATGGCGAGCGTCCATTTCGTGGTGACCGCTACTGGGTCAAACATCATGGGGTGTGATATGTTCTATGGTCTGGGGTTCACGATCACCAGTGGCGGCAGAGAAGAGTGGTCGGGCTGCGGACTGTGGGACTGACCCAACCCACACGTGGAGGACGACGCGGTTTGGGACAGCGATTGGCCTGTTATTTTGGGAGGAGTGCTGGACCGACACCATGGAAAGTCAGCACGGGAGGGTTCCGATGCCAGTGTCCAAGTTACCCTGGATGTGGGAACTGGACGGCACAGCGGAACACCCGGGACGGCTGATGGAGCCACGACGCCAGCTCCCTCGACTTCCAGAGTTCATCCTAGTGATACTGAGAAGCGAGGAGCTGCAGTGGCTATGCCAGCGTTGGAAATGAAAGAGAGTGGGGTGAGACCGACCGGCGCGATTCCAAGACGCACCAAGCAATGACACTGGAGACCCAGGAGGACTCCGGATCGGGTCGGTGACATGGTTCGACCCAGGGCGGAAGCCCGGTCACGACATAGTGGTCATGGTACAAGGGGCGCTGCTGAAGACATTCTATGACACGGTGGTGGCGTCAGCCATCACTTTTGGAGTGGTCTGCTGGGGCAGTGGCATTGGCATTACTGCAGCCGATAGCATTACTGCAGCCGATAGGAAGAGACTGAACAAACTGATCAAGAAAGCTAGCTCCGTCCTGGGGCAGCGCCTTGATCCGGTGGAGGAGATAGGAGAGTGAAGGACAGTGGCTAAACTGTCATCTCTGCTGGAGTCCGAGTTCCACCCTATGCAGGACATACTGAATGCACTGAGGAGCTCATTTAGCAGCAGACTACATCATCCCAGGTGCACAACCGAGAGGTTTCGCAGGTCCTTCCTACCAACGGCTGTCAGACTGTACAACCTAAGCAGGGCTGCTCGCAGAGATAGCAAAAAGACGTAACAAACTAATAGTTTTTTGAATGCAAAAGATGCAATAGACTTACACAATGGTCCCCTCCGGCATACAACTAGGAAAATACCGGTAGCTACGGAGGGTGACAATATGTATGGGCACATAATCATACCATGTAGGATAACTAAGTAGACGGTTGTGCTGTTTCATCCCATCTAGCAACAATGCTCTGCACTGTGTGCGTTTATACATTTACATATTTATTCCATCTAGCTAAAATGCTCCGCACTGGGTGTGTTTATGTTTATGTTTATATTTATATATCTATACAGTGATCCCTCACTTATCGCGGTTAATGGGTTCCAGAACCGACCGCGAAAAGTGAAAAACCGCGAAGTAGCGTCACCCCCCTTTGTGGAATTCCAGGCTGATCTCGTTAGTTTTTTGATACATAAAATAATGTATAAATAATATAAATAATACGTACGTTCATTCTCTCACTCTCTCTCTCTCGGGAGAGAGAAAGAGCGAGAGAATGAAAAGAATCTCGCGAGAGTGCATCTCTCGCGAGATTCCCGAGCCGAGTCAACACGAGAACAAAATCTAGAGTTGGGAGCGATCTCTTAGGGGGGAGATGCTGGCCAGCGAATCAGAGAGGTGAATTTTGAGTTGTGCGGGCTCTCCGTGTTGATACGTGATGTTCTAATGTATTTTTTCTCAATTTTGAATTTTTGATGAATATTTTTGAAAAATCCGCGATGCACTGAGGGTGCGAAAGATGAAGCGTGAAGTAGCGAGGGATCACTGTATATTCATTCCATCTAGCTACAATGCTCCGCACTGTGTGTTTATATATCTACATATTATTCCATCTAGCTACATTGCTCCGCACTGTGTGTTTATATATTTACATATTTATTCCATCTAGCTGCAATGCTCCGTACTGTGTGTTTATATACTCATATATTTATCCCATCCAGCTACAATGCTCTACACTGTGTGTCTGTGTGTATATATATATATATATATATATATATATATATATTTATAGTAATATGTACATATGTATATTAGCTGCTCTTGCTTGCTTGCTTTTTTTTTTCTTGCCTTCTGATTGTTGCTCTGAGTGTTGCTATCCCTGTGCTGTTGCAATCCTGGAATTTCCCCGTTATGGGACTAATAAAGGCTTATCTTATCTTATCTTATCTTATCTACAGCCAAGTCAAGCTCCCCTGAGCATCAGTGACGAGGTCCGGCCCAGGGAAGAAGTTCGGCTGAGGGGCGTCCACGAAAAAAGAAAATGACGAGATGACCAGGGTCGGCTGCAGGTGTTGGTTGCCCAGGAGGACGGTTACCTGAGACTGTCCGATGAAATGTGGAGACACCCTAACGAGATGCGGTGAGTACATGGGAAGAAGCACCAGCGTAGCTCGTTCCCAGAGATGAAGAGGCGAAGACACTCTGGGAGGGGTCCGCCAGAAATCGTAGGGGTAGGTCTCCCATTGGGACTGTAAGGTGACTGGGGGGTAGTAGTTTTAGGAACATGGCTATTTTATTTTAAGGACACTTTTTGTTTTAAAGATGGCAGAATAAACCATCTAGCCATGTTGAGGTGGGTCGGCAGTCTACCTGACCCCCTCTAGTTTGATAATGTTGTGTGCATGGATAGGCCTGTATATATTGTTATTATTAGCGTGCGAGTCGGGTTTTAAATTTGGGAGGGTCTAATTAGTGTGTTTGGCATTTCTCTACGGCGGGGGGGGGGGGGGGGATACCAATATGGCATTGGGTACACCCGGGGTGTAGTGGGGGTGACGGCCCCACCTTTCCGGTTCCGCCGTCACTCTGGGGTATAAAAGGGCAGACACGGAAGAGCGCGGTCTCTTTGACCGTCGACTCCTTGGCCTGTACGGAGCACCTGTATCATTGTGGTTCTATTAATAAAGTTACGTTCAACGGCACCTCCAGCCTGGTTCTTTGTAACCCGTGTTATGAACATAACATGTAGGCCTAGAGCCACTTCTAGTGAAAATTGCATCAAAGTCTGTCCATTAGTTTTGAAGTACTGTTGCTAACACACTGAGAAGATAAGAGCCTTGGCTGAGGTATGCATTCTCAGATCATCACCAAAATGTAATGGGTTTGTCTCTAGTCCAAGAACCACCTCTGGTGAAAATTTCATCCATATCCATCCAGTAGTTTTTGTATAATCCTGTGGCACAAATACAAACAAAGCCCTTGGTGGAGGTATGCGCTCTCAGATCACCACCAACATCTAATCATCTGTTCCCCGTGCCATTACACACCTTTCCTGAAAATTTCATCAAAATCTGTTCATAGACCTGTGAAACTCACTGAAACATATGTCCAAGTTCCAGCTGTTACCCAATTTCTTTTAATACTACTTGGCATATGCAGAATCCTTTGGTTATTGATGTTACCATTGCTGTTATTGATATTAGCTTAGTTAGCATCCAGTTGCTAGTATGTTAATTACTCTTGTAATAAACTTTGACTCACTCCTAATAACATTGCATGGACTCAAATGAATGTGAATGACCTTGTGTAAAGACTTTGCACAATACATGCCCATTACACAGCTCCATTACAGCCCATGCAGTGGTATTTGGAATGGCACAGACAAAAACAAATACGAGAGCTGCTTGCTGCTAAGCTAACTGGGGAACTATTAAACGGCTCAATATGGTTACAAAAATGATCAACAATTCAGACAACTGTAGGACACTGAAGGATTTTACTCATCTGCAACAAAACATTCAACAACATGAATCAAAAAATCAACAAACAGGGACAACAGGAACTGAAAGTTTTTGAATACACAGATCACAACCCACAGGACATAGAATATGACATAGACCCTGATAATAATTTACTTAGCTCCATCAATAATGACTGTAATTACTACACAGATGAACAGCTCAACACAATGGTCACATCTGATTTCAATATTTCTATGATCCACTTCAACAGCAGGAGTCTCTATGCAAACTTTAATAACATTAAAGATTATTTACATCAGTTTAAAGAGCCCTTCAATATTGTGGCAATATCAGAGACGTGGCTCAGTGAAGAGAAAGGAGTGGATTTTACCATGGATGGCTATGAATTAAATTATATAAATAGAAAAGTGAAAAAAGGAGGAGTTGCAATTTATGTTGACAAGAGCTTGAAATACAAGGTTGTTGAAAATCTGTCAGTAACTGTGGATGATTTATTTGAATGTATTACTATAGAAATCTGTCTGGACAATGTGAAGAATGTAGTAGTGAGCTGTGTATATAGAACACCTGAATCAAACATTGACTTATTTAAGGACTGGATGGAAAAAATGTACGCAAAACTAACTCATAAAGTTATGTTCATCTGTGGGGATTTCAATATAGATCTGATAAACTCAAAACAACATAGTTTGACAGAAGAATTTATCAACACAATGTACAGTATGGGCTTACATCCAACAATTACCGAACCTAGCAGAATCACGTCACACAGTACCACACTAACAGATAACATATTCACAAACATTATGGAAAATAATATCAGAAGTGGGCTTTTATTGAATGATATCAGTGACCACCTGCCGATTTTTGTTGTCTATCAATGTGATTATAGGAAGAAAAAGTATACCAAAAATATTAAATATAAAAGAATAAGAACTGAAGAATCAATGCATTTACTGACAAAGGAATTATTAATACAAGATTGGAAGATAGTTTATGATGAAAATGACATAAATAGAGCATATGATAAATTTTTACAAATATTTCAATCATTGTACAATAAATACTGTCCTATAAAACAATACAGTGACAGACAACAACAAAAAAATATTCCTTGGGTCACCAAGGGGTTAATAAATGCATGTAAAAAGAAGAATACATTATATAAACAATTCATTAAATGCACAAAGGTGGAAGCTGAGATCAAATATAAAAGATGCAAAAATAAGCTTACTACTATAATGAGGACCTGTAAGAAAGAATATTACAACAGAATACTAGAGGATAACAAAAATAACATAAAAGGAATATGGCAAGTACTCAATGGGATTATTAGTAATCGTCCTAAGAATGCAAATTTTCCAGAATATTTTATCGAAAATGGCAATTTGATAAATAATATGGAAGATGTGGTCAGTGGTTTCAATAAATTTTTTGTAAACGTTGGTCCTGAATTAGCAAAATCAATAGTGACACCAGAAACAAACTACAGTGGTTCTGTGAATGAAATAGAAGATAGAAATCCAAACACAATCTTTTTGGGTGCAGTTACTGAAAAGGAAATTATCGAGACTGTGAGTAAATTTAAGAACAAAAAATCAACGGACTGGAATGAAATTGACATGACAATAGTGAAAAAAGTAATTGAGGGAATTGTTAAGCCACTCACCCACATCTGTAACCTGTCATTTCAAACTGGTACATTTCCAGACAAAATGAAAATAGCAAAAGTAATACCTCTATACAAAACAGGAGACAGTCATCGCTTCACAAATTACAGGCCAGTCTCTTTACTCTCACAATTCTCCAAAATACTTGAAAAAATCTTCACTAAGAGACTGGATGATTTCACTGAAAAACACAACCTCCTTACAGATGGCCAGTATGGTTTTAGAGCAGATAAATCTACATCTTTGGCACTGATCGAACTTATAGAAGAAATTACTAGTTGTATAGACAAAAAAAAAGGTTGCTGTAGGAGTATTTATAGATTTAAAGAAAGCTTTTGACACCATTGACCACAGAATACTACTAAGGAAACTGGAAAGGTATGGGATAAGAGGGGTTGGACTGAGTTGGGTGGAAAGTTATTTAAGTAACAGACAACAATTTGTACAAATTGGAGAGCACAAATCACCCTTCATGGACATCACTTGTGGTGTGCCCCAGGGGTCAGTTTTGGGACCCAAACTCTTTATTTTGTATATAAATGACATATGCCAAGTATCAAAAATTCTGAAATTTATTTTGTTTGCGGATGACACAAATATCCTTTGCACTGGTGAGAATTTGCAGCAGGTTTTAGAGGTGGTCACAACTGAAATGGAAAAATTAACGCAGTGGTTCAACAAAAATAAATTATCTCTAAATCTAAAAAAAACAAAGATTATGTTGTTTGGAAATTATAAAATAAATCATGAAATAATGGTAACGATAGATGATACCAGAATAGAAACAGTACAGGAAAATAAGTTTCTGGGGGTGACGCTAGACAATAAAATCTGCTGGAAACCTCACATCAGTCACATCCGGGCCAAATTAGCAAAATGTATAGGCATACTGGGGAAGACAAGACACATCTTGGACTATAAATCATTGGTCTTATTGTACAATTCACTGTTTTTACCTTATCTTAACTACTGTGTAGAAGTCTGGGGAAACACCTACAAGACCAACCTACAGTCAATATGCACATTACAAAAAAGAGCTATAAGGATAATAAACAATGCAGGATATAGAGACCATACCAATGCTTTGTTCTTAAAGTCACATGTCATAAAGTTCATCGATTTAGTTAAATTTAAGACAGCACAAGTAATGTACAGGGCAATTAATAATCAACTACCAACTAATACACAAAAAATATTTAAAAAAAAGAGACAATGATCATAATTTGAGGGGAGACTTAAACTTTACAAAACCCAAGATACGTACAACCAAGAAAAGTATGTGCATATCTGTCTGTGGGGTGGATTTGTGGAACAGTCTGGAGCCGGAACTGAAACTATGTACAAACAGAAATCAATTCAAAAAGAGGTATAAGCACCATTTGCTGAAAGGGTATATGTTAGAAGGGTAGTAGTTATATGCACGATTCATTATGTTCACTCTAGGATATTATGGGACACTATGGAATGGTGGGTGGGACAGCACTGTGTATATCTGTGTTGTTTGAGGCTGGTTTTGATGTATGGACATCATTGTATGTTAGAATGGATGGGTGTTAATGTTGATTTGTAAAAAAGACAGTAAATTGTTTACTTGGGGTCTTAAAGGTGGTAATTTGTATAAAATTCACATGGGTGTATCTATGGAAAAGAGGAGATGGAATTAATAAGTGTTCACTTCTTCCTTCTCCCTTTCGAACAGTGTATACTGTTTCTTTATTGCATTTGCCATTTGCTTGTATTTGTTATATTTTTGTGTTCGAAATAAACTATCTATATATCTATCTATCTATCTATCTAAAATGTGAAACACGAACCTTATACAGAAAAAACGACCTGCCCACACACTATTTCCAGTATGTACAATGATAAGTAAAAGTGATAAAACTGATTTATTGACGAGAAAATATAATGGAAGCGGAACCAGAAATGTGGGTGGACTGGAATGCGGAAGTACGTTACTCTACATTATGCAAGAGGTCCATTGTGCAAGAGAGAGACTGGGAGCATAGGGATGGAGTGAGCATGTAGGTGCACAATACACATAGGGTGCGTTCCGATCGCCCAATAGTATACTCCGAAGTGGAATGCACAGGGTATTCCACCATATTATATACTGCCCTTCCGGCGCCTGGGGCCTGGGGGCTGGCATTAGTCCCACTGGGGGGTGGGGGCTGGCCACTCTGTGGACGGGGGTGCACTGCACCAGCTGCTTGGCAGCCCGACCTCGCTCGGCCATCCCTCCTGGGGCAGATGCCTGGCTGTCCTGGGGCTTGTTGGCCTACGGACATTTGTGCTTGCTTACTCGGGGTTTCCAGGAGGATGGGGTGTTGCTGTGACCTGCCACCCTCTTCGTGTGTTTCCTGGCAAACCACTCACACGCATACACTTATTTTGCACGCACTCTTATACACATGCATGCACACACACACATATGTCTCTCCTTTAACAGGTGCAGATACCAGACTCGTGATGAGACCTTTTCAGTAGAAGAAACAGTTTTTCTTCTATTTGTTTCAGTTGTGTTAGTCTGTTTGTCTTCTTTGTCTGTTCCTCTCCCTTTTCCTTCCCCCTCCCCACCTCTCTTTTCCCCATTCCCCCTCGCTGGGTCCTTCATGGGTAAAACAATTTAAATAAAGTATTAAAAGTTATTCCAAGAGGAGTTTATAAATACTATACAGTACATTTTTTTTGATTTTTTTGTATACTTTATTGATCCCCAGAGGGGAAATTGAGGGCATCCACCTTGATGGATGAAGCAGCCATGGTACGGCGCTATCCCTTTATCATTCACACACACATTCACACCTAGGGTCACTTTAGAGTCTCCAATTAAACTAACCTGCATGTTTTTGGCCTGTGGGAGGAAACCGGAGAACTCCCAGAGTAAACCCACGCAGACACGGGGAGAACATGCAAACTCCACACAGATCACTGTTGGTCAGGGGCTGGGATCGAACCAGGGAACCCATGGCCAAGGGTGAGTTGCTGTGCTGCCGCAGTGCTAACCACTGCACCACCGCATATACACAGTCATGTGAAAAAATTAGGACAACCCATTAAATATTCAGTTCTTTATTAAGAAATGTTCACATAGCTAAGTCTAACCTTGTTTTTGTTTTATTTGCATTTTTAACATTTATTTTAGCCATTTTAAGTGGGAATGAATGTGGGGGTGTCCTAAAAAAGACGGGAGGTGTCCTAATTTATTCCTCACTATTTGTTTAGATTTACATTTTACAGAAAATTTGAAAAAAGTCTTCAATTCATGTTTAATTGTTTAATTGTATTACATGAATCTCCCAGTATTTTTAACATTGATATTAAATATCCATATGTCCAAATGTGTAAAAAAAAAACCACACACAGGCTTATAGAGGGTGTCTTAATTTTTTCACACGACTGTATGTGCTGTATAAAGCTCATTTTGGCAAAATAAATCTGTTTGGCACAATAATGGAAGCAGATTTCTGTTCTGCCCACCTAGCTGCTTCCCATGACAAGGGAAAAAAAAAAGAAGAAAAAAACGATGTGCCAGCACACTATGTCCAGTATGTACAATGATAAGTGAAAGCGACAAAATTGATTTATTGATGAAAAAGCACCAGGGAATGGGAAAATATAATGGAAGTGGAAGCAGAAATGTGGGTGTTGAGACCATGTTAAAAAATAAACCACATTTGGTCAAATTTGACCACTATGAACTTTTCAGCCCCCCTCGTATAATGGAGCCTTATTTTGCAATAGGTATATAATACTTGACTTTTTTTTCCACTGTTGTAGTATGAATTCATTAATGCCACATAATACTCAGAGTTATGTATATATAAAACTTTATAAGCAGCATTTATGGGCAGCTCGGCGGCGCAGTGGTTAGCACTGTGGCAACACATTAAGAAGGTCGTGGGTTCGATCCCACCCTCTGACCATCAATGACCCTTCTGTGTGGAGTTTGCATGCTCTCCCCATGTCTGCGTGGGTTTCCTCCCACAGGCCAAAAAACATGCAAATTAGGTTAAATGGAGACTCTAAAGTGGCCCTAGGTGTGAATGGTGAAGGGATTGGCGCTGCACCGTGGCTGCCTCATCCATCCACGTGGATGCCCTAAATTTCCTTCTGGGATTAATAAAGAATACAAAAAAAACCAAAAAAACTGCCATTGTGGCCCTCAGCTACTTCTACTTTTGTCTGAGAGGGGCAAAATGGCTCTTTGGTGTGCAAAGGTTACAGACCCCTGGTCTAATCTGTCAAAGATTTGTCTTAGATACAACTATGGTATTGATTTGAAAAGCCTATATCATTTCTTTCTCTGGTTATCATGTTCACAAGGTAGGTGTTGATGCCACTGGCGCCACCCATCCACCCGGCAGGGTGACGGCAATCAGCCTTTTAGAGGATGAGGAGTAAAAATGCACAAATTAAAGAGAAAAAGGTTGCAAACTGCTGAGGAAAAAAATGGCAAACTTATGAGGACAATTTCAAATTTAGTAGAAAAACCTCAGATTTATACGAAAAGATATACAGTGGGGCAAAAAAGTATTTAGTCAGCCACCAATTGTGCAAGTTCTCCCACTTAAAAGATGAGAGAGGTCTCCAATTTTCATCATAGGTATACCTCAACTATGAGAGACAAAATGAGAAAAAAAAATCCAGAAAATCACATTGAAGGATTTTTAATGAATTAATTGGTAAATTCCTCAGTAAAATAAGTATTTGGTCACCTACAAACAAGCAAGATTTCTGGCTCTCACAGACCTGTAACTTCTTCTTTAAGAGGCTCCTCTGTCCTCCACTCGTTACCTGTATTAATGGCACCTGTTTGAACTCGTTATCAGTATAAAAGACACCTGTCCACAACCTCAAACAGTCAGACTCCAAACTCCACTATGGCCAAGACCAAAGAGCTGTCAAAGGACACCAGAAACAAAATTGTAGACCTGCACCAGGCTGGGAAGACTGAATCTGCAATAGGTAAGCAGCTTGGTGTGAAGAAATCAACTGTGGGAGCAATTATTAGAAAATGGAAGACATACAAGACCACTGATAATCTCCCTCGATCTGGGGCTCCACATAAGATCTCACCCCGTGGGGTCAAAATGATCACGAGAACGGTGAGCAAAAATTCCAGAACCACACAGGGGGACCTAGTGAATGACCTGCAGAGAGCTGGGACCAAAGTAACAAAGGCTACCATCAGTAACACACTATGCCACCAGGGACTCAAATCCTGCAGTGCCAGACGTGTCCCCCTGCTTAAGCCAGTACATGTCCAGGCCCGTCTGAAGTTTGCTAGAGAGTATTTGGATGATCCAGAAGAGGATTGGGAGAATGTCATATGGTCAGATGAAACCAAAATAGAACTTTTTGGTAAAAACTCAACTTGTCGTGTTTGGAGGAGAAAGAACACCATACCTACTGTGAAGCATGGGAGTGGAAACATCATACTTTGGGGCTGTTTTTCTGCAAAGGGACCAGGACGACTGATCTGTGTAAAGGAAAGAATGAATGGGGCCATGTATCGTGAGATTTTGAGTGAAAACCTCCTTCCACCAGCAAGGGCATTGAAGATGAAACGTGGCTGGGTCTTTCAGCATGACAATGATCCCAAACACACCGCCCGGGCAACGAAGGAGTGGCTTCGTAAGAAGCATTTCAAGGTCCTGGAGTGGCCTAGCCAGTCTCCAGATCTCAACCCCATAGAAAATCTTTGGAGGGAGTTGAAAGTCTGTGTTGCCCAGCGACAGCCCCAAAACATCATTGCTCTAGAGGAGATCTGCATGGAGGAACGGGCCAAAATACCAGCAACAGTGTGTGAAAACCTTGTGAAAACTTACAGAAAACGTTTGACCTCTGCCATTGCCAACAAAGGGTATATAACAAAGTATTGAGATGAACGTTTGTTATTGACCAAATACTTATTTTATCGAGGAATTTACCAATTAATTCATTAAAAATCCTTCAATGTGATTTTCTGGATTTATTTTTTTTTATTTTGTCTCTCATAGTTGAGGTTGTGGGACACATATGCACATATGTATATCACTTTATGCTTCATATGTATATCACTGTAGGCTTCACATCTCAGATTGAACAAAGGACTGAGTCTCCTTGGAGATAACAGGAGGATGTGAAAGTTTAGTCTTTGGTATGCAAAGAGACGGCCTTGGGGGATTTCCTGGCTGCCAGAGACTTTGGGTGGAGGTGATAAGATCTAAGAGAAGATGCATTGTGACTTGGGATTAAATGCAATGTGACTGTGAGCTTTGAAGGTCCTGGGGTATATAAAGGACGAATGTCTGGGGTTTTTTTTCCTCTTTCTGTTTTTGCTGATGTTGGAAGATGTGAATAAACCTGACTCGTGAGATAAACTCTGCCTCGTCATTTTCACATTTCCACAAGGTATACCTATGATGAAAACTGGAGACCTCTCTCATTTTTTAAGTGGGAGAACTTGCACAATTGGTGGCTGACTAAATACTTTTTTACCCCACTGTATAAGGCAAACAGAAGTAAATTTACAAATTGCAATTAACAAAAGATTACAAGGAAAACATCCCTAATTTAAAGTCGCAAAATCCCATGAAAAGTTGCCAATTTACAATATAGTTGCAAATTTCTAAAAGCTGCATCATCCATCCATCCATCCATCTATCCATCCATCTATCCATCCACTTGTCTGGGTCACGGGGGCAGCTGTCCAAGCAGAGCAGCCCAGACTACCGCCCAGCTCACATAGCACCAGGATCCTCACAATTCCTCCCACAGGTGATGAGCCCACTGGACAGTTGAGGTTGTCAACCCTCGCACTAAACTGTCAGTTATCTGTCTACGTCAAATATCAAATATGAAGATAGTGTAGAAATGATCTCTCAGCAGGGGCAAGTATACATTTCAACTATAAACACAGATTCTGAACATGTATATTTTCATATAAAGTCAGTTTATAAACTTAAAAACATGTATGACAGCTAGCTTATGTTATTACAGTGCACACTGTTCCCCCTATGCAAGTCATTTCTTTCAGTTTACAGCCTGACTGAACTTCTTATCACAGTATATTTATGGCCTACCATCACACTGTAATTGTCCCAGCACTGAGCAGAAGTTTAGTTTTGTTCTTCTTACCATTGTGGGACATGCCCACAGACAGGCACTTCTGGAACCTGCAGTACTGGCACTTGTTCCGGTTCTTCTTTTGGATTTTGCAGCTGCGCTCACACTTATCATACTCCAGCTTTAGCCTGATGGTCCTCCTAAAGAAACCCTGATGAAGGCAGAAACATGTTAGTGGCAACACCATGAAATTTCTTCAGAACATAGAAAAAAAATGATTAAAAAACACAAAAAAGAAGACAATCTTTTACCAAACCTAGCTGAAAGTTGCATAACCCATTTGTTAAAAAAAAATCCCTTTAAAGCACCTATGCTTGGATTAACTGGTGATTCCCTTAAGATGAAACTGAAAAAAGCTGATGAACATTTTTGTGTGTTCTCCAGAAAACCTGGGTGACACAGTGTAAAAGTATTTCACGGCATTCTGACTTTCAAAAAGAGTTTTTAGAGTTTCCTTAAAAATGACATTTAGCCTTTTTGGCTTATCTTACAGAACAGCTCTGAAATCAGTGTGGAGCAGTATTTGACCACTAACCATACTCAAATAGCCATTACTGTATGCACAGATGCCAACTTTTCAGAAAAGCTTGGAGTGAGATTTAGAGGGAATTGTGGATGGGGGAAACTGGGAGGTAGGGATTAGCATGTATGCACACAACTGATGCATGCAGTTCACAGATTTTTTTTTTCCTTGGCTGCATTTTGACTCCAGGTGTGACTGGTAGCACACAGCCTTTCTTGTATATTTGTGACTTTTGTCTTGTATGACTTGTAAGACGCAACTGTCTTTCATCATAGTATTGAGACTTTTTTCTTTTTTTCTATAGCTATTGTCCTGTACATCATTACTTTCACATACAGCATAATACAATGAAATGTGAACAATTTAAGCTGCAGCAGGACCGTTTTTTATTTTTTTTTATTTTCTACAACAGTCGGTTCTTGTAGAGCAATTTGATTGGACAACAGGGATACTGGGAGTTACTATATTCCTAAATAACCACACTTGGATGCTTCACTGGATGTATATTACTCCATTTAAGCCATCTTCTAAAAGTCTTTAACTGCACAAACTGTCGGTGGCTTCTTATAATATGTTGGAATTGTAATGCTGTGTTGGTTACCTTCATTTCCACTTTAAAAAAAAAAAAAACAGACATCACAACAAGAAATAGTACTCCTGTTTTCCGGGTTCATACTAATAGCAATATAGCTATAACTAGGGGTGTGCCATGTCATACTGTTCATGATAATACCGGTATAAATTTTGATACTGGTGTAAAAATGAATATCGTGATATTTGGGATCTGCTGCATGATAACGTCACACCGTTACGCTGCTGACGGAAGTTACGCGTTGCAATAGAAATGGCAAAAGAAACATGGCGCGGGAAGCTACCGCTCCATGGTCAGAGCATCTGCGTCGAGTTGTGTTGAAATATTTTAGGTTTAAGGCAGTTACAGACTGCTACCATGTTAAAAAAAGCAGTGCTGCAATGCAGTCAATCTGCATTTCCACACGTACAACACATCAACAACACCACTCACCTTGAAGCAGTGTTGACGTCCGGAGCTTTCTTTTCGCTCCGTTTCCGTTGCTTAAGTTTTATTTTATTCAACCATCCGAACCCAAAAAATAATAATAAAAAAAAAATCCTTTCAATGCACCTCAACAGTTGAAGGAACATCAAATCTGTTATCATTTTTAAATATGTTTATTTTTGCTTATTTTAACTGGATGTGCCTCTTGTTTGTTAGTTATGTGTTGTCCTAAATTGTTTACTTTATGTTTGTGTAAGTTATGGTATTGGCTTTGTCCTGTCAAAGGACTACGGATGGAAACGAGCAAATTTGCTACAATCCGACTTACTTACTTCTACAACTTGATGGAAGTTCATTAATAGGTATGGTCCCTTTTAAATAAATGATTAAATAAATAAATTAAAATAAGTGCAATGAGAGCCAAAAAATCCCTGGAGATGTCCATGCAGCGGAGACTACTGATGCAGGTAAACTGATTCAGCATAAAACCCCAACTACCCAAGTGCACTTACGATGTGGGTTCTATTATTTTCTTGTAATATTTGATACAGAAGAAAAAAATAAATAAAATTCAAACTCAATCTTAGCTGCTGTTTATAAACTGGAGAAAGGTCTTTGTTTTGTTTTTACTAAATATGCTGAAAGTAAATAACACTGGGCTGTGAAACTGTTCTTTATAAATTATTTTTTTAAAAAAGTTTGTGATATCCTGAACAATATCCTTATTGTGAAAATTTGCTAAAATATCATGATATCATTTTTAGGCTATATTGCCCACCCCTACCTACAGTGGTGTGAGAAAGTGTTTGCCCCCTTCCTGATTTCTCATTTTTTGTATGTTTGGCACACAAATGTTTCAGATCATCAAACTAATTTAAATATTAGACAAAGATAACACAAGTAAACACAAAATGCAGTTTTTAAATGAAGGTGTTGATTAATAAGGGTAAAAAAAAAATCCAAACCTACATGGTCCTGTGTGAAAAAGTGATTGCTCCCCCCTCATCCCCGTTAAAACATAAATTAACTGTGGTTTATCACATCCTTGGAAAGCTGAGTGCAATTTCTGTAGCTACACCCAAGCCTGATTACTGCCACATCTGTTCTCAATCAAGAAATCACTTAAATAGGACCTGCCTGGCAAAGTGAAGTAGACCAAAAGATCCTCAAAAGCTAGACATCATGCTGCAAGCCAATGAAATTCAGGAACAAATGAGAAACAAAGTAATTGAGCTCTATTAGTCTGGAAAAGGTTATAGAGCCATTTCTAAAGCTTTGGGACTCCAGCGAACCACAGTGGGAGCCATCATCCACAAATGGCAAAAGCATGGAACAATGGTGAACCTTTCCAGAAGTGGCCAGCCGACAAAAATTACCCCAAGAGCACAGCGATAACTCATCCGAGAAGTCACAAAAGACCCCACAACAACATCCAAAGAACTGCAGGCCTCACTTGCCTCAGTTAAGGTCAGTGTTCATGACTCCACCATAAGAAAGAGACTGGGCAAAAATGGCATGCATGGCAGAGTTCCAAGACAAAAAACACAGCTGAGCAAAAAGAACATAAAGGCTCATCTCAGTTTTGCCAGAAAACATTTTGATGATCCCCAAGACTTTTGGGAAAATACTCTGTGGACTGATGAGACAAAAGTTGAACTTTTGGAAGGTGTGTGTCCCATTACAGCCGGCATAAAAGTAACACAGCATTTCAGAAAAGAAACCTCATGCCAGCAGTAAAACATGGTGGTGGTAGTGTGATGGTCTGGGGCTGTTTTCTGCTTCAGGACCTGGAAGACTTGCTGTGGTAAATGGAACCATGGATTCTGCTGTCTACCAAAAAATCCTGAAGGAGAATGTCCGGCCATCTGTTCATGGCCTCAAGCTGAAGCGCACTGGGGTTCTGCAGCAGGACAATGATCCAAAACACACCAGCACGTCCACCTCTGAATGGCTTAAGAAATACAAAATGAAGACTTTGGAGTGGCCTAGTCAAAGTCCTGACCTGAATTCGACTGAGATGCTGTGGTATGACCTTAAAAAATTAGCCTTTTGTTTTCTTATTAAAGACGAGGATAGAAAGTTTTTACCTTTACATGTTTCGACAGTCCACTTGCAGTCTTCATCAGAAGTGCTAGCTGATTGCTGTGAAGTGTCATTTATCAGCTGGTTTTCCTAGGCCTCGTCTTTAATAAGAAAACAAAAGGCTAATAATTAAAAAAGACAAAATGAACATACTCGAGCTATGACCTTAAAAAAGCGGTTCATGCTCGAAAACCCTCCAATGTGGCTGAATTACAACAATTCTGCAAAGATGAGTGGGACAAAATTCCCCCACAGAGCTGTAAAAGACTCACTGCCAGTTATCACAAACGCTTGATTGCAGTTGTTGCTGCTAAGGGTGGCCCAACCAGTTATTAGGTTTAGGGGGCAATCACTTTTTCCACACAGGGCCATGTAGGTTTGGATTTTATTTTCCCTTAATAATAAACACCTTCATTAAAAAACAGCATTTTGTATTTACTTGTGCTATCTTTGTCTAATATTTAAATTTGTTTGATGATCTGAAACATTTAAGTGTGACAAACATACAAAAAAAAGGAGAAATCAGGAAGGGGGCAAACACTTTTTCACACCACTGTATAACCCTCAAGTTTAGCTTAAAACCTCATGGAATACATTTTCTATTAAAGCTTCACATAGTAATACTGTATATGTTCCTGACTCATTACTTAATCTGATGATGCTAACAGGAAGGTGGGGAAAATGAGAAAAAGCAGAGATACCAGTCGAGGACTAGCTAACTAGCTAGCTAGCAGGCTGGTTGACTAAAGAGACTGGATGGATGGATGGATAGATGGATGGATGGATGGATGGATGGACGGACGGAAAAGTATGCATATAAACGACGACTAGCAGACAACAAATTTCATTGAACATATGTGTAAAATTCTCTATCATTTTCTATGAGGACTGCTTATTAAAGATTTCTCCTGACCCGTTTCTTATTATTGTAGGAGGCTGAAGCTGCACATGTATAATAATACATACAGCATCTCATGGTAATTTGCAGCTCTGAAGGTGCTATGGTGGAGTAAGGTGTGATAATGGAGCAAGGTGAAGGCAGAGCGGTTCCTGTACTTGGGAGGCCACACACCATGGGATGCCCCACCATATGACATAGTCATCAGTGGCATCGACAGTTCAAGTGTGGTCAGACATCGGTGGAAACGGCACCTTTTCCCAGATGGCACATACTGTGCACCTCTGATGAAGACACCATCCGGCAAGTGGAGGCCACCAATTTAGAGGATAACTGTTTGCCAACTAGCCCAAGATGTCAAAATCAGTGTGGAGTCTGTGGGAAAAAAAATCTTCCATGACCATCGACACACGTGGAAGTTTGCTCACACTTTTACAAAAGCCGGAACGAATCCCATGCTCCCAGACTCTTTTGGCCATGTGCCAAGAAAACCAAGAGGATTTCCTCGACAGACTAATCACACAGGATGAAACATGGGTCATCAGTATGATCCAGAATCAGAATCAGAATACTTTATTAATTCCAGAGGGAAATTTCGGTGTTACAGTCACCCACTACAAAAAATAAAATAGCATTAAAACACAATAAGCACAAAATAAAATTTAAAAATCAAGTAATGTGTATACAGACACAGTAATTATGTAAATGTTAATAAAATGATTTACTGATGTACAGATGTCACTCTTATCGTTATAGTGATGAACTGTAAAGTTTAACTGCCACAGGCAAGAATGATTTCCTGTGATGTCCAGTGACACATCTTGGTAGTATGAGTCTCTCACTGAACGTAGTCCTGTAGGCGACCAGTAGGTTGTGAAGAGCATAAGAACTGTCCAATATTGTCTTTATCTTGGACAGCATTCTCCTCTCCAAAACCACAGTTAAAGAGTCCAATTTCACTCCCACAACCTTACTAGCTTTACAGATCAGTTTGTTAGCCTTTTGGTGTTGGCCACCTTCAATCTGCTGCCCCAGCACACAATAGCATAAAAGGTGCTACTGGCTAACACACCCTCATAAAACATTTTGAGCATAGTATTGCAGATATTGAAGGACCTGAGCCATCTCAAAAAACAGAGACGTCTCTGGCCTTTCCTATACACCGCAGTATTGATTTTTAAAAAGTCCAGTTTCTTGTCAATATAAACACCCAAATATTTATAGTCATCTACTGTCTCCACACAGGCCCCTTGGATGGAAACAGGAATCAGTGATGTTCCCGTCCTCCTGAAATCCACCACCAGTTGTTTTGTTTTTGCCACATATGCTGGAAATGGTTCTGTTCACACCACATGACAAAGTTGTCCACCATCGTCCTGTAATCCTCTTCATCACCATCTCTGATACACCCAACCACTGCAGAGTCATTAGAAAATTTCTGAAGATGGCAGGTCTCTGTGCAGTAGTTGAAGTCTGTGGTACAGAGAGTGAAGCAAAATGGGGAGAGGACAGGCCCCTGTGGAGCACCAGTGCTGCTGACCACCCTGTCTGACACACACTGCTGCAGGGGCACATACAGTGCATCCGGAAAGTATTCACAGCACTTCACTACCCTCAGGGAGAAGGTACTGGAGCCTACGGGCCCACTCCACAAGACTGCTAAACAGCTTTGTTCACCAGACCATCAGGACCCTGAACTCTGCCCCCCCCCCCCCCATGCCCCTGGACTGTAACACACTCACCCACACAATAACTACCTCAGCTGCTGGCACAGAAAGGCTGGCACACCAACAGTACCACATCTGCTGCTGTATGTCTTGCACCTTACTGCAACCATTTGCACAAATGCCATACCTGCTGTGGTCAGTCATTGTAATATTGATCACACGCAGACCAATCTGTCACTGTCTGCACCCCCGTTACTGCACTGAACTCACAATTTACCAGTATTACGGTTTATTGTACATAGGATTGATGTGTTTTTACTGTTATTTGCACTATGGGCAGCATTACTGTACATAGATTGTTGTTGTTTTCCATCCTTATACCTTCTTGTCTTATATATTGCACACACCACTAAGAAAGAGAGAAATAGCATTTCAATTCTACTGTATGTCCTGTACATATAGAAGTATTGACAAATAAAAATCTTTGAATCTTTGAATAACATAACATTAAATAAACAAACAAATCTGATGTTCCTAATTACTGTGAACTTTTAAGTTGTGTTTCTTGTATAAAAGCACCTGTGGTCATGTGGTATCATGAATATAGCAACATGGTGATTCGATTGTATTCGCTGATACCACACTCCCCTTTTTCTAATATTGCTTAATTAAACTGCATTCCAGAGGAACTACACCGGCAAGGTACACTTAAACGTGAGCGACCAACCTTGACTTTTTAAGAATCGTATTTCTGATCAGAGTAGACATCCCAACACATGCTGAGAAACAGAACCCTGGGCTGAAACAAGCTAACAGATGTCACACATGCACCAAAATATGATCATCTGATGGACACACACCGATGGCATACTTTAGTCAGGACATTCCTCATCCCTCACAGTACAGAAAAGAACATGAATTCTCAGAAAATGTAACCACATCTGCATAGTTATGAAAACACATGAGCCAGCATTTTACAACAGGTCTGTGTTGAAGGGAAGTAAAAACAGCAACAGCAGATGGCTGGTGCATTTACAGTAGTTCAATGTCATATGACAATCATTAGAAATATATGACAAAACAACAGACGTGCTTGTTTAGAGCACTCATGTCCTTGCATGTCTGTGGACGGAAAATCAGACACAACCAGAAGCCAGAATTCTGCTATGAGCAATAAGGCTGACGTACATAAAGTAGTGGATTGAGTTAAGGGAAATGCTGTTCGTGAAACCAGAAGCAATGGTTTATTTAAGTTATATTTTCATTACTATAGGCTTTCATTTGGTCACATGTTTATTGCATGCCATTATCACCACAGCCCCTCTGCTGAGTGTGCCTCTCTCTAAAGAGAGGTGTTGAAAGAGGCTGCCCAGCATGGAAACTGTGATCCATCACTGCTACATATCACACCCACAGGTTTTCCATGATGGCACAACACCATTGGTCTGACAAATTAAGGAAGGAGTGTTGTCAGCGTACACACCACATTATGCCAAACAGCTCAAGGTCAGTATATATCCGTGCTTTAGCTTAGCCGGGATCTGACACAGCGAGGGGCTGTGTGCTAAGACAGAGAGCCGGTCTGACATGAATATTATTGGTGGTGATGAAGGACGTGTGGGGTAGGTGCTGTGCAAGGAGCAACAACTTTTTAATAATGAGTACTATTCTTACAAAAGTTGGACAAAAGGCCTGACAACAGTTACTAATGGTCACATCATTAATGGAGAGAAGCTCTAAAGTGGTAAAAGGGCACAGGTTTAAAAGTCATGCAAAAATAGCACATAAAGATTAGCACTAACAGCCTGGGGTCAACTGTGACCAGCTTCAATGCCCAGGCAAACAATGCAGTGATCATCCTCCCTGGGCAAAGCTCACCACTGACGCACACTTTGATTTTGTAATACATGTTTTTTTCTCATTTACTCAACTTTCAAGAATCTCTGCAAGTTCCAATACAGAAATGCCCTTCCGAGGAAAACAAATTCTAAACAGTTCACCTAAAATGTCTGACAAAAACAATACAAAGGAAAGCCGGCAGTGCTTTCATCATCAAGTCCTACAAGTGACTGTGTGAGAGGGCAACAGCAGCGTCTCCGTGTGGGCTTCCACGTGGTTGTGTATATTAATGTTACCGAGTTTGGCTCCGTGCCAAGCGGGAGAGAGGTCACAGCCATCGTGTCCTCCACCTCACATGACCTTGCTGCATGTTTCAGAAACTTTCCGCCGGGCCTCGAGGTCAGGCGCCTCTGTGAGCCAGGCTCTGCGTGTGTGTGTGTGTGTGTGTGTGTGTGTGTGTCAGCGTTGCGTGCATCCGAGCATGTGTCCGATGTTTTTCACATTTGGCAGAGCTTGGCATGAACACTGAGGGACATCAAACACAACATTTAACTTTACAATTACTTGCATATTATAAACCATGTAACACACACAGCTGTATTTAGACTGATGACGACATATTTAATTCATTACTCCCTCCCATTTCTTTTTATGATTTAGATTATATTAGAGGGAATATATGGATGGTTTATAGTTCATTTTGATCAGAATATAACATTTGAAAGGTAAAACCTCTCAAATTTGTGAGAGTAAAGTCACAAGTTTACAAATTAAAAAAAAAAAATCACAAATTTATCTCAAGAAATCTGCAAATTTATCCAAAAAAGGTCACTCAAATTTAAGGGAAAAATGTCACAAATTTATTTTAAAAAAATCATAAATTTATGAGCATAAAGACTCAAATGTACAAGAAAAAAAATACAAATTAAAAAGAAAAATACAGAGGAGGAGTTGCAAATTTACATGTAAAGGCTAGAAAATTTATGAGGAAAAGGTCACAAATTAATGCAAAAAAAAAAAAAGGAAAACATCTATAAACTGGTGATAAAATGTTACTACTCAAGTATGGTTTGGTTTATATGTTCATACTCAATTTTTTTAATGACTACTCTTACTGCACTGTGTGTGTTTATATATTTACATATTTATTCCATCTAGCTACAATGCTCCGCACTGGGTGTGTTTATATTTATATATCTATATATTTATTCCATCTAGCTACAATGCTCTGCACTGTGTGTTTATATATTTACATATTTATTCCATCTAGCTACAATGCTCTGCACTGTGTCTGTGTGTGTGTATATATATATTTTATAGTAATATGTACATATGTATATTAGCTGCTCTTGCTTGTTTTTTTTCTTGCCTTCTGATTGTTGCTCTGAGTGTTGCTATCCCTGTGCTGTTGCAATCCTGGAATTTCCCCGTTGTGGGACTAATAAAGGCTTATCTTATCTTATCTTATCTTAACTACTAACTAACTAACTAACCTGCACTTATATAGCGCTTTTCTAGTCACAAAGACCACTCAAAGCGCTTTCACTAATACTAACCCTCTATTCTAAGGGCCTATAGGAAACATATCTAGGGACAATTTAGAACAACCAATTAACCTAACGTGCATGTCTTTGGATTGTGGGAGGAAACCGGAGCCCCCGGAGTAAACCCACGCAGCACAGGGAGAACATGCAAACTCCATACAGAAAGGTTCCAACCCCTGCCAGCCTGGGGATTTGAACCAGGAACCTTCTAGCTGTAAGGCAACAGTGCTAACCACTGCACCACTGTGCTCCTTTCTTACATATGAAAGGAGGTTGAAAAGTTCATAGTTGTAAAATTTGACCAAATGTGATTTATTTTTCAACCACAGGGATCCAAGCGCTGCAACACTGATGGAAGAAGTGTGTGGACCGAAGGGGAGACTACAGTGCATCCAGAAAGTATTCACAGCGCTTCACTTTTTCCACATTTTGTTGTTACAGCCTTACTCCAAAAGGGATTAAATTATTTTTTTCCTCAAAATTCTACACACAATACCCCATAATGACAATGTGAAAAAAAATTTTTTTTTGAGATTTTTACAAATTTATTAAAACTCAAAAACTAAGAAATCACTTGTACATAAGTATTCACAGCCTTTGCTCAATACTTTGTTGATGCACCTTTGGCAGCAATTACAGCCTCAAATCTTTTTGAATATGATGCCACAAGCTTGACACACCTATCTTTGGGCAGTTTCCCCCATTCCTCTTTGCAGCACTTCTCAAGCTCCATCAGGTTGGATGGGAAGCGTCGGTCCACAGCCATTTTCAGATCTCTCCAGAGATGTTCAATTGGATTCAAGTCTGGGCTCTGGCTGGGCCACTCAAGGACATTCACCAAGTTTCTTGAAGCCACTCCTTTGATAGCTTGGCTGTGTGCTTAGGGTCGTTGTTCTGCTGAAAGATGAACCATCGCCCCAGTCTGAGGTCAAGAGCGCTCTGGAGCAGGTTTTCATCCAGGATATCTCTATACATTGCTGCATTCATCTTTCCCTATCCTGACTAGTCTCCCAGTTCCTGCCGCTAAAAAACATTTCCACAGCATGATGCTGCCACCACCATGCTTCACTGTAGGGATGGTATTGGCCTGGTGATGAGTGGTGCCTGGATTCCTCCAAACATGACGCCTGGCATTCCACCACGCCAAAGAGTTCAATCTTTGTCTCATCAGACCAGAGAATTTTGTTTCTCATGGTCTGAGAGTCCTTCAGGTGCCTTTTGGCAAACTCCAGGTGGGCTGCAATGCATCTTTTACTAAGGAGTGGCTTCCGCGGTCTACCATACAGGCCTGATTGGTGGATTGCTGCAGAGATGGTTGTCCTTCTGGAAGGCTCTCCTCTGTCCACAGAGGAACACTAGAGCTCTGACAAAGTGACCATCGGGTTCTTGGTCACTTCTCTGACTAAGGTCCTTCTCCCTCATCTGCTCAGTTTAGATGGATGGCCAGCTCTGGGAAGAGTCCTGGTGGTTCCAAACTTCTTCCATTTACGGATGATAGAGGCCACTGTGATCATTGGGATCTTCAAAGCAGCAGAAATTTTTCTGTACACTTCCCAGATTTGTGCCTCGAGACAATGCTGTCTCGGAGGTCTACAGACAATTCCTTTGACTTTATGCTTGGTTTGTGCTCTGACATGCACTGTCAACTGTGGGACCTTATATAGACAGGTGTGTGCCTTTCCAAATCATGTCCAATCAACTGAATTTACCACAGGTGGACTTCAGTTAAGGTGGATAAACATCTCAAGGATGATCAGTGGAAACAGGATGCACCTGAGCTCAATTTTGAGCTTCATGGCAAAGGCTGTGAATACTTGCGTACATGTGATTTCTTAGTTTTTATTCTTATTAAACTTGCAAAAATCTAAAAAAACCCAAAACTTTTTCACGTCATTATGGAGTATTGTGTGTAGAATTTTGACGAAAAAATGAATTTAATCCATTTTGGAATAAGGCTGTAACATAACAAAATGTGGAAATAGTGAAGCACTGTGAGTACTTTCCGGGTGCACTGTATGTTAAAAAACAAACTACATTCAGCCAAATTTGACCACTATGAAATTTTCAGCCTATGAACTTTTCAGCCCCTCATCATATACTTGAATAATTCATTTTTCATACTGTAATACTGCTGGAGTAAAATTTCTGGCTACTCTCCCCACCTCCATTTATAAGGTTGTATGCCTGCATGATGGGCAATTTTAGCTCCGCATTTCTCACCTTGCAGCCCTCACATGCGTGCACACCATAATGGAAGCCTGAAGCTTTGTCCGAGCACACCCGGCACTCAAGGTTGAGGGCACCGACGCTTTCATCTTGGCTTGGAGCAGTTCCACAAACCCCAGATGATGGACTGGAGGCTGGAGTCAACATGTCTGCAGCAAACCAAAGACAGCAGTGAATGATTTTACTGGATCCTTGTGGCTTTTGGTGAAAAAAACAGCAACAATTTTTGTGAAATTACATGTGCCTAAATTTTATGATCTTTGACCTTGACCAGAATCTGGATACAGACCCACCTGAGGATCATTGTGTGTGAGTTTGGTGAACATCTGAGCATTGTCTAGGAGGAGGAGTGATTCTTGTGAACAGACAGACAAACGAATGCAGCACTGTGGCATTAACTCATTTCACTTTTCTAAGAATGAGCTAAAAATACAGTTCCATAAAACAGAGTTCCAAAAGAATAAAAACATTTTTCTTGTGCTTGGTATTATTATTGTGAGAGGTCCCAAGGATGACATTTGTCCCCAATATTCGCTATAACTGGTACAGATGATTATCAGACTTCTTCTCCTTTTGGCTGCTCCCTTTAGGAGTCTCCACAATGGATTATATGCCTCCATCTCACCCTATCCCTGCCATCCTCTTCTGTCACACCAACCACTCTCCATGTCCTCCTTCACTACATCCACAAATCTTCTCTGCAGTCTTCCTCTTTTCCTGCCTGGTAGCTCCATCTTCAACATCCTTTGTCCAATATATCCATTATCCCTCCTCTGTACATGTCTCCTCCTGTCCTTCCTAGTCTCTCCCACTGAGAATCTTAGCATCTTCACCTCTGCTCCCTCCAGCTCCGCCTCCTGTCTTTTTGTCAGTGCCACCATCTCCAAACCATACATCACAGCAGGTCTCACTCCCATCTTGTAATCCTTCCCTTTCACTCTTGCTGCCATCCATCCATCATCTCCCACCTATTCGGGGGCCCGGGTCACGGAGGCAGCAGCCCAAGCAGGGAAACTAGTACAACTTCCGCATCACTACAGATGCTGCTCCAATCCATCAATCTCTCGCTCCATTTTCCCATCACTTATGAGTAAGACTCTGAGATACTTGACCTCCTCCACTTGGGGCAGGAGCTCGACCCCAACCTTTTTCTGGCTGAGGACCATGGACAACTCAGACTTTGAGGCACTGATTCTCATCATGGTCGCTTCACACACAGTAGCAAACCATCCCAGTAAGACCTGTAGGTCATTGCTCGATAAAGCTAACAGGACCGCATCATCTGCAAACAGCAAAGATGAGATCCTATGGGCACCGAACATGACACCCTCTGTTCCTTGGCTGTGCCTAAAAATCCTGTCCATAAAAATTATGAACAGGATCAGTGACAAATTAAACCAGACACTCGTTTCCACTCACTGCACTCTGACTGCACTCTCTTTACCTTACCTTCTTCTTTGTCTTTTTCACCTCTCTTATGCACTGTCCATTTCTTTGGATGATTGACTCCAGGTATTTAAACTCATCCACCTTCACTACCTCTCATTCACACACATGTACATGTATTCTGTCTTGCTTCTACTGATTTTCATTCCTGTTTGTTCCAGAGCATAGGTTTTCAGATAAATTTTAGATATATTTGGAAAAACATCTGTCTATGCCAAGCAATAAAGAGTGAAGTCAGCAAACGAAGTAAGTTAATGGGCCGTATTACAATGATGCGGCTGGTTAGTCAGTTGTCACTGATGCAGAACGCGTTTACGGGCATTTATAAGTTCATTTCCTTATCACAACGACGTAAAAACAAACTTTCCTCCGGCGAATGATGCAAAGTGGCTGGTCTAATTATTCAGAGGAGTGTTTTGAATAATCCAATCCAAAGCGCTCCTTCCCATTCCTTTAATGCAAAGAGGTGCATTATCTAAAGTGAACTGTGATCACAACAGTTTAAGACCGATTTTGTGCTGACCAAAGCCCGTGCGTGTGAGCCAAAATGCACACGACAGTAATGTTGTTTGGTAATAAGGAAGACATCAATCACAGTTCATGCCCAGTTAGTTATGTTAGAAAGAACAAACGGGGAAGAATGGGCTGAAAAATCAGCTGAATGGCTTAATGTAGTCCGCACAGCTGCAACACAGACAAGTGGGTTTGAAATTTCAAGGAAAGAGGATGATGCCTGTGCAAACTTTCATAAACTTTCATTAATGATGGCATGGAAGTTGCTCCTGGTTCATGGGGAGATGGCACGCTCCCTCTCCTGTTGCTTTCGCTGACCAAGAGTCCTCCCCGTCTTGTGCGGAGGGTCTGCGGCTCTCTATCCCAGTCCCTCCCGGGTGGGAGGAAAAGGAAAGGTCTGGTGCGGCTTCTCATCCACGGCAACCCCGGCCACGAAGCGAGCCCACTTTCAGCGGCTTCTGTCGACCCCTGACGGGTGGCAGTCAGGGCACTTGCTGGTGGAGAACCGCAACCCTAGGCACAGTGCAGGCAGCCTCAGCCCAGCTGGAAACCCAGGGTGCTTGGTCAGTGCAGATGTGTGGATGCATCTCTTGTCTCTGTGGGGAGCTACAGTGAAAAGTAAAACACTGCATACTCCATGATCATTCATTCATTCCCCTAAAAATAAACACATTAATGCCTAATTAGTCTGTGATGAAAATGAAAATGTGGATGGAATAAAAATCTTCAGACTCCCCGTGCGCAAACATGCTCCCTGTTCATTCATTCATTTCCCTAAAAAAAAAAAAATCCTACATTAATGCCTAATCTATAGACTCCAATAGTAAGTCCCCCATTAAAATGAGAGTGCAGATGGAATAAAAAAAACTAATAAGTGACCCTCATATAATTAAAATGACTAGCAATTATATGATGACTATAACAACTCTATTAAAATAACAGAAAAAACCCAGTGGATGCTGTTTCCTCATGAGCTCTGGAGCTCATGAGAAAACACACCACTGAATTTCAAAACACGCTATTGAAATATCATTAAAAAAACACTTCTGACAATAGACCTCCTTTTTCCTGATCAAAAGTGGATTCTCATGGAATGCACTATAATACACCACATTTCAAATTATTATGCAAATGGTATTTGCCCTTGATTTTCCTAAACAGTCGATGAAATGACTGTCAGTATAATTTTCAAGTGATCAAAAGTTAGAGAATAATTCAAATTCTACTGAACAAGCCTCCCAATGATAACTTTTTTTTTTTTGCAAAAATAAAAAAACTCAAAATGCACTGTTCCTAATTATTATGCACAACAGAGTTTCAAAACATTTTATTGGCTGTAAAGAACTGAAAATTGTCATATGTTAAATTTGCAGCATTAGGAGGTCATATTTACTGAAATCAAAAGTTATTTCAATCAAAAACATCTGAACAGGCCTAGTTAAATGTTAATATAAGACCCCTTCTTTGATATAACCTTCACAATTCTTGCATCCATTAAATTTGCAAGTTTTTGGAGAGTTTCTGTTTGAATTTCTTTGCAAGATGTCAGAACAGCCTCCCACAGCTGCTGTTTTGATGTGAACTGCCTCCCACCCTCATAGATCTTTGCTTGAGGATGCTCCAAAGGTTCTCAATAGGGTTGAGGTCAGGATAGGATGGGGGCCACACCATGAGTTTCTCTCCTTTTATGCCCATAGCAGCCAGTGACATAGAGGTATTCTTTGCAGCATGAGATGGGGCACTGTCATGCATGAAGAATAATTTTTCTATGGAAGGCACGGTTCTTCTTTTTGTACCATGGAAGAAAGTGGTCAGTCAGAAATTCAATATACTGTTGTGTGAAAAAGCGCCCCCTTCCTGATTTCTCATTTTTTTGTACGTTTGTCACACTTAAATGTTTCAGATCATCAAACAAACTTAAATATTAGACAAACACAAGTAAACACAAAATACAGTTTTTAAATGAAGGGGTTTATTGTTAAGGGTAAAAAAAATCCAAACCTACATGGCCCTATGTGAAAAAGTGATTGCCCCCCTGTTAAAACATAAATTAGCTGTAGTTTATCACATCTTTGGAAAACTAAGTTCAATTTCTCTGGCCACACCCAGGCCTGATTACTGCCACACCTGTTCTCAATCAAGAAATCACTTAAATAGGACCTGCCTGACAAAGTGAAGTAGACCAAAAGATCCTCAAAAGCAAGACATCACACTGTGATCCAAAGAAATTCAGAAACAAATTAGAAACAAAGTAATTGAGATCTATTAGTCTGGAAAAGGTTATAAAGCTATTTCTAAAGCTTTGGGACTCCAGCGAACCACAGTGAGAACCATTATCCACAAATGGCAAAAACATGGAACAGTGGTGAACCTTCCCAGGAGTGGCCGGCCGACCACAATTACCCCAAAAGCACAGCGATGACTCATCCAAGAGGTCACAAAAGACCCCACAACAACATCCAAAGAACTGCAGGCCTCACTTGCCTTAGTTAACGTCAGTGTTCATGACTCCACCATAAGAAAGACACTAGGCAAAAATGGCCTGCATGGCAGAGCTCAAAGGCGAAAACCACTGCTGAGCAAAAAGAACATAAAGACTCATCTCAGTTTTGCCAGAAAACATTTTAATGATCCCCAAGACTTTTGGGAAAAATACTTTGTGGACTGACGAGACAAAAGTTGAACTTTTGGAGAGTGTGTTTCCCATTACATCCGATGTAAAAGTAACACAGTATTTCAGAAAAGGAACTTTTTTTTTTTTTTTAAATTTAATTTTTTTTTTTTGTTGTTACTTGTTTTGTACCCGTAGGTAGATTTGTTTTGCAGTCTGGTGACAAGCCACCAGCTGCCGGCCGCTGCGTGCGCAAGTGCCCCGTGTCCCTAACCTACATGTTTTTAGCATGTGGGAGGAAACTGGAGAAATCCTGGAGTAAACCCACGCAACACGGGGAGAGCATGCAAACTCCACACAGATCACTGTTGGTCGGGGGCAGGGATCGAACCCACGATCTCACGATCCCCGCGATCCCCCGGCCGAGGGTAAACTGTGCTGCCACAGTGGTAACCACTGCGCCACCGTGCAGATAAGGAATATCATACCAACATGATGTGGTCTGGGGCTGTTTTGTTGCTTCATGACCTGGAAGACTTGCTGTGGTAAATGGAACCATGAATTCTGCTGTCTTCCAAAAAATCCTGAAGGAGAATGTCCGACCATCTGTTTGTGACCTCAAGCTGAAGCGCACTTGGGTTCTGCAGCAGGACAATGATCCGAAACACACCAGCAAGTCCACCTCTGAATGGCTTTCGAAAAGCAAAATGAAGACTTTGGAGTGGCCTAGTCAAAGTCCTGACTTGAATCCGATTGAGATGCTGTGGCATGACCTTAAAAAGGCGGTTCATGCTCGAAAACCCTCCAATGTGGCTGAATTACAACAATTCTGCAAAGATGATTAAGCCAAAATTCCTCCACAGCGCTGTAAAAGACTGATTGCCAGTTATCACATGTGTTTGATTGCAGTTGTTGCTGCTAAGGGTGGCCCAACAAGTTATTAGGTTTAGGGGCAATCACTTTTTCATGTAGGTAAAAAAGGGCCATGTAGGTTTGAATTTTTTTTCCCTTAATAATAAACACCTTCATTTAAAAACTGCATTTTGTGTTTACTTGTGTTATCTTTGTCTAATATTTAAATATGTTTGATGATCTGAAACATTTACACTACCGTTCAAAAGTTTGGGGTCACCTCAGACAATTTTGTGTTTTCCATGAAAAGTCACACTTTTATTTACCACCATGAGTTGTAAAATGAATAGAAAATATAGTCAAGACATTGACAAGGTTAGAAATAATGATTTGTATTTGAAATAATAATTTTTTCCTTCAAACTTTGCTTTCGTCAAAGAATCCTCCATTTGCAGCAATTACAGCATTGCAGACCTAACATGATTGCACAAGGGTTTTCTAATCATCCATTAGCCTTCTGACGCAATGAGCAAACACATTGTACCATTAGAACACTGGAGTGATAGTTGCTGGAAATGGGCCTCTATACACCTAAGATATTGCACCAAAAACCAGACATTTGCAGCTAGAATAGTCATTTACCACATTAGCAATGTATAGAGTGTATTTCTGATTAATTTAAAGTTATCTTCATTGAAAAAAAGTGCTTTTCTTTCAAAAATAAGGAAATTTCTAAGTGACCCCAAACTTTTGAACGGTAGTGTAAGTGTGACAAACATACAAAAAAATGAGAAATCAGGAAGGGGGTAAACACTTTTTCACACCACTGTATATTTGCAGTAATATTTGTACCAACAATAAACCATTACACCACTGAAGAGAAAGAAATGACATTTCAATTCTCCTCTATGTCCTATACGTATAGTAGTATTGACAAATAAAACCTTTGAATCTTTGAATCTTGAAGAACACGTCCTCTTGTAAAAAGTTCCACCATTTGAAAAATGCATGTTTTCCTATCAGTGACTTAGAGTATAGCCAAAATTTTAACATCAAGGATCATGTTGCTATGGCTACAGCTGAACTACTTGCCCCCCCCCCCGCCATCAGCTTGTAAGTCAGTATTTTCTATCAATTATTAGAAATATCTGAAAAGATTTAATTATCAATGCACTGTCTACTTTCACCTGCTGTTTAATAACGAGACCACTTCTGCAGTTCTTACCTGGGGGGCCTGAGCTGCTGGAACCCGAGCCGGTGCTCTGGTACTCTGGGAAATCAAATCCAAGCGTGTCATCTCCTATAGACTGAGAGATGTCACGAAGATCCTCCATCAGGTCTCCACACAGAGGACTGTCCAGGAGGGAATCCCCCAGTGGGGATGGGGGGCTGTAGTGATCCCCTGCCATGGTGGAGATCAGGGAACCAAAATCTCATTTGCCGGACTGTAACAAAAGTTAAAAGTTAAGATGAGAACATTTGTTTTTCTCAAGGCTTTTAACTTTTTATTGTTACCTCCACCAAGGAGCAGAGGTGATTCTAGAGTCTCTTGGGGCCCTAGGCAAAAATTCACAAGGGGCCTCTCCAACCAGCGCTCATAACCGTTATATAATAAATAATCTGGCACTAACAAAAAATGTGAAATGTAAACATTTTTTATTTCAAAAGTGCACATTAGTATCTGTTCAAAATAAGAATATAGTGCACCGTGCAGTGCTAACCACTGCACGGTGGCGCAGTGGTTAGCACTGCGGCAGCACAGTTTACCCTTGGCCGGGGGATTGTGGGGATGTGGGATCGTGGGTTCGATCCCAGCCCCCGACCAACAGTGATCTGTGTGGAGTTTGCATGTTCTCCCCGTGTTGCGTGGGTTTACTCCGGGATTTCTCCGGTTTCCTCCCACATGCCAAAAACATGCATGTTAGGTTAATTGGCTGTTCTAAATTGTCCCTAGATATCTGTTTCCTATAGGCCCTTAGAATAGAGGGTTAGTATTAATGAAAGCGCTTTGAGTGGTCTTTGTGACTAGAAAAGCGCTATATAAGTGCAGGTTAGTTAGTTAGTAGTTAGTAATATAAACATTAAATTCAGAAATAGAATTCTGAAGAGCAATTAAAAGCAAAACAATCAAAACCAGAACAATAAAAACACAAATAATTAAATAACTTCAGATAACAAAAGAACTTAAAAAATATTGTGGAATGTACACAAAGTTGATACAATATAAATAAACAGGGCAAATATTATACAAGTATTATAAATATTGTATTATAAATATTATAAAAAATATTAACTTCAAAAATATACACCAAATGCAAAGTACAGAATCTTTGCATTTCTCAAAGTTCTCTCTCAAGGCAGTGGTAAGCTATTACTGTTTTGCTTTCTTTTCTCTTCTTCCTCTTTCTTTTGTCACTGCTACCACTCTCACTTGTTTGTTTACACAAGGTGTGCATGGGGACTTGCGAGAGTAAGAGGTGGGGTTGGAGCCCCTTTAGGGAGTTCTGCACCATCTACCACTGTCATTGCAAATCCTCCACATTGTCACTGCTGTATTGATTCAAAGTTGGTCAGCCCTCTGCTTATTATTATTATTTTAGATTTGACTGGCAGTTGGCAACCAGCTTACAGGTGCATTACCGCCACTGACTTGATTCTTCGTATAAGGAGTTCTTATCAGGAGTTCTGAACAACTCCTTATGTGTGAAAAAAATTATCCGTCCTTGGACTGTGTCCTCGGCGGCATCGACCAGCTGTCAGTCTACTGCCCTTGGGGGTATTTGCCTGCCTTGCCTGCCAGCACGCAATGCCTCTGCCAAGGAGGTTATGTGTCCTATTTGTCTATTTTATGTCTGTTAGCAGGATTAATAAAAAACTACAAGATGGTTTGTGACAAAACTCTTTTTTTTTTTTTAAATTTTGAGCAGATCTAGATCACTATGTGTGCGTTTCTTTTAAGTTTTTCCTTTTTTAACTTTGTGATATGGGGCTCTTCAAGAGATTTTTGTTAATATCGTGAAAAATCCACCTGAAAATAGGCAGGCACAGACAATTTATAATGCTTTGTCAAAGGACACATTTTTATCGGTGGACAAACAGCCTTGGTGGAGGTATGCACTCTCTGGATGTCCTGCAGCTAATTACTGAGACCAGTTCTTGTAAAAGTGGCTGACTAAGCCATACATCTTTCTATCACATTGATATTTGCTTCCATTAGGTCTATTCTGTTGTTGTTCTAGTCTAGGGGTCGGCAACCCGTGGCCCTTCAGCCCCCATGCTGTGTCTCCTTGCAGTTGCAGTCATGTGAAAAAATTAGGACACCCCTTTAAAGATTCAGTTCTCTATTAAGAAATGCTCATATATCTATGTCTAAACTTCTTTTTGTTTTTATTTGCATTTTTTAACATTTAATTTTAGCCATTTTAAGTGGGAATGAATGTGGGGGTGTCCTAAAACAGATGGGGAGTGTCCTAATTTATTCTTCACTATTTGTTTAGAATTACTTTTTACAGAAAATTTGAGAAAAGACTTTAATTCATTTTTAAATGTTTAGTTGTATTATGTGAATCTCCCAGTATTTTTAACATTGATATTGAATAGCCATATGTCCAAATATGTAAAAAAAAAAAACCCCACACATACACAGGCTTATACAGGGTGTCCTAATTTTTTCACATGACTGTATATCTCAAAACACATGAAAATTAATTAAGTTCATTTTAATTATTTTATTTTTCAAACTATTGTTTACTGGATACATTTCTCATCAGAAACACATACTTTCATGAATGTAAAATATGTATTTTTTAAATAACTTATTATGTTGTCAGCCATGCGTCACAGCCGACCAGTGTTGCCAGACGTACTGAAGCGGCATGATAAAATAAAGGCAGCGATGGAGTTTTAAGTTGGTTTATTGAATCATACCGCCTTCATCGGAACACCTCCCCAGCCCTCGTGCTGCGGGCTGAGGTGATGTCCTCAGGCTCTCAGAGAAGAGGAGACACACGGTGTGCGTGTCCAGCAGTAGCAGTTGCAGAATCAGAATGAGAAAATGAATATGAAAATCAGACAGCTTATATACTCAGCTCAGACAATACATCAAAGACATTCACAGCAGTCAATCTGGGCATTTGCATATCAGAGGTACAGACAGGATGCATGAACACAATGCATGGATGACACTTTAAACCTCACAGCTGTAAATGCAGCATGCAGCGGAAAAAACCCAGGAGTGCGAGCTGACTGTCTCTGTGTGTTGTGGGGGGGTTGAATTCAACCCGCTACACCGCTCCCCCCCAGAGGGCACGGCAGGCAGCCGAGACCTCGATGTTGCAGCTGGGCAGCGAGCAGGGAAAAGCTCTGTGCAGGTGGAGGGGGAGGGGGGAGGTGGGTAGTAAGTGCTGACCGGGCGCTGTGAAATCGTTCGGGCCGCGCCAAAAATTGTTTGCTGCTCCGCGATGTCGAGGGACTGTCCCGTTGAACTTGCGGAGATCACCAGAAGAAAAATTAGTCTCTGACTCCTCTCGTGGCCATAAAGAAAACAGGAGCGGCGGGGTTGCGTAAACAAAAGCAGAGGAACTTGGCGTGTTGACTTTAGTTGCATGCGCAGCCCTAAAGCCCTCAGGAAAAGCAGACGGCTGAATCCTTTGTGCGCCGTGGCTGAAACCATCAGTGAATCCTGTGGGCGCGCTGCGCGCATGCTTGCTTCAGGTGGACGCACAGCCCTGAAGGTTCTGCGTGCAGCTGCGCAGGACGATGGCGGTCTCTGGAGCCATTCTTGTTCCGTGCGTGTTGCGCCGTCCTCGTCACCCCCGGTGCGTGTGCCGGGGCTCCTTGCGTGGGTGGGCCCGCTGGAGAGGAAATCAGGGTCGGAAACTTGGTGGAGATCGGCGCAGTCGGCGCCGAAAAACATCTATGATGAGCCGTGGCTGCAGATTAGTCATGGTGCGTTGGAGTGTTGAGGGGCGATAGACGATCTTTGTCCCTCAGGCTGTCCCGCATGGACGCCCCGATCTCGGCGAGGGTCGCGCCATGACGTTTACTGCCGTTTACCCGGTCTTGGGCGATGTCCGGAGAGTAGCTCGCCTGCCGTGGCTCTGCGTTGAGGCCTCCCTGAAGCCGCAGGGAGGGCAGATCAGTCAGGCTGCTGCATTCGTTCGTCGGCGGAGCATCACTGCCCGGTGCTGCGTTCGCCGGCAGCTCGTTTTCTTCAGCGTCGGGTCGCCAGGGTGGCTGTCCAGACCAGAAGGTTGCGTTGGACAAAGCGTGCGCATGTTCGGGGTCACCAGTGAAGCGGCATGATAAAATAAAGGCAGCGATGGAGTTTTAAGTTGGTTTATTGAATCATACCGCCTTCATCGGAACACCTCCCCCGCCCTCGTGCTGCGGGCTGAGGTGATGTCCTCAGGCTCTCAGAGAAGAGGAGACACACGGTGTGTGTGTCCAGCAGTAGCAGTTGCAGAATCAGAATGAGAGAATGAACATGAAAATCAGACAGCTTATATACTCAGCTCAGACAATACATCAAAGACATTCACAGCAGTCAATCTGGGCATTTGCATATCAGAGGTACAGACAGGATGCATGAACACAATGCATGGATGACACTTTAACCTCACAGCTGTAAACGCAGCATGCAGCGGAAAAAACCCAGGAGTGCGAGCTGACTGTCTCTGTGTGTTGTGGGGGGTTTGAATTCAACCCGCTACAGTACGATAATTATCGTATTTGTATGATAGTTTTGCCCTCTGTACAATGTACAATCAATAATTCCAAAAATCCCATAATGTACGACAATTTGACCCCTTCATTAGGTGGCTAAGTTAACCTGATGCACTTCGGTGTACCGCGAGCGGACACGTCTCTGCATCCTAGGGCACACGAGGGCATCACTGTGCGTCCTAGGAGGCACTGAAAAAAAAAAAAGCTGCATTTCCGTTCTTCCACTACAGACACAGCCGCGAACAGAAAGCCAAAGGAGTGCTTTGCTTGGTTTAGATGTGATTGACCTCTCATTCGACTAATAAGAGCCTTGAATTGGGTTTCTGAAACCTTGAAGAACCAATGACTGAAAACCTAGCAAGAAGGACCCGCCTACCAACGGCTGCGAATACAGCTAGCCAATTTAAGCACAGTAGTTCGAAAGCGTGTCTCCCTTGCAAAATCTGTTTTGTTTTAGCCGCTGGGTGACAAACACGCGTTCGTCAGTCTTTTTTTCTTACTACTGTTCTTACTTGTTTTGAAAAATCGTTCGCCAAAACCGCAATCATGGAAGCGCAAAACCGCAACAATGGAATTATGGTTTGACCGGGTTGCGTGACCAGAACCACGAGTCCGTAACAAGCGGACCAGCGTCATGTTTGTCTGACAATGAGGAAGAGAAGTTCGCCAGCGACACTGCTGTTGTGAACAGGTAAGTGTTATAAGCTAAATTATTCTTTATCCCTGAAAATTGTAATCAAAAATGACTTTTGACCGATCGGTAAATTACAACTGTGCGTAGTAGACCGCGGAGCACCGTGACCGCGGCGCACCGGGCGATGTCCGTCCTCTGTAGCAGGGGTGGGGGGGTGGGACAACCACACACACACACACACACACACACAGCCCTGAGTGTCACCTTTCATTAGAGCCCAACATCAAGCTTCTATATTGAATCATTCAAAAGTTACAGACGTTTTTCCAAACTGTGCCATTTGGCACAATTTGGCACAGTTCAAAAACGCCTGGGAACAACCTAAGAAAAAAAGCTGTGTAATATATTCATTTTTTGTGGTATTGTTACAAAATTTTGACCTCAGCTGGATAACACTTGGTTCTACATTTCTGTTGCATTTTCCAGCCAGTATCTGACAGCTGTGTGTTATTTGCAAGCATTTGTATCCAAAAAAACACCTAGGCGAAATTTATTTTCTTCAAGTTCAGTATGTTTAGATGACTGTTACTCAGTGGCCGGAGCACTTAGAGAGATTATGACTGTTTTGCCAAAAAATTCAAAGTGTTTTCTTTTAAATGAGACCAACCCCATGAAGATGCTGCAAAGGGTTGAAGAACAGCTTTTGATTTACTTTGGGTACGTTATTTTTTGGCGTTTTTAGGGAAATTGACCAGAGTGCAAGGGGTTAATATATTAGCAAACACAATCAGAACACGGATCCTGCTCATACATACTACACTTGTTTTACGCATCGTCTTACATGTGCAGGCTACATGGAAAAAAAGACATGTTGTGGTAGCACAGCACAGAGGCAGCCTCGGATGGATGCTAGTGATGGGATCCATAGTTCACTGAAACGCACTGAGTCAAGCTAAAAAGATCTGTGGTACACCAAATCACTCAGTGCTGTACTGGAGCTCCAACTGCCCACCACTCACTGAACTGAGAGTCGGCTGAACTGAGCAGGCAGGACTCGTTTGCTGGTCAGGCGGGTGATTCAGCAGGTGATCCCTGGCTTCCACTACAGTTCCGGTGAGTGATTCATAGTACTTTCACTCATAAAAACTAGTACACTCGATGGAATCATTCACGTACATTACAGCACTAATGCAGGCATGGCAGACTCAATAAGTAAGCAACATCACGAGCAGGTTGAGAAACGAAGGGGGGGGGGGGCTCAGTTTTACTGGGTGGTTCAAACCTGTTGTTGGCGTTAGCACTAAAGTTTTCTGTTGCTGCTGCAACATGCAAATGTCTGCAAAAATGTCAATGGATTGTGGTTCTCAGTAAAACTACAACCGATTTCTACTTCAATTATCAGAGGCATTTTAGCAGTAGTTTAGGTGGATTGATTTTGATGTTTACTCCTAATGTATAAAGAGATTCCATCCATCCATCTTCTACCGCTTTTCCGGAGGTCCGGGTCGCGGAGGCAGCAGTTCAAGCAGAGAAGCCCAGACTTCCCTCTCCCCAGCCACCTGCTCCAGCTCTTCAGAGGGGATACCAAGGCGTTCCCAGACTAGCTGGGAGACATAGTCTCTCCACCGAGTCCTGGGTCTGCCCCGGGGTCTCCTCCCAGTGGGACGTGCCTGAAACACCTCAAGTGGGAGGCGTCCAGGAGGCATCCTAATCAGATGCCCATACCACCTCAACTGACTCCTTTCAATGTGGAGGAGCAGCGGTTCTACTCTGAGCCTCTCCCGGATGACTGAGCTCCTCACCCTATCTCTGAGGGTGAGTCCAGCAATCCTACGGAGAAAGCTCATTTCAGCCGCTTGTATCCGCGATCTCGTTCTTTCGGTCATTACCCAAAGCTCGTGACCATAGGTGAGAGTACAGCTCTTGCTGGGACGGTTTGCCGCTGAGTGTGAAGCGGCTGGGATGAGAATCAGCACCTCCAAGTCCGAGTCCATGGTGTATAAAGAGATTAATTCTCAAAATATTTATGAGGCAAGACCTTGATATATGATGATTCAACAGAAGACATACAGTACAGAAGATAGTTAATTATGACTGATATTTTGAGCTGTTCAGTGCAGGCCAGGGGCTCATCCTGTACTCCACATAGGTAGAGGTGCTGGTCTCCAAGAGGCGCTTTTTTTTCAACTGATCTGTTAGATTATTTAAAGGTAAAACTACATTATAGGTCATAATATGCACAATTTGTGATAATATGTTACTGAAGCAGATGGTCCTGAGCCATGTCAGAATAAAAACTGGATGTGTACGATAATTTTTCTCAAAATATGATCATTTTAAGCCGCTGGTACAATACTTTAACATTTACCATCTGGCAACACTACATTCGACAGCGGCTCACACATGGGGAGCTTCTGAGCCTCTCTGCGCAGCGCATATGAAGAACAGAGAACCACAGCTTCCTGCTTCTCCTCCCCACCTTCGGTAGATGGTGCTCACTTATATAGTGCTTTTTCTCATCTCTAGATGACCAAAGTGCTTTACAGATCCTGCTATCCACCCATTCACACACAAATTCACACACTGATGGCGGCGGAGCTGCCACACACAGGCGTTGGCCTGACCCACCAGGAGCAACTGGGGGTTCAGTGTCTTGCTTAAGAACACTTCGACATGCAGACTGCAGAGAGAACGGGAATCAAACCCCTGACCCTCCAATCAGTAGTTACCCACACTACACCTTCGCCACAGCCGCCCCCAAAAGAAAAGTAAAATCACTGGGGAAAATAGAGAGTTTAATTCTGTGTGGACAGATTCATTTGCGTTCATGTACAGTGGCGTGAAAAAGTGTTTGCCCCCTTCCTGATTGCTCATTTTTGTATGTTTGTCACACTTAAATGTTGCAGATCATCAAACAAATTTAAATATTAAACAAAGATAACAAGTAAACACAAAATGTAGTTTTTAAATGAAGGTGCTTATTATTAAGGGCAAAAAAAAAAAAAATCCAAACCTACATGGCCCCGTGTGAAAAAGAGCCCTCCCACCCCAACCCCCGCCGTTAAAACATAAATTAACTGTGGTTTATCACATCTTTGAAAAGCTGAGTTCAATTTCTGTAGCCACACCCAGGCCTGATTACTGCCACATCTGTTCTCAATAAAGAAATCACCTAAATAGTACCTGCCTGACAAAGTGAAGTAGACCAAAAGATCCTCAAAAGCTAGACATCATGCTGCAATCCAAAGAAATTCAGGAACAAATGAGAAACAAAGTAATTGAGATCTATCAGTCTGGAAAAGCTTATAAAGTTATTTCTAAAGCTTTGAGACTCCAGCGAACCACCGTGAGAGCCATTATCCACAAATGGTGAAAACATGGAACAGTGATGAACCTTCCCAGGAGTGGCCATCTGACCAATATTACCCCAAAAGCACAGCGATGACTCATCCAAGAGGTCACAAAAGACCCCACAACAACATCCAAAGAACTGCAGGCCTCACTTGCCTCAGTTAAGGTCAGTGTTCATGACTCCACCATAAGAAAGATACTGGGCAAAAATGGCCTGCATGGCAGAGTTCCAAAATGAAAACCACTGCTGAGCAAAAACAACATAAAGGCTCGTCTCAGTTTTGCCAGAAAATATCTTGATGATCCCCAAGATTTTTGGTAAAATACTCTGTGGACTGATGAGACAAAAGTTGAACTTTTGGAAGGTGTGTGTCCCATTACATCTGGCGTAAAAGTAACACAGCATTTCAGAAAAGGAACAACATACCAGCAGTAAAATATGGTGGTGGTAGTGTGATGTCTGGGGCTGTTTTGCTGCTTCAGGACCTGGAAGACTTGCTGTGGTAAATGGAACCATGAATTCTGCTGTCTTACAAAAAATCCTGAAGGAGAATATCCGGCCATCTGTTCATGGCCTCAAGCTGAAGCACACTTGGGTTCTACAGCAGGACAATGATCCGAAACACACCAGCGAGTCCACCTCTGAATGGCTTTCGAAAAGCAAAATGAAGACTTTAGAGTGGCCTAGTCAAAGTCCTGACCTGAATCCGATTGAGATGCTGTGGCATGACCTTAAAAAGGCGGTTCATGCTCGACAACCCTCCAATGTGGCTGAATTACAACAATTCTGCAAAGATGAGTGGGGAAAAAAAATTCCTCCACAGCGCTGTAAAAGACTGATTGCCAGTTATCGCAAGTGCTTGATTGCAATTGCTGCTGCTAAGGGTGGCCCAACCACTTATTAGGTTTAGGGGGCAATCATTTTTTTTACACAGGGGCATGTAGGTTTGGTTTTTTTTCCCCTTAATAATAAACACCTTCATTTAAAAACTGCATTTTGTGTTTACTTGTATTATCTTTGTCTAATATTTAAATTTGTTTGACGATCTGAAACATTGAAGTGTGACATACAAAAAAATGAGAAATCAGGAAGGGGGCAAACACTTTTTCACACCACTGTATGTAGTATGTGTATTTCATATGTAGTATATTGCATGTAGTATGTGGTATGTCATATGTGGCGCAGGTGTAGTGTAGCTGACTACTGATCGGAGGGTCACGGGTCCCACTCTGTCTGTAGTCTGCATATTGAAGTGTCCTTGAGCAAGACAGTGAACCCCCAGTTGCTCCTGGTGGGTCAGGCCAGCGCCGGTGCATGGCAGCTCTGCCACCATCAGTGTGTGAATGGGTGGATAGCAGGATGTGTAAAGCACTTTGGTCATCTAGAGATGAGAAAAAGCGCTATATAAATGAACGCCATTTACCATTTACCATATGTCATTTCAGGGCTTCCATACATAGTGGTGTCATTATAATGGTTCTGTAGTTCCTGAGTATCAGTCTGATGACAGTACCACCTGAACATGGAAGCTGTCTGCAATTTTAATACTTTATTGGGCAAAGAACCATATTTGATAACTTCAGGAGGCCCATATTTGAGTGACTAACCAATCACTGTGATTATGCAATCAACCAACAAAAAGATTAAAAGAATAATTGGAGCAAGGCCGACAGCAACATAGAAGGAGCTGCAGGAATTTCTGGCAAGTACTTGCGGTTTAGTACATGTGACAACAATCTCCCATCTAGGGTGGCAAAATTGAAGCCTTATTTTACAAAGAAAAACATCCAAGCCCGGCTACATTTTGCAAAAACACATTTGACATCTCCCAAACGTATGTTGGAAAATGTGTCATGGTCCAGTGAAACCAAGGTTGAACTTTTTGGCCATAATTCCAAAAGGTACATTTGGCGCAAACACAACACTGCTCATCTCCAAAAGAACACCATACCTACAGTGAAGCATGGTGGTGGCAGCATCATGTGTTGGGGCTGTTTTTCTTCAGCTGGATATGGGGCCTTAGTCAAGGTAGAGGGAATTATGAACAGTTCCAAATATCAGTCAGTGTTTGGCACAAAACCTTCAGGCTTCTGCTAGAAAGCTGAAGATGAAGAGGAACTTCATCTTTCAGCACGACAATGACCCAAAGCACACATCCAAATCAACAAAAGAATGGCTTCACCAGAAGAAGATAAAGGTTTTGGAATGGCCCAGCCAGAGTCCAGATCTGAATCTGATCGAACATCTGCAGGGTGATCTGAAGAGGGCTGTGCACAGGAGATGCCCCTGCAATCTGAGGGATTTGGAGCATTTTTGCACAGAAGAGTGGGCAAATATTGCCACATCGAGATGTGCCACGCTGATAGAGTCCTACCCAAAAAGACTGAGTGTTGTAATAAAAGCCAAAGGTGTTGGAGCTGGGTTCAATCTGCTATCATGCTAGCAAGGCAAATAATTCTTTGCAACTGGAAGGGTGACAGAGTTCCTTTAGTCCAAGAGTGGGCCTGTGAATTAGCTAGAGTGGCAGCATTTTAAAAAAAAATGTCATATGGGATAAATATTTACATTGTCTGGAAGGTCCATGAAGAAGGATGCACACTGAAGCATTTACTTTCAATAAAGTTTATTAGTTATGTGTTGGTCTATTGTTAAGTCAGACCTAATGGCATAAAACAAGTGCTGTGCTTACAGCAATTTTGGGATTTGGCTATTTTTTGTGTGGGTTTATTTTCTCTCTCTTCTTTTTATTTTATGTATTAATTGGCTGGATTCTAATTTAAACCATTCTTCGCTGATGTACCTTTTTTAATCTTTGTTTCTCTGGGGTTTTTTGTGATCAATGCTGGAAATACTGTACTGCAGCTTAAGCTGTGATAGGTTTTAAGTGGTGATGATTGGGTGAGGGGAGATCAAAGGGGAGTTATGTTAACAGATGATGCATGTTTGTTTAGTTAAAATAATAAAAAATGTTAATCACAAAAAAAGGCCAAAGGTGTCCTAACAAAGTATTAGTTTAAGGGTGTGCATATTTATTCAACCAGGTTATTTGTAAGTTTTTTTATTTTTTATCTTTCCCCTTAAAAGATTTCAATTTGTTTTTCAATTGGGTTGTACAGGTTATAGGTCACATTAACGGTGGAAAAAGTTTTGAAATGATTTATCTTGGTTTTATTTTTTACATCACAAAAACCTGGCATTTGAACAGGGGTGTGTAGACTTTTTATATCCTCTGTATATGTGCAGACTGTCTATCAATGCCAAACATTTTTTTAAATTCTAACCAACATTTAGCTCAGTGGAAGAAGGTATTTTTTAAAACTTTTTCCCCCACTCTGTTGTAAATATTTCTAATTGGCTTAATTTGCACCAAATGATTTTAAAGTTATACCATTTAGAAAGTTGTTGAGAATTCTTTTTGTTTTATTCCAAAATAAATAAAGAAGCATATCAGACAACCAATTATCAGACAACCAATGCACTAGCTGTCAAATTGAGAGTCTGAAGAACAGGTGAAGGATACAGCTTTATATTATATTAATACATTTGAATAAGGAGCATTATGAGGAAACATAAAAAGGATGAAAAGTAGCTTCTTCTAAATAAAACTTTTATCTCTAATTTATTAAAATATCAGGAATTAAACCTGTGTGATCACTGTTGAAAGTAGGAAATGGATGATATTATTCAGATTTAAACAATTTTACGAATGTGCTGATAAATGAAAACTATACAAAAAGAATACGGTTCAGATATAGCCTTTTCAGCACAAAACAATTTGTAATATATTTGAATACTTTTATTTCATGAATGAAGCTATATATAAAGCTTGACCGTTTTTTTCTGGTGTCTGGTGTCTGTTTAGAAAACTGATCGATCGAGGTATTCCTATTTACATTGTTAGCACCCTGTTATACTGGTACAGAAGGCAGTCTATGGTTGTTAGGTGGGGCAATGTTACCTCATCCAAATTTCATGTGACCAATGGTGTTAAACAAGGTGGTATACTGTCACCCTTGTTGTTTGTCTATGGTGATGATCTCAGTGTACTGTTGAACAATACTAATGTGGGTGGCTCCATTAATGGTGCACTGTTAAATCACATTTTCTATGCTGATGACCTCTGTTTGTTAAGTTTGTCTACTGCAGCGATACATCTCCTCTTGGAATGTGAGAAATATGATGAAAAAAATGACATCTTGTTCAACTGTACTAAATCTATGTGTATGGCTTTCAAACCGAAGGGTGTCAATACTTCGAATCCTGTTATGCCACTTTGTGGTAACAGCTTGAACTTTGTTGAAAAAGTCAAATACCTAGGTGTGTGGATTGAATCTGATAAGACCAATGTTGATTGTAACAGGCAACTCAGGAAACTCTATGCTCAAACAAATTTACTGTTGCGAAATTTCCATAAATGTTCTCCTGATGTTAAATGTATGCTGTACAAGACCTTCTGTACCTCAATGTATTGCTCGCCTTTATGGTTTAATAGTAATGTTGCTGTTAGGAACAAAATCCGCATTGCATATAATAACTCCCTAAGAAGGTTGCTAGCTATACCTCGTAGGTCGAGTGCAAGCAAGATGTTTGTGTCCTTGAACATTCCGTCTTTTGGCGAGTTGATACGAAAGAATGTTTACAGCTTTATGAGAAGGTTGCTGGCATGTAACAATCACCTTATATCAGCAATTGTCAACTCGTCACTCACACTTCACTCCAGCATTTGGAAGTGATGGCGTTCTATTTTATACTGAGTTCAATATTGTATGTTATTGTTGTTACAAGAGCGCCGAGTGACTGCTGAACTGTATATACATTTATTTTCTACACGTTTTATATACTTTCTCTTTTTCTTTTACACATGTTCTGCATATAATATGAACCCTGAGTTTGAAATAAACGTTTGAATTTGAATTTCACTGTTGTAGTATGAATTCATTAATGCCACATAATATTCAGAGCTACAGTCATGTGAAAAAATTAGGACACCCCATTAAATATTCAGTTCTTTAATAATAAATGTTCACATATCTATGTCTAACCTTGATTTTGTTTTTATTTGCATTTTTTTAACATTTACTTTAGCCATTTTAAGTGGGAATGAATGTAGGGGTGTCCTAAAAAAAGATGGGAGGTGTCCTAATTTATTCCTCAGTATTTGTTTAGAATTAGATTTTACAGAAAATTTGAAAAAAGTCTTTAATTTATTTTTAATTGTTTAGTTGTATTACATGAATCTCCCAGTATTTTTAACATTGATATTAAATATCCATATGTCCAAATATGTTAAAAAATACACAGGCTTATACAGGGTGTCCTAATTTTTTCACACAACTGTATGTACAGCATATAAAAAACATCATAAGCAACATAATCTTTATTTTAAAGGTCAAATTGCTGTTGCGGCCCTCAGCCACTTTTATTATAGGCGAAGACAGGCAAAATGGCTCTGCGGTTGGCAAAGGTTGCTGACCCCTGTTCTAGTCATTTCATGAAATTCCTGGATTATACTATTAGACTCCCAATTCCACAGTGGATTTTAAACACTGCTGTGACACAACAGCTTCAGGTGGCTTTGGGTAGTCTAATCTGGATTAATTTCCTGTTTTCCAAGAAATAACTGTGACATACTAATTACCATTTTGTACCTACTGAATAGTCCTGAATTTTTTTACTTTGTGAATTTTAGAGAACTATCTTCATTGTCCCCGTGAGTTTACCCTCAGCTCTGTTAACAACGGTTTACATACATCCCACCTAGTAAAAACCCAAAGATATCAATGGCAACTAGAATTGCACTCAACTGAGATGCAGACCGAAGCCCTGGAGCCCTAACCTAATTGTGGTGGAAGTCAATGGTAAAGTCTAACCATCTCACTCCCTATTGTAATGGAAATGTTCACATTAACAAGAATCTGACCCTACCGCTCTTCAGGGTCAAAGGCGGGGTCAAGGTCATTTCATATTTGGATGTTGTATGACATTATAGCTTCTATTCAAATTCTGCTACCACTAAACCTGATAATAAAGGCACCATAAGGCAAGTTTAAAGGTTATAAGCCAGAATGTACATTTGAAACTTTGTGATCAAGTGACTTGACTTCAGACCCCATTGATCGTCAAGGTCAAAGGCAAGGTCAAGGTCATTTGACATTCATTATGTGCCCAAGACACTGTTCTAACATGTGCAAATTTCTTGCCTTTGGCTCTAATATTAAAGTCACTATTGGCAAAAATCGATTTTGACCTTTTAGGACACTGTAACCCTGGCCTTTGACCTTGTGACCACAAAAACATAGCAACACATGCTAAGCCTGAGGTTCGCCCCTATACCAAGTGAAGTCACGCTAGCTTCATTCTTTCTCAAGTTAGTCTGGAAAAACGGACAGATAGAGGCGACTGCTGTACTCACACCTCAACTTGGATGTGGGTAAAAACCCCAAAAAACTTATTTAACTATTTCAATAGTTATTAAGGTGATGGGTAATGAAAGAGTGATAAGGTGGTCCCGGGTCTGCAACCTGTGGCTCCAGAGTCAAATGACACTCTTCAGCCCATAATCACTGACTTAATACCCGTGGAACAGGGGTGGAGATCGTTGAGAGACTGTTGAGCAATGAAAAAAATGGCCAGATCTCTCAGCAAATCTTTCAATAAGCACACAGCAATCGCCAAGCTCTCTCAGTGATCTTCCAGTGATCTCCATGGTCTCCTTAAAGTTTTGACTCTGTCCAAGACACAAGAATTTCCAAAACACTTGCACAAAACAGGTTTTGGGTTTTTTTTTTTTGAGGCTTTAAGAGAACATTGAGAGACTGGGCCAATTTTTGATCTCTCAGTAGTCACTCAGTGATCTCCCTGCTGTATAAAGAGGTCCTTAACAACTATAAACTAAAACATTTTACACATTTAAGAAAATAGTCACCAATTAAGGAGAAAAAATGTTGCCAATCTACAATAAAAAAAAGTTGTAAACTTATGTGAAAAAGTCACAAATTTAACAAAATAAAAACCCTACAGATTTGTAAGAAAAAGGATCACATTTTACAAAATAAAAATGGCTAAAAAGTTAAGAAATTTTGCTATGATTTTGTTGCCTTGGCTTGTATGAAAGCTAAATAAAATCCACAACAGACTTGGACTTGGGCTATATTTGGACTATTATGGCAATTGTACTAATGACAGTGATACTGTAAAATAACCCGTTTTCTGTTAAGTAGGTGGAAAAAATGTTGTAACTTGGAGCTCACAAAGTAATGCAGTAAATGGAAAACAAGATATGGAAACACCTAAACAGCATCTATTAAGATAAGAGTTTATATGCATGGATTCTGTCAAATGCAAGAGACAACAAAAAGATGTGACTGAAGCAACCTCTGTTTAAACAGGATGTCAGCATACAAGTTCTTAATGTGGGGGGCGGGCTATTATTTGATAAGTGAACTGTGTCCTGTCAATCAGCAGCATTGTATTATTTTAATGACTTATTTCTACAAGCTAAATCTCAACCCATTCCAGCCAAAATGCACACAGAGAGCTTCTTAGTGACCGTTCACTGCGACTCATAGACCAGCACAAAGCACACATTCCCCTTTATGAATGGTGTTTACACTCCATGAATAGCTTTTCAGTGTATGGACACACAACTTAAAGTCTAATTTATCAGGATTATTTCTGACAGAGAAGTTACCTGTCAGCATGTGAGCGTTTCTCTGCCTGTCTGTGCACACGTCTGCTTTTGAGAGTGGCTCTCTGAGAGGAGTGGGTGGGCGGTGGGTGGGGGGGGAGGGGTTGGTGGAGCTCCCAGCTGCTCTCAGCGGGGTTAAGGACATCTGTTTGAGCCGTAACAGCTCTATGAAAAATGGTGATATTCTGTGGAACTCTCAGCAACCATGAATAATTCACAACACATACAGATGTGACTAATACCAAAACCACTGCTGACTGTAAACAGGTGCCTTAATCATGGAGGCAGATAGTGTTTCAGATTCTCCCAAATTTAGGCAGCATAGTGATGTAGTGATTAGCACTATTGCCTCACAGCAAGAAGCTTGTGAGTTCAAATCCATCAGCCAGCAGGGCCTGTCTGTGTGGAGTTTGTGGACTCTGGGGACATCAGCCTTAACTTATGGAGTGGGCCTGCTGGGGCAGCAGCACCACAGCTGCTGATAGAAAGAGGCTGAACAAGCTAATCAAGAAGGCCTGCTCTGTTCTGGGGTGCTGCCTTGACCCAGTGGAGGTGAGAGCAGAGGAGGGCAGTGGCTAAGCTGTCATCTCTCCTGAAGTCCAAGTCCCACCCCATGTGGGACACACTGAGTGCACTGAGCAGCTCATTTAGCGAGAGGCTGCTGCATCTGAAGTGCATGAGCAAAAGGATTCGCAGGTCCTTCCAACTCTGATCACAGAGACCGCACATAGCACTACTACTTTGCACAAATAAGGAATGTTCATTTCCAATACACTGTTAATATCAATATTATTAAAGGTTGCAACAAGACTGTACTCATTCAACTGTGAAATATACTGTTTATATCTGGGGTGCCCAACCTGTCGATCGTGATCGACTGGTAGATCACAGACTGATTCCCAGTCGATTGTGACTGCATAGTCTGCAAAGTTTTCTCTGCCATTGTTCCTTAGTACACACACACATAAATACACACACAAACACAGCACCGCTCGACTGGACCGCACACATGGCACTGCATGCACATGCGGTACATACCATACGTGTGTACTACAAGTGACGGACTGGCCGCCGTTAAAGTTCACTAGCAGCCCACGACGATGGCAGAAGCTAAAAAGACAAAAGCATACCATTTTCATTCATAGTGGGTGGAGGATTGTTTTTTTTGTTTAGTCAAATTCAAAATCCATTTGTCTCATTTGCGATGTCGGCGTGGCCATACCAAAGAAGGGTAATCTGGAGCAGTATTTCAGAACAGTGCACAAAAACTATGAGACGGATTTCCCTGCTAAAACTGCTCTACGCACTCGTAAAGTGCAGGAATTGAAGAGTCAGCTTGCAGCACGGCAGTCTATTTTTACAAGGCCCAACACCAAGGGTAAGGCAGCAACCATTGCATCACATTGAGTCAGTCACATTCTTGCTAAACATAAAAAGTCTTTCAAGAATGGTGAAGTTGTGAAAGAAGCGTTCATTGAGGCTGCAGATGCGCTCTTTGGTGATTTTAAGAACAAAACAGAGATCATTGCTGCTATTAAGGACATGCAATTATCCCAGAATTCTGTTACATGGCAGTGTGAGGTGATGGCAGAGGATGTTGAGGAGCAATTGGAAAAAGGACATTGAGGCATGTGAGTGTTTCTCCCTCCAGTCTGACAAGTCGACTGATATGGTGGATGTGGCTCAGGTATGTATTTTCATTAGAATGGTTTTTGACGACATGACCGCCAAAGAAGAGCTGCTTACAGTTTTGCCATTGAAAGGACATACAAGAGGTGAAGGTATTTTCAACGCTTTCATGGAGTTTGTTAATAAGAACCAACTGCTTCTTTTCAAGCTCATCTCCATCACAACTGATGGGGCTCCAGCGATGGTAGGCCACACTAATGGGTTCATTGCATTGTGCAAACAAAGTGAATCTTTCCCAGACATCCTTGATTATCATTGTATTATTCACCAGCAAGCACTGTGTGGGAAGATTTTAAACATGAAAGAAGTGATGGATGTTGCTATGAAAACAGTGTGCTCTGTTCGTGCCAGGAGTCTACAGGGAAGGTTATTCAGGGCTCACTTGGAGGAGACAGGAGCTGAACACACAGACCTGCTGCTGCACACAGATGTAAGATGGTTTAGCAGAGGTAAATTTTTGGGGAGGTTCAGTGCGTTGTTGCCTGAAATCAAAGATTTTCTGAAGCTTTCAAAACAAGCAGAATATGCACAGCTTGAGGACTGCCAGTGACTTTTGGACTTAGCATTTCTGACAGATCTGATTGACACGCTGTGATTGAATTTGAATGATTTGAATTTTGAATGATTTGAATTTACAGCTCCAGGGTCAGGATAAACATGTGATCAACATGATTAGTTCAGTGAATACATTTAAAAGCAAGCTGCAACTGCTTTTAAGTAGGCTGCAACGCCATGACCTACGAAACTTTCCTCACATGCAAGCAGAACTCCAGTGTCATGGCAAAGATTCTGCACAGCTGGACAGTACACGATATAAGGAGCAAATTCAGAGCATCTTTACAGAATTTGAGAAGCGTTTTACTGACTTTACATCGATTGAGCCTGTTGCCAGCTATTTGTGTTTTCCATTTGCGGAGGGCATCAATGTGGATTTAACTGCTTCTAAAGTAGCATCACTGTTTCAACTGGATAGCTTTGCTGTTGAGAGTGAGATTCTCACACTGAAAAAAGACAATGAGATCAAATCCAGGGCAATACCTGGCATGAAAGGAGACTTCTGGAACCCACTGCTGGAACAAAAATATCCCAACCTCAGAAGATGTGCCTTGAATTTGACTACACTTTTCGGATCAACGTATTTGTGTGAGACTGCCTTCTCTCATATGAAAATCATCAAGTCAAAGTACAGATCCACAATGCCAGACATTCACCTTGTGGCCTGCCTAAGGCTTGCAACCAGCTTCTACTGCCATGACTATGAGAAACTAGCTGCCTCCTCCCAATGCCAAAGGTCCCACTAAGGTAAGGAAATGCATTTATTGCAACTGCTTTGCAACTCACAAACTAGTTTTATTTATGTCTGAATGGGTTTTCTGTTTGTTGTGTGCATATTAAATGTGTAGATGGGCAATGGATACGGCCTATGTGAACTGGTAGATCTCAACAGGCTCACAACTTTAAAAGTAGGTTGTTATGTCCATAACTCGTATAGCCCAATAACCAGGCTGGAGGTGTAGTGAACGTAACTTTATTATATAGAACAGCAAACTATAAGGTGCTCTGTACAGACCAAGGGGCCGACGACAAAAGAGACTGAGCTCTTCCGCATCTGCCCTTTATACCCCTGGTGACGGCAGAACCAGAAAGGTAGGGCTGTCACCCCCACCACACCCAGGGTACACTAGACTCCAAATTGGTACACCACATACAGTAGATCTTAGTTTAAAAAAGGTTGGGCACCACTGGTTTATATATATTGCTGACTAATTTAACTGCTTACTAGTACTGTAAATACTATTATGTTTTTAAATATAAAAACTATTTTACTGTTTTTAACTTCTTGCACTGTGTATATACTGTTTTTGCCCTATTTTACTATTTATTATAACTCTGAGTACTACTATCCCTTCACTGCTGCAATACTGTAAATGTCCCTGCTGTGGGACTAATAAAAGATTATCTTATCTAATGTTCTCCCCATGCTTGTGTGGGTTTACTTTGGGTGCTCCGGTTTCTGGTGTTCCCCGGAACGTTCAGGGTTCAGTGGGAAATTGTCTAATTTTACCTAATTGGTCAAAAAATTTGCAAACCCATGCACAACAACAGCAAATTATTTGTAAGTTTTTGGATCAGTTAAGAAGTGAAACTAGACAATTTTCCATGGAACCCCAAACGTTCTGGATAACGCCGGTTGAAAAACACCAGGATTCTAATTGATTAGTCCTTGGTTCATTTCACACCTCTACTGATAATTTCATCAAAATCTTTAATTAACTATTTCTTATTTATTTATTTATGTTGTAAACACACACACACACACACACACACAGAGTCAAACGAAGGCAAAAACAAAAACAACCTTCTCCACAGTGGTATTAAAATGGGAAACATCTGTTTTTATACAAGTCTTCTTTATTGTATTATTTATTGTTTTATTTATTTCACATTATTACAACTGAGTCTTACTGTGTTATTTGCACAAATCTGACAGTTATTTCTACTTTAAGTGTTTTCACTGAACTAACAGCAGAATGTGCCAGTTGTGCAAAAAGTAGCGTTGCATCAACATATCGATTGGCATGTTGGTGTTGGCTGATATCCACTTTGTTGACTAACATCAGCCTGTTGGGAAATAAGATTCACAAAGTGGACAATATTTATCCAGTGTGTCCCAGTTGTGTGGCATTGATTTTGCCCAGAAACAGACAGCTGCACATCTGGAAAACATCCAGGACCATTTCTGTACCATTTTAATGTATTTCAGTTCATTTGTTTTTTAAAGGCACATCAGCTATCGGACAAATTATAATTCTCAACATCAGTATCAGCCCTAAATTTGACAATCAGCGCATTCCAAAGCTATGCTTTAAAAATCAGCGTGGGCAGAAAATGTGCACTCTTTGAACTTTTGAGGCCAGACACAGAGGGCGTTACTGATCAAAGCGTACTTGAGCTTGTTTGTCTAGTTTCTGTGTTGCAGAGTCACGTCCTAACATCACGCGAAGTATGTGTAAGGGAGGAAATATGTGAGCGTGCTTGTAAAGATGGACGTGTGTACTGTGCACACACCTGCACTATACTGTGTTACATGTCATACACATACAGACTTATGGAGATGAGCTAGGTTGGAACATTGTTTTGATGGATAACATGTGTCCACAGACAGACAAATGCCCTGGTCAGGTTTCTCAAAGAAAAAGCAGGTCTATTTCTTCTGTATTGGTGTCTTTTTGAAGAATATGAATCTTTTTTAATTGCAATTGAGAAGGTTCATGATTTTTTGGGCTTAAAATTTTAGTGCAACTATTGTGCTACTTTTTATTAAACAGGAAGTTATACCTGCTCACGCTTGTGATAATAGCATCCCACTGGGCTGAGAAGTAGTCACAAAAGAAAAAAATAAGGGCTTTTTTATGTCAGGCCTGATGACCATTTCGTACAGCATACTTCCATCTTATGGTACCTCCTAGAGCCAGTGAAAACATAGCGGGTCAATTGCAAACTAAATAATTTTTGGCTTAATATGTTTCTGAAAACATCTGAGGTGCAATAAAAGCTAAGCAAGTGTAGATGCAGCATACGGGGGGCTGAAAAATTCATAGGCTGAAAAGTTCATTGTGGTCAAATTTGACGAAATGTAGTTTATTTTTCAACCGCAGGGATCCAAGTGCTGCAACACTGATGGAAGAAGTGTGTGGACCAGAGAGGAGGGTATGTTGAAAAACAAACCACATTTGGTCAAATTTGACCACTAGGAACTTTTCAGCCCCCCTCCCCTGTATATATTTGTTAGAGGTGGTGGTGGGGGGGGGGGGGTCGATGCATCATAACATCGTGACACTTTGTGGTGGTGATACTGTATCGATTTTAGAGACACATTAACGTGCTACTTAATGAAGAATTATTAATAAATGCTGCAAACATAAAAACCAACTGACTTTTCAGTCCACTAGATGATGCTAAATGCTCACTGACTGGTTAGGTCAGAACCGCAAAGGGGAGACTCGTGAGATTTAGCCGGGAGTTGGAAAAGACAAAGATTGGGATGAATTTTAGATGGATTTTTTTTTTTTGTTATCATTTTGACAGCCAGGGTTGTAAAAATTCTGACATAATTCTGTCATCACCTGTCATTTTAATTAGTTTTACTTGGACCACTCTCAGTGTAATCTGTCAAAATGACAGCTTTCAGATTTTTTTGTCACTGCTGAAAAAAATCAAACACAATATTTGATATGATATCACAATACTAGGAGTATCGCAAGATCGTGATAGTATCGCATCTCAGCCCAAGTATCGTGACATTTTTATTTATGTATTTATTTTATTTTATTTTTGTATACTTTATTAATCCCAGAGGGAAATTCGGGGCACCTGGATGGATGAGGCAGCTAATGTGCGGCGCCAATCCCTTCACCATTCACACACACATTCACACCTAGGGCCACTTTAGAGTCTCCAATTAACCTAACTTGCATGTTTTTGGCCTGTGAGAAGAAACCGAGTACCCGGAGTAAACCCACGCAGACACGGGGAGAACATGCAGACTCCACACAGAAGGGTCACCAATGGTCAGGGGGTGGGACCAAACCCATGATGGTCAGGGGTGTAATCGATCCCGTGACCTTCTTGCAGTGACGTGCTGTGAGTTTCATTTCCGGTGAGGCTGTCATACTTTCAGGGTCAGATTTACAAATCAGATTTTATAAATAATTTTAACAAAACAAGTGTAAGGTATTTTACTGAATTACTTCTTAAAAGAATACACAGAAAATGCAGTAATAAAAGTCCATGTTTTAATTTTAGAACTCTCCTGAGTATAGACAATGTGTAAAGACTCTCAATTACACAAGTATAATGTCCATCCATCCATCCATTTTCTACCACTTTTCCGGAGGTCCGGGTCGTGGAGGCAGCAGCTCAAGCAGAGAAGCCCAGACTTCCCTCTCCCCGGCCACCTGCTCCAGCTCTTCAGAGAGGATACAAAGATGTTCTCAAACCAGCTGGGAGACACAGTCTCTCCAGCGTGTCCTGGGTCTGCCCCGGGGTCTCCTCCCCATTGGACATGCACAAAACCCCTCAAGTGGGAGGCGTCCAGGAGGCAATCTGATCAGATGCCCAAACCACCTCAACTGGTTCCTTTCGATGTGGAGGAGCAGTGGTTCTACTCTGAGCCTCTTCCGGATGGCTGAGCTCCTCACCCTATCTCTAAGGGTGAGTCCAGCAATCCTATGGAGAAAGCTCATTTCAGCCGCTTGTATCTGCAAACTCATTCTTTCGGTCATTACACAAAGCTCATGACCATAGGTGAGGGTAAGAACGTAGACTGACCTGTAAATCGACAGCTTTGCTTTAGAGCTCAGCTCCCTCTTCACCACAACAGACCAGTACAACGTCTGCATCACTGCAGATGCTGCTCCGATCCGTCTGTCAATCTCACGCTCCATTCTCCCCTCACTTGTGAATAAGACCCCAAGATACTTAAACTCCTCCACTTGGGGCAGGAGCTTGTCTCCAACCCAGAGAGGACAATCCACCTTTTTCCAGCTGAGGACCATGGACTTGGACTTGGAGGTGCTGATTCTCATCCCAGCTGCTTCACACTCAGTAGCAAACCATCCCAGCAAGACCTGTAGGTCATTGCTTGATGAAGCCAACAGGACAATATCATCCGCAAACAGCAGAGATGAAATCCTGTGGTCACAGAGAATGACATCCTCCAATCCTTGGTTGCGCCTAGATATCCTGTCCATAAAAATTATGAACAGCATCGGTGACAAAGGGCAGTCCTGGTGAAGTCCAACTCTCACTGGAAACGTATTTGACTGGATATTGGCAATATGAACCAAACTCTTGCAGCGGTCGTATAGGGACCGGATAGCTCATAACAATGACCACGATACCCCATACTCCCACAGCACCCCCCACAAGAGACCACGCAGGACGCAGTCAAATGCTTTCTCCAAGTCCACAAAACACATGTGGACTGGTTGGGCAAACTCCCATGAACCCTCGAGGATTCTCGAGAGGATAAAGAGCTGGTCTGATGTGCCATGGCCTGGATGAAAACCACATTGCTCCTCCTGAGTGCGAGGTACGGCCAGCGGTCGGATTCTCCTCTCCAGTACCTTGGCATAGACCTTCCCAGGGAGGCTAAGAAGTGTGATCCCTCTAAAGTTGGAGCACACCCTCCAGTGCCACTTTTTAAAAAGAGGAACCACCACCCCGGTTTGCCATGCCAAAGGCACTGTCTCCGACTTCCACGCAACATTGCAGAAGCATGTCAACCATGACAGCCCTACAACATCCAGGGCCTTGACAGGGCGAATCTCGTCCACCCCCGGGGGCCTGGCCACCAAAGAGTTTTTTAACAACTTTGGCGACCTCAATCCCTGTGATGGGAGAGTCATTCCCCCCTTCCTCAAGACCTGCTTCCTCTATGGAAGGCGTGTCAGTGGGATTGAGGAGATCCTCAAAGTATTCCTTCCACCGCTTAACGATATACTGTAGCTACGACAAGTATAATATATTAAGTCATTTTATAAACAACTTTTTTGGCCACAAAATTTATTATCCTTTGTTTTTGGCTAAGGAATAATTAAATTATTGTAGTTCAGAGAGCTGCATCTCTGTGTGTTGTAGCTCCACAATTTACACTTTTTATTACAAATTATTAGTAGTATTTACAACTACTATGCATACATAGTCTTAGCTTTACTTGTAAATGAAGTAAATTTGCATATACTTCTGGACAAAAATCACTGTCTTTGTTTAAAAAAAGTCCTTATCTTCCTTATTTAAAAAAAAAAAAAAGTGCTTACAGTGCTCAAGCACCCCCCCCCCCCCTCTCGTTGGGGCAATGATATTGTGCAGCCTCTGACTGTGATGTTCAGGCTCACCTACTGTACCTCCCCTGACTGCACGTCCCTGCTGCCACAGTGCTAACCACTGCATCACTGAGGTGTCTGAGCTGTGATAGTATTATATCATGCAGCCTCTGATGATTCCCACCCCTAATATTTGTGTTCAATGAATAATGACTACAACACTTTTTAAGCTCAGCAGGTATCTAGGCATTCCAGACACCTCTGACTGGCATAAAGTAGCCTAGATTTTATGCAAAAGTGCACAACTACAATCATTAACATGAGGACATGTGAAAATGGCAGCTTAGCTGCACCATTCACTTGATCAGTTGCTATAGTTGTGGTGTAAAAATAGTTGCTAAGTGAAATAATTAACAACATATACAGATTTTAATTTACTGGTTTCAAAAAAGAGAATGAAGATTAATTTTCAAATATAACTTATTTGAAGTATGAGCAGTGTAAAGCAAGCATCATTTAGATCTGAAATTATTTGTGCAATAATTATCTTTTTTGCACTAATGCTGTATGCCCTTTATAATGCAAATATCTGTGGAATGTACACACTGTTTACTCACATATACTTTCTATGCATGTTATTGTGTACACTTTTATTCTTGGTTGGATCAACTGTAAGAACCCAAATTTCCCACTCGGATCACCTCAGCCCATCTCTCCAAAATTGGACAATTCACACCAACTCCATCAATAAATAGCACCGCAGGTTGGGGGACATGCACATGTATTTGTTTTAGGGGGAGTGCTCTTCAGATATATTTGAACTTGGAAAAAAAAAAGGATCGTCAGTCTTTGAGCCTTAATAACGCTTTATATGAGGCTTTATGTGCACCCCCACCTCTTAAGACTTTTGTGTACTTAACTTCTGAACAAAATGTCAGAATAACACAGACTTCCTCTAGGTGGCATTGCCGCATCTCCCTACGTAAAACTGTTTTTGGACCATCAGCCTTCTCATACAAAGCTATAACGAAATGGAACAAGCTCCCTCTGCTTTCAAGACCAGAAGAAATTACAGATACTTTTCCACAGAGACTAAAAAAAAATGGAGATTAAGTAATCAAGCCTGCCAGCATTAACTCTCGCTCTAAAATGGGATTTGAAATTGTACTCTTAAATTGTTTTTGCGTGCTGTTCCCTTATCTTTTTATCTCTTAAACTTACCTCCTGCTTGTTTCAGGGACAAAAAATGTTGAAATTGGACCTGAATTGCTTTTTATATGTGCTGGGTTTTTTTTTTCTTTTAAAATCTTCTTGCCTGCCTCAAAGACTACTGATGGAAATTTGTGAGAATGCTATAATCTGATATGGAGCATCTTTATCCTGTGTTTAATGTTTTTCTGTACATGTCCCCTGACAAATAAATTAATAAACTATAACTACAGACACTAAAAATACTAGCTGATGCTGATGGATGCTAAATGCCACACTAAAAAATGCTATATAATACTAATGCTAGTGAGATTAAGTCTACAGCATTCTGAACTTAATCTTATTCACGAAATACAGCTCTGCTGGAGTTTCAGGATTTAAATATACATATATATATATATATATATATATAAACAGGCCATCTTTAAAGTATCAGCTGCACTAATAGACTTTATTTCCTCTTTATTACATTGACCCAGCCCAAGTTTCCCCCATTATCTCAGAGGACAATGTGTTTAACTCCCAAAGGAACCGTGATCCCAGACTGTGGGGCTCTGTCTTTGGGTTGAAGGAGAAGAGGAAACAGGAGCAGCAGCGGGGGACGTCAGCTGGACTCAACAAAGCACGTTTCCAGATGACAGCGAGGATACAAAGGAGCTGCAGTCAAGATACAATCAATGTACAAAGCACTGGATTTAGGGTCAAGCAGGTGGCTCTTTTGATCTGAGGTAGTGCCAGTACAGAATGGCTCTGTCTCACGTTTGCTGAGCGATCCTCTAAATATCTCCCCAGAGTGCATATTTTGAGTTAAACAAATGTGCATGTACATGCATTAGTGTCCCGAGGAAGAATGTGAGTCTTTTTTTTTTTTTTCAGCGCTGCTGTGCTGCACAGAGGGGAAACTTTTCTCGTCTGTGGTTTGACTAGTCAGGAAGTTAAATCTGGCTCAGACCATCTGAAACAGTTTCTGTGAGAAGACAGCAACAAAAACTAAACAACTCCCGTTTCCAGCTTTCTGTCTGAGCAGAAAGTTTGCCCTGACAGGGACACGACTAGAAATGCTCTTACACAATTACATAACTTTTTGAAATATAATTCTTGTTAAATACCTCACATCAGAGGGTGCTGTCCCAACCATGTCCAGATCCTGATGTATGTCTGACAGCGTAGGATGAAGAGAATGGGGGGGGGGGGGGGGGGGGGACGGAGGTGGTTTTGGTCCCAGGGCGCTGACACGCTCGCGGATTACCGACCGGCTCTGCTGCTGGGAGCTGCGAGCGTCTCCTCCCACCCCGCTGCCAGAGAAACTCATTCACCCCTTGCAGGAAGTAACGTAGCGACGCACAGCGACACGACGTACACACCTCCTGACACACCTATGGTTTTAACCAATCAGAACGCAGAGCAGGCTGAGTCTGCCTTTGCATGGAAAGCCGTCAGGGTGAAGATGGTGTGAATTTAGAACGCGTTTTGTGTTAAATTCGGTGTAGTGTGCTTGACAGGAACTGCGACTGACGGGAAAATGAGCAGAAAGCAGGGATACCACCCAGTCAGCAGCACATTTAATACGCATCTGACAAGTGGGCAGATAAAAAGACTCGCCATTCACTGGATTAAATGATATGCTGGTTTTACAGTCCTGTTGTGGAGAATGTGGAAATATCGAGGCTGAGTTTATCTCACGAGTCAGGTTTATTTCATTCTCCAACATCATCAAAAACAGAAAGGGAAAGAATCCCCCAACATCTGTCCCTTTTATACCCCAGGACATCAAAGCACACAGTCACATTGTCTTTTAATCCCAAGTCATAATACGTCTTCTTCCAGGTCTTCTCACCTCCGCCTAAAGTCACTGGTGGTCAGGAAATCCCTCAAGGTCATCTCTTTGCATACAAAAGGCTGCATTTCACATCCTCCTGTTATCTTCTAGGAGGTTCAGTCCTTTTGTTCCTCTGAGACGTGAAGCATACAATAAGCATACAGTAATATACTGTACATGTGAAGTATATGAAACCCACATATGTGTCCCACATGACCCCCCCAAAACGTCTAAGATGGAACAACGTAATAACAGTCTGCATGTCATAATAAAATCACTACACATCAGTCCACCTGCTGCTTGGGCCGCAGTCTTCTCCCGTATCTGCTGTAAGCAGGCTTTACCACCTCCGCGGCGCCCTCCCGCTGGGGAGCTGCTGTCTGAGGATGAGAACTCTTAGTCAATCTCTGTGGGTGTTCTGGGGAATGCTCTCTAGGGGGTCTGCTGCACCGAGGAGCCTTAGCCAACTGCACACCTTCGTCAGCCACCACAAAAGCGGGTTTGAGCCTGTTTATGCCAATCATTTCTTTTCTGCCCCCCAAATCTAGCAAAAAATGCTTATCCCCTGTTTCCAGCACTCTAAATGGTCCATCATAAGGTGGTCGTAACGGTGGGCGATGGGCATCGTGTCTGACAAAAACAAACTCCACATTTTTTAAAGCCTTAGGCACAAAAACGCGCGGAAAACTGTGGTGAACGGGGCCAGGTAGCGTGCTCGAGTCCGTGCTACTCTGTAACTGCTGAGCTGGGGAGCACTCTGGCGCCGGATTATCTGGGAGAAATTCCCCGGGCAGCCGAAGTGGCTGTGCGAAAACTAGCTCAGCTGGGGAGGCTTCTAAATCCTCTTTAGGTGCAGAACGCAACCCCAATAAAACCCATGGTAGCCTGTCCACCCAATTTGCATCCGTAAGCGACGCTCTGAGGGCCGCCTTCAATGACCTGTGAAAACGTTCGCATAACCCGTTAGCCTGCGGATTGTAGGCGGTCGTGCGGTGGATCGTTGCCCCCAGGCTGCGGGCCATCGCTGACCAAAGTTCAGAAACAAATTGAGGGCCTCTGTCAGACGTAATGTCCGACGGGACTCCAAAACGCGCTACCCATGCCGTTAAAAACGCGCGCGCCACCTCCTCGGCTGTGGTTGACGACAGTGGGACCACTTCCGGCCAGCGTGTGGTGCAGTCAACCATTGTCAGAAGATGTGTGCACCCCTGTGAGGGCGGGAGGGGGCCTACGAGGTCCACGTGAACATGATCAAACCTCTTAGCCAGAATGTGAAACGGCTCCAAGGGAGCTCTCGTGTGTCTGTGTACCTTGGCTCGTTGACAAGCCATGCAGGCTGCCACCCAATCTCAAACTTGTTTGCGCAGGCTCGGCCATACAAATTTCTCTCCCACCATTTTGACCGATGCGCGCACTCCCAGGTGCGCCAAAGAATGGATCGAGTCAAAAACGCGGCGGCGCCACGCAGCCGGTACCACAGGACGCGGTCGCCCAGTGGAGACATCGCAGATTAGGGGGGGCATACCATCTTGCAGCACCCTGTTCTCCAGCCTTAACCCTGTTGGTCCAGACTGGAGTGCGCGCACGTCCGCGTCGCTAACCTGATTCGCGGCCATGGCTGCATAATCTATCCCTACGCGGACTGGGGCCGCGCGCACTTCTGCGTCGCTAACCCGATCCGCGGCCATGGCTGCAAAATCTACCCCTACGTGGGCTGGAGCCGCCACGGCGCGCGAGAGGCAGTCAGCCACTACATTAAGTTTACCCGCCACATGCTGGATATAGGTAGTAAACTCCGAGATCGCGGCCAGCTGTCTCTGCTGCCGGCCTGACCAAGGTTCTGAAATCTTGGCCATCGCGAAAGTCAGCAGCTTGTGGTCAACGAACGCGGTGAAACGGCGTCCCTCCAGCCAGAACTGGAAGTGGCAAATGGCCAAGTGGAGAGCTAACAACTCCCTGTCGAATGCGCTGTATTTTCGTTCACTATCGCGCAAGGTCCTGCTGAAAAAGGCGAGCGGTTGCCAGGCTCCGGCTACATACTGTTCCACGACCGCCCCTATGGCCACATCTGATGCATCAGTAGTGAGCGCCATGCGGGCCGTTGGGACTGGATGTGCTAACAACGCAGCGTTTGCCAGGGCTGTTTTGACTTCAGAGAATGCGCGCTCTCGCTCCGGAGACCATTCAATTTTATTTGTGGGTTTTTGTTTTTTTAGTGCAGCATACAATGGTTGCATGAGCTGCGCTGCGCGGGGGAGGAAACGGTTATAAAAATTCACCATTCCCAAAAACTCCTGTAACGCTTTGACCGTTTGTGGCTGGGGAAAATTTGTTACTGCGCGCACTTTGTCAGGCAGAGGGACCGCTCCTTCTGGGGAGATGCGATGCCCCAAAAAATCAATCTGCGTCACTCCGAACTGACATTTCGCTGGGTTGATTATTAACCCGTGCTCTGCCAACCTCCGGAAAACTGCCGTGAGGTGGTTTTCGTGTTCGTCTTTGGACGCGCTGGCTACCAATATGTTGTCCAGGTAGACGAACACGAAGGGGAGATCGCGCAACACCGCGTCCATCATGCGTTGGAACGTCTGCGCTGCGCCTTTAAGCCCAAACAGCATGCACAAAAACTCGAATAGCCCAAACGGAGTTATTACCGCTGTTTTGGGTATGTCCTCAGCGCGCACTGGGACCTGGTGGTAACCGTGTACAAAGTCTATCTTAGAAAAAATGCGCGCCCCCCGCCAAATGAACTGAAAAATCTTGGATGTGCGGGATCGGGTAGCAGTCGTGCGCTGTAGCGTTGTTCAACCTGCGGAAATCACCGCAAGGTCGCCACGAGCCATCAGCTTCCGGGACCATGTGAAGCGGTGAAGCCCATGGGCTTTTCGAACGCCTGATGATGCCCAACTTTTCCAGGTTGGCGAACTCCTCGCACGCTATGGTCAGTTTAGCTGAATCCAAGCGCCGAGCTTTTGCAAAAACGGGCGGTCCGGTGGTAGTAATAAAATGTTCCACCCCGTGTTTAGCCACGGTCGCCGAAAATGTTGGGACCGTGAGTGCTGGGAACTGAGTGAGGAGTGTGTGGAACTTACCACCTGCAGCTGTGACGTTGGCTTGTGCTGTTGGCGGGGCCACTCGAGCTGTACAGGGAATAGAATAAAAAGAGAGTGCATTAACCAGGCGTCTGTTAGCAAGATCAACCAACAAACCATGTGAGCACAAAAAATCAGCCCCTAACATGTTGAAATTGACTGCAGCTATGACGAAAGTCCACTCGAATGTACGGCCGTGTAAAGACAGAAGCAGAGACCTCTCACCGAAGGTCTTAATCGCCGAGCCGTTCACTGCTGACACCCCGGGACCACTGGAAGGCGCCAGCCGGTCAGCGGAGGAAGGTGTGATGAAACTCAGCTGGGAGCCTGTGTCCACGAGGAAATGCCTCCCCGAGCGCACATCCCTCAAGTAGAGCAGCTTGTTCTCCTCTCCGAGGGCCGCAGCTGCTACCGACCCCCGGTCTTGGCGTTTCCCGAGCGCTTGAAATGGCACAGTGGTATACATTTGCGTGCCCTCTCTGCGAAGCGGCGATGGTAGAAACATAGGACGTCGTCTGCTCCGTGTTTCCTGGCCCCTGCCGCCACCGTCGTCGGTGAGTCTGGTACTGCAGCCTCTGGCCCCCTGCCATCTCCGGACGTTGCGCCGAGCTCCGCTGCCGCGGCAGTGGCCGCACGCTGTTTATTGGCGTTGACGAGTCGCTGCGCCTCCTGGCCCAGCTCGCGGTAGTCTCGTCGGGCCAACAGTGGTGAACTGGCCAGGGTCACTCTCACCGCTGACGGTAGGGTCCTGAGGAAAAGGTGGGTGAAGATGAAGTGATCATCGTCAGAGTCTTTCAACCTCAACAGCTTCTCCATCAGGTCCGCAGGCCTGTCGCTCTCAAATTCAGTCAGCGCCAGGAGCCCCTCTGCTCGCTCCTCCACCGAGGGGGTGAAGTAACGGATGAGTGCAGCCTTCAACGCGCTGTACTTGTCGCTGTCCGGCGGCTGGTTGATCAGGCTCTCCACCCACTGGGCTGTGTGGTTGTCCAGCTTTGCAACCACATGGTAGAACTTTGTGTCGTCTACCGAAATCCTCCGGAGGTTGAACTGCGCCTCGACCGCGTTAAACCAGGAGCGCGGATTGTTCTGCCAGAAGTCTGGTAGCTGAACTGTGGCTGCATTCGTTTGGCTGGCTCCTGACGAGTCTGGCTCGGGAGAATTTCCTCCAGTCATGATAAGTCTTAGGGTCACCAGTGTGGAGAATATGGAAATATCGAGGCTGAGTTTATTTCACGAGTCAGGTTTATTTCATTCTCCAACATCATCAAAAACAGAAAGAGAAAGAATCCCCCAACATCTGTCCCTTTTATACCCCAGGACATCAAAGCACACAGTCACATTGTCTTTTAATCCCAAGTCACAATGCGTCTTCTTCCAGGTCTTCTCACCTCCACCTAAAGTCACTGGTGGTCAGGAAATCCCTCAAGGTCATCTCTTTGCATACAAAAGGCCGCATTTCACATCCTCCTGTTATCTCCTAGGAGGTTCAGTCCTTTTGTTCCTCTGAGACGTAAAGCATACAATAAGCATACAGTAATATACATGTGAAGCATATGAAACCCACATATGTGTCCCACACTGTGACTGTTTTACAGAATAGATTCTAAAGCATGCATTGATTGCACTTTTTCCACATTGTAACAGCTCACACGTCTTAATGAAATTTGACATATTTTGGTAAAAAATTTATTTAATTATCACAGCAATGCTGTTCATCATCTTTTGCATCCTTTATGAGAACGGCTGGTTGAATATTACAAATGAATAGATACAGTCTTGAATACCTGGCAGATTTTGATTAAATATTTGGTCATATGTTCAATATACTTCTTTCTACACCTTTCACTCTATATATATATCACGGACACACAGATCGCCCCAAAGGTCTCCCGAGTCAGCAGACGGAGCCATTGTTTACAGTAGGAGACGATACAGCAGGGAAGAGCTAGCAAGCACTCAACCGCCACCCGGTGCTAACGGAGAAACTCGACATACTGAGGAACTGTAGCGAAAACGACGCGGGTGCCGGGCTGGAGTTTAGGCGGCGTGCAAGAAATATAAGACAGAATAATAAAGAGCGATGGCAAGAACCAAGCAGACCGCCTGTAAATCTACTGGAGGAAAAAGTCCCCCAGGAAGCAACTAGCCACCAAGGCTGCTCAGAAAAAGCGCTCCGGCCACCGGCGGAGTGAAGAAGCCTCACCGTTACAGGCCCGGTACCGTGGCTCTGAGAGAGATCCGTCGCTACCAGAAATCCACGGAGCTGCTCATCCGTAAGCTGCCCTTCCAGCGCCTGGTGAGGGAGATCGCTCAGGACTTCAAGACCGACCTGCGCTTCCAGAGCTCCGCCGTCATGGCTCTGCAGGAGGCCAGCGAGGCCTACCTGGTGGGTCTCTTCGTGGACACCAACCTGTGCGCCATCCACGCCAAGAGGGTCACCATCATGCCCAAAGACATCCAGCTGGCCCGCCACATCCGCGGAGAGAGAGCTTAGACTTTCTGCTGCACATTCACCAACCACAATGCTCCGCACTGTGTGTCCATATATATTTATAGTAATATGTACAAATGTATACTAGCTGTTCTTGTTTTTTCTTGCCTTCTGATTGTTGCTCTGAGTGTTGCTATCCCTGTGCTGTTGCAATCCTGGAATTTCCTCATTGTGGGACTAATAAAGGCTTATCTTATACAAATTTATACAACAGTTAGTTCCGACCAAGCAATTTGATTGGACAACAGGGATTCCAGGAGTTATATTCCATGATAATTGCATTCCAACGTTTCACTGAATATGTATCATTCCACTTCAAAGTTGTTCAAGCAACCATTAATTACAAACAGTAATTTACTGTCAACTCAGCAGACTTGAGAACTGCAGTACTGTGTTGGATATCTTAATTTCTACAGACACTTTGAAAAGAACTATACATCCATAACCGGAAGTCCCACCCTTTTGAAAAAAACTTTTATTGAGTTTACAGTCTGCCGTCTGCCCTTGTAGAAACATCGTTAAGCTGTTTCATGTCTGTTTAAAAAATAGGCAGTGCTATATTTGGATTTATTGTCTCGATTAACAAACCACACTACCTTTGTGGTGATGGACTTTTTACTTCATCTGAAAACGCCAAGAAAAAGCAGGCGAAGTGTGCCAAAGTCAAATCGCTAGCATGCTAACTAGCCACCAGCATCGGTCACTTTTTGATCACAGCCCTTCTGCGGTACCGACTCAACATGTGACTGGTATGTTTTGTAAACAATGACTTTTGCACTTGACAATATTTAATTTGTTTACATGTGTATGAAATGACAGTAGATGTCTTCATGCTGATTGAGATGTTTAGCAACAGTTACTGGATACATTTAGGCCTGGTGCACACAACAACGTTTTCATTTAGATTCGGAGAGAAACATTTGTGTGCACACGACACCTCACAAAAGCAACCGCGCATGCACACGGATCCACTTACAGTGAGAAAACTGCTGTTGGAACTAATGGATGACAAGTAGAAGTTTTACTAGGGACTGTGGATTATTACTATTGTGACGTTTCAAGGGTTCACACAATAATGAGAGGTTTTAGAATGTAACGGGCATTTATTCTTCACTGACAAATTACACAGAACAGAGGGGAGGTCATTCACACACACACACACACACACACACCTCACTCAGGGTGACACAGACACGTAATCTCTCACACACAGGGAAAACAACACGATCACAACCAGGCTTATAACACAATTATAAAGGTACAACAATAACACTCAGAACACAAGAATAACAGCAGTCTTTGAATACCCCGAGGCGCAAAGCATGCCGGGAGAATCCCCCCACCCCCTATCATGGCCCCGACATTACACTGTCCCTCCCTGGACTGGTTTCTGTCCCCAGAACAATAAGTCCAACTCCAAGGTCCAATATGAACCTGTCCAGGCATTGGGGCACCCACCGTTGTCAGCGGCTAGCACACACAGCCCCTTAGTGTCCATCGAAGCCTTGACTGGGGTTCCCGGTCGGGATGGGGCCTCTGGCTTGCCCCGTGGGACAGCTGGCTGGAACGGGGTGAGGTAGTTGCGTTGAAGCACCACCACCTGGTTCCTCTTCTGCAGTCTCACCTTGTACACTACATCAAACAGTCTCTGTAGGACCACGCATGGTCCCAACCAATGGCTTGCCAGCTTTGGTGACAGTCCCTTTTACTGCTCTGGGCAGAAAACCCAGACTTGTTCCCTGGGTGCAAAGTCCCTTTCCTGGCAGCGGGAGTCATACGCTTGCTTCTGTCGACTCCTCGCCGCTACTAGGGCCTCCCGAGCCATTTTGTGTACTGTGTGAAGACGTTCTCTCAAGCAAAACAAATAATCCAACCCCGGTTTGCTCTCCACCTCCGGCTCTGGGGGAGGGCCAAACACCAAGTCCACCGGGGTGCGCAGCTCCCATTCAAACATCAGTGCTGCGGGGATGCACCAGGTGGATTCCTGAACTGTTGTCTGGTACGCCCACAGGACCAGGGGCAGGTGCAGATCCCAGTCTCACTGTCGCTAGTCCACCAGGATGGTCAGCTGGGTGGTCAGGATCCGGTTAAAACGTTCAAACAGGCCACCACTGTGGGTGCAGTGGGGTGGTCCATGTCTTCCAGATGCCCAGCTGCCTACAGACTTCCCCGAAGACCTCTGCCTCAAAGTTCTGTCCCTGGTCACTGTGCAGCTCCTCTGGCATGCCAAACAGACAAAACACCTCATCCACCAGCTTTGATGCTATGGTGGTAATCCATCGCGACCAGAATGTAATGGTTCCCCCAATCCGTGGTTGGAAAAGGGCCCAGAATCTCCGCTCCCACATACTCCATGGGTGCCCCTACCCAGTACTGTTGCAAGGGGGTGTGGGATTGCTGAGTCGGCCGTTTCTGAGCCATGTAGGTGTCACGGCGGTGGACATGGAGCTCCACGTCCTGACGACACCCCGGCCAATAGAACTGGCCCCGAAGATAGTGCAGGGTCTCTGTCACCCCGAAGTGGCCCGCCCCCACCAACCCCTGGACCAACTGGACCACCTTGGGGCAAAGCCGTCGGAGGACCAGCAGCTGCCAGACGTGATGCTGCCCAGCTGGAGACTGCCACCACCGGTAGACGACACCCTCATAATAGCAGAGGTTGGCCCACTGGGAATGTAGGGCCTTGGTCTCTGGGTCCAGCACAGATAGATTCAAGATTCAAAGGCTTTATTATCATGCGCACAGTTAAGAAATGCAACATTTCCTGAGCAATGAAATTCTTATTCTGCTCTCCGAACAAATGCCAAGGTAATAGGTACACAACATACTAATAAGGTAATAACACACCTAATCCTAATGGATATTAATAACACACACTATACACAGTTAGGCAATTAAGACACCTTAGCACACCTTGATACTAAGTACTAATACTAATGAATATTAAAAACACACATTAGGCAATTTGGACAGATAAAGCAGTCAAATTAGAGGAAACAAGAAGAGTGAAACTGAAAGTTCACTGGATGACTATAGTGGACAGTGGTATATTGATATCAGAGATGATATGAACCTGAGATGGCTTAAGCCTATGTACAGTGTGCAAATGAGCAGTGTGTAAATGAGCAGTATACAAGTTACAAATGAGCACCCAGTGTAAGAATTTCTCTATAATGATAATACCAGTAGACTCTACATCAGGGGTCACCAACCTTTTTGAAACCAAGAGCTACTTCATGGGTATCGAGTCATGTGAAGGGCACCAGCTTGACACACTCCTCTAAAATAACAAATTGTGTGTGTGTGTGTGTGTGTGTGTGTGTGTGTGTGTGTATATATATATATATATATACACACACATAAATAAATAATTATCAATAACTTAGAGTGGGTAACAGACAAGATCAATATTCAACACTTTATTTTTATTAATCTCAGCAATTGTTCAGATGATCCCTTCTACATTTCATAAAAAAATGTTCAGTTTTCACCAGTCCCTTTTAACCATAAAAAACTAAACCCTTTTAATTCATGAACTATGTTGAACCATGTTTGAAAAAGTTATGCAACATTTAAGAAAAATCAACTTTCATATTAAATAAATCTTATCACATTTTTAACTGAACAAATCTGCTGCAATTCTGCTCAAAATCTGTTACATTTAATAAACACACTTTTGTGTGTTCTTCTTCACTGGAATTATATCCATACAGTTCTTGCCAAGAATCATGCTTGAGCAACCAGCACTGTCCTTTCATGAGAAGAAACTAAACAAGCGCTGAAAGTGCTTATATGCACGGTGGCGCAGTGGTTAGCACCGCGGCAGCAGTTTACCCTCGGCCGGGGGATCGCGGGGATCGTGGGTTCGATCCCTGCCCCCGGCCAACAGTGATCTGTGTGGAGTTTGCATGTTCTGGTGGTGCATGTTCTCATTTTTCATGCAAAAACATGCAGGTTAGGGAGTTAAGGGGCGCTTGCGCACGCAGCGGCTGGTGGCTTGTTACCGGACTGCAGAACAAATCTACCTCCGAGTACAAGATAAGTCCAAAAAAAAAAAAAAAAAAAAGAGTGGGTAGTGAAGTGGCGCTTCGCCATCGCCCCGCAAATGAAATACACGCAGCTTCCTTTCACGGTAGTAAAAAAGAACTCTTCCTCCCGCTCACTTTGAAAATGATAAATTTTCTGTCTTTTTTTTTGCCATGTTTTTGGGCTTGGAAACCGCACTGCGCCCACCATCTTAACTGCCCGCTAGCTAAGCTTACGCTCCACAAGCGCGAAGGTTTTGTCATGCGCACAGTACTGCCCTTTGAACTAGGTCAGAGTTCACCTTAACTTTACGTATAATAAACATATTTTCATTTTTTTTATTTTTAAGACATTGTCATTTTAAAATCTATATAAATGCAAGTGTGATTTTAAAAAATATAAAAAATATAAAATAAAAAATAGCGGCAGAAAAAATTACATCTGCAGCGCACTTGCGAGTTGTGCTATTTTTAGAACAGGCCTGCGGGCGACACATGTGGTCCCTGCGGGCGACATGGTGCCCGCGGGCACCGCGTTGGTGACCCCTGCTCTACATGATAATTAGCAGCAGAGATGATATGGACAACAGACGGGGTGAGACTATGTACACTGTACAAGTGAGTAATGTGCAAATTTAGCAACCGGTGTGTGAGTTCCTATTTGCAAAGCTGTGTTGCAGAGTTTTGGGAGTTTGTTGTTTGTTCAGGAGTCTGGTGGCAGTGGGAAAGAAGGAGGGTTTCCAGTTTGGTTGTCCTGCATTTCACACTTCTATACCTCCGGCCTGAGGATAGAAGTGTGAACATTCTGTGCTGGGGGTGGGTGGGGTCTCAGAGGATGGCGTCAGCTCTCCTTTGGACTCTGCGGTGATAGATGCTCTGCAGAGAAGGTAGTGGAGTCCTGATGATCTTCTCCACTGTCTTCACCACTCTCTGCAGGCGTTTGCAGTCCAGGGCAGTAGTGCTGCCGTACCACGCAGTGATGCAGTTGGTCAGGATGCTCTCGATGATGCAGCTGTAGAAATTGTTGAGGATCCTGGGGGACATGTCGAACTTCTTCAGCCTCCTCAGAAAGTACAACCGCTGTTGAGCTCTCTTAACCAGCTCTGTGGTGTTGTGTGTCCACGTAAGGTCCTCGTTGATATGGATGCCTAGGTATTTAAAGCTGCTCACCCTCTCCACCCCAAGCTCCCGGATGAACAGTGGCTGATGGGGTCTCCTCCTCCCCTTCCTCATATCCACTATCATCTCCTTTGTCTTGTCTGTGTTGAGGGTGAGGTTGTTATCCTCACATTATGACACCAGGCTGGCCACCTCACTCCTGTAGGATGCGTCGTCATCACCAGTGATGCGTCCCATCACTGCTGTGTCATCTGCAAACTTTAAGATGATATTGTCCTTTTGGGAGGTAACACAGTCATGGGTGAAGAGGCTATAGAGAATGGGGCTGAGAACACAACCCTGTGGGACACCCGTATTTGTAATGATGCTGGCTGAGATCCTGCTACCCATTCTGACAGACTGGGGCCTGCCAGTTAGAAAGTCCAGTAGCCAGTCGCAGAGGGTGGGGTGCAGGCCAACTGAAGACAGTTTATCGGTGAGTTTGTGGGGGATGACCGTGTTGAAGGCGAAGCTGTAGTCGACAAAGAGCATCCTAATGTAGGAGTCTTTATCTTCCAGGTGGGAGAGACAGTAATGGTGCCCTACAGCAATGGCATCTCAGGTGGACCTGTTGGGCCAGTAGGCATACTGCAGGGGTTCCAGGGTATCCGGTATGCTGTCTTGAATGAGGGGCAGCACCACTCTCTCGAAGCACTTCATGATGATTGGAGTGAGTGCTACCAGTCTGTAATCATTCAGACAGGTCAACTGGTTCCTTTTGGGGAGGGGATGATGGTTGTGGTTTTGAAGCGGGAGGGGACTATGTTCTGGCTGAGGGAGAGGTTGAAGATGGATGTGATAACGTCAGTCAGCTCAGCAGCACATGCTCTGAGGGCCCGCCCAGGGATGTTGTCTGGTCCTGCTGCCTTGCGGGGGTGGAGGTGGGGGTGAGTGTTTGTCTCCTCTCTGCACTGTAGCTGGTGGTCTCAAAGTGGGTGTAAAAGATATTGAGAACATCCGGCAGGCTGTCTGTGGAGCTGTTGCTCCTCTTGTAGTTTGTGATGTGTTGCAGGCCTTGCCACATGCACCCGGGTCAGGAGTGGAGTCGAGGCTGTCCAGCTTTTCCCTGTACTGCCTCTTGGCTGTTGTTATAGCCTTCCTCAGTCCATACTTTGCAGCTTTGTACTCAACCTCATTGCCTGATTTAAATGCAAGAGAGCAAGCATGCAGCATGTAACGTATCTGACTGTTGATCCAGGGCTTCTGGTTGGGGAACTTCTTGACTTGTATGGTGGGTACGATGGTATCAACACACGTGTTGATGTACCCAGACACAAATTCAGCATATTCCTGTATGTTTACAGAAGAGTCCTCTTGGGTGACTGCAGCTTTAAACACATTCCAGTCTGTACAGGCAAAACAGTCTTGCAGGGTGCTCTCAGCCTCTGGAGTCCAGCGTTTAATTTGCTTAATAACAGGGTTTGTTTGTTTCAGCTTTTGTCTGTAGGCTGGGTACATAAACAGCGATACGTGATCTGACTGTCCGAAGTGGGGGTGGGGTGCTGCTCTGTAATGACACTGTAAAGATACAGCCTCCCTGGCGGGCTGTTGGTCCGTGTCCAGCCACTGCTGGACCCAAGAGGTGACAGAATCTCCATCCTGCTCGATCTGAAGCTGCTGCACACTGAGGGCCTCTGTGATGTCATCTCTGGGAGAGCTGGCTGATGATCTGAGGACGTGCTGTGAGCCGCTGCGCTATCCCTGGCCACAGCGGTCTGGAGAGCAGCAGCCCATGAGACTGCTGGGTCATGATCCTCTGTCCACTGGCAGTGCCAACAGGCCTCCACAGACATTAAAGTTTTGCCTATATCTTCAAAAGTAAAAAGTGAAATATTTTTCTGAAAACGGTCAAGGCAAGAGCTAAATGTGTAGTTGCCAAATATGTGTTTACTTTTTACTAACAACCAGTCCACCATCCACCAGAGACTGAGCGGGGGAGGGGGACCCGATTTGAATGTTGGCTGCTCTCAGCTCACAGTGCGGTGCCCCGTCCACTGGCGAAGTGAGCCAAGAGCAGCTCGATTTAAATGTGGCTGTGTGAGACCACCACATTCAAATCGCCCCCCACCGCTCTGCGCTCTCTTTCTTTGCTGCTACCCCAACCCGCTCTGCCACAATCCTGCTGCTCCTTGGCTCCTCCCTCTTCCCCTGAGGTAGCCAAGAGTATCCAGCTGATTGGTTAATGTTACAACCAACCAGGATAAACAGGAATAGTTACATAGCTACTAACGGTCTGTCAAACTCTCCTGTTTCAGGGGGACAGTACCAAACTGGAAATTCACAGCCAAAACACAGACTTGGGACTGTGGTGAGATTCTGCGCTTGATATGTCTTGTAAGTCACAAAAAACACATTACAGACATGTTAACAACAGAAAGAAATTGATTTTTGCCAGAGTGTCACTTTAAATAATATTCTTTCTTTGATGCTGGGAACCAATGTTGTTCCAGGTACCAATATGTCAGCCACATGCATGTCTCTTTAAATCTCTAAAGCTGTAACCTTGCCCTCTCTCTTACATCACTTGTTAATTTTAGCTGGTTAGATCCTAGCTCCTTGCTTGGAACCAGCTAATGTAAATCTGTCTTAAAGAATGAATGAAATAATGCACCACTGGTGAGCAGGGGTGTGTGGTTTTAGTGGTCGATAGGATATGACCAGTCTGTAGTGTTGGGATTTACTGCAGTGGGTGTCGTGATGATGCAGCCTGCTGGTGACGTCATCACGCCACTATATATAAGGGAAAGTCGGCCATCTCATGGCTTTCTTAGCTACGGCTTGTCCTCAGGGATATAACTAAAGGCCCTTTTCCACTAGCACGCTTTAGCACGACACGGGACGGCTCAGCACGCTTTGTACGCCTTTCCACTAGCCCCAACATGGTTTAACAGCCGCGATTCTCAGCCCCGCTCAAGGGCAGGGTACAGCAGTGCTGAGCTGGGCCGTGTTGTGACGTTAACAGGCTGGTCGCCGCTGATTGATCAGGTCGTAACCGGCGCTGATTGGTCAGTTCGTAACCGCCGCTGATTGGTCAGGTCGTAACGTCACGAAAAGCGACCTCTTCTGCCGAATCTTCACGACCGCCATTACTCAGCGCGCAACCACTGTGGGCGGTTTATTTTCAGTGTATTGCTGTGCTATTTTCATTTAATCTCTATCAAAAATGGCTTCGCGTAATAAAGGTGTTCCATGGACCAATGAGGAGGTGCAGTGTCTGCTCATTGCATTGTCAGACGAACGCATCCAGCGCGAGTTAGACGGAGCCACCCGGAACCGGGAGGTCTCGACATCGGAGTCCTTTAACGGTGATTATTATTTTTTTATTGTGCGTTTTTTCGCAAATATATTCGGTAAGACGCTCAGTTTATTTATGCAATAAAAAAGCTGTTCATTTGTGGATGATGATCGCTCTGCTTTATCGCAGCACACTGCGGACTCACGCTTTTCTTTTAAGTATTCATGTGAACAATATGCTGAAATAAGCTTATGTAATCTTGTTAAAAACTATTCTCTTTTCTGTATATCTTGCACTTTCGTGCTGTATTTTATTGTGTGCATTTTCCTTGTAGAATCATCCCACGCGTCCTCTGCACCAGCCCGCCCGGATTCTCCAATGTGAATCTGTCCCGCCGACATCGGTGTCGGGCAGATCACAAGCTCCGTCCCAAGCTCCATCACGAGATCCATCAGCATCTCCACCACCTGATCCAGTGGTCGGCGTGTATAAAATGTCGATTAACCTACTTGTTGTGTTGCAAAGTTTTTTTTATTTGAATATTTTGTATATAATAAAATGGAAGTGTTTTGGATCAAAGTGTGGTTTGTCTGTTATAACACTGAATTATAAAACAGTATAATTACATAGAAATTCCATTGCCTAGTCTGATCAAAATGATGCTGATCATCCTGTCAGGGGTCAACCATTGTAAAGGTAATGTAATTTTTAACTAGACCAAAAAACAAATGTTTTTGTAAGCTTTCTGTTCTTTTTATTGAAATATAAAAAATTAGCACCACATGATCCAGTTCTAAACTTTGGGTACATTTTTTATGTTAACTCATAAGAAGTTGCACAGTTGGACTTTAAAATGCAGCAGGACAGACTGATCAAGCTTACAAGTCAAAGTAGGTAAAAAAGTAAGTATATGTAAATTGAATGTTCTATCGGCATTCCAAATTCAGAGAATTACAATACTTTAGAAGGAGTGTAGCATCATCAAAACGGAAAATACCAATACTGTTGTTCCAAACGTTGACCTGAAGGTGAAAAACATGAATTTTTTTTTATTCAGTACATCCAAAATGCCCTAGGATGTAAAAAATAATACAATTTGGTGTTGGCCAGTGTGCCACTGTCTCATTATTTAATACGAATAAAAACAAGTTTCAGCTCATTATTTCTAGGTCATTTGGCAGTTAATTCAAACCAAAAGTGACTTGTGTTGTTGCAGCTTTTTTATCAGAGAGTTTCTCCAGTTTTGGAGCATATAACAATCCGTCCCTTAACTGTTAAACATTAAATAACAGCAGACAGATTGGCAAAGGATACACAATTGTGTTGTTGTTGCCCAAAACCGCTGTGACCCACTGCTTGTGGTGCTACCTTTTGCATGTGTGCTTTTTATGAATATTCACACTTTTTTGTAAGTACAAGTGGGATAGTATTAAATTGAAATATAACATATTTCTAATAATGTGTGCTTTTTGCAAATATTTACACTTATTTTGAAAGTAAAAGTTGGATAGGATTAAATTGACATATAACACGTTTCTCAATAGTGACAGTACCAGTATATGGAGGAATTCTGGGTCATATTAGCATCTGCTCTTCATCATAATGGGTTTGGGCGGGGGGGGGGGGGTGGTCTAATCATGTGCCATTGAGGGCCAAGACCCTGCAGGCTTTACCTCCAACCAGTGTCTTCAACAGCAGATTCCACTGAACTTCTTCCACTGACTGATCAGTGACAACACCTGCTGAAGAGACTGGGTAGAAGAGAGAACCTGCAGGGTCTTGGCCCCCCATGACACATGATTGGAAGCCCCCGGATTAGGTTTAATGGGATTTAACATTTTAACACAAACTGCTTTATGGTTCATAATTCTGTTGACAGACTTACACCAAACCAAAAATGATTTCTCAAACTGCTGGATTATTCTTAGCTTTTCCAATCTTTCAGTATTTAATTTATGGTGGTAACCTTCACATATAAAAAAAGAGACATCTGCAAAAACTTCAGAGGTTTATTGTCAGTGCAAATCCCAGTGCAATACAACATGAATGCATATCTAGTACATTGTTGATGCAGAGAATATATATTTCTACAGTACATGTTTCCATGTAACCTTGTGACTGCATTATTTTAATTGCTTTTAATCCTAGATCAAGTTTGTTTTTGCCTAAAATGCATGATAACTGTCAAATATATCTTATTATACCTAACTCAGTAAAGTTTACTTTTTGAATATATATTTTGTGGCTAATATAGTTATTAACCTGGCAATCAAGTTGTGTCAGCTGATCATTTTTTTCTATGACACCATCTCAGACTCTGCTGCAGAAGCAGGTAAGTCCATGATGTCTCAACAGTCTCTCCATGATTTTCAAGCAGATCAGAGCAATTTGTTGTACAGGAAATAAAACGTTTCTACAGACATTCTTAAGCTCTATAACCACTGCTCGTTTGTGAAGCTGTGCTGACATCAGTGACAGGCTGCTGACATCAGTGACAGGCTGATGACATCCGTGACAGGCACGCCCAGAGCGAATGAAGCAGTAATTTCCCCACCACAGAGCCATCTGAAACACACACAGCGTACATATTTTAGTACCTAACAGCGATAACTTGCAGACATTAAAGTGTAGCACGACGTACTTATAGCAAACTAGCATTAGCAACCATTAGCTTACCGTCATATACGACCTAGTTTGTATCCTCACGCCTTTGGCTCTCCCAGAAGCTGCAGAACTATTCCAGAGTGTTTTCATCTCGCTGCCTGTACCCTTGTCTGGCGGTCCTTTTTGGCATTTACAGTGAAAAAAGCCACAGACCGAGGAGTGGCCTTGTACAGCTGTGTGTTATGTTTTGCTTGGGTCGCGTGCGTTACGTCACGGGAGTGTGGCCCCACCTCGCTGGGAGTGTGGCGCCGTCTCGCTGTGGCGCCACCTCGCTGTTATAACCATCCCAACCATCCCAGCCCAAGCACAACACCGTGCTAATGGAGACAGAAGTATTCCGAGCCGTGTTGAAGTGAATCGAGCCGTTCTGAGGTGTGCTGGGCTAGTGGAAATGAGGTTTAAGTGTTCAGTGTGCAATGTAGTACTTATTAAACATTGTGTAATAAAGTTCAGTTCAAGCACAGCATCCTCGTCCGTCTTCATTCCAGGTTTGTGGACATAACATTTGGCGATGAGAATTTTTGAACCATGGAAACATGCCTGAGACTGCTAAGGCCTTCCCTGGAATCCCCAGGCGAACTGGACATCCCATGGTCATATTGGCTGGATGTGTTCAAGATCTACATTGCAGCATTGGACCTGGGAAAACTGGATAAAGTAAGGAAGTGGGCACTACTTGTCTACAACCTGGGCATCGAAGGTCAGAGGATTTTTCACATGCTTGGTCCGACGGACTCATATGTGGATGCTGTTGAGCTGCTAGCTAGCTACTTTGCTACACCAGACAACATGATAGCACGATGAATTCAATTCCACCAGTGACGACAGGGAATTGGTGAGTCCACCCAGCAATTTGTGGCCAATTCAAGACATCTGGCTAGCATGTGCCGCTTTGGACAGAGGACGAGATGGTGCAGGACCAGTTAGCTCAGCACACGAATAACTTGAGGCTAATGGCTAAGATGCTAACGGTGGCAAACAACATGAAACTAGCTAGCACGATAGAGCTAGCATTCCAGCTTGAGTCAGCGGAGAAGTTAGCATCGGAGCTAGGTGGGCGCCAACAACAGAAGCTACCAGGATAGGCAACGTTAGCCAACGCGGTGGGAATGGAGGAATATGAAGATACGGCAGACGAGTACGAGTTGAACGCTGTTAATCAAAGGACCACTCTGAGAGGCCCCGCGTGTGGTAGCTGTGGTTCCCCGACGGACCATGAGAGAGCATATTTTTGCCCAGCAAGAGGACAGCGTTGTAACAAATGTGGACATTATAACCATTTCGCTAAAGTGTGCCGGTTGCTGGCACCGTGGAGCCTGCCAAGCAGGCAAAGCCACCCGCCAGCGACCACCATCCACGCAGTAAGCCCTGAAATCAATGCTTATGCATACAGCATGGTTGAATTAGGCAGTGTGGCTGTACCGCTACTGCTCAACACAGTGGCAGTTAGGTCGATGTTAAACTGGGCCACGGTCAAGAAATTTTTCCCCAACCACAAAACAAAGAAGAACCCAGGGAAGGTGTACGGATACGGTGGTCACAGACTCAATATTGTAGGGACAGTCAAGCTAATGGTCTACTACAAGTCAAAGATTGTGTATGACTTTACGTTCCAAGTGTCTATGCACGGTGACAACATTATGGGACGCAACCTCTTCTAAAGACTGGGCTTCACTATCCGCGACAGTACTGGATTCGAATGGATCCGGTTGCGACAACTGGGAAACGACGGACATCTATGACGACAAGAGTATAAGGGGCGACATCAGCACCAAACCATCCACACCGTGCACACAGGAGGAGAGTTGCCCGGGAGGGGGCCAGCGGCCAGACTCGCCTCAGATCCTCGCCCAGCCAGAGGCCGCTGTGAAATCGCAGGAGACGGAGCCTGTGCATGCAGAGAACCTCAAGGCACAACAACCGGGCATAGACACTGTTTACGATGTGGCACAACAGAGCACATCAGACGGGAGAGAGGAGGAACCAGACTGCTTCAGTACCCAAGCTCAGCATCAGTCTACGGGGGTTACAACCAAGCTGATGGGTGAAGAGTCTGCAACAACGAGCGACACAGGAGAGATGCCAGACACCTTCTGTACCCACGACTAGCTTCAGACTACGGAAACAACAATAGTGAAGTTGGGTGAAGGGTCCGCAATGAATACGGTAACGACAGAACTGTTACAGCACGACGGAGGTCCCAAACCGTGTGAGCATGCAGCGCCACAGCGATCACAGTGGCATATGAGACCGAGTAAGGCACCACTCAAAGTCATGGACTGGGTTTGAGTCTGCACCGAACCCAGGTGTTTTGCGGGTTGTGGGGGGGGGATGTAGTGTTGGGATTTACTGCAGTGAGTGGCGTGATGATGCAGCCTGCTGGTGACGTCATCACGCCACTATATATAAGGGAGAGTCGGCCATCTCATGGCTCTCTTAGCTATGGCTCATCCTCGGGGCTATAACTAAGTGTTCAGTGTGCAGTGTACTTATTAAACGCTGTGTAATAAAGTTCAGTTCGAGCACAGCATCCTCGTCCATCTTCATTCAGGGTTTGTGGACATAAAACAGTCCCTGGAAAGCAATAAGCATTAAAACATTTGTGAATGAGCCAAAACCATAGCCTGTATAAAACACTTTTTTTATACAGTCTATGGCCAAGACTAGTGGCTAATCTGCTAACTTCAGCAAGCTGCTTTTGTGGTGCTATTGATGTACAGTGGGGTAAAAAAGTATTTAGTCAGCCACCAATTGTGCAAGTTCTCCCACTTAAAAGATGAGAGAGGTCTCCAATTTTCATCATAGGTATACCTCAACTATGAGAGACAAAATGAGAAACAAAAAATCCAGAAAATCACATTGTCTGATTTTTAAAGAATTTATTTGCAAATTATGGTGGAAAATAAGTATTTGGTCAATAACAAAAGTTCATCTCAATACTTTGTTATATACCCTTTGTTGGCAATGACAGAGGTCAAACGTTTTCTGTAAGTCTTCACAAGGTTTTCACACACTGTTGCTGGTATTTTGGCCCATTCCTCCATGCAGATCTCCTCTAGAGCAGTGATGTTTTGGGGCTGTCGCTGGGCAACACGGACTTTCAACTCCCTCCAAAAATTTTCTATGGGGTTGAGATCTGGAGACTGGCTAGGCCACTCCAGGACCTTGAAATGCTTCTTACGAAGCCACTCCTTCGTTGCCCGGGCGGTGTGTTTGGGATCATTGTCATGCTGAAAGACCCAGCCACGTTTCATCTTCAATGCCCTTGCTGGTGGAAGGAGGTTTTCACTCAAAATCTCATGATACATGGCCCCATTCATTCTTTCCTTTACACGGATCAGTCGTCCTGGTCCCTTTGCCGAAAAACAGCCCCAAAGCATGATGTTTCCACCCCCATGCTTCACAGTAGGTATGGTGTTCTTTCTCCTCCAAACACGACAAGTTGAGTTTTTACCAAAAAGTTCTATTTTGGTTTCATCTGACCATATGACATTCTCCCAATCCTCTTCTGGATCATCCAAATGCTCTCTAGCAAACTTCAGACGGGCCTGGACATGTACTGGCTTAAGCAGTGGGACACGTCTGGCACTGCCAGATTTGAGTCCCTAACGGTGTAGTGTGTTACTGATGGTAGCCTTTGTTACTTTGGTCCCAGCTCTCTGCAGGTCATTCACTAGGTCCCCCCGTGTGGTTCTGGGATTTTTGCTCACCGTTCTCGTGATCATTTTGACCCCATGGGGTGAGATCTTGCGTGGAGCCCCAGATCGAGGGAGATTATCAGTGGTCTTGTATGTCTTCCATTTTCTAATAATTGCTCCCACAGTTGATTTCTTCACACCAAGCTGCTTACCTATTGCAGATTCAGTCTTCCCAGCCTGGTGCAGGTCTACAATTTTGTTTCTGGTGTCCTTTGACAGCTCTTTGGTCTTGGCCATAGTGGAGTTTGGAGTCTGACTGTTTGAGGTTGTGGACAGGTGTCTTTTATACTGATAATGAGTTCAAACAGGTGCCATTTCCTACATTTCCTCAGGGTGTTGAGAGGAAACAACATCTGTCAGAGACTGCTGTTGTCTTTTTATCATTGCTCTATTGAGAGCATTTTAACTTATTGTATTTGTATTTGGTTCAGCAGCTGCACGGTAGCTCAGAAGAAAGCTCTTCAGACTGTCATCAACACAGCCCAAAAAACTGTTGGTTGCCCTCTCCTCAGCCTTGAAGAACTGCACCACGCCCACTGCCTTAAAAAGGCACAAAAAATCTTGAAGGACCCCTTTCATCCCGGTCACTCTCTCTTCGAACTACTACCATCAGGAAGGCGGTTTAGAGCAATCAAAACAAGGACAAACAGATTTAAAAACAGTTTTTATCCGACCGCAATTACCTGTCTGAATTCTAGCAGAACATGAGGTTTGTAACTGTGAAATTGAGTGTGTGTGATATTTAAAAGTTAGTAATGTATTGTAACGTCGGGGCCATTTTAAGGGGGCCAGGGATTTCCCAGCATGCTTTGCCAGTTTGAAACGTTACTGTGTGTGTTAAATGTGTTATTTCTGGGTTATACTGCTGTGTCATTATAACTGCATTATAATGACCCAGCAGTGTTTAGCAGGATTAGGGCAAGATGTATCATGTGTGTGTAACCGTAATGTAAACAGAGGTCTGTGGGAATGACCTCCACTGCTCTGCGTACTAAGTGGAGGTTGGGGGTTGGTGGTGTGTAAATAAAGCCTGTTCATCACAACCATCTTGCTCCTCTTTCTTTGTGTGAACCCTGCTACGTCACACTGGTGTCAGAAGTGGGATGGAGCAAATGGAAGCGATCAGAATGGAGATCCAGCAGCTGGAGCAGGCCATTGCTCAGCTGATGATGGATGATGAGACCGAGGCATCACCACCGGGAGCCCGGAGCCGGGACGAACGGAGCGGCGGACCTGACGGGGCCAGCGCACCCCGCCTCCTGTCTTTTTCAAGACAGAGCGGGCAGAACAGAGCAAACGTTCCACCCTTCTTAGGACAGCACGGGCTGGCGACCCCACGGCGATCAAGGGTGGCGATCGATCAGGAAATGACCACCCCACCTGTTCGGCAGCGGGCCAAGATTCCCCGTTTCAACGGCGAAGCCACATTAGATGACTACCTGACACAGGTCGAGCTGACTGCGGCGCTGAACGGCTGGTCACCAGAGGAAACCGCCGTACAGGTCGCGCTGGCCTTGGAAGGGAAAGCCCTCTGCACACTCTCTGATCTCCGGCCCGGGGAGCACCACAGCTGGCCAGCACTACAAGGGGCGCTCCAGAGACGATTTGGGAGAATAGCGGACGCTGAGCACGCCCAAGAACAGCTGACCCGCCGCCGCCGGAACCACCAGGAAAAATTAGGAGCCTATGCTGCAGATATATGGCTGTTAACCCGGCGCAGCTACCCAGAGTTCGCGCCGGAGGCAGTAGAGAAGCTCGCCCTCCGGAGCTTCATCCAAGGTCTCCGCCCGGCCCAGCTCCAGAGCCACGTACGGCTCCACGCCGCGAGCGACTGGAAGACTGCAGTGGCAGAAGCAGAGCGGGCAGAGCCGCTAATAAGTCGCACCGCTGAAGCAGCAACGCACAGCCGGAGAACCTACCAGGCTACGATGGAGAGCGAGGGGGAGGAGGAGGAATTACGGCAGACCACAGCGGCGCGTCCACGGAGAAGATGGCCTCGGCGGCGCGAGGAAGGGTGCTTCCGCTGCGGAGAGATGGGACACATCGCGCGATACTGCCCCGCACCCACCCCACGACAAACCGGCCCCTCGCCGGCGTTAAACTAGAGCGAGGTGGCGTGAACGGGGACAGGCCACCTCCAGCAGATGTTTCCCCCGAGGAGCCGGCACCGCGCGTGGGCCGAGTTGGACACTCTCCAGGGATCTATCTACAGTGCAGCTTGGGGAACACGTCGATCCGGGCCCTGATTGACACCGGCTCTACAATCTCCTTGGTTCGACCAGGCATACTGCCGGGCACGAGCAAGACGGCTCCGCGGGGGTGGGAACCCACCGAGCGCTGCGTCACCACAGCTACCGGTGAGCGCGCCCGACTGAAGGGGCGGAGAGTGCTGGTGGTGGGGGTGGCCGGTCAGAACATAAGACACCCGTTCTGGCTGGCTGACATCCAAGACCCCTGTATTATTGGACTAGACCTGCTCACAGCCTGGCGTGCCAAGATCGACACCACCGGACCTTCCCTCCAGCTGGGAAACCGGACCATCACGCTCCACAGCAGAACCCAGAGAAGGGACACGGGGGCACGCACGATCGAGGGATCGCCAAGACAGACCGGACCAGGCAGGTCACCGCGAGGACTGGACACGATGACGTCACCAGCGCGGACAGAGGGAGCACGAGCACACACAGGAACAGCAAGGGGAGGGGTCAACGTGTCAGCGGAGACGCAGCAGGCAGTGGAGGAATTATTTCAGCGGAGCTGCAGCGGGCTGGACCCGGAACAGAGACGCCAGCTGCGGGAGCTATTGGACTATTACGTGGGTGTTTTTGCTGCGAAGGATGAGGAATGCGGCCGGACCGGGTTGGTGCAGCACGAGATCGACACCGGTGAGGCCAGGCCGATTCGACTCCACCCACGCCGGCTGCCCTTTTCAAGGCGGGCAGCGGCGGAACAAAAAGTGCGAGAAATGCTGGAGGCAGATGTTATTGAGCCCTCTAACAGCCCCTGGGCAGCGCCTGTGGTGCTGGTCAAGAAGAAGGACGGGTCGTGGCGGTTCTGTGTGGATTACCGACGCCTGAACGATGCCACCAGGAAAGATTCCTACCCCCTGCCCCGCATCGATGACGCACTGGACCACATCGCCGGCTCCAGCTGGTTCAGCTCGCTGGATCTACGCAGCGGCTATTGGCAGGTAGAGATGTCACCCGAGGCCCGCCAAAAAACAGCCTTCTCCATCGGGCAGGGACTGTACCAGTTTAAAGTGATGCCGTTTGGACTCTGCAACGCTCCGGCCACCTTTGAATGCTTGATGGAGCGAGTGCTTGCTCACGTGCCGCGGAGTCGCTGCGTTGTTTACCTGGATGACCTGCTGGTGCATGCAGCTGATTTTGACAGCGCCCTGTCAAATCTCCGAGAGGTGCTGGGAGCCATCCAGCAGGCGGGGCTACGGTTACACCCTAGGAAATGCCACCTGTTCCGGCGAGAGACCACCTTTTTGGGCCACGTCGTCAGCGCAGCGGGGGTCGCCACTGACCCGGAAAAAGTGGCAACAGTGAGAGACTGGCCGGTGCCGCGGAACGTTGGAGAACTGAGGAGTTTTCTTGGATTGGCCTCCTATTATAGGAAGTTTGTGAAAGACTTCGCCACCATTGCCAGCCCGCTGCATCAGCTGACGCAGAAAGGACGCCTGTTCCAGTGGAGTGACAGCTGCGCTGCTGCTTTCTGCCAGCTTCGCGCAGCGCTCATCAGAGCCCCCGTCCTGCGGTATCCTGACCCGAGCCGCCCTTTCATTGTGGACACGGACGCCAGCAACCAGGGCATCGGGGCGGTGCTATCCCAGGAGGGAGAACACGGAGAGCAGGCAGTCGCTTTCTTCAGCCGCACTCTCAGCAGAGCCGAGAGAAATTACTGTGTGACCCGCAGAGAGCTGCTGGCTGTCATTCAAGGACTGCGTCACTTCCGCCCGTATGTGTATGGGGGGAGGTTCCAGCTCAGGACGGACCACGCTTCCCTGACCTGGTTGTTAAATTTCAAAGAACCGGATGGACAGTTGGCGAGGTGGCTGGAGGCACTGCAGGATTATAATTTCCAGATTGTGCATCGGGCAGGCCGCCTCCATGCCAACGCTGACGCGCTGTCTCGGCGCCCCTGCGCGACAGAGGAGTGTCGTCACTGTCAACGGGCTGAAGATCGGGACCAAATCGCCCCACGGGCTGCCGCTCTCCGAGCCGCTGCGAGCAGGAATCACGCAGCGACGCACAGCCCCTCCTCAGATGATCAGGCAGTTCTCCCCAGCGATGACGTCACAGAGGTTCTTGGCACGCAGCAGCTGCAGAGCGAGCAGGACAGAGACCCGGTCATTTCGCGGGTTCGGCAGTGGCTGGACGCAGGACAGCGGCCCGCCTGGGAGGTTGTGTCACCGCTGGACCCAGAGACTAAGGCCCTGCACTCCCAGTGGGCCAACCTCCGCTGTCACGAGGGCGTGGTGTATAGACAGTGGCAGACTCCAGCTGGGCAGCGGCACATTTGGCAGCTGCTGGTTCCTCGTCGACTCCGGCCCAAAGTACTCCAGCTGGTTCATGGGGCGGTAGGAGCGGGCCACTTCGGGGTGACAAAGACGCTGCAGCGCCTTCGGGCCCGGTTCTACTGGCCTGGCTGTCATCAGGACGTGGAGCTCCACGTTCATCGCTGCGACACATGCACAGCTCAGAAGGGACCAACTCAGCGATCCCACGCTCCCCTGCAGCAGTACCGGGTGGGAGCACCGATGGAGCGAGTGGGAGTGGACATCCTGGGCCCTTTCCCGACCACGGACCGGGGGAACCGCTACGTGCTGGTCGCGATGGATTATTTCACTAAGTGGCCAGAGGCGTACGCGGTCCCGGATCAGAGCGCCACTACGACGGCATCAAAGCTGGTGGATGAAATGTTCTGTCGTTTTGGCGCACCGGAGGAGCTGCACAGCGATCAGGGTCGGAACTTCGAGGCGGAGGTCTTCGGAGAGGTCTGCAAACGGCTGGGCATCCGGAAGACCCGGACCACCCCACTGCATCCACAGAGCGACGGCCTGGTCGAACGATTCAACCGGACCCTCACCACCCAGCTCGCTATCCTAGTGGACCAGCGACAGCGAGACTGGGACCTGCACCTGCCTTTTGTTTTGTGGGCGTACCGGACGGCAGCTCAGGAATCTACCCGGTGCACCCCTGCGGCGCTCATGTTTGGACGCGAGCTGCGCACACCGGTGGATTTGGTATTCGGTTGCCCCCCCGAGCCGGAGGTGGAAGGAAAACCCGGATTGGATTATTTTTTTTGTTTGAAAGAACGTCTCCACACGGTGCACGAGCTGGCTCGAGAGGCCCTGGCAGCGGCAGGGGGTCGGCAGAAGCGGGCATACGACTCCCGCTGCCAGGGGAGGGACTTTGCACCGGGGGATCGAGTCTGGGTTTTCTGCCCTGAGAGGAAGAGAGGACGATCACCGAAGCTAGCGAGCCAGTGGTCGGGGCCATGCGTGGTCCTGGAGAGACTGTCAGATGTGGTGTACAGGGTGAGGCTTAGAAAAAGGGACCGGGTTGTGGTCCTTCATCGTGACCGTCTCGCCCCGTATCGGCCATCTGCACCGCTGGTGGACGGACCGGAGCTTCCATCCCGGCCCGATACCCCGACCGAGACCCGGATGGACACTAGGGGGCCTGTACGTGTTGGCCACCGGCGCCGAAGACCGCCCCGACACCTGGATGAGTTTGTATTGGACTTTTAAATTGGACTTTAATTTTTCTGGGGACAGAAACCAGTCCGGGGGGGGGGGCAGTGTAACGTCGGGGCCATTTTAAGGGGGCCAGGGATTTCCCAGCATGCTTTGCCAGTTTGAAACGTTACTGTGTGTGTTAAACGTGTTATTTCTGGGTTATACTGCTGTGTCATTATAACTGCATTATAATGACCCAGCAGTGTTTAGCAGGATTAGGGCAAGATGTATCATGTGTGTGTAACCGTAATGTAAACAGAGGTCTGTGGGAATGACCTCCACTGCTCTGCGTACTAAGTGGAGGTTGGGGGTTGGTGGTGTGTAAATAAAGCCTGTTCATCACAACCATCTTGCTCCTCTTTCTTTGTGTGAACCCTGCTACGTCACAGTATATAATCTTTTTTAAGCTTCTTTTAACTTTTAATTCACTGATTGATTTGCATTTTAATTTCGTTGTACTTGTTATAATGACAAATAAAGTCTATTCTATTCTATTCTTTCTATTCATTAATACAGGTAACAAGTGGAGGACAGAGGAGCCTCTTCAAGAAGAAGTGACAGGTCTGTGAGAGCCAGAAATCTTGCTTGTTTGTAGGTGACCAAATACTTATTTTCCACCATAATCTGCAAATAAATTCTTTAAAAATCAGACAATGTGATTTTCTGGATTTTTTTTTTCTCATTTTGTCTCTCGTAGTTGAGGTATACCTATGATGAAAATTGGAGACCTCTCTCATCTTTTAAGTGGTAGAACATGCACAATTGGTAGCTGACTAAATACTTTTTTGCCCCACTGTAGCATCACAGTAAAAGTATAACAAAATAAGCCAGAATGATACAAGATATATTACACTGGTCAACACCAAATTTATTGTCTAAGTTTTTTTTAGCTGATTTAGGACAATTTTGATGTGCTGAATCCAAAAATTACATTGGTTTTGTTCAATCAGTTCAACTTTTTGAACTATGGCCACATTGACATAATGTCCGGCTCAGGAAACACGCACGCAGGCTCAGGATAGATTTAACAGCTTTATTCAACAAGCAGGCGTGTATGGATGGATGTGTGAGATATGTATATGTGATGAGGGTGAACGCCGATGCACAGGAAGCAGAGTGGTGCGCCGTACAGCCGGGCAACCCTATGGAGAGAGCAGAGGACAGGGGTAAAGGGCACCACACCAAGACAGGGATTATGAGTCGTGTGCCGCTTACTTGTGAATGACAGGCGGCTGGCGTTAGCCAAGGGAGAAGCCCGGAAGACAGCGTCCTGCAGAGCCTGTGACGACGGTGAGGGTAGGATGGCGATGACGGGGTGTCCACCGCCAGGGAATCCACCTGTGCACAGGGGAGAAGACTTGCAAAAAGTAAGGGAATGGAATGCTTACGTAGAAGCGTAGTCTTGCAGTCGTTTTGGAGACGATGCAGCTGCGAAGAAGTGCCGATGCGAACAGACGGCTCCAGACCGCTGCACAGGGCTGAGTGGGCTAAATAGCTTGCGGCTGACGAGGCACAGGTGTGCGCGCAGCTGAGGCAAATGATGAGCGGCGAGTCGTGACAGTACTCTCCCCCCTAGCAGCGCCTCCAGGCGCTGGTTTGTCCGGATGCGCCCGGTGGAACGCCGTGATGAGACTCCTGTCCAACACCAAGGAAAAGCGCACCCGGGACCTCCACTCCGGACCGAATCCCTCCCAGTCCACCAAGCTCTCAAGATGGCGACCGGGATGGTCACACTTTTTCAGTGCTGAGACAAAGTCACTGATTTTGCCATTAAAAGTGGCTGGCCTGCAGCGATCGGCGCTCGTGGCGAACACGCACGGGCTGAATTGCCACCTCCGTTGGATTGCCCTTTAATCGCCTTTCTCCAGCGACTTCCTGCGCCTTCCTGAAGCAATTGCTCAGCTAACACTAGTTAGCTTAATGCTACCTGAAGCGATTGCTAAGCTAACACTAGTTAGCTTAATGCTGGCGCCAGTCTCTAAATAACTACCTACAGCGATCGGATATACCTCCGGTGGATTACCCCTTTGATCGCTTTTATCCGGCCACTGTGAGTAAACTGACCAGCAATTCCAGCGCTTCCTTGTGATTCACTGATGTGCCCTACCTGAAGCGATTGCTAAGCTAACGCTAGTTAGCTTAATGCTGGCGCCAGCCATTCCACCTAACACCAGCCTGAATCAAAGCCCAGCTGCGAGGCCCAGCGGGGATACTACCAGGCAGGCGGCTATTTGTTTGACGGGGCTCAGCAGAGATTTCACCCAGGCAGACGGCGGTAGGCGGCGGTGCCCAGCGGAGGACTTACCGTGACTGCAGCGGCGGTGTGCGACGAGACTACCCGAAGCGATTGCTAAGCTAACGCTAGTTAGCTTAATGCTGGCGCCAGTCATTCCACCTTACACCAGCCTGAATCGAAGCCCAGCTGCGAGGCCCAGCGGAGATACTACCAGGCAAGCGGCTATTTGTTGACGGGGCTCAGCAGAGATTTCACCCAGGCAGACAACGGTAGGTGGCGGTGCCTAGCAGAGGATTTACCGTGACCTCAGCGGAGCTCGGTGGCAGCGGCGGTGTGTGACGAGACTCGGTTGGAGGAGCGGGACGGGAGACCAGTTACGGCGACTATGAGCAACGAGACCAGCAACGGAAGGGGCTAGTTGGCTAGCTGAGGCCCAGCTGGATTCGAGGACGATCGGATCAGATTCTGGCGATATAAGCAGAATTTATTTTACTATCCACAGATTTTCCTTTTCCTTCTTTCCAAGAAGGACTGAAGATGGCTGCCACCGGATTAAAAAGTGGGCTGATGGGCACCACTAATAAGCCTTCTCTACTTCTCTACTTCCTCTTCGTTTTGTCTTTGTGTGTCTGGACCTGCAACAAGAAGGATTTTCCGACAAACTCAACCAAAGGTGAAGTTAAAAAGTTTTATCTGTATGGATTTGGGCTTGGACATCTCACCCTACACTCTATGTGGTCTTTAAAAGCCCTGAGCAAAAACTTCCAAATTAAGGCAAACATGGCTGTTAAGCAAAAATCACAATATGGCAGAGGATATACAATTAAAGTTCTGTTAGTTCTGCTACTTCTGGCAGGAGATATTCACCTTAACCCTGGACCTGCCACTATTAAACAGCAGACCACTGGGTTAGCACAAAACCGAGCTGTACAAAAGCAAAAACAACATTTATTTTTCCAAACTGTTAATCATGCACGAGTTCTTTGGGACACCAAGGCTAAACCAAAGGGGATCCTCGGCGGTCATTTAAACATACGGAGCATAATCCCCAAAAGAGATGAGATTTCGGTGTTGCTGTTGGACTCAAATCTGGACTACCTTTGTCTCTCAGAAAGCTGGCTACACAGTAACATAGACACTAATATGATCGATATTGTGGGCTACCAGTGTTTTAGAAAAGACAGGCAGGTAGGGAGGGGAGGAGGTGTTTTAATTTACATCAAAGAGAAATATAAATGTCAACTGGTTGATTTGAATACTTCACTTGAATGTTTAGCTGTTAATGTATGTCTCTCTCCGGTAATGAATTTCAACATTGCAGTAGTGTACAACCCACCGTCACACAACTCTTCCTTTTATAATGAATTAAGTGATCTGGTTAAACAACTTGAGAAGAACAGAGAAACAATAATTCATGGTGACTTTAATATCAACTGGTCTGATAAAAAAGACAAACAAAAACTGAAAAGCCTCATGACTAAATTTAATTACCAGCAAATCATCAAAGGACCCACCAGGATAACCAAACAATCCAGAACACTTATTGACATGGTATTTACTAATAAACCAGAACGAATAACCAGAACCTATAATCTTGTAACTGGTCTCTCAGATCATAACATGGTTCTTGCTGTCAGGAAACTTACTAAAAAGCGACTACAGTATTTTGGGGGAGTCGATATTGACAAATCAAATTTTATTATCCCCAAATCAAAAAATGAGGAGTTTGAACATTACTTAGAGAATCAAAATTGGGAGCAGCTCATGGCAACATGTGAAGTAGATGATTGTTGTAATTTTATAACTGCAACAATCACAAAGTCTATAGAAAAATTTTCAAAGCAAATTAAAAGTAGACAACAGAAGATTAGCCTACCATGGTTAAATAATGAAATAAGAAAACTTATGAAGAGGCGAGACTATGCACTGAAAACATCACTAACCTCCAAACTACAAAATGATCACCTTGTGTACAAAAGTTTAAGAAATAAAGTGGTACATGAGCTGCGAAAATCAAAAATATCTTATTACAATAAACTGATAGATCATGCAAAGGGTAACAACAGTTCCCTATGGAGGCATTTAAATAACTTAACTAATAAAAAAAATGATCAGAAGGGGGTAAAGGAACTTAGAATCAATGGCAAGACCGTCAGTGACAAGGCTACTTTGGCAAATGAATTTAATTCACACTTTGTGGGCTCTGTGGAAGACTTAACAAAAATTTTTGTGCTGCCAAATGTGCTCAACAACACAAATTCCATACTCCCAACAGATACTTTTCACATCGATGAGGTAAATGAGAAGTTAATTGCTGGTATTGTTAAAACACTGTCAAACTCAAAAACTAGTGATATCTACAATATGAGCACCTCCTTTCTCAAAATGCACAGCAAAATATTAATCAAACCACTGACTCATCTCATTAATCTCTCCATTAGGTCTAGTACATTTCCATCTGGCTGGAAAAAAGCTGTCGTCATACCAGTTCATAAATCAGGCAGTAAAGACGATATATGCAATTACCGCCCAATCTCTATCTTACCAGTCCTATCTAAGGTTCTTGAAAAAGTTGTAGCTACACAGCTGATAGACTACTTACAAGACAGTCAACTTCTTCATCCACATCAATTTGGTTTTAGACCAGGATACTCAACAGAAACAGCAAATTGTTGCCTTATTGAAAACGTCAAACAGTCCTTGGACAGGGGTAATGTGGTAGGAGCTGTTTTTCTAGATCTCAAAAAGGCTTTCGATACTGTAAACCACAGTTTGCTTTTATCCAAAATGGTATCTTTTAACTTCTCCCCAAATACATTAGAATGGTTTGCATCTTATCTCCAGAATAGAGAACAGTGTGTAAAAGTTCACCAGGATAAATCCTCATTTTTAAACAACCGCATGGGTATCCCACAAGGGTCCATTCTTGGTCCTTTACTTTTCAGCATTTTTATTAATGACTTGCCGTTACACTGCTCAGCTGCAACATGCCAACTTTATGCAGATGATGCAGTTATTTACACAGCTGCCAAGACTCCAGCACAGGCTGCAGATGTACTGTCTACAAGTATGGTTGATGTCCAAGAGTGGCTCCTCAAGAACCATCTATTGCTGAACCTTCAGAAAACAGTCTCAATGTGCTTTTCAATCAAAAAATGTAACCTGCAACATTTTAAAGTTAATATACATGATCATGACATCAGTTTAGCTACAGAATTCAAATACCTTGGCATTGTACTAGATCCTCAACTCAAATTTAATCTTCATATAAAGAAAATTTCAAAAACAGTAAAAAAAAATCTGAACTGCTTTAAATTAATTAGATATTACATACCTTACGAAGCAGCTGCACTGTATATGCATTCTATGGTTTTTTCTCATATATCATACTGTTTGACAGTCTGGGCTCAAGCAGCCCCTTCCACAATAAGACATATAGGTTCATTATATAATCAAACCCTAAAAATCTTGGACAAAAAGCCCATTAGGTGGCGTCACTGTAATGTTTTAAAAAAATACAACCTATTGAGTTTTGAGAGCTTCATTGACCTCTGTCTTCTGAAATTAACGTTCAAATGTTTCCATAAATCAGCACCCGAGCCACTTGCTGGTTTCGTCCAAAGACAGGACAGCAGCAGAGCCACCAGGAGTTCTGTTAACAATAACTGTAAAATATTCCACCGCAGAACCACATTTGGACAAACAGCTTTCTCTATAAAGGGCAGTCACATCTGGAACACAATGCCAAATGAAATTAAAATAATAACGGACTTTAAAACATTCACTAAAAATGTTAAAAACTGGCTGAAAAATAAACAAGAATGTACTCATGTATGAATTATTTGTCTGCAAAGTGAGAGTGAATGAAGGGAAGGAATAAATGTGTTTGTTTATAGTGAGTGACAGAGGGAGGAAGGCCTGAAATAGGCAAATGTGAGTTATGTTATATGTGTTAAATGTGAGTCAGGCTGTTATATTTGTGTATTTATAATATTTATGTTAAAGGTGAGTCAGGCTGTTATATTTGTGTATTTATAATATTTATAATATTTATAATTGTGTATTTATAATTCTTCTGCATTGATGTATGTGGTTATTGTGTATATTTTTATCTTGATTCTTTTTTCTAAAGCCCATCCAGGGACAAGAGTTGCAAATTAGCTAATAGCTATACACTCTATGTGCAACACATCAGATTGATTGTCTTTGATTAATTGTCTATGTTTATTGCACTGTCCCTGTCAAATAAACTAATCTACTACTACTACTAAGTACTGCAGCCCGCGACCTTGGCGCCGGGAGTCCATGATGGAAGCGGCTCTCCAGGCCGGGTGGCCGTCGATCATCAGAGGTGCGGGCGGCGCCGCGGGTGAGGGACAGAGGGGGTCAGAGACCACGGGCTTGATTTTAGACACGTGGAAGGTGGGACATATGCGGAGGGAGGGGGGGAGGGCCAGATGCACAGCCACCGGGTTAATGATCTTTGAGATGGTGAAGGGGCCAATGAAGCGTGGGGCCAGCTTCCTCTTCTCAGCCTTGAGGTGAATGTCCTGAGAAGCTAACCAGACTTGTTGGCCCACCTGGTAGGCAGGGGCCGGTCTCCTGTGGCGATTCGCTGTGGTGCTGTTGCGCGTCGCCGTGCGTAAAAGCGCATCGCGCGCCCTGGTCCACAGACTCCGACAACGTCTCAGGTGCGCCTGGATGGACGGAACGGCCAACTCACCCTCCTGCTCCGGGAACAATGGTGGGTCATATCCCAAGGACGCCTTGAAGGGGGACATCCCTGTGGCAGAAGACCGTGCCGAGTTGTGGGCATACTCTACCCAGGCCAGGTGCGTGCTCCAGGAAGACTGGTTGGAGGAAGTGACGCAGCGTAGGGCAGCTTCCAGCTCCTGGTTGGCCCGTTCACACTGCCCATTGGACTGCGGGTGGTGACCGGAGGAGAGGCTTACCGTGGCCCCCAGGGCGTTGCAGAAACACTTCCATACCTCTGAGACAAATTGGGGCCCCCGATCAGAGACGATGTCCACCGGTATCCCGTGCAGCCTGACCACGTGTTGAACCAGAAGGTCCGCTGTCTCCCGTGCCGTTGGGAGGCCCCGCAGTGGCACGAAGTGGGCAGCCTTGGAAAAGCGATCCACGATGGTCAGCACAGCGTCATAGGTGTTGGAGACCGGGAGACCGGTGACGAAGTCGAGGGCTATGTGGGACCAGGGCCTGCCAGGGATCGGCAGAGGCTGGAGCAGACCCGCGGGGGGAGAGTTTCCTGACTTGCCGGTGGCACACACAGGGCACGCCCGGACGTAGTTGGTGGCGTCCTTCTGAAGACCTGGCCACCAGAAGGAACGCTGGAGAAGATCCACTAGCCGGGAAACACCAGGGTGACAGGCGAGTTTGGAGGTGTGAACCCAATGGATGACCTCCCCCTGGACAGCAAATGGAACAAACAGCTTCCCCTCCGGTCCGTCGCCAGGGTCCGGTTCGGTCTCCTGCGCCCTCCGGATCTTGTCCCTGATGGACCAGGAAATTGCCCCCACAACACACGAGCTGGGCAGAATGGTATGGCCCGGCTCCTCTAACATCTCGGGGGCAAACTGCCTGGACAGGGCATCAGGCAGGCTGTTCTTAGAACCAGGGCGGTAGGTGATGGTAAAACGGAACCGGGCGAAGAACAAGGACCAGCGTGCCTAGCGGGCATTCAGACGTCTGGCAGATCTTAGATATTCCAGGTTCTTGTGGTCCGTCAGCACCACGAACTGCAACGCAGCCCCCTCCAGCCAGTGGCGCCACTCCTGCAGGGCGAGCTTGATGGCGAAAAGCTCCCTGTCCCCAACGTCGTAGTTACGCTCGGCCGGAGACAGACGCCGTGAGAAGAAGGCGCAGGGTCGCTTGACCCCGTCGGTGGGTGATCGCTGGGACAGCACCGCCCCCACTCCCCTATCAGACGCGTCGACTTCCACCAAACACTGCAGCGTGGGGTCAACCTGGGTCAGGACTCGGAAGGAGGAGAACTCCGTCTTCAACGCCTGAAACGCTGCTGCGACCTCTTCGGTCCACCGGAAGGGGTTTTTGGGAGAAGTGAGATGGGTCACCGGGGAAACGATGGCACCGAAATTGGGCACAAAATGGCGGTAGAACTTGGCAAACCCAATAAACTGTTGTACCTGCTTCCTAGAGGTCGGCGTGGGCCACTCAACCACCGCTTTGACCTTCGCGGGGTCGGGAAGGACTTGGTTGTGTGAGATTACGAATCCTAAGAAGGAGGTGGTCTTGGCGTAAAATTCACACTTTTCGGCCTTGACGTACAGCCTGTTCTCCAGCAGTCGTTGTAAGACCCCCCTCACGTGGACCTGGTGTTCCTCCCATGACCTGGAAAAGATGAGGATGTCATCCAGGTACACGAACACGAAGAGGCCGAGGAAATCAAGCAGGACGTCGTTGATGAGGCGTTGAAACACAGCGGGGGCGTTGGTCAGCCCAAACGGCATCACCAGATACTCGAAGTGACCACTAGGCGTTCAAAAGGCTGTCTTCCACTCATCTCCCTCCCGGATCCAGACGAGGTGGTACGCGCTGTGGAGATCCAACTTGGTAAACCAGGTCGCCCCCTGGAGGGAGTGGAAGGCAGTGCCCATTAAAGGCAGGGTGTAGCGGTCCTTCTCCGTGATGTCATTCAGGGCCCGGAAATCGATACAGGGGCGGAGTGACCCATCCTTCTTAGAGACAAAGAAGAACCCTGCGCCGAGCGGAGACGAGGAGGGGCGGATGATTCCCGCGTTGAGTGACTCCTTGATGTAGCTATCCATAGCCTCTCGCTCCGGCGCTGACAGGCTGTAGAGGCGTCCGGATGGCAAGGGCGCCCCCGGGCGGATGTTGATAGCGCAGTCGTAGGGCCGGTGAGGAGGAAGAGACATCGCCCTGGACTTACTAAACACGAGACCCAGGTCATGGAACTCCGAGGGCACCAGAGTGAGATCCGGAGGTGCGACGTCCTTGGCCGGAGGGGGAGAGGACGTGGCGCAGGCTGCGGACTGTAGGCAGGTACCCATACAGAAGGAGCTCCAGGCAGCGATTCTTCTTGTCTGCCAATCCAGCACAGGGTTGTGCAGGCGCAACCAAGGGTAACCTAGGATGACAGGCAACACAGAGGAGGACAGGACGTACAGGGTGAGATCCTCCTGGTGGTTACCTGAGATGATAACAGGGACCGGCTGGGTGCGATGAGTCACTTGTCCAAGGGGCACACGGGAGAGGGTGACCAGGCTGAGAGGAGCGGCCAGAGGGTGGCAGGGGATGCCCAATTGGGTTGCCAGGCTCTTTGAAATAAAGCTCTGCTCTGCTCCTGAGTCCACCAGTGCGTGTGTGAGGTGCCCCGTGGCATTGTGACAAAATCGAATGGGCAGTGATAGACTAGTGAGGGGATTTGACCGGTTAGAGTCTGTGAGGCCCCCTACAGTGACTCGCGGACCTCGCCGTTTGGCTTCTCCAGGCAATGCTCCACGGTATGTTGATTACCTCCACAATACATGCAGAGGCCCAACTCCTGGCGGCGCTGTTTCTCCGCTAGGGGGAGCCTTGACCGACCGACCACCATTGCCTCCGATTCCTCGGAAGACTCCGGAGGAGGTAACGCCAGGGGGTGAGCTTGAGGCGTGCGGACGGAGCCTCCACGCGAGCGGCCGATTAACTTCCGCTCGGTGGATCATTCACGCAGCCTGTTATCCAAGCTAATAGTTAAGGAGATTAGCTCCGAGAGCGTCTCCGGAAGGTCTTGACCTGTCTTTTGTTTTTTGTTTTTTGTCTTTTGTTTTTTTTTTTAAAGCTCATCCCTCAGACCAGAGCTGAGGCTGCGGAGGAAGATACCACAGAGTGACGCCTCACCCCAGCCTACCTCCTCCGCTGTGACCCGGAAGTCGATAGCGTAATCCGCCGCTGACTGGCTTCCCTGTTGGAGACCAAGGAGACGGTCAGTGAGGACACTATCACGCCAGGAATGATCAAAAACCTCGAGAAAGCTCTGCACGAACTGGCTGTAGGAGAGGTTTGTGTAACTGGGCTTCGCCATAACGGCGTAAGCCCAAGTTAACGCTCGCCCCTCCAGGAGATTACCAATATAGCCAATTCGGCTGTGGTCCGAGGGAAAATCCCCGGGAACGCGCAGAAACACCGACTCACACTGCATGATGAACCCCCGTGCTCCGCCGAGCTTCCCGCTGAAGTGGGCGGGGGTTGGGATAGGTGTGAGTCGGGTTGGCGTTCCCGTGGCAGACTGGCCGGCCACCGGAGCGGCAGGAGCTACCCCCCCTGACGAGCCGAGGGGAACGCCTGCTGGGGGTCCAAGCGGTCTAACCGGTGAGTGATGTTAACCAATTGATTCAATATCACCTGCTGTTGGTGGGCTATTAAATCCACCCGAGCCTCGAGGGTGGAAAGACGGCGTGCAAGCCCGCTGTCTGCTGAGCCGCTCGGCTGGAGACGTACTGACATAATGTCCGGCTCAGGAAACACGCACGCAGGCTCAGGATAGATTTAACAGCTTTATTCAACAAGCAGGCGTGTATGGATGGATGTGTGAGATATGTATATGTGATGAGGGTGAACGCTGATGCACAGGAAGCAGAGCGGTGCGCCGTACAGCCAGGCAACCCTATGGAGAGAGCAGAGGACAGGGGTAAAGGGCACCACACCAAGACAGGGATTATGAGTCGTGTGCCGCTTACTTGTGAATGACAGGTGGCTGGCGTTAGCCAAGGGAGAAGCCCGGAAGACAGCGTCCTGCAGAGCCTGTGACGACGGTGAGGGTAGGATGGCGATGACGGGGTGTCCGCCGCCAGGGAATCCACCTGTGCACAGGGGAGAAGACTTGCAAAAGGTAAGGGAATGGAATGCTTATGTAGAAGCGTAGTCTTGCAGTCGTTTTGGAGACGATGCAGCTGCGAAGAAGTGCTGATGCGAACAGACGGCTCCAGACCGCTGCACAGGGCTGAGTGGGCTAAATAGCTCGCGGCTGATGAGGCGCAGGTGTGCGCGCAGCTGAGGTAGATGATGAGCGGCGAGTCGTGACACACGTTTTTTACATTTTTGTTTACATGTATGGGTATTTTCACTTTATATGATGCAAAAAAATTTTTCATTTCTTGAACTCTTTTTTTTTTTGAATGAATGAATCTTTATTTTCGGATAGATTAAAAGTAAAGATTAAAAAGAAACAGAATAATATAACAAGGGGAAAAAAATCCAACAAGGTCAATTTAACAATAACTCATCTGATTATACAGTTCAACATAAGTTTTGGGAAATGGGTGATGGCTGAAGCCACAGCTTATATTGCCCACCCATATTCCATCCAAGAATTCAAAGAAAAACAAAACAAGAGCGATTACAATTCGGAACAAAGCTAAGACAAAATGTGACAAAAAAAACTAAACAACAACACAACACAGACTGGATATGACAATCCTTATGTGATTTTATATGTCATCTTGTATATATGTTTGGAGTATTTCTTCCTTTAGTTTTTGTTTAAATTGTCCAAGCATTGTACATGATTTTAATTCAGGTCCAAAATCGTTCCATAATCTGACTCCTTGCACTGAAACACAGTGTTGCTTGGTGGTAGTTCTCACTGAAGGTTTTTGAAATATACATGTTCCTCTGAAATGATATTGTTTCTCCCTTATTTGGAGCAACTTTTGGATATTTGCGGGCAGGGATAGATTCTTCACTTTAAACATTATTACTGCAGTTTTAAAGTCAACCAGATCTTTCAACTTGAGAGCTTTTAATTTAAGAAAAAGTGGGTTTGGTGGTTCCCTGTAAGCAGCTTTGTTTATTATTCTAATAGCTCTCTTCTGAAGCATAAAGACTGGATATATGTTTGTTTTATATGTATTTCCCTGAAGAGGATGATAAAATAAAGGCAGCGTTGGATTTTTAAATAGCTTTATTATCACCCGCCTTCATCAGAACACCTCCCCAGCCCTCGTGCTGCGGGCTGAGGTGATGTCCTCAGGCTCTCAGAGAAGAGGAGCCACACAGTGTGTGTGTCTCGCAGCAGGTGAAGAGTGAGTGAATGAGAGGCAGATTTACAGCACAGTGCAGCATATATACTCAACTCAAACAATACATCAAAGACATTCACAGCAGTCGATCTGGGCATTTGCATATCAGAGGTACAGACAGGATGCATGAACACAATGCATGGATGACACTTTAACCTCACAGCTGTAAATGCAGCATGCAGCGGAAAAAACCCAGGAGTGCGAGCTGACTGTCTCTGTGTTCTGTCTCTGTGTTGTGGGGGTTGAATTCAAACCGCTACACTGCTCCCCCCCAGAGGGCACGGTAGGGGACCGTGACCTCGATGTTGCAGTTTGGGCAGCGAGCAGGGAAAAGCTCTGTGCAGGCGGAGGGGGAGGGGGGGTAGCACATGCTGACCGGGCGCGGGAAAATCATTCGAGTCGCGCCCAAAAGTGTTTGCTGCTCCGTGATGTCCCGTCTGAACATGCGGAGATCAGAAGAAGAAAAAAATTAGTCTCTGACTCCTCTCGTGGCCATGAAGAAAAGCAGGAGCGGCTGTAAGAAAAAAAAAATAGCGTGTTGACTTTAGGGCAGACGTAACCCTAACCTCGGGAACCGCAGACAGCTGAATTCCCCTTGTGTGCCATGGCTAAGACCATAAAATCCCGTGAGCAAGCTGCGGGCCTCAGGTGTACCAGCAAACCTGAAGGGCCAGTGTGCAGCAGAAAGAAGGCAGTCGGAAAAGCCGTATTTGTCCCGTGCGTGGTGCGCCGTCCTCGTCACCCCCGGTGCGCATGCCGGGGCTCCGTGCGTGGGTGGGCCCGCTGGAGAGGAAATCAGGGTCGGAAACTTGGTGGAGATCGGCGCAGTCTGCGCCGAAAAACATCTCTGACGAGCCGTGGCTGCAGATTAGTCATGGTGCGTTCAGGTCCACGTGTGCTCCGTCGGCCATGGGAGTCGCCCGCATGTGCTCTGATGTGGAGGAGCTGCGCGGCCGGTCCTGCGTGGATGTGCCGATCTCGGCGAGGGCGCGCCATGACGTTCTCTGCCGCTTACCCGGTCTTGGTGGACGTCCTGAGAGCAGCTCGCCCGCCGTGGGCTCTGCGTCGAGGCGGGCAGACCAGTCAGGCCGCTGTGACGGAGCATTCATGCCCGGGTGCTGCGTTCGCTGGCCGCTCGTTTTCTTCAGTCTCGGGTCGCCAGCGTGGCTGTTCAGATCAGAAGGTTGTGTTTGCACAAAACGTGTGCATTCCGGGGTCACCAGTGAAGAGGATGATAAAATAAAGGCAGCGTTGGATTTTTAAATAGCTTTATTATCACCCGCCTTCATCGGAACACCTCCCCAGAACCTCGTGCTGCGGGCTGAGGTGATGTCCTCAGGCTCTCAGAAAAGAGGAGACACACAGTGTGTGTCTCGCAGCAGTTGAAGAGTGAGTGAATGAGAGGCAGATTTACAGCACAGTGCAGCCTATATACTCAACTCAAACAATACATCAAAGACATTCACAGCAGTCGATCTGGGCATTTGCATATCAGAGGTACAGACAGGATGCATGAACACAATGCATGGATGACACTTTAACCTCACAGCTGTAAACGCAGCATGCAGCGGAAAAAACCCAGGAGTGTGAGCTGACTGTCTCTGTGTTCTGTCTCTGTGTTGTGGGGGTTGAATTCAAACCGCTACATTCCCCATACTTCAGTACAATATGTCATGTATGGGAGTATTAATGAATGATACAAAGTATATAATGTGGGTTGATTCAGCAAATATTTTGCTCTGTGCAGTATTGCGATTGATTTAGATATTTTACCTTTAATGTAATTAATATGTGACTTCCAACACAGTTTATTATCAATTATTACTCCAAGAAATTTAGTTTCAGATACCCTTTCAATCTCTACACCATTTACACTGAGTTTAGATACTAAGTTGTTGTGATGGTTGTTTAAACTATAAATTTTGTCTTACTTAAATTGAGCGTTAAATTGTTTGAATCAAACCACAGTTTAAGCTTTCCTAATTCCTTTCCGAGTGTATCCAAAAGTTGTTCCAAATTGCTTCCACTGCATAATAGATTAGTGTCATCGGCAAACAATATTAAATCCATTTTTTCCGAGACTTTACATATATCATTTATATACATATTGAATAACAATGGCCCCAAAACTGAACCCTGTGGGACTCCACAAGTAACCTTCAGTAACTGTGAGTTTTTGTTACCAACACATACATACTGATATCTATTCTTTAAGTAACTACATAACCAGGACAGTGCTACCCCCCTAATACCACAATTTTGTAGTTTCTTTAATAATAAATTATGATCCACTGTATCAAATGCTTTTTTAAGATCCAGGAATACCCCAACTGAATATGCTTTACTTTCAACGGCAGTTGATATTTTTTCAATAAATTCCATTAGAGCAAATGCAGTTGTCCTCTTGTGTCTGAACCCATATTGCTGCTCACACAATAAATTATTCTTCATTATGAAGTTGTCAGTTCTCTCACAGAATATTTTTTCAAGTATCTTGGAAAATTGCGGCAATAGTGAAATTGGTCTATAGTTTGAGAATTCCCCTCTGTCACCCGTCTTGTATATCGGAATTACTTTAGCTATTTTCATTGCATTGGGAAATATACCTGTTTGGAGAGACAGGTTACAAATATACGTCAGTGGTTTCACTAAGCATTCAATAACAGTTTTGACTAAGAGCATGTCAATACCATCACAGTCCGTAGATGTTTTACTTTTAAACGATTTAACAATTTCAATGACCTCTCTCTCGTCTGTGTTCTTTATGAAAATGGAGTCTTTTATAACAGTGTTTTTGCTTATTGTATCACCTGTAGGTGCCGTAATGGGTATTTCTCAAGCCAAATTAGGACCAATGTTAACAAAAAAGTTATTAAATTCATCTGCAGGTGAAACTGCATTCACACTCTGAGTCGTTGTATTATTTTTTGAAAAATTGGTTGGGTAGCTTGTATTTCTGTTTTTATTTCCAAGAACATTGTTAAGTATTGTCCATGTATTTTTAATATTGTCTCTGTTTTTCTCCAGTTCTTTACTGTAATAGTCTCTTTTACTACATCTTATTATATATGTTAACTTATTTTTGTATGTTTTATACTGCTGCTCTCCTTCTTTTGTCCTTTTCTTTAGAAAAGCTTTATATAATAAATTTTTTCTTTTTACATGCCTTTTGTAATCCTTTGGTTAACCATGGCTTATCGACAAATTTATGTTTAAGCTTTTTCTTTACTAATGGACAATTTTTTTCATAAAGAGTGGTTACAATGTTCATAAATGTGTCATAGGCTTCATTTACATCTGATACATCGACTTTTGTCCAGTCTTGCTTCAGCAAGTCTTCTTTAAAAGAACTGATTGCATTTTGTGATTTGTATCTGAATGATTTTAAAACTTTTTCTGTATTGGCCTCCGTGTGGCCATGGATAAGTGCAAAGGTTGGCAAATGGTCACTTATATCATTTATCAATAATCCACTTTCTATTTTCTTATCAATAATATTAACAAACAGGTTGTCAATAAGTGTAGCAGTGTGAACTGTGATTCTACTGGGATGGATTATTGTGGGATATAGACTCATACTGTACATAGAATTCATGAACTCTATAATTACATTTTGTTGATATGGATTTAGTAAATCAATATTGAAATCTCCACAAATTACAACCATTTTCTTACTAGTAATATTATTGTACAGCTCGACTAATTTATCTCTGAATGTCTCAATGCAAGTTCCCGGCGTTCTATATATACAACTTATAATTAGATTTTTGTTGTATCTTGGTCAATCTCAGCAGTAACACATTCTAAAATCCCTGGTAGTGCAAAGGACATTCCATTTACAAGTTTACACCTACACAGGTCATCAATATACAGTGCAACACCACCACCCTTTTTTTTGAGATCTGTTAATATGAAACATCTGATATCCCTCTATTGCCATCAGGGGAGCCTGCTCTTCATTAAGCCAAGTTTCAGAGACTGTGATAGCTGTAAATTTTCTGTCTAGCTGTTTTAAATAGTCCTGAATCTGTGGAAAGTTTTTGTTAAGACTTCTGCTGTTGAAGTGTATTATTGACAGTTTACCATCTAGTTGCACTTGACTTTTGAATGGCTTTTCAGTGTAATATTCACAATGATTATGAATGTTATTGAAAAAGTGGTTATCAGGATCAATATCATTCTCCATCTCTTGTAGTTTATGTTCAGCATAATGGCATATTTTCAGAGTTTGAATTTCCTCACTCTGTGTCAAATGACTTCCTCCAACTGGGGATAATTGATGTCTACTCAAGTCAGTCATAAGTTTTTTTGTTTGTTTTGTTTAGTTTTTGGGGTTTTTTTCAAAGTACATTGACATGGTATGTCAAAAGAACTATTCTTGCCGTGTGTGGGGATATGGATTATCATAGTCTCTTAATTTTCTTAATCAGTGTTCATCTATATTTATTTAAGTCAGTAAGATCTCTGATTATTATACTCTTTGCTTCCTCAGGTGTTCCATTTAGTTTGATCCAAACTCTACAATTTCTTGTCCATGTTGCCTGTATCTTATTTTGTCTTTTCAGCATCCGTGCTTGCCGTGCTATTTCAGCATTAGTCTTTGTTAAATGTTCATTTAGGTAAACTTCTGTTCCCCGTAGCTTTCTGGCCTGCCTCAGTATGTCATTCTTTACCCTTCTGTTCACAAAGCGCATCACAATTGATTTCTTTGTTTTATTATCCTTTCTGGGTAAAGCATGACAGGCTGAAATTGCATTTGCTTCAACCTTTATATTTCTACTATCAAGGAACTGAAGCACCTGGTTTTCCAGGGAGACTGATTCGCCCAGGGGAGCCTCCTCATCTCTCATTCCTGCTGTAGCATGAGCATATGATTGATATTTAATGTCTAGTCCACTTATAATTAGATCATCCATATGAGAACATTGTTCAAGATCCTCGACGCGTCGCTCCAAGTCTGCAATTTTTTTTTGTCTTTTTCCTTAATTGTTAATTTTAATTCTCCGACTTCTTCCATTAGCCCTAATATTTTAGCCTGCTGACTAACCACTTTGGTCAGTTCTTCTGACAAGAAGTTCAGAGATTTTTTGATCTCTTCCATTTCCTCCTTCTTTGGTGGCATTTTTACTGACCTGTGGATAGTAAAACTCTGAAGTCATGTAAAGTAAAACTCTGAAGAGTTTGCATGCACCAATTTATGACATGATGTCATAAATTATCATGATGGCTGATTACTGTTGGACTCTGAAGAGAGACATCCCTGCCGCTAAGCATTCTAGAGGTTCGAATAAATGGAAGTTGAAGCTCTGAATTTTGAACAATGATGACGTAACATTCAATTTACATGTACTTACCTTTATCAATGTCTACTATTCAATTTACAGTAATCGAAGTTTGTAACATTTAATCAATAAGTTGTGCTAGAAAATGATCTTTTCTCTTAAAAATCTATTTCGAATGAGAAATATTAACAAAAATCAACCAACAATGTCACAAAAATGTAATTGATTTAGTCAGAAGATCAGATTTTTTAAAAATCAACTTAGCATAAAAACCTGACCAGATCGAGAGAAACGGATGTCATTTTTGGATTCAGCGGTGCAAAATTGTCTTAAATCAGTTGAAAAAAACACAGACAACTTACAAAAAAAAAATATTTTTGTAACCCTGTGTTATCAATTGTGCATTAGTGAAGCAGGTGGAAATAGTGATATCTATTGGGTGACTGAAATCTAAAGAAAACAATATAAACGCAAGCTTTTTCATACCACTGTTAGCTCTGAAGCTAATGCCTTTGGCTCCCCACTCATCTAAATGACAGACAAGGAAACTGGCCAATAACAAAGCAGCGGGCAAGAATCGAGGCTAGTGATGTTTAGCTTTTAGTGATGTTTCCCATTGCTTGACAAATAGCAGTGTTGCCAACTCTCACTCTTGGAGCAAGTCTCACTCTTTTTCCCTCGCTCTCACTTACTCTACTCCACAAACCCTATTTCTCACTCCAAAATGAGGAAATTACTGGCAAGAGCGTGTTGATTTTCGTCAAATTTTTCCCCACAAGAAGAGCTCTCAAGGCAGGATAAAGCAGACTGGACATGCTCTAAAACTTATTCTGAGGTAAAGAAGTGTATGCCTTGAAAAAAAATAACTTTATGTGTATTGTGCACCTATATGCTCACCCCATCCGATGCCCCAGTCTCCCCCTTGCACAATTCCCTCTAAATCTCACTCCAAGCTTTTCTGAAAAGTTGGCAGCTCTGCACATACCAAGAGTCGAAACGACTTATTGGAGAGAAAAAATAAGATAAAGGCTGTGTGTGTTTTTTTTAAAGAGGTCTGTTTTGATGTATCTTCAATAATCACATGACCAATAGACACATTTCAGAAGGTTCAAACATACAAAACAAATTTTCAATCAATAACCCCTTTATTTTTTTTTTCTGACCCACACATTAATTACACTGGTCAACACCAAATTTATTGTCTAAGTTTTTTTTGGCTGATTTAGGACAATTGTGATGTGTGGAATCCAAAAATCACATTGGTTTTGCTCAATCAGGTCAACTTTTTGAACTATGGCCAAATGTTTTCTTACGTTTTTGTTTACATGTATGGGTATTTTTGCTTTATATGATGCAAAATTCTTTTTTATTTCTTGAAATTCTCTGAATTTTGAACAATGATGACGTAACATTCAATTTACATGTGCTTACCTTTATCAGTGTCTACTATTCAATTTACAGTACACCTGGTACAACTGCTGTACAACTGCTTATAACTTAACATAAAAACCTGACCTGATGGAGAGAAACGGATGTCATTTTCGGATTCAGCGGTGCAAAATTGTCTTAAATCAGTTGAAAAAACACAGACAACTTACAAAAAAATTATTTTATTATGTTGTGTTATCAATAGCTGTTGGGATGTTAAGAGAATTTCAACACATTTGACAAGAAATGGACCTAGAACAAATATTGGGGTATGAAGGAATCATATCTGATTAAAATGCAATAGCAGATTACAGCTGTAACTGGAAAGTGTTTAAAGAGCACCTATCTGCACCATAGACTGTATAAATGATTATACTGTCTGCGATCTCCACCAATACTCATGTGCAACACCCAGATATATTTTTTATCCACACCATATTGTACACACATCCACCACCCATATGCACCTGATTTTTTTTTACCTCCGCCAAAGGGGGAGGTGATGTGATCATCGGCGTTGGTTTGTCTGTCTGTTTGTCTGTTTGTTTTTTAGCAAGATAACTCAAAAAGTTATGGACAGATTTTCATGAAATTTTCAGAGATTGTCAGAAATGGGGTATCCTACAGATGATTAGATTTTGGTGGTGATCCGGATCACCGTCCACAAGAAAACCGCCATTACGCAAAATGCCATTTTCGTGAATAACTACTAAACCACTAATCCTATCATTGTCAATCCAATTGCTTGTCATATGTTTTCATGGTCAAGGAATCTGAAAACGTACACACAAGCACTGTATGGGGGGAATTGTGGTGCTAAACCGCCATTACGGAAAATGCCATTTTCGTCAATAACTACTGAACCACTAATCCTATCATTGTGAATCCAATTGCTAGTCATATGTTTTCATGGTCAAGGAATCGGAAAACGTACACACAAACACTGTATGGGGGGAACTGTGGCGCTTGGCGGAGGTCTGCGGTCTCCGAATGCTTTTCTAGTTTATCACGTTCCAACCAAAATTCCCAGAGAAATTAACGAGAACATTTAAGAAAGGCCTGTCTATTAAAACAGAAAAAGAGACAGGTGCCATCCCTGCACACTAGTTGAAACCAGAAGTTTACATACATTGTATAAAAAGACACATAACCTTTTTTTCACTGTCTGACATTAAATCAGACTAAACTTTTCCTGTTTTAGGTCACTTAGGATTACCAAAATTATTTCTATTTACTAAATAATTTTTGTGATTTTTTTTTGATTACTTTCTTCAGTCAGAAGTTTACATATGCATTTCCTTATTATTTGGTAGTGTTGCCTTGAAACTGTATGACTTGTCTGTCTCCACAAGCTTTTCACAATAGTTTGCTGGAATTTTGGCCCATTCCTCCTGATAGAACTGGTGTAACTGAGTCAGGTTTGTAGGTTGCCTTGCTCGCACACATCTTTCCAGCTCTGCCCACAAATTTTCTATGGGACTGAGATCAGGGCTTTGTGATGACCACTCCAAAACATTGATTTTTTTGTCCTAAAGCTGCTTTGTTTCTAATTTGGTGGTATGCTTAGGGTCATTGTCCATTTGGAAGACCTACAGTGGATATAAAAAGTTTACACACCCCTGTTCAAATGTCAGGTTTTTGTGATGTAAAAAATGAGATCAAAATAAATCATTTCTAAACGTTTTCCACCATTAATGTGGCCTATAACCTGTATAACTCAATTGAAAAACAAACTGAAATCTTTTAAGGGAAAAAAAAACAAAAAAATTTACAATAACCTGGTTGCATAAATATGCACACCCTTAAACTAATACTTTGTTGCGGCACCTTTGGCTTTTATTACACTACTCAGTCCTTTTGGGTGGGAGTCTGTCAGCGTGGCACATCTTCATGTGGCAATATTTGCCCAATCTTCTATGCAAAAACACTCCAAATCTGTCAGACTGCAAGGGCATCTCCTGTGCACAGCCCTCTTCAGATCATCACACTGCAATTTCCCAGTTTGGGATCAATAAAGTACATCTATCTATCCCCACAGATCTTCAATCGGATTCAGGTCTGGACTCTGGCTGGGCCATTCCAAAACCTTAATCTATCTTCTGGTGAAGCCATTCTTTTATTGATTTGGATGTGTGTTTTGGGTCATTGAACTTCCTCTTCATCTTTCTAGCAGAAGCCTTAAGGTTTTGTGCCAACACTGACTGGTATTTGGAACAGAATCAGAATCAGAATCAGAATTAGATTAATTGCCATTGTTCATTAGTACACAAACTAGGAATTTGTCTCGGTGCAATGCTGCAACATTAAACATGATAAAAATAAAAGATAGAAATAAAAAATTATACATGCAATAAAATGTAGAATATGAATGAGTAATACTAGACAAAGCAATTTTTAAATATATTAGCGAGCAGCAGATATTGTGGAGTACCCCATAAGCCCCATTTCCACCAGTATCACCTTGGCTTTACTTTTTTTTTACTTGTTTCGGTTTTTCGCCATTTCCACCCAAGTCCTCACGGTTTAACCGTTACGATTTTCGTGCCTGTTCAGAGGCAGGGTACAGCCGAGCGAAAAGCGAGGTGTGAATTGACGTCAATCGACTGCTAAACGCTGATTGGTCAGGGCGTAACGTCACCAAACGCGTCCGTTTTGTTTTCTGTTGAAGCTACACGACCGCCATTTGTAATTTCAGCAAGTAACTGCGGTGACTGGATTCACAATTGTGTTCTCATATAACGATGTCCACGCGCAAGTTTATTCCATGAACAAACGAGGAGGTGCGGACTTTTCTGTCCCTCGTAGCCGATGACTACATCCAGAGCGAGTTGGTGGGGCAACTCGCAATGAAAAAATGTACCAGGAAGTGTCCGGCCTGCTATTATGGCAGAGAATTTTGACTCGACACGGCCACGGAATTGGAAAACGGTGACGGTGAGTGTTTTTTTGTTATTGTCCGTCTTCTTGCCTTTCGGTCAAAAGCTCGCTTTATTTAAGCAATAAAGAAAGTTGTTTGATTGTGGGCAATTGTGGTGATGGCTAGCCCGCTAATAGCTAGCTACCTCTGTACCTTGCTGCTACCTCGCATCAAGCTGCTGAATCGCGCTTTTATTTCAGTATTCACGTGAACAAAACGCTGACGTAAGCTTATTGTATTCTGGTTAAAAAGTTTTGTGTTTGCGGTACATGTTGCACTTTGTTTGTGAGCTTTATTGTGTGTTTTTTCCTTCTATATAGTTTTCAAATCCCTTGGGGTCCGCCTCACTGGACTGCCCCGGCATCTCCCGGTCAAGTGCTGGTAAGGCACAACAAACTGAAAATTACCACCCGGTTGTTTTTATATGTGATTGTTATTTTCTATAGACGCATAACAAGGAATTTAAAATGTCTTTCTACGTTTATAAAAATACTAGATTCAGGGGTGTTCATAGCCACAGTGGCCCAGTGTTATAGGTGTGTTGGTGGTGGAAATACTGTTGTATTTTCACAAAAAAAAAGGAGCACATGTACCGACTTCAAATCAAAATGCTTGATTGAAATTCTTCAAGTCAGCTAACACTATTAACCCATTCTGATTTATGAGGCCACAGTACAAAGAAATTCTTTTAAAAATAACCCATTAAATCAAAATACTTTTTACAATTAATCCTTTTTGAAATGAAGGGGGGCCTAACCACATCACCACAGAAGTTGCTTATAGTCCACTCTACTGAGGGGCAGCAACATGACAGTTGAGCTTAAATACAGCAACGAAGCATCCCACCACAGGCTTTCAACAGTTTAATTCCATAATATTTTTTCTGACATGTTTTGATCCGGTGTTATCTAAATACAATGACTTCTGTCTTTCATATAGGCAAGCTGAAGAGGTCCAGCAACATTGCAGACCTTGCATCACTGATGGCCCAGAATCATGCTGAGGAGATGCGGATCCATGAAAGGATGCTCGAACAGCACGAAAGACACCTGCAGTTAGCCGCATTAAGAAGGGATGAGCTGACAGAGACGGCTTCCTTCCACGGAGCCTTCCTAAACCATTTTGGCAGTCTGGTCGAAGTACTGAAAGCTCCCCATTTGTTAACATGTTTTGGGAATATTTGTAATGTAATAAAATGTTAGTCTTTTGGATAAAAGTGTGGTTTGTATATTATAACACTGGATGATAAAGGCGAATAATTACATACACATTCCATTGCCTCATATGACCCTAATCCTGCTGTTCAGCCATAAAGGTGTCAAGATTTTTAATGGTAATGTAATTGTTATTGTTAAATTTAATAAATATTACCACTGCTGTATCCATTGCTCTACATTGGGTACAGTTTTTAAGTAAAATTGTAAGCAGTTGCACAGGTGTAATTTACATTCAGCAGTAGACACTGATAAAGGTAAAAGTTGAATTAGGTAAAAGGTAAGTACATGTGAATTGAATGTTATATCGGCATTCCAAATTCTGAGAATTCCAATAAATTATAAGCAGTCTAGTATAATATAAAGCGAAAATACCCATACATGTAAACCCAAATATAACATTTTCGATGTTGTAAACGTTGACATGTATATGATAAACCTATGCTATTGTGATTCAATAGATCCATAGTGATCTTTGGTTTGAAAAAGAAAATTATAATTTGGTGTTGGGCAGTGTGACAATGTCACAGTATTTAGTAGGATTAAAAAAAGTTTCATCATAAAATTTCTAGGTTCATTGGCAATTCCATCAAACCAAAAGTGAGTTGTCTAGCTGCAGCATTTTTTTTAGTCATTTCTACATTGTTTTAGTGTGTAATTAGCCACCACTGAACAGATAACCGTTATAAATAACAATAGATGGGAAAAAATGATACACAATGGGCCTAGATTTGGATTGGCTTTTTTATAATATCAATTATTTGGTAAGTTGAAGTTAACTGGAAGTATAACAAGTTTCCACATATAATTCCAAGGTCAATTGGCAATTCCATCAAATCAAAAGTGAGTTGTCTAGCTGCAGCATTTTTTTTTGAGTCATTTCTACATTGTTTTAGTGTGTAATTAGCCACCACTGAACAGATAACCCTTATAAATAACAATAGATTGTACAATGATACTCAAATGATACACAATACAAAAAATGGGCCTAGATTTGGATTGGCTTTTTTATAATATTTTAATTATTTTGTAAGTTAAAGTTAACTGGAAGTATAACAAGTTTCCACATATAATTCCAAGGTCAATTGGCAATTCCATCAAACCAAAAGTGCGTTGTCTAGCTGCAGCATTTTTTATTACACAATACACAAAATGGGTCTAGATTTGGATTGGCTTTTTTATAATATTATAAATTATTTGGTAAGTTAAAGGGGTTTAGGATTAAGCTTCTGCATTATTTTAAATTACCCCGGTGTTTCAGCATTTAATTAACCATCTGTTAACATTTAACCGTTTTGAACAACAGAGGCGACGTAGTTTAAAAGTGCACAACATTTTATTTAAAAAACACGTTTGACATATGTATGCACATGAACACTGAACAAATGAAATGATCTCTGCTTCATATGCAGCTGCTTCAGATTCCTCCTGGGCAACCGCTATTCTCCTCTCCTGCTCCAACGTGTGTTGTCTCAATCCACGTCGTCTTCTCCTGTAAAATTCTCTTGTCTCGTTAAAGATATTCATTGTGGAAATCCTCCGCTCGTAATCCGCTATTTTTTTCTGTGTTGTTGAGGAGTCAGTCTTGTCCTTTATACGTCAGCAGTGTAGCGCCACCTCGATCCCGCCCACCCCAGCAATACTCAGCTTTCCGCGGTTGTGATGGAGGCGCAGCCGCGGGAGAAACAAGTAGTAAAGAAAAGAAAAGAGTAGCGCAGAACTATATAGTGGAAATGTGGCTATAGTGCAGTCGGTAATGCAAAAAGAAAACAGTGATGACTGACATGAGTCTGGTTGAGCTGCTGTACATAGTGCACGAGAGTCTAATAAGTCACTTAGTGTTCAGCAGTCTGATGGCAGAGGGGAAGAAGCTGTTCATGTGACGGGAGGTTTTAGTCTGAATGGACCAAAGTCTTCTACCTGAGGGGAGAGGGGCAAACAGTACGTGACCAGGGTGTGAAGGATCGGCTATGATCTGGCCTGCATGCCTCTGGGTCCTGGAGATGTACAGATCCTGGAGGGATGGGAGCTTGCAGCCGATCACCTTCTCAGCAGCGCGCACGACGCACTGCAGCCTTAGTCTGTCCCTGGCAGTGGCTTCTGCGTACCACATGGTTATGGAGGTGGTGAGGATGGACTCGATGATGGCCGTGTAGAACTGCACTAACATCTTGGTGGGTAGCTTGAGCTTCCTCAGCTGCCGCAGGAAGAACATCCTCTGCTGGGCCTTTTTGATGAGGGAGCTGATGGTCGGCTCCCACTTGAGGTCCCGGGTGATGGTGGTGCCCAGGAAGCGGAAGGAATCTGCAGTGGTGATGGGAGAGCCTGTGAGGGTGAGGGGGGGCAGAGGGGTTGTGACTTTCCTGAAGTCCACGATCATCTCCACTGTCTTCAGAGCGTTCAGCTGCAGGTTGTTGTGGCTGCACCAGGATGCCAGCTGGGCCACCTCTTTGCTGCAGACGGACTCGTCGCTGTTGGAGATGAGCCCGATGAGGGTGGTGTCGTCCGCAAACTTGATCAGCTTGACAGACTGGTGGCTGGAGGTGCAGGAGTTGGTATAAAGGGAGAAGAGTAGGGGGGAAAGTACACAGCCCTGGGGTGATCCGGTGCTGATGGTAACAGAGTCTGAGACAGTCTTTCCCAGCCGCACATGCTGACTCCGGTCCGTCAGGAAGTCGGTGATCCACCTGCAGAGGGAGTCAGGCACGTTGAGCAGGGACAGCTTGTCCCGGAGCAGAGCAGGGTGGATAGTGTTGAATGCAGAGCTGAAGTCCACAAACAGGATCCTGGCGTAGGTTCCCGGGGAGTCCAGGTGCTGCAGGATGGAGTGGAGGGCCAGGTTGACTGCGTCGTCCACAGACCTGTTGGCTCGGTAGGCAAACTGCAGCGGGTCCAGGAGGGGAGTGGTGATGGACTTGAGGTGGGGCAGGACCAGGCGCTCAAAGGACTTCATGACTACAGAGGTGAGCGCTACAGGTCTGTAGTCGTTAAGTCCAGTGATCCGTGACTTATTGGAGACAGGGATGATGGTGGAGGTTTTGAGGCAGGTCAGCACGTGGCATAACTTCAGGGAGGTATTAAAAATGTCTGTGAAGACAGGAGTCAGCTCATCCGCACAGTGTCTCAGGGTGGAGGGAGACACGCTGTCCGGCCCGGGGGCCTTGCGCGGGTTCAGTCTGGAGAACTGTCTGTGCACGTCCTGCTCACTGATGATAAGGGCAGGGGAGGAGGAGGGGGGGCCGCCTTTGATGAAGTGGGGACCGTGAAGGCAGTGGCACTGGGGGGAGGGGGGAGATGGACACAGCTGACGAGGTGTCAAAACAGGCATAATGTTGGGACAGTCTTTGACAAAGGGCTATGTCATCCTGACCTTTAGAAGCCTGAGGCCGATAGTTGGTGATTTGCCTCAGTCCTATCCACACAGAAGCAGAGTCGTTAGCAGTGAACTGCTGCTGGAGTCTCTCAGAATACACAGATTTAGCTCTCCTCAGCTCTCTGTTAAACCGATATTTGACCTCCCTGTAGCAGTCCCTGTCTCCACTTTTCAACGCTGCTTCCTTCTCCTTCCTGATCTGTCTGAGCTTAGCAGTGAACCAGGGCTTGTCATTTGAGTACCTCTCCCTTGTGCGCGATGGAAGAATGCTCTCCTCACAAAAATGGATATATGAGTTCACAGTGTCCGTGTACTCATCCAGATCATGCGTGGTTCCTTTAAACATGCCCCAGTCAGTTATTTCCATGCACGTGCTCAGCTTCTCCCCAGCTTCACTGGTCAATTTTCTCGTAGTGCTCACAACAGGTTTAGTGAGCTTCAGTCTCTGTCTGTATGTGGGAATGAGGTGGACCATCACGTGATCAGATAGTCCAAGCGCAGTGCGGGGAACAGCGCCATACGCGTCCTTCACTGTAGTGTAACAGTGATCCAGCGTGTTCTTTCCTCTGGTGGGGCATTTAATAAACTGTTTGTATCGAGGGAGATCGTTGCACAGGTTGCTCTGGTTAAAGTCGCCAACCACAATAACCAGAGAGTCCGGGAAAGTGCGCTCTGTTTGTTGAATGTGATCTGCGAGCGCGCGCTGAGCCTCGCGCGCGTCCGCGTCGGGCGGGACGTAAACAGCGGCCAGGATGAATGAAGCGAACTCCCGCGGGGAATAAAAAGGCTTGCAGTTAATGAATAAATATTCCAGAGCGGGAGAACAGTATTGGGAAATCACCGTTACATCAGAGCACCAGCTGCTGTTGATGTAAAAGCAGACTCCTCCTCCTGAGGACTTACCGGAGAGCTCTGTGTCTCGATCAGCACGAAACAGCTGAAATCCCTCGAGGAGCGCGCTGTCCGGAGTCACTTCCTTAAGCCAGGTCTCAGTAAAACAGAGGGCAGACGAGGTAGAGAGGTCCTTAAATCGCATCAGCAGTCTCAGTTCATCTACCTCGTTAAAGAGAGAATTGACATTGGAGAGAAATATGCCAGGCAAAGCCGTGCGCGTGCCTCTCCTGCGAAGCCGCATGAGCACGCCCGCTCGCCTTCCTCTCCTTCGCCGTCTCACTTTTTGGGCCAAAAAGTGAACCAGATCGGCGGCAGGAGCCAAAAAAACCGGGAGTAGGTCCGTGGGAGTGAAAGTCCTGATATTTAATAGCTCTTCACGGGTGTAAGAGCAGGCAGACACACAATTGACGAACAGAAACATACAAAGAAAGGTGCAGCGAAACACCATGGCGGCCACTGTGGCCGCCATCTTGGATCGAAAAACTGTTCATTATTCCCTCCACCTTGACTAAGGCCCCAGTTCCACCTGAAGAAAAACAGCCCCAAAGCATGATGCTGCCACCACCATGTTTCACTGTAGGTATGGTGTTCTTTTGGTGATGAGCAGTGTTGTGTTTGCACCAAATATACCTTTAGGAATTATGGCCATAAAGTTCAACCTTGGTTTCACTGGACCATAACACATTTTCCCACATGCGTTTGGGAGATTTCAAATGTGTTTTTGCAAAATGTAGCCGGGCTTGGATGTTTTCTTTGTAAGATAAGGCTTCTGTCTTGCCACCCTACCTCACTCCCAGACATATGAAGAAGACAGAAGATTGTTGTCACATGTTCTAAACAGACAGTACTTGCCAGAAATTCCTGCAGCTCCTTCAATGTTGCTGTCCGCATCTTGGCAGCCTCCCTGACCAGTTTTCTTCTCGTCTTTTCATCAATTTTGGAGGGACGTGCAGTTCTTGGTGTCACTGTTGTGCCATATTTTCTCCACTTGATGATGACCGTCTTCACTGTGTTCCATGGTATATTTAATGCCTTGAAAATTCTTTTGTACCCTTCTCCTAACTGATACCTTTGAACAATAAGATCCCTTTGATGCTTTGGAAGCTCTCTGTGGACCATAGCTTTGGCTGTAAGATGCGACTGCAAAAATGTCAGGAAAAGCCTACTAGAACAGCTGAACTTTATTTGGGGTTAATCAGAGGCACTTTAAATGGTGGTAGGTGTGTGCTGACTCCCATTTAACATGAGTTTGAATGTGACTGGTTAATTCTGAACACAGCCACATCCCCAGTTATAATAGGGTGTGCATATTTATGCAACCAGGTTATTGTAATCCAATCCAGTCCAACTTTATTTCTAAAGCACTTTAAAAACAATTACAGCTGGTGCTGTACATCAGGAATAGATAAGATGTGAAGGACATGTAAGACATAAAAATAAATAAAAGACAATAAAATGCAACTAAAAAAAGTATAAAACAAAACAGGTAAAAATGATGATCATATAATAAAAGCAATAAAGCAAGTAAAATCAATGACTCATGCTGGGTTTAAGGCCAAGTAGTAAAAATGAGTTTTAAGATAAGTTTTAAGACAGTGATGGAGCCTGTTGAATAGGCAAAGGGAGACAAACACAGTTTAGGAGCAGCGATAGAAAAAGCTCTGTCCCCTCTGAGCTTCCTCTTCGATCTCGGTTTCTCCAGGAGCAGCTGAACAGCTGACCTGAGAGACCAAGCAGGAGTGTAAAAGTGAAGAAACTCAGAGAGGTAAGGCGGGGCAAGGCCATTTAATGATTTAAAAACAATTTTTTTTAAAAATGAACCCTAAAGTGCACAGACAGCCAGTGAAAGAAAGCTAAAATGGGTGTAATGTGGTCCCTCTTATGTGTTCCAGTTAAAAGAAGTGCAGCAGCTGTTATGATCCGAGCGCTGATCTCGTCCGCGCTCGGGTCATACGTCATCCCTGCAGGCTTGACAGCAGTGATTACCCTCTGGCTCCCCGGACTCTTATTGTGACAGCGCTCGGAGGAGCTTCCTGCTGTCAAAGCCTGCCAGCTGTGCTGCATTCAGGGCTCAATAGTGGCCGGCATTTAAGCGGACGCTGAATGCAGCCCAATGCAGCAGTCCCCGTCAAACATCCCTCATCAGACGTCGAGCGAGCGTCCCTCGTCTCAGACGCCAATATTCTTTATTATCCCACGTCTATGATCATCCTTCGTCCTAACCTGGAACCGTAAGTGAGCTTGTTCAGCCTTGCGGCTTCTACATCCAGTGTTGTGTGTTTTAGCCCACCGTGGCTCATTCCTTTCTGTCACTTTGTGTATTATCCTTTGTTCGTGTTCCTAATAAACATCATTGCAAACTCACCAGTGACTTGTTGGCGTCTTATGGTGGCTCACGAGGGCCACCGTGACAGCAGCATTCTGAACCAACTGAAGACATGAGAGGGAAGACTGGCTGACTCCAAAATAAAGCGCATTACAGTAATTCAGCCGAGATGTGATGAAGGCATGGATTACTGTTTCAAAGTGTTGTTTAGAAATGATGGGCTTAAAGGTCTAATGACACATTTTTGACTTCATCTAATTTTTCAACACATAATACAGTATGACGAAATAGGTTGGTCTGTGCAGTTCTAAGTCAAACAGGCTTTTTTTCACGCGATTATCCGACGTTTTCATGAGCGACATGTCATCAATTGCGTCAGTAGCTAGAAACCCCCCCGGCCATGTTGTAACGTCATCGATAGACCACAGCGCTTGGCTGCCCATTGTACACACAAGATGGAAGCGGTAGAAAACATCGACAATGGTTCCAGCACATGTAGTCTGGAATTGGTTTGTGTTGTCCAATCTTCAGATGATTATAGTTCCAAAGAATGGGATGACAATGAAGAATCTGGGGACATCAGACCGTATAGGTTTGAGCCGTGCCAAGCGGGCATTGTGCCAAGTGAGTCAGACTCAGAGAGTGACGGTGGCGAGGCACACATGGCCGGTGCAGCAGCAGCAACAAACACACGGCAGGGGAACGCCGAGTGTTATGCTTCTGTTACAGATATCGCAACAAATTATTTGTTCATAAATATAATTTATTTAAACACGATTTTTCAATAAAATCATAGCAGTGTATTTTCTGTGGCTCAGGCATCAGGTTTATTATGTATTATCTTTATGTATTTATGTATTATCTGGTGAATCCTGCGCGTAAATCCATTCATCATGACCCTCCGTACGCTCTTATTCAGGGCACAGAGAGGGAAGATGAAATAACGAGGATTTACGTCCAGGGTTCTCCACAGCACATTTTAATACACAAAGACAGACAATTCCCAAAAAGGTGAAAACGTACAAAAAACACAAACACACTTACTGATGGCGTTCGGGGGCTGGCATCGCCCAGAGAACTAATGAGAGGAGACGTGTTAGCCACAGGTGCGCCCCAGAGCCGACATCGCTTCAAGGATGCACGAGAACCACGGCAAACATGGAGTGACTAACATGTCGTGAGAGTCCTGAAAATAATGGCAGACTAACAACACAGATGACAATACTATGGACAAGCAGTGTGTGACTAGCAAACAGCCACTAAGTACATGCACTGCTGGTGATGGCGTGATGAAAAGCACCTGGGCGAGGACAGGAAAAGATGAGCAAGATTTTTAACCAGCTGGTGATAATGATAGAGGGGACGTGGCCGGACCGTTGAGTGTCAGCATGCGCTCACAGATAGTAGGTCAAAGCTGCGCATAAATCCATTAATCCTTCCCCTCCTCGTGCGCTCCTCCTGCGTAAAAGCGCACGAGGAGCGCTCAAGGAGGCTTATGACAGTTGGAGCTGAAGCGTGTGGTGTGGTCTTTCACGGCCTGCTGTTTATCTAAGCCTGCGACACAACATGAAGGCATAGCCGTAAAATTAAAACAAGAAACCAGAGAAACTGTGAGCTACAAAGCTGCTGTCATTCCAGTCAACAACACCAGCGTCTGTTCTGTCGCTTACGTCATGGTGGTGCCGCCCTTCATTCGGTGGGCGGTACCACAGTCCAGTCAGCGGCTGCGTTTTTTTTGATAATAACTAGTTTATGCAGTCGCGGTTGTAAATATTATATTGATCATTATATCGATCATCGATCATCAAGGTCTGATCAGACCTTTAACCTGCTTTAAAGGTCTGATGACACGATTTTGACATTTTTTAGTATGTTGTGTAAACCAAAAAGTCATTGTCAATGATCAATATAATATTTACAACTGTGCCTGCATAAACTAGTTATCATCAAAAAAACGCAGCCGCTGACTGGACTGTTGTGCCACCCACCGAATGAAGGGCGGCACCACCATGACGTAAGCGACAGAACGGATGCCGGTGTTGTTGACTGGAATGACAGCAGCTTTGTAGCTCACAGTTTCTCTGGTTTCTCATTTTAATTTTACGGCTATGCCTTTGCGTTGTGTCACAGGCTTAGATAAACAGCAGGCCGTGAAAGACCACATCACACGCTTCAGCTCCAACTGTCATAAGCCTCCTCGTGCGCTCCTCATGCGCTTTTACGCAGGAGGAGTGTCAGGAGCCGAGCCGGTTTGGTTTCCCCCGGCTCGGTCTAGACCTCTCTGTGAGTTTAGGTGCCGCTGTTTATGTATGTATAGTATGTATTTCAGTGTGCTTTCCTCTTCTTAGCCACTGTCTGGCTGGCAGCTGTTAGACGGCCGCTTTGACCTACTTTCTGTGAGCCCATGCTGACATCTCACCGGTCCGACCACGTCCCTTCTTTCATTCGCCGCCGGCCTCCGTCGGTCTATGATGACCATGGAAGAGAATCCTAAACGTCTACTCTGCTGGAACAGCACCGCCTGTGGCTGAACAGGCCGATGCACACCGGTGTTCTACCTTCCAGCGTTGGGCGTTGGTAGGATTCAAGCCTGGGCAGGAAGATATGGAGGACAAGATGTTACCCATGCAGCATGTCCCCCCTCTCCACGTCACTGATGGATCCAAAGGAACAGCAGGACTGCTATAGTTTGGCACCAGCGCCGTCGCAGGAGCTGCCAGAACGATGTTGAGCACAACAGAGAACTGCCTTAGGGGCTCCGACTCCGGATTTTTCCTCAGGGTTGACTCCCGAAGCCTTTACCGTGACCGGGTGTGCCGCAAGGCAGCGGAGGTTTGAAATCAGGGTTTACCTTCCCCTAGATGGGCTACCTTCCCAGGTTGACGAGCCACCATCTACCCGAAGCATCTGGTTTTAAGGCGCCAGAGCCGCCCTCGCCCCTTCTCCTATTAGTAAAAGCAGTTCCGCCGGGCTTAGAGACTAAACCACACGGGCAGGCTAGGAGTTGGACTTAGTTGTCAGAGGCTTTTCGAGACGCACGCCGTAAGGAGCATTTTATGAGCACTGGGAGCTTAACCCCAGTGCCGCTCCTGGCTATGACAACCTTGGAACCAAGGTGCACCTGTGGCTAACACATCTCCTCTCATTTGTTCGCTGGGCGATGCCGGCCCCCAAACACCATCAGTAGGTGTGTTTGTGTTTTTTTGTACATCTTCACCTTTTTGGGAATTGTTTGTCTTTCTGTATTAAATGTGCTGTGGTGAACCCTGCACATAAATCCTCGTTATTTCATCCTCCCTCTCCGTGCGCTCCTCGTGCACTTTTACGCAGAAGGGGCGCACGAGGAGGGGAAGGATGAATGGATTTATGTGCAGGATCCACCACAGCACATGTATTGAACATAAGACTGATGACAACAGTTCCCAAAAAGGTGAAGACTTACAAAAAATAAACACAAACACTTACAGGTGGTGTTCAGGGCTGACATCGCCCAGTGAACATGGAGAGGAGACGTGTTAACCACAGTTGCGCCCCAGGGCCAACATCGCTTCAAGGGGCGCAACAGAACCACGGCTGTGTGGAGTGGCGAACACGTCGTGATAGTGTTGGCAATATTGGCTGGCTGACAACACGGCAGATGATGCACACAAAACATGAACAGCTGACTGTCAAAAAGAGAGGGCGCGTGGTCGGACCAGCGAATCTTGGACAGAGCCCACCTGAAAGTTGGTCAAAACGGCACATAAACCACATGTACAAAACATAAAAACAACAAGAACTCAAAAGATAATTCATAATAAACCCAATGCCTGAGCCACAGAGAATACACTGCTATGATTTCATTGAAAAATCGGGTTTAAACAAATTATATTTATGAACAAATAATTTGTCTGTAACAAAAGCATAACACTCGGTGTTCCCCTGCAGTGTGCTTGTCGCTGCTGCTGCGGCAGGCATGTGTCCCTCTCCACCGTCACTCTCTGAGTCTGACTCACTAGACACGATGCCCGCTTGGCACAACTCAAACCTATAAGGTCTGATGCCCCCAGATTCTTCATTATCATCCATTCTTCTGAACTATAATCATCTGAAGATTGGACAACACAAACCAATTCCAGACTACATGTGCTGGAACCATCGTTGATGTTTACTACCGCTTACATCCTGCATGAACAATGGGCAGCCAAGCGCTGTGTTCTGTTGCTGACGTCACAACATGGCCGTGGGGTTTTCCAGCCACTGACGTAATTTGTGACGTGGTGCTCATAAAAACGTCGGATATTTGCGTGAAAAAAGCCTGTTTGACTTAGAACTGCACAGACCAACCTATTTTGTCATATTGAAATTATGTGTTGCAAAATTAGATCAAGTCAAAACCGTGTTATCAGACCTTTGAATGAAAAAAGCTGCACTTCACTACTTCAGCAATTTGCCAATCTAATTTAAAATCACTGTCCATCTTAAAACCCAGATTAGTAACAGTAGGTTGGACAAGCCCTGCCAAGCGGCCCAGGCCAACAGGGGGCACTCACAGGAGCCACTGGGTCCAAACACAATCACTTCCTTCTTCTTTTCATTAAAACTTAAGAAGTTCACTGCATTCAAGAAGTGATTTGATTGAGAAAACCTCCTTCTGCCTTAATGGAACATATACGTGACAGTCATCAGTATACCAGTGGAAGGAGATACCACGCTTTCTAAGAATTGAACCCAGTGGAAGCAGATAAAGTGAAAAGAGCAGGGGTCCTAAAATTGAGTCCTGTGGGACCCCACGACAGGGAAGCAGAGCAGGATTCAGAGCCAGCAAGGCTCTGAATGGTTCTATCAGTTAAATAGTACCTGAACCATTCCAATGCAGTATCAGAAATACCCACAAGATGCTGCAGGCGAGAAATTAAAATGTCATGGTCCACTGTATCAAAAGCTGCGGTTAAGTCTAGCAGAACAAGAACCACATAATCACCGGAATCAGCCATCAAAAGGAAGTCATTAAAAACCCTTAATAGTGCTGACTCTGTATTATGTAGGGTTTTAAAACTATATTGCAACATCTCCAGAATATCATGTTCATCCAAAAAAGCCCTTAACTGGAAATAAACTATTTTCTCCAATATTTTTGAAATAAAAGGCAGCTTGGAGATTGGCCTAAAATTAGCCAACACCGTGTGGTCAAGACCAGATTTCTTAACCAGGGGTTTAACTACTCCATGCTTAAAATTTGCAGGAACCACACCAGAAGATAAACTGTTGTTTAAAATGGTTAAAACTGTCTGACCTATGCTAGGAAAGACTTCTTTAAAAAAAAAAAATCGAGGAGGGAGAGGATCACAAGGAGAACCTGAGGGCTTAATAACTGTCACAGGTGCTGTTTGGCGACATAACCCCTAGTGGTCAAGAGTGGTAAAGATTTTTTGTCAAGAAAATATTCAGATCAGATGTCAGCTTTCCAAGGCTATGACTTGAAAGTGGTAAGAGATAATGGCTTACTGTCAATTAGAAAGATGTAGAATATGATCCAAATTTTGACATGAGTAAATTTACGCATCTAATTTGCATAATACCATGCATAATGCCACGGCAGCCATATCACAGATTTCCAAGCTATAACTTGAAAGTAGTAAGAGATAATGGCTTACTGTCAATTAGAAAAATGTAGAATATGATCCAAAGTTTCAGATAGGAGTAAATTTACACATCTGATTTGCATAATGTGACAGCAGCCTCATCAGATTACATAAGTTTTGGTCAAAGTGGACTTTTGACATATTTACACAAAGGATGGTTTTGTTTTATTGTCTTCATTTTTGTTTTTTGTTAGCTTATCTTCAAAGTATATGAACCAGAAAATCAGTACAATGCAGTACAATGTAAACAAAACAATAAAACAAACACAGACATTCGTCACTCACCGCTGGTGAATGGCAGCTCGTTTTGCCTTTTTTGCAGCATATTTTCTCTTCTGTCGGGCATTCTTGCTTTCTCTCCCACAACCATACACTCTTACGATTATCTCACCTCAGCTTCGCTTTTATTCCAAAGATATTTATGTTATGAAACGTCAAGAAACTGGAGCCAGTCTTCCCCCAGTCACGTGGCTGTGATCGATGGCAGGTGAAATCAGCCTGCTTCCCGCACCCTCCGTCATAACAAAACATAAATATTTACCTTCATAAGCTAAATAATCTCTTTTTTCAATCATAGTTGGCAAATTTAGGAGCAAATGGCTCCTCGTCCGCGACCGACTACGTCCACAGTGATCGGTTGCTTCCATATTTGTTTGTCCAATCCCAAAGAAGAAGAAGAATTCTTCTTCTTTGGTGTATTCTGTGTCAATCATGATTCCTACAATGTGTGTCGTGTCTGCCACCTTCTGAACTGGCATGATCAGTACAAATCCTCAGTACAGCTTGGGGAGTGTTTGGCATGTCATATCACTTGACAGGCGCAGTGTTGTGCTGTGCCACTAGGGGCTCGATCTGTAAATTAATTCTTGCCCATTAAAGGGTTAATATGATCAACGACATCCAGTAATTGCTGCAGGGTCACAGGCTCAAACTGATTAAAAACAGCAGAGCAAGGGACAAACACAGAGGGGTCAGAAGCAGGAGTTGGGATGAGAGCCCTAATGGTGGTGACTTTATCAATAAAGAAATGTAAAAAGTCATTGCATGTTACAGATGCAGGCGTTAAGTTTTTTTATTTTTAATTTTTCCCCTTAAAAGATTTCAGCTTATTTTTCAATTGGGTTGTACAGGTTATAGGTCATATTAATGGTGGAAAAAGTTTTGAAATAATTTATCTTGGCCTCATTTTTTTCACATCACAAAAGCCTGGCATTTGAACAGGGGTGTGTAGACTTTTTATATCCACTGTATTTACGACTAAGCTTTAACTTCCCGGTTGATGTCTTGAGATGTTGCTTTAGAATTTTCACATAATGTTCTTTCCTCATGATGCCATATATTTTGTGAAGAGCACCAGTTCCTACTGCAGCAAAACACCCCAACATGATGCTGCCACACCTGTACTTCACAGTTGGGATGGTGTTCTCAGGCTTGCAAGCTTTCCCCTTTCCCCTCCAAATGTAATGATGGTTATTATGGCCAAACAGTTCAATTTTAGTTTTATCAGACCACAGGACATGTTTCCAAAACTCAATTTCTTTCTCTGTGTGCATTTGCAAACTGTAAACTGTTTTTTTTTTATGTTGCTTTTGGAGTAGTGGCTTCTTCCTTGTTGAGTGTCCTTTCAGCCCATGTTGGTACAGGACTCATTTGACTGTGGATAATGACACTCTTTTACCAACGTCAGCCAGCATCTTCACAAGGTCTTTTGCTTTTGTTCTGGGTTGATATGCACGTCACACTACGGGTGTAGGGTGCACAGTGGAGGGGTAGCACCTTTGTAGGAGGATGGACGCCCCGATCCTTTCGGTGGTTTGACTACTCTGGTCCCCACGCTTGCCTCAGCTGCCTTGACACAGCAGTGGCCACACTCCGAGCAACAGCATTGTCCCGCCAGCTGAACCACGTGCAGGTACCTGGTCAGGGGTTCTTGGACGGGGAAGGAGGAACGCATTTCCTCCACCCTACAGTGTCCCCAGTCATGGGTTAAATGACCAGCTTCTGCGGCAGCTGTGAGGGCAGTCCTTAAATGGAGGATCTTGACCAGCCACTGCACCCACCCCAGTGGCTACACGTTGTGGTTTATGCACCCGTCTTCAATGCTGGGTTCCGGGAAGAAAGGGTGGTTTTAGAATTGCACACTCCACTGCCACTTTAATATTCATTGTGCAGGTGTCTTCCCCAATGACTGCTGCATCACATAAATACAGCAGTCAAGGTGAGGGGAGATTTGTCGCAAGCAATGACTCAATCCATCCTCAAGTGCCCCACATGTTATGAAAAGGGAATTAACTAAGTTAACCATCTGTAAACACTCCCCCCCCCCCCATATATGCTTCTATACCAGTTTAAACAACAGGTCAAAGCACCCAAAAAATAACTATGTTTCAAATTTACTCAGTCAAACAAAACACATGCTGCATTTATCTCTCATTGATGTAACCATGATGTGGGTGTTTTACCGGGAAGTTCTGTGACATTGTGGAGCATGTAAATAAAGAGGCGGATTTGGCTCAGACGATTTATTACACAACTCACACAAGAAACATAGACAGAATGACATCTCAGCAGAGTCTCTTCTCTTAAATAACATGACATTCCTCTAGAAGCTTCTAACACACAAAAGGTCACATTGCATTCACTTCATTCATCCTTCACACCTCCGTTATCTCACCAGGGAACCTCTGCTCTTTGTTCTTGTCTAAGATGGTACACAATTATGCTCTCCCCATGTGCCGCCATACCCCCCCCCCCGAGCATCTTGGATAGAACAATAGAATAACAGTCCGTATGCTGTGATAGAACCATTAAACATCAGTCCACATGCTGCTTGGGCTTCAGTCTTCTCCCGTATCTGCTGTAACCAGGATTCACCGCCTCCGCGGCGCTGTCATGCTGGGGGGTTGATGTTTGGGGGGAAAACTTTTTGTCTGTCCGTGTGGGTGCTCTGGGGAATCTTTTCTCTGGGGAGCTCCCCGTGGGGGTCTTCCACGCCGAGGGGCCCTCGCCAACAGCACCTGCTCGTCCGCCACCACGAAAGCGGGTTTGAGTCTGTCTATGCCAATCTTTTCCCTCCTACCCCCCAAATCTAGCAAAAAATGCTTATCCCATTTCCAGCACTCTGAACGGTCCATCATAGGGTGGGTGCAGTGGAGGGCGGTGGACGTCGTGTCTGACAAACACGAACTCCGCGTTTTTCAAAGTTTTAGGCACAAAAACGCGCGGAAAACTGTGGTGGGCAGGGCCCGGCAGCGTGCTTGTGTCTATGCTACGCTGCAACAGCTGAGACGGGGAGCTGCCCGGCGCGGGATTATCTGGCAGAAACTCCCCGGGCAGCCGGAGTGGTTGCGCAAAAACGAGTTCTGCCGGGGAAGCTTCCAGATCCTCTTTAGGCGCAGAACGTAACCCCAATAAAACCCACGGTAGCTTGTCTACCCAATTTGCATCCGTCAGTGAAGCCCTGAGAGCCGGTTTCAATGATCTATGAAAACGTTCGCATAACCCATTAGCCTGTGGATTGTACGTGGTTGTGCGATGAATTGTGACACCCAGGCTGCGGGCCATTGTTGACCAGAGTTCGGAAACAAACTGAGGGCCTCTGTCGGACGTAATGTCCGACGGGACTCCAAAACGCGCCACCCATGCTGTTAAAAATGCGTGCGCCACCTCCTCGGCCGTGGTTGCCGCCAGCGGAACCGCTTCTGGCCAGCGCGTGGTGCGGTCCACCATTGTCAGGAGGTGCGTGTACCCCTGTGATGGCAGGAGGGGGCCCACGAGGTCCATGTGAACATGGTCGAACCTCTTAGCCGCAATGCGAAACGGCTCCAAGGGAGTCTTCGTGTGTCTGTGTACTTTGGCTCGTTGGCACGCCATGCAGGCTGCCGCCCACTCTCTCACTTGTTTGCGAAGGCTCGGCCACACAAATTTCTCTCCTACCATTTTGACCGACACACGCACTCCTGGGTGCGCCAAAGAGTGAACGGACTCAAACACGTGGCGGCGCCACGCGGCCGGGACCACGGGACGTGGGCGACCCATGGAGACATCGCAGATTAGGGGGGGGTCATGCCATCCTGCAGCACCCTGCTCTCCAGCCTTAACCCTGTTGGTCCAGACTGGAGCGCGCGCACATCTGCATCACTAACCTGCTCCGCGGCCATGGCTGCGTAATCTATCCCCACGCAGACTGGGGCCACCACGGCGCGCGAGAGGCAGTCTGCCACTACATTCAGTTTGCCCGACACATGCTGAATATCGGTAGTAAACTCTGAGACTGCGGCCAGCTGTCTCTGCTGCCGGCCCGACCACAGCTCTGAAACCTTGGCCATCGCGAACATTAGCGGCTTGTGGTCAACGAACGCGGTGAAACTGCGCCCTTCCAGCCAGAACTGGAAGTGGCGAATGGCCAGGTGGACAGCCAGCAACTCTCTGTCTAACGTGCTGTATTTACGTTCACTGTCGCGCAAAGTCCTGCTGAAAAAGGCGAACGGCTGCCAAGCCCCGGCAATGCGCTGCTCCACGACAGCCCCTATGGCCACATCTGAAGCGTCAGTGGTGAGCGCTATACGGGCCATTGGGTCTGGATGTGCCAGCAATGCGGCGTTTGCCAGGGCTGCTTTGACTTCCGAGAACGCCCGCTCTCGCTCCGGGGTCCATTCGACCCTATCCGTGGGTTTCTGTTTTTTGAACGCAGCGTACAGTGGTTGCATGAGCTGCGCTGCACGGGGAAGGAAACGGTTATAAAAGTTCACCATTCCCAAAAATTCTTGTAGCGCCCTGACCGTTTGCGGCCGGGGAAAATCTGCCACTGCGCGCACTTTGTCAGGCAGCGGAACCGATTAGGTGGAACCAGGAGCGCGGGTTGTGCTGCCAAAAATCCGGTAGCTTGATCGCAACAGCACATGCGTGGCTGGGGGTTCCCATCGAGGTTGGCTCCGGGGATCTTTCATCGTGTTCCATGATTCGTTTTGGGTCACCAGTGTGGAGCGTGTAAATAAAGAGGCGGATTTGGCTCAGACGATTTATTACACAACTCACACAAGAAGCATAGACAGAATGACATCTCAGCAGAGACTCTTCTCTTAAATAACATGGCATTCCTCTAGAAGCTTCTAACACACAAAAGGTCACATTGCCTTCACTTCATTCATCCTTCACACCTCCCTGTTATCTCACCAGGGAACCTCTGCTCTTTGTTCTTGTCTAAGATGGTACACAATTATGCTCTCCCCATGTGCCGCCATAACATCAGATTATTCAGTCTCTGACAAAACATACTTGACTTTGGTAAGTTACTGTTTTTTGTCAGTAAATTTTAGCCTAACAGGCCACACTGAGGTGCACCAGAGGTTGTGTTAACTGAAAATTGCCCTTCATTGACAGATTTTTTTCAACAGTGTGAAAAATCTGAAAGCTGACACTTTGACAGATTACACTGAGGGTGATCAAAATGACAGGCAATAGATTATAATTTTTATGACCCTGCCTGTCAAAATGACAGCTAACAAAAAAGTCTAGCCTAACCTCTGTATGATATATGCTATAAAGGGTTATTTATGATTCATTCCAGGATATTATTGTGAAATATTTGGGTTTCTGTAGAAGTACAAACTCAAACCTGCTGCTTGTCACATAGTGCACCATACCGATTGTGATCCAGTTCTTTCCAGTTACATAAGATTTTCGATAAATGTGAAACAAAGGAGGTCTTTTGACTAATTAAATCTCACCCCCTTTCCTGGAATAGTGTTTCCCTAAGCTTAATACATTTAGTATTGATAGCTCCCATTACTACATGGGGCTACCCAATAATAAATTAGCTTCTTCAATGTGTTCTAGCTTGTTTGTACTTTTAATAAAACCATCAACACAGCACGTAAAATCTGGCGCCATCTACTGTGAATTTAATTTTGCATGTAACTCAAAAACCTCAAGTGTGACTCTAAAAAAATCAATTAGTTGCCATTAACTCCTTTAATTGATATCTTCCTAGATTTTCTGGTTCTTGAAACAAACGCCTTAAAATCTCACTTTGAGGAAAAAAATTACATTGCTTTAAAGTTTGGATGACACAATGATGGTATGTTACTAACAATTTCCAAATAAATGAGAAACCCAATGTGTGAGAAAATTAGTACTAATATTTCAGCAAATACTAAAAAGCTGTTTAAAGGAATTACAGAATAAGAAAATACCTCTAAAATTACATTCCAAATTAAGACACTTTATTGTTGTACTTCACTACATTTTTATTTTTCATCACCACAGACAGACACAAGTCATTGTTCAGCCATTGCTTCCAGTTTATTCTTTAATTACTGAATAAAAAGTACAAATACAAAACAAATTCTGGCTTTTTATGCAGTCTGCACAGTCACTTGACACATCCAAGAAGTGATTAATGTTCTATTTCATGCTTATTGTGATTCAGGACCACTTAGCAATTCAGTGAACCCTTTGAAATCAAATACCAGTCCTTTGTCAGTGTGAGCATATGAGAAAGTCCGTTTTTCTTCAGCAGAAAAGGTGATGGGGACGTGTGTGTGCGCTCCTGTGACGTATTGCTGCCCTCCAGGGAAGGCAGTAGGTTGTATAGTTAGCTCCTGATGGGGTAAAATCACAACCCTGAAACCACACAACCTACTACCTCACCCTGTACGAACACCATGAATCAGCCCATGTGGGCAGGGAGAGGATCAGGATCTGAAAATTGTGGCAGGGATGATATCATAGTATAAATAACATGAAAACAAGCCATCTGCAGCACAGCTGAGGTAAGAAACACTAACCCAAATACAAGATGCTAATGTTCTGTTTACAACTCTAAATTATCTACTGGGGGTGAAGTAACAAAAGTTATTTTTATTGCTACAATTTACAGACTCAACTTGTAGCTTCATCTGCAAGTAATCAGATGTGAAGAGAAACCACCAGTAAAGCCAAACTTTTGAGTACATTATGAGGGTTACTCATCAAAACTTCAACTCTGCATTAGTTTTTTTATTTACCTTTTGTTCTTATTAAAGACAAAAATAGAGAGGAGATTTTTTTTTACCTTCTTTTCATGTTTCAACTGTTCACTGCAGCCTTCGTCAGAAGTCGTCCGACCTGGGTATAAGGGCAAAAGACTGTTTCACCCCGACCTGGGTGTAGGGGCAGAATACTAGGGGCGAAAGACTGTTCACTGCAGCCTTAAGGTAAAAAATATCTCCTCTCTATTTTTGTCTTTAATAAGAACAAAAGGTAAATAATTAAAAGAAGACAAAATGAACTGCAAAGATACATCTGCAAAGATTTTTACAAAGATTATCAAGGTATCCCATATGATCATAAAGAGGAATATGAGTATTAAAAAAACATATACATCACTACTTATTTCACAACGTCCATCTAAAAGAATGAAAAAATTCCAAGAGACAGAGTTTTTCTGTAGAGTCACATTTTCGTTCCGTAACGACAATGCCATGTGATGCCTTCACAGTCGCTTCAGGAAAGACAGTAAGTTGTATAGTCATCTGACAGCTTGGGAATGACCCTAAAACTATACAACCTACTACCTCACCCCAAAGGACAGTTCAACTCCAATGCAAGTCTCTCATGCCACCCTGAGGGAATACTTGAAAAACAGAAAAATGACCTTCAGAAAACCAGCATCAGACATGTGAAATATAGCTGTGAAGCACATGTAAGAAATACAAGTGATTTAAAATTTAGTCACGTCTTTTTAAAGGGGAGAATTTCTTGCTTGCTCATAATTACTGTCATACTGCATAAAAACACATTGTTATTAGTTTAGTTAAGTTTATTGGTTTATTTGTCAGGGACCATGTACAGAAAAAAAACAAACAAAACATTTAACACAGGGTAAAGATGCTCTGTACCAGATTATAGCATTCTCACTAATTTCCATCTGTCGTCCCTGAGGCAGGCAGGAGGATATTAAAAGAAAAACAGCACATATAGAAAGCAATTCAGGCCGGGTTTCAGAAACGGACGGTGAACACTCGGCTGAACTGAGGCAGGACGCTAAACAAAAGGGGCTCCAGGAAGAGATGGAATTCTGTGCCCAATTAATAACGGGGTTATGCTTCCGGAGCCAAGGATACCCCAGAACCACCGGGGAGGACGAACTAGGGAGAATAAAAAACGATAAAGTCTCCCGGTGGTTCCTGGAAAGGAGGACGGAGATCAGCGCCGTGCACTTGGTAATAGAAGCCACATTACTACCAGATAATGCTGTGATGTTTAATGGAGTAGGCAGTTTAGTCGTGGGGATGCCAACCTCCTGCACGAGCCGTGAAGAAATGAAATTTTGCTCTGCCCCTGAATCAATTAATGCCATCACCCTCCTTTCGACCCCCGGCAACTGAATGACGGCCGAAATGGAAAAGTTACTGGGGGGATGAATAAAGTTCCCACCCGTCAGACTCCCACGGCTATTGACGGGCCTTGTCTTTTCAGCTTCAGGTGGCAGTCAAAGAGTTTGTGCTCTAAAGAGCCACAGTACATGCACGCACCAGCTCTCCTCCATCACTGGCGCTCCTCCGGAGCCAGATGGGCTTGGCTGAGCACCATAGCTTCGGAGGAAGAGTCAGCTCCACCTGTGTCAGCAGCTGGGAGAGGCGCGCGTGAAACGGGCAGGCCAGAGGACGTCCTGCGCTCCTTCGTGCGCTCGCGGTATCGATTGTCAAGACTGACGGCCTGATCAATGAGTCCGTCCAGGGAGGAGGGAATAGCATGAACCGCCAGATCGTCGCGGAGATTGGCATTTAAACCCTGGAGGAAGGCGCTGCGTAGAGAAATGTCATTCCGGCCAGAGTCCACCGTGATGTCCCGAAACTCCACAGAGAAGTCGGCAGCAGACCAGCTCCCCTAGCGGAGCGACATGAGACAGCTCATGATGTTGCCCTCACTCTCCGTATGGTCAAAAGCGTAAAAGCGTAAAGCGTAGGAGAATTCACTAACAAATCTATCAAAAGTATAACTAGGACCCTCCTGCGCTATCGAGAATAGATTGAGCCCAAATAAGTGCTCGGTCTCACAGCAGGAGGGTCATGAAATGAACTTTGGATGTATCATCCGGATACTCCCCGCACACCTAGCTCAGGTAAAGCCAAACATGGCACAAGAATCCCTTACATTTCCCCACCTCCCCGCATACGGGGCCGGTGAGGGAACGGAGGTAGTTCGGCAAATGGTGGAAGAAACAGGAGCGGCAGGTGGAGGGGCAGAACCCAAACGAGACATTTGGCCGAGATGATCGGTGACCGTGCTCAGCTGCTGCATAATGGTCTGCAGCTGCTGCGTGAGCATGGCCACATGCCTCTCTGTGACGTCGAGGCAGTGTAAGGCGGAGTGTTCCGCTGATGCAGCCCCTGCTGAGCCTACGTTTTGGCTGGCTCATTCTGTCATGATAGAGAGCATGATCAGCTCATGTGTAGGGATCTTACACCAATGAACACACACAGCACAGAGAAGCTACGTTTAAACACAATTTTATTAATCAAAAGAACACGAAGTTAGAAAAAAACGCCACTCGCCAGAGGAGAGCCTAACCTGTAATGGGAAGACGAGAGCTGATAAGTGTGAGGAGGGAGACTAGAATGGGAATTCCAAGAAAGCAACTTACGGGAGGTGAGCAGAGAACCCGGCAGAGGAACCCAGCTGAAACAGACAAACCAGCGGGATGAAGCTGGCAGGGAGTGGGGAAGGCGTGGAGCTGGGTGGAGTGTCTGGCCGGGTGGAGTGAAGCAGCCTGGAGCGATGACGGAGATGATGGAGATGATGGAGCAGGTGAGCGCACAACGAGCCCCGGAGATGCACCGCAAAGATGGCAGCAACCTGGGGAAGAGGAGGAGAACAGGGATAAGAATAGGGTTCCTAGAAAAAGGAGCAATAACTTACTTGCTTTGCTATAATGGCAGTATACCCAACGAGCCAGCAGGTGCGTCCACTCACACAGGTGTAGTGATTATCTGCAGAGCCGGGGAAACTCACAGGAAGGGAGGGGGAGTGCGCGCTCACCTGATCATAACAGTATGGTCCAATTTCTATCTTAGTACATGTTGCAACCGTGTTTCAATACAATTTTTAACCTTTGTCTGGTGTGGCACAAAAAAAATGTCTGATTCAGGAGGGTCGTCTGTATGTTAGTTAGCCCCTCAACTAACATTAGCATTAAACATGCCGCCACCATCAAAACCAAAATCCCTGAGAAATTACAAAAGCAAGAGGTTTGGGTGAACTGGTGCCTGTTAGCATTTAAAGCAATATGCTATAAAACAGCCCATTTTGAGGAGAGCTCCTTCTCCGTGTGTAAAATGGTACTGCAGTAATTAAACCCTGAGTTCTTTTGACCAAATCATGTCACAGACATTCAAACGCTTAATCAGAGCTGCTTGATAAGTTTTCAGGCAGAGGAGTGCTAGACTCCCTTTATTTCTTGGGAGCTGGAGGGTCTTATATCTAACTCTTGGTTTCTTGCCTTGCTACAAAATCTTTGAAATCAACTTGTCTCATTCAGTGAATGTTTTATCTGAAATGTCGACTGGGAGTGTTTGGTTTCACTTGACTGATCCAAGGTCTTTTTTTTTTTTGACCAGTCAGGTGAAGTTGGACAGTTTTCCTGGATTGAATAATTTTTTCAGCACACCTGGTGCTCCTAGGAACCCTGGTTGAATGAAATGGCGCAAACCTGGCTAGTGATTGTGATCTGACACTCACTCAATTTCAAGATTAATTAAACCAAATTACCCCCCCCCCCCCCCGGACATGTATTTATTTGTACAGTACATTCATTTAGTTAGGGAGTATACAGAAGTATGGCCAATAAAAAAAATAATTTACCAGTAGATTACTGAAATTATTTATGAATTATTTATAAATATTACTTACATTTTTCATTCATCAGACAGAGACTTTAATTTATTTTTGAAAAGTTTCTCACTTTTATTGTGAAAGCTCGGTTCTTATTGTGAAAACTTCTTCCTCCTACTGCAGTTGTGGAAGAAACTTTTAGTTTTGTTTTTCAACTGCACAGTTCAGTTCATTACCAGTTCATGCGTTAATTTCATCATGAGAAGCTGAAGCAACTCCCCTCTGTGGATCACCACCTTATCGTGGTGGAGGGGTTTGAGTGCCCGAATGATCCCGGGAGCCATACTACTGGGGGCAACTTGCCCCTGGTAGGGTCTCCCAAGGCAAGATGGTCCTGGGTGAAGAGCCAGACTAAGAGCTGTCCAATGGATCTCCAAGAACCCAGTGTACCCAAAGGAGGCAGATGGGTCCACCCTCCAGTGGGCTCACTACCTGCAGGAGGGATCATGGGAATCATGGTGTTATGTGAACTGAGCGGAAATCTGGGCTACTCTGCCTGGACTGATGCCCCCGCGACCCGGATAAGCGGTAGAAGATGGATGGATGGAAGCTGAAGCAACTATGCTAACAAAAATCGATTCTTCAACTGATCTCCTGCTAGTCTAGCATTAGCATTTGTTTTCAGCAGGATAAATGAGAGGAAAAACAGCCATGTGAGTTAAACGGCAGCTGCTGCTGCAGAGGCCAGTTGACTTCTAAACAGCAGCTGGTTTTTGCTCCATTATTCACTGTTGCAATGTACTATTATTTCATAGTGAATTTAATACAGTGTTTATTTAACATTCACATATATAACGGCAACGATGCCTGAACACACACAGAGGGGAAAAGCAGTAACAGGGAGGAATGAAATAACTGACAGGGGCAAAATCGGGTTGGTTCACGGGCCTGATGGCTGGTTTTGGTTCATTTTCAGTTAATTACACAGCTGCTGCTGGCTAGAACACACCACACTTCCCCTGGAATGTACTGTATCTACGGCCCTCGCCGTTGCATTTGATGATTGTGATGACGTCGATCTCACCTTTCTTCACACATGCGAAGGTAGCTCTCCACTGAATTGTTTCTGCCTGTGGTAAGATGACTACGCCAGTTAGATCGATCCATGGCTATGGCTTCCCAGCTGGTAATGTCTATGCCAAAGTCCCGTAGGTCACGTTTCAGCACATCTTTGTAACGTAGTCGGGGTCGACCACGTTTTCTGGGAGCATTTACTAGTTCGCCACAAAAAACAGTTTTGGGGAGATGTTTTTCCTCCATCCTCACAACATGACCAGCCCATCTTAGTCTGTGATTACGTAGCAAAGTGTACAGGTCAGAGGACCCGTACACTTTGCTATGACCCTGTACACTGTACATGTAGTGAATGTGAAAATCACGTCAGTCCCTCAAGTCGGAGACTATGACATAGTGGACAGTCAGAATGAGGTTTAAAATCTCAGGAACATCACCACAGCTGTTCAACATGGTACATGATTATAATAAGTTTGGTAAATATTTGCTTTTTTTTTGCGGGGGGGTGGTATGGTGGTATAAGTATTATAAAAGCACTTCCAAGACAGATTTCCTTTTTTATTTATATTGGAAAAACTGTTTTACAGTGGTAAGTGCTGTCGCCTCACAGCAAGAAGGCCCTGGGTTCGAACCTAAGAGCTGGCGACCTTTCTGTGGGGAGTTTGCATGTTCTCCCTGTGTCTGTGTGGGTTTTCACTGGGTACTCTGGTTTCCTCCCACAGTCCAAAGATATGCACGTTAGGTTAATTGACACTAACTTGGGATTCCAAGTTAGCCTTAGGTATGAATGTGAGAATTAAATATTAGTCTGTCTCACTGTCTCTGTGTTGGCCCTACGATGGACTGGCGATCTTTCAAGGGTGTACCCAGCTTGTCACCCAAAGATGCAGGGACAGCCACCCCCCACCCCCACCCCCCGTGACTTGAAAATGATTAAGCAGTTATGATGAATGAATGAATGAATGGAAATGCACAGGGAATGAACTGGATTTTTTGTTATCGTTTTATCATATTTATATTAATATAAGTTTGTTAGTGTTTTTAAATGAGTTAAGCCAATGAAAAATGTAAAAAAAAAACAAACAGTACCACCCATAAGGATGTGAAACATATAAATTAGCCTGCCAATGCTTGAAAATAATCTTTTTTAATTACAATGAAGTAAATCAAATTTAATGAGATTATAAAGCAGTATTAATGGAATGTCCAAATATCATTATTAAATTTTGGCTTAACTGTTGCAGGTAAACATGTTCTGTCTGAACACTTCCTGTTACTTAATCTTGACACATCACCTTCCGCCTGTAGCCTCTGTCCTGCCTGCTAGCTCGCCTCCTCTTAGGTTTCTTCCTCTTGATGCTGACAAATGAGAGGAGAGAGTGAGCTGCTGCAGTCAGTGTTAAAAGGTCACACTTTCACTTCTTGTCTGAGCATCACATAACAACACAGGCACCTACATCTGAACGCTCACACATGCCACACATGATGGATATTTAAACCGGTGTGTGCAGCGACTTTAGAGCCGATGTGCAAACACACAAATGATGGTGCTTGCATGCCTGCATGTGACCACATGGAGACTGAGAGTGAGTCAAGGTTGTATTCTTTATGAGGATCCTGCTGTTTAGCTAACAACTGTTAATGAACGGGCACACCAACAGTTAACCTTAAACTAGTCAAACCCCCTGAATTTATCTGCTGTGCTTCACTTTTACCCTATATGTCTATGTCACAGGAAACTGGTGTAAAAAATGAACAAATGTGTGTTAGAGAGTGCATTTTAAAGGTCAGTCAGGTCAGTTATGGGGGGGTTTTTGGAGGGAATTTCCTTAATGAGTTGTAGGTTCTGCTGCAGTTTCTCCCACCAGTCGGCGAGTGATGTAGGACGCATGAGCGAGCGAGCTGGGGTCCAACTTATAAAAGTGAGTCATAGCTTTTTCTACTCATGCACAAACCAAGTTTGCAGCTGTTTTATTGCAGGTTGGATATCCCATAAATGCCACAAAAATCTCCACACAAGCCACTTAGTGTCCAAACCTGACTGTGTGCAGCTCAGTGAACAACATGAAAATGCATTTACAGGTGGACTTTGTTAAAATACGGTGGTATACAAAAAACTGGCCACCCCTTGATTAATAGTACATTCAAGAGATTATTAAATTGGTGTATTCATGTGTGTAGGGTGCCCAGACTTTTGCCCATGCTATAACTAGTAGACGACTTGAATCAGAATCAGAATCAGAATCAGAATCAGAATCAGAATCAGAATCAGGTTTATTGCCATTGTTCATGTAGTACACAAACTAGGAATTTGTCTCGGTACAATGCTACAACATTAAACATGATAAGATAAGAGAAATAAACTATACATGTAATAAAGTGTAGGATAAGATTAAGTGATACTGGTCAACAGTTAAAATATATATATATATTAGCCAGCAGCAGATACTGTGGAGAACTATATAGTGCAGTCGGTAATGCAGGAAGAAAACAGTGATGATTGACATGAGTCTGGTTGAGCTGCTGTACATGGTGCACGAGAGTCACTTAGTGTTCAGCAGTCTAATGGCAGAGGGGAAGAAGCTGTTCATGTGACGGGAGGTTTTAGTCTGGATGGACCGAAGTCTTCTACCAGAGGGGAGGGGGGCAAACAGTACATGACCAGGGTGTGAGGGATCGGCTATGATCCGGCCAGCACGCCTCCGGGTCCTGGAGATGTACAGATCCTGGAGAGATGGGAGCTTGCAGCCGATCACCTTCTCAGCAGTGCGCACGACGCGCTGCAGCCTTAGTCTGTCCCTGGCAGTGGCTCCTGCGTACCACACGGTTATGGAGGTGGTGAGGATGGACTCGATGATGGCTGTGTAGAACTGCACTAACATCTTGGTGGGTAGCTTGAGCTTCCTCAGCTGCCGCAGGAAGAACATCCTCTGCTGGGCTTTTTTGATGAGTGAGCTGATGGTCAGCTCCCATTTGAGGTCCCTGGTGATGGTAGTGCCTAGGAAGCGGAAGGAATCAGCAGTGGTGATGGGAGAGCCTGAGAGGGTGAGGGGGGGCAGAGGAGTAGTGACTTTCCTGAAGTCTACAATCATCTCCACTGTCTTCAGAGCGTTCAGCTGCAGGTTGTTATTGCTGCACCAGGACGCCAGCTGGGCCACCTCTCTCCTGTAGGCGGACTCGTCGCCGTTGGAGATGAGCCCGATGAGGGTGGTGTCGTCCGCAAACTTGATCAACTTGACAGACTGGTGGCTGGAGGTGCAGGAGTTGGTGTAAAGGGAGAAGAGTAGGGGGGAAAGTACACAGCCCTGGGGTGATCCGGTGCTGATGCTAGTATAGTGAAGGGGGATTGTTAGCAAAATGACCCAAAATCATCCCCCTTGTTAACCTGTCTTCTTCTGCTTCTTCTTCTTTTAGATTTGATTGGCGGTTGGCAACCAGCTTACAGGTGCCTTACCGCCACGCTCCCATCCCATAAAGAGCATGAGGACAGGTAAGACAGAACAAGACAATGTCAGTGAGAGAACAGTAGCAAATGTACAAAAAAGCTGAAATTTTATGATAAAAAGGTCTCAAATTTATGAGTGTGTAGTTGGAGATTTGTGTGGAGAAGGGTAACAAATTTAGCACAAAAATGGTAAATTTATAATGAAAAAGTATAAAATTTATTAGAAAATTCAGAAATTTTCCAGGAAAAAAGTTGCAAATTTATCAGAAAAAACTTTTTTAAATTTCCAAGAAAAGGGTTACAAGTGTGCAAGAAAAACCTCAAAAACTGAAAAAAGGGTGAGCTTTACCAGAGAAAAAAGTCAAAATTTAATACAAATCTACAGCTTTTGTTCTTGTATATTTATATTACCTCATGAATTTGTAATTTTTTTCTTATAAGTTTGCAGTTTTATTATACTTCTCTACTCTTTTCTTGTAAATTTGCAACTTTTTTCCTGAAAATAACTTTTCATCTTGTAAACTACTTTTTAGATATATATGTGGAATTTTTGTTATTTTTGTTATAAATTAGCAGCTTTTTCTGATAAATTTGCAACTTTTATTCATAAATGTGTCACCTTTTTCTTGGAAATGTGTTTTTCCTCATGAGTCTTTTTTTTCATAAATTTGTGACATTTTTCTCATATATTTGGGACTTTCATATGGTAACTTATTATGATTTTAATTAATTGTAAATTAGCATCTTTTGTCATATTATTCTACCTTTATTCTTGAAAATTTATACTTTAGTTTATATGTTTGAATGTAAATGAACTAAACCACCCCCTTGTTAAAAAAATAGCAATAGGCCTACTTGCTATAACTGCACTGTTCAATTTTATTTTATGTACAGTACTTATTAGCATTTATTTGGAAGGGACAGCTACAGTAAATGTAGAAAACTCACAACAGCTTATCTGATGCCAGATATTGGTGTTTGTTGGTAATGCTAATTTAGAACACTTTTCTCCAGAAGGGCTTTTAATGGGAAAAAAAAAACAGTTTAATGGTTTACATTTATGGTTGCTGGTAATGCAATTTTTTCATATCCTACAGAGACTATGTTTACATACTTTTGATTAAAGATATGATATCTGTCAAACGGAGGCCAAATTCTACATACCACTCAGATATCTACCACACATCAGCATAAAGTTGCTGAATTTCATTTTATTTTAGGTGAACAAAGCAACACACTACAAAATGCAAAAACTAACCACACTAATTCTAGAAACAGTGATCCAATACTCTTGGCTCATAAGGATCATTGTCATGAAAAAGAATGAAATAAAACTGAAATACAAATTCACCCCTTAAAGAAACAGCCCCTTCAACAAAGATCTGAAGAATATTCATGTTTCTCAAGATTAATTTAATGTTATGAAAATTCCATTATATCTAAGAACACTGGCTTAATGCACAGTCTGCCTAAATAATTCATATTTATACTTAACAACAAGTTTTGACCTTATTCCATTCAGCTCTATGTCTACCTTCAGCACTGCAGTAACTCTTAATGGGTAAACCCTTCCAAAATAAACAAGACACATAAATAATGAACTGTTTGAGTTGATAATTCAAACTCAGAAGATTGGCCACAGCAGATGTTTTATGTAATTGTGAAATGAAGGTCCGGAATAAAATCAGTTTATACAGTAGAAATCAAGACTAATTGTCAGTGATGCTGCTGGAGATTTTATTGGTGAATTTGATTTAAAGCCATATTGAGTTATTTCACAAGACGTGTAATTATGTGCAATAAAAACACGGAATCAAACCCATGGCAATGTTCATGTGCAAGTCTGCTGATCAATGCTTCCTTCAGCAACATTTCGGTCAAGTTCACAACATTGAACTTGAGGAGTCTTTCAGCATGCAGTTGACTAAAACCACCAACAGGTGTCATGACTCCCCAAGACTGCAGAGAGCGGACCTCAGGGCTCTGCTGACAATAAGGCCTTTGTGCAGTTGTGGGGTGCCAGTCAGTGTGCCCGAGTGTACAGCTTCCCTCTAATCTTCATTTGACCTTTAGGCTGATGGCTTTTCTTTCCCCCTTTTCCTGACCAATTTCCTTTCAGGAGATTAATTTTGAGCTGCATCACAAACGAAAAGACTGGGAATGACGTGACAGACAAGACGTGCTAGAACAAGTTTTGATTTGCTCGCTGTGGCGGTCACCGTTTGCTTGATGCCAGCTGCATCTGATGCAAACAACAAATCATAATAATTTTGCTGAATGACCACGAGCAGTTTGAGAGGAAGCTAAACTAAACAATGGATATTCCAACATGGAAGCAATGTGGTGGCATGCACACAGATGAGAGCAGGTACATTCACAGAGAGAATCTAGCTGAAATATCTATCTATCTACAAACCTACGCATAGTTTTTGTACTACTAAACTTAAGTAAGAGGAATTTTAAAAAATACACTGAAAAACAGGTAATTTCCACATATTGAGTCTTCTAAAGAAAGTGAAAACAGAAACTTGAATAAACACGCAAATATAATTTTACTTACACAGGTCTGTGTCCATATTTTACTTAAAAAAACACACACAAATGGATCTGTACAAGGTGCCCACATAATCCTCAGTTCATAAACCTGCCAAGCAGTCACTTGAGTGTGATATTAAGGCTGGGGCAGCATAAGTTAAAGTGATCGTGGCTCAAAATCCAGTAGCTTAATTTAGCCTGGATAAATTATAATAATAATAATAATAATGGCCACGGTTAAGAAAGATTAGATTCATCTCTTGTTAATAATCATATTTCATTTTCTGTAATTGCAGTTATGTTATCTTCTTAATAAAAAAGCACTTTTTTGACAAATAATTACTCTCCTAGAAAATACTAAAACATTTCTCTACGCAAGCATGCACACACGTACGCACGCACACATAGAAATGCACACAAACAGCAATACTATAATCCTATTTTGAAAAACAAATCTATTGGTATATTTATATAAATGCAAAAATACTGCACTCTGAATATAAACTAATTATAAATGTATTTTTAAATGAAAAATACATCTAACAGAATTTTAAAAATTTATTACGATGCATAGTCATCAATAAATGCTTTAAATGATCCATCCATCTTAATTAAGTTAGATTTTTGAGTAAAAATATAAATTCTATGTCAATATACACAAACACTGAATGGCCTCTCTCACACACACACGCACACGCGTGTGCGCCAAGGACATTCCACTGTTAAACCTTCAGAAAATGTAATTCTGGAATAAAAAAAAAATGAGTTTCATTTAAAATTCTTGCCGCCTTAAAAAAATTAAATAAAAATAATGAAACGACAGGATCGACACACACAACAGCTCTTACCTTCTCTCTCTTGCTCACACACACACACACACAGAGCTAAACTAAAGAAATGTAACTGAGATGCCACTTAAACTTCATCAAACTAAAAATACCTCACATGCCATTTCCCCTGTGACCCACCGCTCAACAAATCCAAACTCTAAAATTTTGCCCGACAAATGCTTGACTCATTAGAAATGAACGGATGCATCAGATTTTAGCTGTGCCGACTGATAAAACAGTTGAAACTCCTCTGTGAACTAAAAAGTGTAACATTGCACTTTTTGCCGCTTGTGTGCGTGTCTCGTATCAGACAGAAATGCACCTGTGTGCGCATGTTTCTGCGTGGCCATCTGCAGTGCACGTTCATTGTGTGCATGCACTCAGAGGAGGAGGCTGTGCCCTGCGCTCCTTGGGAGAGGCGTGGGAACGCCATTCATTTCGGGAGCCTGGGTTCATTGTGGGGTACATAGAATCAAATGTGTCTGGGTGCCTCTGTGTGTTTGTGTATGCATCCTGTGTGTCTGCAGGAAGACGTGGTGTGACAGCAAAACACTTTACCCACAATGGATTAGGTGTTAGGTTGAAATTCACAATTACTATGCATAATTTCCCCAAAGGAATCCACAAAACAATAATAAATCAATGACAGAAAATTCTCTTAGAACACTAAATTACAATTTTAGGTCGATGTTGAAATTAACTGTTTGATTCTGAAAAATAATTTTCACAAGACAAATTTTTTAGGCTGGTAAGGAAAATTAAGTGGAAGATTTTCTTTGTTATTCATAAAGAGACCAAATAAAAATGCGATTGTAAGACGACAGAAGGCACTTTGGGCTGCGAAATACCTTCCATAAATAAATGGAATGATCAACATTTTTCAAGCCACAAAACGTTTGTTAAAGCTTATTTATTCCTATTTCTATAAAGACCGGAAACTGAACTGCAGGAATATAAGGTACCTTACTGGTCTCACGCCTACAGTTTGTGTTGAACAGTGGTACAAATGTAACAGAAATGAAAAAGAAAAAAAAAACAAAACAAAACTGAATAAACGATCAAAGATAATCCCGTATTTTATTTTACTTTACAGCCTGTGGTCCAACAATCATGCGTTCCCTGTCAATACTCGTGTTCGAACCGAAATAATTTGGATGCGGCAAATGAGAGAAACGAATTGAGGAATTCCTGCCTGGGTGACGGTGATGGAGGAGTCTGGTTTGGTGTGTGAGAGTGGCAGCTGAATAGGCCTGTCAGCCGTAGGAGGTAGGTGGGATGACTACAGCTATCTGTGATGACTCACGCTGCCTCCACTCCTACCTTTCTGGTCATCATCAACCGTGTTCTGAGGTGTTCAACATGGAGCTATAGTAAATGAAAGATCTCTTCAAATCCTGCTTCTAGGACTGACTCGAAGATGACAATTTGAAAATATAGGCTAGCGTTCGTAGGGGGTCAGGCGCAGGGGTTTTATTTTTTTTTATTAATGTGAAAATTTTGGTAAAATGTAAATAAAAATTAAGAGCTGGCATTCAAAGTCAGGGATAAATCCTGTTAAAGAATTACGAACAGCATCTGTTCTCCAAAAGCTGCGACACTGAATCTTCAAAAATACAACTAAGGAAAATCGGGAGAGGTCTCCATTTTACCTTCACGAGCCATTTTCGCAATTATGCATATAAGGTAAAATAAAAAAACAAAAACATTACATTGTTAATAAAGTGTTATGAACGATATGTCTGAAAGGCCATTTTGAACTCTATTAAAGCTCTGAGGGGCCACGTGTCAGCACTGACCCATTTTCAAATGTTTAACTTTCAGCAAACAATAAACGCCAGCTCCATTGAACGGGATGATATTTTGAGGACAAAACTCAATGGGGCTTCAATAGTTTTTTGCTACCTGACCAGGGCAGAGAAGGGGGGGGGGGGGCTCTCAGAGGCTGAGAAGAGGGAAGGAGAGAGGGCGTCGTGGTAGGGCTTAGCCTTGTAGCAGGCCCTGTCTGGCCTTTAGCCCATCATTACAGCACTGCTCCATCTCTCCTCCCCCCAAAAACCATTAGGCATGCACAAAAGATTGAACTAGACGATGAAAGTACAGGTAGAAATGCAGCAGACAACGCTAGCTCGGTTTGTTGAAATTTAACAGCCCATGCCACGTTTTATGCCTGGGTTGCCTATATTTACGTAAGCCTCCTCTCACTGGACAGTCATGCAGTCCTGGAGGAAACAGCACCCAGACACAACTGTGGACACTGGGCCAAATGATGTCCTTGTAGTTTCATCGTTTTAACAAAAGAAAGCCACTTAGATACGAGCATGCTTTCACAAACACTGGTGCGCGCACACACACACACACACACACACACACACACACTTGCCTCCACACCCACACTCACAAACTCTCCGACTTACCCACGTTGAATGAACCGGCCCACACCACAGCAGCCAGCGATGCAAGATTATGAAGCAGATATCGCAGCTGTCCGTTCTGCTGGACCCCTTTGGCAGGCTGCAGCTCAGTATGCCCACACATCCTGTCTGTACAGAAGGGCAGAGAGGGAGCGTGCATTCAGTCACACAGTTCTGCACTCTCTGCAAGAAGTAGGCGGGCACGCCAAGGACAGACCCATTCAGAGTCCCAGAAAGTACCAGCCTCCTTGTCTGCCTTTTCTGTAAGTTCGTCTGCCCCCCTCTGTCTAGGGTTTACCCCCACAATCTGGGCACCGTACCCCAAACCTATCTCTGAAGCTTTGAGTAATCTCCAAACCTTTTAGCTAACTGCTTTCAAATATATACAAACCAGCTCCTCTTGGTCTCCCCTGTCTGCCACCTTCTAGTCTGAGACTCTCGGGGCCCGCCACAATGGAGAGGCCATGTGGGTTTCCCATGGAGTCGCGTGTTCCTCCCGTCTGGCAGTTAACAAGGCTTTGAATGAGGAATGTTAGCAAACAGTGCTGCTGAATGTCGGATGAATGCTAAGCCAGGCAGCCAGTCAGCTCGCAGCTCCAGCCCGGGCATATGAATAATGCAGAAGAGGTGGCAGGGAGGAGAGGAGGCAAGGTGCCGCCTCCTCACTGCCCCTTCCCAACTCCACCCGCCCCTCCTTCTTTTCCCCGCTCGAAACTCAAATGCCTTCACGGGTGCAAGGGAGCAGAGAGAGAGGATGGGGGGGGGGGGGTGAAGAGAGAGAATTCAAGATCTCTGCTCCTGCTACTACTCACTCGTGCAATTCTGTTCTAAGAGCAGAGCAGTTACACATATACACACGCACACACACGAGTAATTACAACAAATCAGCCCTTGAAACAAGCCACTTTTCCTCAGTTGCTAAAGAACTATTTCCTTTTTTTTTTTTTTTTTTTTTTGCATCTTTTGTCTGAAATTGGCACCTGTCCCAGAAAAAGCCAAATTGCTTCTCCGCCCTTCTGATCCCCTTCACTGGAGACGGAGAGAGAGAGAGAGAGAGAGAGAGACAGAGAGACAGCGAGAGAGAGTAGGGGTGAGGAAGCGAGAGGGTGGGGCTGTAGAAAACAAGAGAGGGACAGGTCAGGAGATGAAAATGGTTGGAAAGGTAGAGGGCAAAGGAAACAGTAGCACAGACAACATAAATTTACAATTAAGACACGTTCCAAGCACCTCGACTCAAAACAGCTGGCTGAAGAATAGGCCAAAAAAAAAAGAAAGAAAAAAAAAGCTGCCTACGTCCTCAGGAGGAAGATGAGTGAGAAAACGTGCTCCAAAAACCCCCTGTGCATCTCAGTAAGACACGAAGCAAAAGTCCGGGTTATCTTCGCTCAAAGAATAAAACTAAATCTGGTAAAATGCTATTTAAAAAAAATGAGGGCGTCGAAAAATTTCCCTGCAAATGGCGCAGCACAATCAGGGCAGGAGTAAAGCAAAGCCACTTGTTGCATGATATTGAGGAGCTGCAGATCTTGCAGAGAGAAGTGAGAGCAGGCAGAGGGTTAAAAATCCTGGGACTAGGAGTAGCAAAAAATCCCTCCCTCTTTTGGCACAGACTAGCTAAAGGGGAGGGCTTGCCTGTAGAAATAGCAGCAGAGCGTTTTTCCCCTTTTTTTTTCGGAGCTGCAGCGTCCTAGTCTACCCTCGCGCATGTGGCCGGGAACCAGGGAGAGAGGAGGAGGAGGAGGAAAGCGATGGATAGAAAAAGAAGCAAAATCAGAGAGATGGGAGGGGGCGAGAAAGGGAGGGAAGAAGGGCTGTGAGTGGAGGAGATGGAGCTCAGCTGATGATGAAACAGGGACGTGTGGGAGTACGTGCAGTCTACGTGCTTTCATCACAGGCCCTGTATGACGTGCGCATGCACGAGGCGCGTGGGGAGGGATTGGGGTGAATGATGAGGGGGGCAGAGTGTACTTTTTCAGAGGACAAGAGGCACAAAAAAATGATCAAATTAACAGATTCTGACACCTAACTTTCCAAAGTGAAGGGCCAAACTACACATGCATCTTTTCATTTGAGAGCTGCTTTGTGTTTAATATCAGCCATGTGTCTCTGGCCTGCACACCCTTAAACGCAAAACTCCCACGCTGAACTGAAGCAATGAAGACAAGTCGGGGATGATCGGAGACAAATGCAGTCCTTAATGACTGCTTCTTTTTCCACCACCACAGCCATGTTAATCAGTGAAGAAGCTATACAAACTGTTCTGGCACACAATCAAAGTCACAATCAAAGTCACACCTGGTTGCGACCGCACCTGCTATGAATGCAACAATAAACTGTGCTGTAGTATTTACCGCAATGCACCCGGCATGTGCCATTACTAGGCCACCGTTGCCATGCTGCGAACTGCAGCAGTAGTCTTGCGTGCAAATAAGCAGAGGAGAAATGTCGGGCAGAAACCGGACAATAAAATGGACTCGGCTGATGACTCTGGCAGTGTCCTGCACCCTCCCTCCCCCTAAGCCTTCCCTTCAGTGTACAGCATAGTTGGTCTCTGACCCTTTCTTGTTCTTTTAGTAGCACTGGTAGAGCCCACAGTAATAAACAGTTTTCAATGCCTATTGTTAATTTAAGCCTGCATTAAAACGATAATTTCTGTCCCACATACCAGCCTTGCTGAATCTCTGCTTTGCTGGTCTCTAGCACACCTACCAATCGCTGCATCAGCACACTGAAGATTATTTGCACCCGTCCAGTTTCCACCTAGTCTAGCTCCAAATAAAACTTTCTTTTTCTCCCTATGACCAAAGTGCTATAATGCCCTGTAGCTGTTTGCAACATATTTCCCCATGGCAAAGAAACAACTTCCTCTCCTTTGGATGCTATTCCCCTCCTCTCCAGTCTTCTCTTTCCCAAAAGAAACCCAGAAGCAAGCGCGGGCAATTTTTCCCCCTTTTTCCTCTCCCCAATGTAGCAGGCATAGAAAAGAGAGAGAAAAGGAGAAATTGACCAACAAAATGACAGATCTCACATCATGGAGCACAGCTAACTTAACTCAATTTCCAAATGTCTTTGCTACTGCATGTAAAATCGAATGATTTAAAGGTGGGAAGTCTCTGTATTTCAACTTATTTCAATGGGTGTTTTACTGGGGAGAAGCACAAGAAGAGTGACAAAGAGCAACTGAACAGCAAACTAATATGGCTGCTGGATAGCAGCAGTCTCTGCTTTCTCCTCACTCTCAGTCTTGGGAGGCTGAAAGAAGAGGCGTTACACTGCTGTGTGTGTTTCTACCTCGTAAGACGGACTTGAAGAGATAGAGAGAGGGAGAGAGTGAGCAAATGAGTGCACTTGTCTAACTTTCCTTAGCTTTCACGTTGTCAAATAAAACAGTTGTCTTCTGGATTCTGTGCACTGCTGCAATACAATACAAGCAAACACTGAAAAAATGAGGCAGTGAGACAAATTATCACTGAACTACATTAAAAAATACAGATTATTTCAAGAAACTTTATCAACAAACTGATTCACACTGATCATTAAAACTGGGTCAAGCACTAAACACTCATCGGGCTGACGTCACATCTCGCCACGTCCTTGAACCAATTGCAGTCACCGCAAGCATAAAAGCACCACTGCAATTCCATACTAAATCTAAATCAAACAATAGTGTAAACAAACGCATGTTTCATCTGGAATTTGAAGAGTTCCTCAGCTCTTCATCGCCTATCAAAGACACCGTTTCTATGAGCCAGTTGTTTACCATCTAACATGTGGCAGGAATTCAAAAAACTTGGCCGAGCCTGTTGCACTGTACGTCGTGGAGAGTTCATCTGAGGATACGGCTCTGGTTTTGGCTCAGCTGCCAACTTCTGACACTGTAGCCCTCTGCATGGCCTCGCCCCTGCAGGAGCGGCCTGCGTAATGCTGCCATTGATTAAACGCCAATATTAACAACCTCCTTTATGACATCTCTACAAGACTGCAACTTTTTTTTTTTAATCAGCACCCTTCCTTTTCAGTTTAAAATCTAGTGTTTCTGTTTTAGCATACACTTAAAGTCTGTTCACAAATAAGTTGAACTGTTGTGATTCGACATGCAAGTATGTTGCATTTTTAAAGCTTAAAAAAAAGGTAAACTTAAAGCACAATAAATGAAGACCATGAAGATGAAAATGAATGACCATGAAGAATTTGGGCTTTTGCATCTCATCTTTTGAATGCATTAAAAAACACTAAAAGGGAAACGATAAAAAAATTAGATCAATTCCACCATATTGTCACTGATACACTATTCATGTTGCACAGTAGCAACAAAGCAATGAACGTCTCTGAGTAAAACTGAGCTATAACTCCCTCCCCAGCTCAGACAATGCAGCTGTTGATTCAGTCGTTTTATCAGACCAAAGGTACCATCACATCCTTACCAATCATCCCATAAAATCCTCTCACTTCAGCAAGCATGATCAATTACAATGCACAACAAATAAAAATGTACAGGACACACACACTGCCCAGTGCTATACAGGCCTAAGGCAAGCAATACACACATGCTGAAATAACAGAATTCACAAATTTTTTACATATTGGTCAGTGGCAAAAAAAAGAGTCAATTAAAAAAATCCAGCTAGGAATAAATTGACAACTGCAGCAAAAATTACAATAAAACTGCAAATTTTTACTTTCCAAAAAAATTCATTATCAGAGGCAGCAGCATCAGATACATTAAAATCAATCTATTTAATTTCTGCACTAAAACTGCTCCTCCTGTGGACAGACTTGTAGGTAATTGCTGGGAGTAAATTAAATTGCCTAAATTGCTGTAATCGCCACAGTGATGCTCTTTTAAGTAAATACTTCATGCCGCAGCATTTGCACTGAGCAGCCATGTCATACTATGAGTCCGTATGTTACTGAACACACGTGCATGCACTTCTTCCCCTTTCCGGTGATCGGTGCAAAGGAGCGGCACCCTTCTATAAGGTGGTCTGCTGAGGGGCCCCTTGGCAGCACGCGCCTCAACAACTTCTCTATTACAGCCTTGACCTTTAAGGTCAGATTCTGAAGGGTTCTGAACAAAGGCCACGACCCTGGGGTCAGAAGTGTAACGCCAGGGGCAGGTCGGGGCCCCACAGCAAAGGAAGCGTGCTGTTTGCTTTGAAAGGTAAAAAGGATCACTAACACTGAGGCCTAATAAGGATTAAGGGGCCATCTCCTTTGGGATGTCACTCTGGGACCTCACACATCAGTCTCTATTAACCTCTGTGACCCTCAGCGGCCATTATGGGGCTACAGGTCACCGTCGCATGTGCTGCACAGCAGTGAAACCTAAACTCACAAGTTACCTCTAACTTAAGTGCTGCTCATTATATGAGCAATTTGTTTTAGGAGATACACCCATGAGACTCTGTTCTCCTTTTGAGGACTTTTTTGTCTATCCAGGCAGCACGAGTCAAAGCACAGCAGCAGTGGGAAGATTTGTAAGCCTTTAAGGATGGTATGTAAAGATAAAATGCAATTATTTGCTATTAAAATCTGGTAAGTTTTACAGTCTCTCTCTCTCCATATACATATGTATACATATATATAGATATAGATATAGATATATACACATACACACACACATATAATAAAAAAAAACCACATAAGGCATTTTTTTTCTTCTTCTTAAGCAAAGCAATGGGCAAGATCGGGAAAACTTTGAGGAGGGTAGCTGAAGAAGTACCGAGACAGTAAATCACAAAATGGAGGACAGAACGACACAAGATGGCGGCCCGACTGATGTAGTCACTCATACAGCTCACAATATGGCAAATCGCCAATAAAAACGTTTGGCATTGAAAAACATCCCAATATCCTTTTTTTGTTTGTTTGTTTTTAAATAAACGGTAACCAGAAGACGGTGCTGAATTTCAGATTAAACGATGAAGACACGAACTCCTCTGGCCACTCTGGGAGCAGACAGATTCGCCTGTTAACCCTGTGATGTCTCAAGGACAATGAAGGATGTGGGAATAATCCTTTTATGCTTTTAATAAGTTTCATACATTTATATGTTATTTAATAATTCCTAATTGTTGGCCAAATAATTTAGGTTATTTGCATACATAAATTTTAATTACTGCCTGAGTCAATATATTTTTGCTGCAGTAGGTGAGTATTATGCCAACAAAAATACAGAGAGAAACTGAACGGAACACACACACACACACACACACACACACACACACACACACACACACACACACACAAAATTAGTGTTTTCATTCAAGAAAAAAAACACCAGAATACAATACAGCGACAAAAAAAAAAGGGTCAGGAATCATCATATATATTTTTGCTCCAGCTATAACTTTCACCACCTCTGATTCATCGATTCTTTTGAAATGTCACTTTCTTTGAAAATATGGGAAGTGCATCTGATAAGTAAAAGCAAAAAAATATTTTTCCCCCAATTAAAGTGATCGGAACGTGGCTTACTTTTAAAAATGAGTACCGTATGTAGATTTCTAAAATAACAGTTTTTGTTTTCTTTATTAAATCAGTATGGTAAAGTTGTGACGTATTCCTTACATTAGGTTTTCCTTTTTTTAAAAAAAATGTTTTAAAGTGCTAATGTAAAAAAAAACTGTGGTTCAGTTTGTAGTTCAGATAGGTTGAAAAATTACTTAAACTCTCAGTTTGTGCATTGACAAGGGAAAAGTAACCGTGTTATTTAGGACACTTAGTTTTCCTTTTATACAGATTCAGAACTAAAAATACCGTAAAGGGAAAAAGCAGCAGGAATTACAAATGTGTTTCAGTTTCATCCTGCAGACATTTCTCAAGTGTGATTACAGAAAAATAAACTTTTTCTAAACAACTCAAATCTATTTTATATATTTTCACTATTGGAACCATAATTTACTGTTTATTTACAGTAACATGATTATTAAACTGTTAATTCTGCAAAAATTATTTACAAAGCTTTATTTGTAAAAAAAAAAAAAAAAAAAGTTAACACAACTTAGAGAAACAAAAATAAGGAAGCAAACAGGGTTTAAAAAGTAAAGTTTTTGAAGGCACAATCCGAGCAGTTTAATTTTAAAGTATTGCTCTGACAATCATTAAGCCACTCACCTCAGAAATCTGAGCTTCTCCGTGTGTGAAGAGCCTGTACGGCAGAGCAAAGGTTGGGAAAGAGCAGAGGCAGAAGGGCCGCTCGCTAGTGCCCTAAACAGCTTTTAAAACAGACAATAAATCACAAGCATGCAGCGCTGTGAGAGCTTCTCCCATCCACAGCCCTTCTTCGTAAAAAGTTGGGGCAGAGCTTTGGGAGAATCATTGTCCTACTTTCAGTTAGCCATGAGATTCCCTTCTCTAGGTCATTTTGGAACTTGGTGGTTTATCAGAAAAGTTTGGTATCTAATTTAGACAACAGAATAGGTTACAAATCTTGAGGACATTTGAAAAAAAAAACTCTAATTCTTTGAATATTTATTTAGGAAACAAAGAAACGCCCCTCTAACCCTTCCCAGAAAAAGGAAGGAGGGGTGATTTCTTTTAAATGTATTTAAAAAAAAACTGAAGTACAGGCAAAACTTAATTCAAAATAAAAATGATAACGCATGCTCTTGCTAACGTGGACTTGTTAACAGTAAATTTGGATTAAACACATTTTCACCATTATCTAGCATGGCAATCAGCAGTGTGAGAAGTCATGGGAAAAATGCTCTGAATGCAAGTCAAGTGCTCTCAGGGCTCCAGCATTTCAGCTCAGACGTTAGTGTCATTACTGAACCTGGAGAATAACGCCTCACTAATGTAAAAATACAGGTAAATTAAAAACTCACAGAAAGGAAAAAAATACAGTCAGAAAAAACTATTTTCAAGGGTATTTTTTACATTCGAAACTTACCCCTCTTCTCACCTCCCAACAGACAAACACACACACACACACCCCTCCTGATTCCTGTCTGCTGCTAAAATCTCAGGTCCATGCTACATAAATAAATTATCATTTTCGCAGCTCTTACAAATCATGGGGTTACATACAGGTCTCTGGCTCTAGCTGAGAGCGGTACCACCTCTTAAAGCATTCGGACCTGCTGTTGGTTCTGCTTTAATGCCACGTCACAGAGCCACTGCAGTGTGGATGGGCCTGCGTGACCGAGCTCGGCCCAAACTGGAACCCCTTAACGCCCCAGCCCTCATACGTTTCGTACATGAGAGGTGGTGGTGGTGCTGCCAAGCCCTGTTTCACTTTAACTGCAGTCTCTGAGGGCGTGTTGTGATTGTCCCAGTCTTCTCTGCTTTCTATCTAAAAGTCAGACACTTGCCTGACTGAGTGACAGCACGCTCACCTCAGCTGCCTGTATCTAATTCAGCTGACTAAGGGTTCGGAAACGCTTCAAAGCGACTGTATATATGATGTTGTATCAACCACGAGTCCTCGCACACATACTTCTGGCTTCACACAAGGGTGTCTAGATTTGTCCAAACTGAGGCACAAATGAATCCAAGAGCTTGTGTGAACAGGAAATTCTAAAATATATTGACTAAGAAGACTGTTAATATTTGCATATTCAGTGATGTTTAATAAGAAAATAACTCAGAGAGAGAGAGAGAGAGTGAGTGAGTGTGTGCTACTGTGTGTGTGACTAAATGACCCACTCAAGGACAACCACATAGCTTGCTAAAATAGAAAAATTATAACTATTAGGTCGAAACATCTCTTCAGTCTTGATACTAGTGATTTATTCTTTAATTGGATTTTTTTCAGAGGGGCCTCCCTGTGGGAGTCAGCAATATCATCTCTGAACTTTACTGCAACTTTACTCAAACTGCACAGATAAATAAGGAAAAGTTGTCATGGCTGTAATGAGAAAATGTAACTATACTACTGATCTGACCTGCACTGTGACTGCTTTTTAAACCATGCAGAAGTATGTATTTTTTTAAAAGCTCTGCACATCTCTACACGTTTCACCTTAAAATTAACTCAAATCATTCTTTTAAAACAAAGCATAACATAAAGTTTCTCTTCAGTAGATTTTCTCTATGAACATTACCATAATCTTAAATCATGCATATTAACATATTTTCTGTGTAGAAATTTCACCAAATACGCATAAAGCATGAATAATGACTTCTGCATTAAATGAAGTTTAATTTTTTTGCGAAAGATATTGACTCTGTGGTGTCTACTGCAGTGTGCCATCTACAGAAAGTGGAAAGGAGACGCTGGCTCTCAGGGGTTAAGATGCTAGCAGTCATGTGCTTGTCGGCTGCAACAAAAGCCTGCCTATGTAGGGTGCATACAGATGGAGTGAGCTCCTTTGTGTGTAGCGTTTCACACGTCGCAGCCTCGGAGCTGCCAGGTCTGGTTCTCTGGGCCTGGCTACAGGCTTGTAGCTTGTAGCGCCCGACGCTGGGCTCTCACTTTGCTTTTTCTTTGCTCAAGACTAAATTGCAGACAGTTTTGAAATATAATGGAACAGACATGTAAACAGAGGGTCACACAGCTCAGTGCAAACAATTCCAATAAGAAAGACCACAGTGCGGCAAACAGACAAACTCAAATCCTATCACTGGAAGCACTGCTCCTACAAAAATATTTTTACTTAGACCTCCTGTGCAGACGGCCAAATGTTCTTGTAAAGTAGTGTCTGAAATTTCATGAAATCTGCTGATTTAAAGCCAGTGCAAACCAGTATACATTTACATTAAGCATTTCAATCTTGATGTAAAGATTGGCATTTCACTCAATGAAATCTTTTATATAACATGTGAGAGCATGAACCTGTCATTAAAAACTTGGCTACTAGACTTTTAAAGGGGTCATTGACTGAAAAATGGTGTGTTTGTAGGGTTTAACTGTTTGAAATGAGTCTACTGGTCACCTAATTATAAAAAAAATATTCAGAACAGTGCATTCGCCTGAAAAAAAAAAAAAAAACAACATACACACACACAGCCTTTATCTCATTTTTCTCTCCCAGAAAAGTCAGAAATGTTTTTGACTCTTCTGTCCAAATCGTTGTCACGATTAGAAAAAGTCAACCCACCGCCGTCCTTAAGACCCATCCACTACTCTGTTATTGGCCCGCCTAGCTGTCTGTCATGTAGATGGAAGGGGTGCTAAAGGTAGCCTATTAGCGCCTGAGCTATTAGCCCCCAAGCTAACGCTGGTACCAGGAAGCTCAAACCAAGTGTGGCTTATATTGTTATTTTCTTCAGATTCTATGGCACTTTTCCACTAGCACCTACTCAGCTCGACTCGCCGCGACTCTACTCGCCCCAACACGGTTTAGGTCATTTTCCATTATAACGGAGTACCACCTCAAAGTGGTTGGGTTCATTATAGCAAGGCGGCCTGTTACTGTATGTTGTTGACATGTTGACATTTTGCTGTCAGAAGCGAATACTTGAGAGAAAGCAAGTGCAAAATACAAGCAAAGCACAAAGTTAGCATTCATGGCTAGCTAGCTAGCTAGCTCATTGTCTGCATACAGGAGACAACAGCAATATCCTTGTTTGCTCAAAGTGAGCTTGCCACCAATGGGATAAATAACGTAAAAGATGGTTAAAATCACAAAACACTCATTATCTTCTATCATGGTTTCCAACAATGCCGTAGCCGAGTCAAGGCTACTCTCCTTCCCATTGCTCGCCGGTCGGTGCCTGTAATGGTTGAACCACTTCCAGCCTTTTCTGTTCAACCCACTTCGGTTGTTGTGGTCCTTGATGGTCCGGAAGTAAGTTTTTAATGTCCGGTGGCACCCATAAGCAGCCATCGGCTCGGAGACCTCCTGGAATACATTTTCATTTTGGGTCGCTCCATCTAGCTCCCTCTAGATTCTCTCTTCAACCACCAAGCACAGAAGAGTCTGCATCTTGTTGCTGGACCACGGTGTTGATTTATGTGTAGACATTTATCTCATTGATTAGCACAGAAATAACAAGAGCATTGTGAGGCCTTCATTTTCTTTGACGATCCCAATACTTAGTGACGGAGAGCAGTTTTCAATTTTTCAATATAATTACTGTGGCAGAACAAAATTATGATAAGCCCATCATCCACAAATATACAACAAAGTATACAACCCATAGCTGTAGGTCAGGATCCCAAGGTGAACCTATGTAGCAAGTGTGGTGACCAAGAGAGCTTTACACGTTCTATAGTAAGAGATCATAGGGAGTGCCAACCTTGACCTTTTGACACCAAACCTATAGTCAGAGGTTATGGTATCAGAGTGCCCCTGTGTACCAGGTTTGGTGACCCTAGCTTTCTTTGTTGTTGAGATATACTTTATAAGACATTTTGATGTTGACTTTTGACCTTGCAATCCCATAAGCATAACCACACTTCAGAGTTACAGGGTGAACCTGTGTACCAGGTTTGGTGACCCGAGCTTTACTCATTGTACAGTAATAAGGCATAAAGAATGTCAACCTTGATCTCTGACCTTTTGACCCCAAACCAATATTCTGAGGTCAGGATCCCAAGGTGAACCTGTGTAGCAAGTTTGGTGACCGTAGTTTTATGCGTTGTACAGTAATAAGGCATAAGGAATGTTAACTTTGACCTTCTGACCCCAAACCCATAGTCTAAGGTCAGGATCCCAATGTGAATCTGTGTAGCAAGTTTGGTGACCCTAGCTTTCTTTGTTGTTGAGATATAGTTTATAAGCCATTTTGATGTTGACCTTTGACCTTGCAAACCCAAAAGCATAACCACACTTCAGGGTCACAGGGTGAACCTGTGTACCAAGTTTGGTGGCCCTAACTTTACTCGTACAGTAATAAGGCATAGGGAATGTTAACCTTGACCTTTGGATGCCCAACCCGTAGTTTGAAGTCAGGAGTCCAAGGCGAACCTGTGTACCAGGTTTGGTGGCCCTCGCTTTATGTGTTGTACAGTAATAAGGCATAAGGAACGTTAACCTTGACCTTTGGTGGCCTTTTGACCCCAAATCCATGGAGGTCAGGATCCCAAGGTGAACCTGTATACCAGGTTTGGTGGCCCTAGCTTACTTGTTTTTTAGTAATAGTAAATGTAGCATTTACCATTTACTATAGAGCAACTGCAAAGTTAACTTTGAACTCTGACTTTTGACCCCTTGACCCCAAACCCATCATTATGTGATGGTGTAAATCATCCAAGATGTGTATTAGATACAACTCCTGTATTGATTTGAAAAGCCTGCATCATTTCTTTCAGTAGTTATTGTGTTTAGAAGATTTAGGGCAAAATCTGACCTCTGACCTCAAGGTCATCCAATGAAAGTAAAATTGCAATATGTGCATCATCAGAGTATCTCAAACCATAGTACCAAGTTTCAAAACAATCGGAACAAAACTGGAGGAAGAGTTGATTTCACAAGACAGTTATTGTCTATGAAGTGAGGTGAAACATAGGTCAGAGGCTACAATTCCCGCAAAAATCATCTGATCAGAACCAAACTGCAATATGTGCATCCTCAGTATATATCAAACCATGGTACTAAGTTTCAAAACAATCAGACCAAAACTGTAGGAGGAGCTGATTTCACAAAAGTGGGACAGACAGACGGACGGACTGACCCTTAGCATAATCCCCTTTTGGTCTTTGCCCAAAGGGCTCTTCGACCCCTTTGAGCTTCGACCAGTGGGGGATAATAAAAACTAACGGTCGTTGTTGCTGAATTTACAAACAGCGGATTTGATTCTTGTGAAGACGTCGCTCTCATGACCCATCCAGTGACGTTATGCCCTGGCCAATCAGTAGCCTGCAGTCTGGTTAGGTCACATTTTCAGCTCGACTTCACTGTAGGTATGGTGTTCTTTTGGTGATGAGTAGCGTTGTGTTTGTGCCAAATATACCTTTTGGAATTATGGCCAAAATGTTCAACCTTGGTTTCACTGCATCATAACACATTTTCTCACGTGTGTTTGGGAGATTTCAAATGTTTTTGCAAAATGTAGCCGGGCTTGGACGTTTTTCTTCGTAAGATAAGGCTTCTGTCTTTCCACCCTACCCCATAGCCCAGACATACAGTGGTGTGAAAAAGTGTTTGCCCCCTTCCTAATTTCTTATTTTTTTTATATGTTTGTCACACTTAAATGTTTCAGATCATCAAACAAATTTAAATATTAGACAAAGATAACACAAGTAAACACAAAATGCAGTTTTTAAATGGTGTTTATTGTTAAGGGTTAAAAAAATCCAAACCTACATGGCCCTGAGTGAAAAAGTGATTGCTGTCCCCTCCCCCCGTTAAAACATAAATTAACTGTGGTTTATCACATCTTTGGAAAGCAGAGTTCAATTTCTCTAGCCATACCCAGGCCTGATTACTGTCACTCCTGTTCTCAACCAAGAAATCACTTAAATAGGACCTGCCTGACAAAGTGAAGTAAACCAAAAGATTCTCAAAAACTAGACATCATGCTGTGAACCAAAGTAATTCAGAAACAAATGAGAAAAAGTAATTGAGATGTACAGTTGTGAAAAAATTAGGACACCCTGTATAAGCCTGTGTGTTTTTTTTTGTAACTTAGATTTTTATTCATTTTTCATCATATATAATGCATTCAGATCACATTCTACATTTAAAAAACAAAGGGGTTAGGGTAGGGAAAAAGAAAAAAAAAGAAAAAGAAAAAAAGGGGGGGGGATAAATGTTGGAGCATCAAGTTTTTAGTTTCCATCTCTTAATTTTTCTGGTTTTTTCAGTGTCTTTGGTTATTCTTTCAATTTCTGCCTCGTTGTTGCACTTTGTAGTGTGTCCATTTCCGCCATTTTTTCCCCCATAGTCCTTCTTGCATTCTTTGTCGATATGTTAGTTTTTCCATCATACGTATGTCCTCAACAATGTCAGTCCATTGTTCTTGGTCAGGAAGAACTTCTGATCGCCATTTTTTTGTGATAGTTTTTTTTACATGCAATCAACAAGATTTTAACTAGATATCTGTCCTCAGCCTGTATAACATTGTCTCTTTTAAGATCACATAAGTACATCAGGTTACAGTTCATTGGTATATTATATCCTAATATCCTCTGTATTGTCACATGTATAGATTTCCAGAATGATGATATTTTGCAGCATTTCCAAAACATATGTGAGTGGTCTGCATTTTGAACCCCACATCCCCTCCAGCATAAAGATTGGGTATTTGTATATTTTCCTTGAATCTGTGGTGTAATGAAAAAGCGAATCAGGTTTTTCCATCCAAATTCCCTCCATGTCCTTGAATTTGTTGATGTGTGTTGTGTTTTCCATATTTCCTGCCAGCTTTCTTCTGTTATGTTTAAATTGAGCTCTTTCTCCCATTTCTCCTTTATATAGTTACTTGTATGATTGTTTGTCATAAGTTTCTGATATAGCTTTGAAATAATTCTTATTTTATTTCCTGTATATGAGCTTAAAATGAGTTGTATAATCTCGCTCACATCTGTTTGGAGGTTATGCCTAATCTTCTTCATATAATAATCTCTCATCTGCAGATATCTGAAAAATTCCGATCTTTCTAGTTTAAATTTTTTCCTGATGTTTACAAAGCTCCCGAGATCTTTTTTTCCGATATTGCCCCATGCTGTGATTCCCTTGTTCACCAGATTTTTGTATCCCCTATCTTGTTTTGCCGGTTCAAACTGACTGTCAAATGCTACCCATTTCAATAGTTTTATGTCTTCCTTTATATTATATTTTTGTACTATTTTATACCACAGTTCTAAAGTAAATTTAGTGATTGGGTCTATTTGTTTGATTTGCTTATATGCATCTTTATCTCCTATTATGCTTTGTACTGGGAGTCCCTCAATTTCCTTTTCCATTTCTTTCCATTTTGCCTCATATCCCTCGTTGCACCAACATATGATATATCTTATTTGTGCTGAGTAGTAATATTCCTTTAGACTCGGTAGGCCCATGCCTCCTTTCTCTTTTGGTAACTGGAGAGTTTTATATTTCACTCTTGGTTTTTTACCTCCCCAAACAAATCTCGATATCATCCTGTCCCACTTTGAGAATTGGGCATCTGGAATCTCTGTGGGTATAGCCTGGAAGAGGTAAAGTAATCTAGGTTGTATGCTGATTTTGACTGTCTCAATTTTTGAATTCAGATCCATATTTAAGATTGACCATCTATCAATATCTTTTTTTATTTCTTGTTCCAACCTATCATAGTTTGCTTTATATATTTTGCTTAGGTCTTTAGGTATGTTCACTCCAAGGTATTTTATTTCTTTTTGTTTCCAGTTTAGTTTGATCTTATCAGTTATCTGGTTTAGAGGGTTATAGTGGAATGTCAGTATTTGTGTTTTTGTTATGTTTATCTTGTATCCTGATAATTTTCCAAAATTTTCTATCAAGTTCATCATTTCTATTATTGATTCATCTGGTTGTTCAAGGTAAACTATAATATCGTCTGCAAATAGCCCAATCTTGTGTTCCGCCCCCTTTATTGTTACACCTTTTAATTTCTTATTTTGTCTTATTGCTTGAGCCAATGGTTCTATGAACAGAGCAAACAAGGTGGGCGATAAGCAGCATCCCTGCCTAGTTGATCTTTGTATATTTACTTTGTCTGTTAAGCTACCGTTTATCTTGATTCTTGCCACAGGTTCTTGATATAGCGTCCTTATGCATTGTACTGATTTTTCGTTAAATCCAAAGCGCTCCAGTACACTATATAGGAATTTCCAGTTAACCCTGTCAAATGCTTTTTCTGCGTCTAAACTCATTATTACTGCGCTTTTCTTTTCTTTATGTATTTGGTTAATTATATGTATTGTTCTCCTGATATTGTCATGTGTTTGGCGTCCCTCTATGAAACCAGTTTGATCATCTTCTATCAATTCCGTCAAGAATGTCTTTATTCGTTTACATATAATTGTTGTATATATTTTATAATCCACATTTAATAAAGAGATTGGTCTATAGTTTCCGCATTGTTCTTTATCTTTCCCTGGCTTTAAAATAACTGAAATGATAGCTTCGTTCCATGATGGAGGTATTTTGTTGTTGTTCAACGTCCAGTTAAATAACTTTAGGAGCTGTGGCATGAGTTCTTCTATAAACAGTTTATAAAACTCAGATGGGTATCCATCACTACCTGGTGATTTACCTTTTTTAAGTGACTTAATCACATCTCTGATCTCTTGTGTTGTTATTTCTGCTGTTAGCTTTTCATTTTGTTGATTTCCTATTGATGGCAAGTCCAATGTGCCTAGAAATTTTTTAATATCTTTAGTATTTGTTTCTTCAGGTTGCGAGTATAGTTCTTGGTAGAAATTATGGAATATTTCTTCGATGTTTTCTGGGTTAACTGTGGTTTTATTTGTGGTGGGGTCTTTAATCTTGTATACATTATTCATTGTTTGTTGTTTTCTTAACCGTTTTGCCAGCAGTTTTGTGGCTTTTGGTCCCGTTTCATAATATTTTTGCTTTAGATATCTATTTTTCCTTTCAATTTCATCCATTTGTGTTTCTTTTATCTTTGTTTTTTCTTCTTTAATTTCTTGATATATTTTTGGATCATTTGTGCTTTGATGTTTACGTTCTAATTCCCTCAGTCTCTCACATCTTTGTTCATACGCTTCCAGTTTAGTCTTATTTGCTTTTCCTGTTTCAACAATTAATTTTCCTCTTAACACGGCTTTTAGTGCGTCCCATAGTATTGTTGGGTCCACTTCTTCATTGTCATTCTCTTGGATATATTCGTTTATGTTTATTTTTATTCTTTCTTTCATTTTCTCATCATTTAACAGTCCTACGTTAAGTTTCCATGTTGTTTGTCGTTTTCTATTGTTTAAATATATTTCCATGTATATAGGATTATGATCTGATATTTCTGCCCCTCCAATCCAACAATTTCTCACCCTGTGTCTGTCACCTTCATTCATAAGGAAGTAATCTATTCTAGAGTGTACTTTATGGACTGCTGAATAATGTGTATAGTCTTTTTCGAGTGGGTGCAGGTCCCTCCATATGTCTACCATACCCATTTCTGCCAGTGAGGTTCTTATGAGCTTTGTTACATGTTTTTTTGTTTTCTTAACACTTGTTGTATCAGCTTCATGATCCATGACAGCATTTAAGTCTCCTCCACAAATTAGGACTCCTTCACTGTGTGTTGCTATGAGATCAAACAGATGTTGAAAAAAACCCTTGTCACTTTCTGGTGGGGCATAGATGTTCACTAATGTGATCTGCATACCATCTATTCTTCCCTTTATTATTACATACCTGCCTTCTTTATCCTGGATTTCCTGTTCACTTTCAAATTGTATTTTGTTTGAAATTAGTATCATAACCCCCCTTTTAGTTCCTCCCTTAAATGAACTGTAATAGGAGTTCTTATAGCCAAATCTCTTTAGTTTCACATGTTCTGTCTTGCTCAAATGTGTCTCTTGCATAAATATAATTTCGGCTTTTTCCTTCTTGAATTTTCTTATTATTCTTTCCCTTTTAACAGGTGAGTTCAGACCATTCACGTTTAGTGTCATTATCTTAAGATTTTTACCCATATTCATGTTTTTCCATTTTTTTAACTTGTGCTCCTAGCCCCTTTAACAACAAAAATAACACATATTTATATAAAAACACATTAAAAAATCTCAACCTCCGTACTTTGGGCCTTTCTTCTGCCCACTGGTCCCTGTTGGTGGGTGGAGGGAATGTCCTCACCGAGTGAGGGGCCCTCCCTAGACCTGTATTTATTATCCAAGTAATAATCATTAGTCTAGAAATGTCCAACAAATATCACTTAAACCTCTCCTAGCCGTCTGTTTCTCTTTTACCTTGTCTTCTTGGCCTTCATTTCTTCTGCGCCTTTCTTAATCTTTGTTATGATCTAGGCTTTCAGTTGAAAGCCTTGTAGCTTGTCCTGGGCCCGCTGCGCCACGTCTCTCCCCCTTCTTCCGCCGTTCACTCGTCTCCACTCTGGCTGTCGTGATGCGTTCAGGGCCGCCGCTGCTCCAGCCGTTTCCTCCGGCACGCTCACCTCAAGGTCCCGCTCCATCATATCCCGCGCTGCCTCTCTGGCCGTGTTGTAGGTTCTTACGCCGTCCTCCCAATGAATCCTCATTTTCGTTAGCGGCGTTTGAAATCTAATTTTTTTCTCTTTCAGCGTTTTTTTAATGTTGGCATATTTCTTCCGCTGCTGCACAATTTCTGTCGGGTAGTCATGGTCGAAGAATACTTGTTTGTCGCCGATTCGTATCTTTTTTTTCCATGCTTGCGTCAGGATTCTATCCTTTATGTCATATTTCACAAAGTTTACCACAACTGACCTGGGTGTAGCGTTTGGTTTCGGGTTCTGTGCCGGGGTTCTGTGCGCTCGTTGAATCTGCAGATCCGTTTCTTCGGGCAGTTCCAGCTCTTTTTTTAAGAAATGATCCATGAATTTCGTCATCGAGTTGCCTTCAATGCCCTCCGGAATTCCAAAGATGCGCATATTGCTTCGTCTGGATCTGCTCTCCAAGTCATTTATTTTCTCCTGCATCCTCTGCGTTTGCGTCGTCAGGGTCTGTAGTTGTTCGTTTGCCTCGCTTTTCCAATCTTCCAGCTCCGATATTCGGGCCTGCGCTTCTGTCATACACGCCCGCTGGGAGCGCAGCTCCTCCATGTTTTCTGTTAGCTTGCGCTCCATTTCTCTTCGGAGGCCCATAATTTCCTCCTTAATCTCTTTTTTCAGCTCCTCCTTAAGAGCCGCTAAATCCTGCTGTAGCTGCCGCTTGAATTCTCTCAACTCTTTACCCAAACTGGCGATGCCAGTGTTCATGTTTTCGAGTCTGGCGTCCTCCATTTTCTCTGCTGTAGACACCTCGTTTTTTTGGGCTTCGCGTTCAGCGGTTTTTCCTGCGTTGTTGGAGAGGAATTCCTGCTTTTGTCCTTGTGCCCGGCTCCTTCGTGTTTTCATCCCTTAGTTTATTGATCCGCTTATGTCGAGTTGGCCATTTACCGATGATTTTTAATCCGGCTAGGGAGAGCTCTCTGTTTAAGCGTTATGTCTCTCCGCCATCTTCCCGGAAGTCCAAGCCTGTGTGTTTTTAACATATTTGGGCATATGCATATTTAATATCAATGTTAAAAATACTGGGAGATTCATGTAATACAACTAAACAATTAAAAATGAATTAAAGACTTTTTTCAAATTTTCTGTAAAATGTAATTCTAAACAAATAGTGAGGAATAAATTAGAACCCCCCCATCCTTTTTTAGGACACCCCCACATTCATTCCCACTTAAAATGGTTAAAGTACATGTTAAAAAATGCAAATAAAAACAAAAACAAGGTTAGACATAGATATGTGAACATTTCTTAATAAAGACCTGAATATTTCAAGGGTGTCCAAATTTTTTCACATGACTGTATCAGTCTGGAAAAGGTTATAAAGCCATTTCTAACGCTTTGGAACTACAGCGAACCACAGTGAGAGCCATTATCCACAAATGGCAAAAACATGGAACAGTGGTGAACCTTCCCAGGAGTTGCTGGCCGACCAAAATTACCCCAAGAGCACAGCGACGACTCATCCAAGAGGTCACAAAAGACCCCACAACAACATTCAAAGAACTGCAGGCCTCACTTGCCTCAGTTAAGGTCAGTGTTCATGATTCCACCATAAGAAAGAGACTGAGCAAAAATGGCCTGCATGGCAGAGTTCCAAGACGAAAACCACTGCTGAGCAAAAAGAACATTAAGGCTCATCTCAGTTTTGCCAGAAAACATCTTGATGATCCCCAAGACTTTTGGGAAAATATTCTGTGGACTGACAAGACAAAAGCTGAACTTTTTGGAAGGTGTGTGTCCCATTACATCTGGCGCAAAAGTAACACAGCATTTCAGAAAAAGGAACATCATACCAACAGTAAAATATGGTGGTGGCAGTGTGATGGTCTTTGACTGTTTTGCTGCTTCAGGACCTAGAAGACTTGCTGTGGTCAATGGAACCATGAATTCTGCTGTCTACCAAAAAATCCTGAAGGAGAATGTCTGGCCATCTGTTCGTGACCTCAAGCTGAAGAGCACTTGGGTTCTGCAGCAGAACAATGATCCAAAGCACACCAGCAAGTCCACCTCTGAATGGCTTAAGAAAAACTAAATAAAGACTTTGGAGTGGCCTAGTCAAAGTCCTGACCTGAATCCAATTAAGATGCTGTGGCATGGCCTTAAAAAGGTGGTTCATGCTTGAAAACCCTCCAGTGTGGCTGAATTACAACAATTCTGCAAAGATGAGTGGGACAAAATTTCTCCACAGCACTGTAAAAGACTCACTGCCAGTTATTGCAAACGCTGGATTGCAGTTGTTGCTGCTAAGGGTGGCCCAACCAGTTTTAGGTTTAGGGGGCAATCACTTTTTTACACAGGGCCATGTAGGTTTGTTTTTTTTCCCCTTAATAATAAACACCTTCATTTAAAAACTGCATTTTGTGTTTACTTGTTATCTTTGTCTAATATTTAAATTTGTTTGATGATCTGAAACATTGAAGTGTGACAAACATACAAAAAAATGACAAATCAGGAAGGGGGCAAACACTTTTTCACACCACTGCGCGCACGTGTGCACACACACACCCGGGGGGGGGGGGGGGCTGAAAAGTTCATAGTGGTCAAATTTGACCAGATGGGGTTTATTTTTCAACTGCAGGGATCCAAGCGCTGCAACACCGATGGAAGAAGTGTGTGGACCGAAGGGGAGACTATGTTGAATATGTGTAACTCGTGACAAAATTCGATCGGGATCAAAAGATAAATTCTCTCGTCATTCACTTCAATGGAGAATTTTTTCCAACTAAAGATCCCATATGCTGAAGGCGTGACTTCAGCTCTTCTTGTAGTCCAATTAATCTAGTAGCTGGGGTTGCTGTTTGTTATACTAAGAACACTTGGATGACGTGAGGCACTTAAAATCCATGAGTCCCATACGCACAAGTAATCAGTTCAACTGCATAGCTTACTCTTTGCACAACACTAGCCATTTTAATCCTTTTTTTTAAACTATAGGTAGTCATCAGTACAAAAAAATGGCAACTCACAGCTCTGTTCCTCATGGACTGTGAAAGCTTCAGTGATGAGAGTGACCAAGGTTACGCGCAGAAGGACACAGGAACACAAAAAGCCCATTCAGCTATCCTTCCAAAAAAATCACAATAAATCCTTGAGCTAAAACTCTCTCTTCTCTGTGTATCTTTCTTAACTGGATTTACAGGAACAATAGCAAAAGTTTCACAAAGATAGTGGGTGTGATACTGAGTTTAGTAGGTTTGCAACAAGTAGCAATCCTACAAGACTGTATCCGAGAAGCTGTAAAGATCCACAAGGGCACAGGGGTGCATAAAATGAGGCATACATTAACCTTCTTTAATGAAGTAGTAAAGGCTTGTAATAGCAGAAATCTCCAAGATAACAGTAATAATCAGCTATTTCTTATCTGATGGAAGGACCACTTGCTGTCAGCTAAACTTGGATTAGGTAGAGTAAAAAGTTTGTCTGACTGCAGGATGAGAGACTAAAAAGGAAGCTAAATGTGGACCAATGCTACAGTGGCCAGGGTAGTGTGATTGTAGGCGATGTGGAAAAATGTAAATAGTAGGTTTGTGTTGACTAGACAGACACTATAAGAGCAAATTGCACTAAATTGGTTGTCTTCCTGTCTTCCAAGGGAGAGAAATAAAGATTATGCTTAACTAGAGCTTCCCCCTCATAGCTGACTAAGCTGATGAGAAAAGGCTTGGTCGGCTAACTTTTCATTGTTCAGTTATGGGGGGGTACAGGTCTTGTAGTCGACCGAACTCCGGCATTAGCAGTTGAACTAATGATCAAGGCAAAATTGCAGACTGCAAGAAAGGATCACCATGAAAAAAATGAAATTCACAGAAACTTTAACCACAGACTGGAAGGTAATGGAGCCGAGTCAGAGAAGAGAAGAAAACTGAAAAAAAAAAAAAAAAAAAAAAAAACCCAAAAACTGAAAAATATTTATTAAAGCTGCAAAAGTGTATGATGGTGGCACATACACACAAAATAAATAATAAATAAATTAAACCTGGTTGAAGGAACAAGTTGGCTCTTAATGTAATTTATTTGATTTCTAATTATTTAAATTAGTCAAGTAGTGATAATGAATAAAGTTAAAGTCATCACATGTATTTTATTACATTACCTTTTGTGTCTTTGATTTTCAGATCATGACCAAACTGAAATATTTTTACTAAGAAGCAAACTGGTTAAATCAGGCCAGAATGGCAGTCTTTAGGCTGCAGGTCTACACTTAAATTTTCATTGATTTAAACTAACAGCTAATTTATATCTGCAGGTGACAGCCATGGGTAATTTTCTCTTTTTCAGACTTTTTTTGTGTTATGTTTTTGTTTTTTGCTATTCTCCTCTGGAAATATTTAACTTATTGATGTTTACTTTTCATTCATATATATGATTTAGAAGAAAAACCTGAAGTTTATGAGAATCATGTCTCAAGTGCACATTACAAAACTATTTTATAACAATTATGAGGGAAAATAGTATATGTTAAAAAAAAAGAGATGGTCCTTTTTATATGATTATCTAAACTGTAGAATTTACAGAAAATGTATATCGTGATATAAGATGATTTATATCATGATATGAATTTTTGTCATATCGCACAGCCCTTGTGGACGGACAACTAATTTCTTTTCAATACAAGCCATTTAAATTTTTTTGGTGTGTTCTGCTGCTTCTGAACAGCACTGACTGCACTGCTTCTGAGGTGTGGAGTCACGTGACCCTGCACACAGGACACACTTTAAAGGGCCCGGCAAGTGAGGGCCGGAAAAAAAAACGACATAATCAAGGTTACCTTGGTTTTACGTTCTGAACGTTAGTTTTGGTTTTATTTTGGTTAATTGCTCAGCTCTAATCTATAATGTTCAAGGCTCACTGCAGTTTTCACCATAAAATTATATGTATTGTGGGGGCATGGTGTGGGACTTCTCCATTCAGAGAAGAAGGCAAACGGGGAAGGGAGGAACAATGGACCGAAAGAGGAAGAGTCACCGGGGGGTATCAGATGGGACAGTAAGGACTATGCACCCCCCCCCCCCCGCTCCCAGGGAGAGGAGTAAATGCCGGAGCTGCTGGAGGAAGAAGGGTGTGAGAGCGGCGCTGGCATTGTGTCATGTTAATGTGCCACACAGGCTTTGTTCTAAACACAATATATGATGGTCGGAAGTTCTGGGTCTCGATGCATGGTATTAAAGATATAAAAGAGGAATGCACAGACACCCAGGAGCTTTTTTGCTGTAATTTACAGTATGTTGGAGAAAGAATAAAGTTAGATAGATACATACATACTTTATTTCGAGCAAAAAAGTAAAAAAAACCAAAACAAATGACAAGTGCAATAAAAGTGACAGTATACTGTGCTCGAAAGGGAGAAGGAAGAAGTGAACACTTATTTACTCCAACTCCTCTTTTCCCTAAATACAACCCATGTGAAACATATACAAATTACCTCATTTAAGACCCCAAGTAGACAATTAACTATATTTTGTACATATCAACATTGATACCCATCCATCCCAACATACATATAGTCCATACATCAAAACCCAGCCCCAAACAACACAGATTACACAGTACTGTCCCACCTACCATTCCATAGTGTCCCAGAGTGAGCATTGTGAATCACACATATAAATACAACCCCTCTAACATATATTCTTTCAGCAAATAATATTTATACCTATTTTTGAATTGATTTCTGTTTGTACATAGTTTCAGTTCCAGCTCCAGACTGTTCCACAAATCCACCCCACAGACAGATATGCACATACTTTTCTTAGTTGTTCGTACCTTAGGTTTTGTAAAGTTTAAGTCTCCTCTCAACTTATAATCATTGTCTCTTTTTCTGAATATTTTTTGTATGTTAGTTGGGAGTTGATTATTAATTGCCCTGTACATTACTTGTGCTGTCTTAAATTTAACTAAATCCATGAACTTTATGACATGTGACTTTAAAAACAACAAGTTGGTAAGGTCTCTATAGCCAACATTATTTATTATCCTTATAGCTTTTTTGTAATGTGCATATTGGCTGTAGACTGGTCCTGTAGGTGTTTTCCCAGACCTCTACACAGTAGTTAAGATATGGTAGAAACAGTGAATTGTACAGTAATAACAATGATTTATAGTCCAAGATGTGTCTTGTCTTCCCCAGTATGCCTATACATTTTGCCAACTTGGCCCGGATGTGATTGATGTGAGGTTTCCAGCAGATTTTACTGTCTAGTGTCACCCCCAGAAACTTATTTTCCTGTACTGTTTCTATTCTGGTATCATCTATCGTTACCATTATTTCATGATTTATTTTATAATTTCCAAGCAACATGATCTTTGTTTTTTTCAGATTTAGAGATAATTTATTTTTGCTGAACCACTGCGTTAACCTTTTCATTTCAGTTGTGACCACCTTTAAAACCTGCTGCAAATTCTCACCAGTGCAAAGGATATTTTGTGTCATCCGCAAACAAAATAAATTTCAGAATTTTTGATATTTGGCATATGTCATTTATATATAAGATAAAGAGTTTGGGTCCCAAAATTGACCCCTGGGGCACACCACAACAGATGTTCATGAAGGGTGATTTATGCTCGCCAATTTGTACAAATTGTTGTCTGTTACTTAAATAACTTTCCACCCAACTCAGTCCGACCCCTCTTATCCCATACCTTTCCAATTTCCTTAGTAAAATTCTGTGGTCAATGGTGTCAAAAGTTTTCTTTAAATCTATAAATACCCCTACAGCAAACTTTTTTTTTATCTATACAACTAGTAATTTCTTCTATAAGTTCGATCAGTGCCAAAGATGTGGATTTGTCTGCTCTAAAACCACACTGTCTGTCTGTAAGGAGGTTGTGTTTTTCAATGAAATCATCCAGTCTCTTAGTGGAGATTTTTTCAAGTATTTTGGAGAATTGTGAGAGTAAAGAGACCGGCCTGTAATTTGTGAAATAATGACTGTCTCCTGTTTTGTATAGAGGTATTACTTTTGCTATTTTCCTTTTGCTTGGAAATTCACCAGTTTGAAATGACACATTACAGATGTGGGTGAGTGGTTTAACAATTCGTTCAATTACTTTTTTCACTATTGTCATGTCAATTTCATTCCAGTCAGTTGATTTTTTGTTCTTAAATTTACTCACAGTCTCGATAATTTCCTTTTCAGTAACTGCACCTAAAAAAGTTGTGTTTGGATTTCTATCTTCTATTTCATTTAAAGAACCACTATCATTTGTTTCTGGTGTCACTATTGTTTTTGCTAATTCAGGACCAACGTTTACAAAAAATTTATTAAAACCACTGACCACATCCTCCATATTATTTATCAAATTGTCATTTTCAATAAAATATTCTGGATAATTAGCATTCTTTGATCGGCTACTAATAATCCCATTGAGTACTTGCCATATTCCTCTTAAGTTATTTTTATTATCCTCTAATATTCTGTTGTAGTATTCCTTCTTACAAGTCCTCATTATATTAGTAAGTTGTTTTTATATCTTTTATATTTGATCTCAGCCTCTATATAGTGTATTCTTCTTTTTACATGCATTTAGTAACCCCTTGGTGACCCATGGAATATTTTTGTTTTGTTGTCTGTCACTGTATTGTTTTATAGGACAGTTTTTATTGTACAATGATTGAAATATTTGTAAAAAATTATCATATGCTATATTTATATCATTTTCATCACAAACTATCTTCCAGACTTGCATTAATAATTCCTTTTCCAGTAAATACATAGATTCTTCAGTTCTTATTCTTTTATATTTAATATTTTTGGTATACTTTTTCTTCCTATAATCACATTGATAGACAACAAAAATCAGCAGGTGGTCACTGATATCATTCAATAAAAGCTCACTCGTGATATTATTTTCCATAATGTTTGTGAATATGTTATCTATTAGTGTGGCACTGTGTGACGTGATTCTGCTAGGTCTGGTGATTGTTGGATGTAAGCCCATACTGTACATTGTGATGATAAATTCTTCTGTCATACTATGTTGTTTTGAGTTCATAAGATCTATATTGAAATCCCCACAGATGAACATAACTTTATGAGTTAGTTTTGCATACATTTTTTCCATCCAGTCCTTAAATAAATCAATGTTTGATCCAGGTGTTCTATATACACAGCTCACTATGATATTCTTCACATTGTCCAGACAGATTTCTATTGCAATACATTCAAATAAATCATCCACAGTTACTGACAAATTTTCAACAACCTTGTATTGCAAGCTCTTGTCAACATAAATTGTAACTCCTCCTCCTTTTTTCAATTTTCTATTTATATAATTTAATTCATAGCCATCCATGGTAAAATCCACTCCTTTCTCTTCACTGAGCCACGTCTCTGATATTGCCACAATATTGAATGGCTCTTTAAACTGATGTAAATAATCTTTAATGTTATTAAAGTTGGCATAGATACTTCTGCTGTTGAAGTGGATCATAGAAATATTGAAATCAGATGTGACTATTGTATTAAACTGTTCATAAGTTTAGTAACTACAGTTATTATTGATGGAGCTAAATAAATTATTATCAGGGTCTATGTTATATTCTACGTCCTGTGGGTTGGGATCCGTATATTCAAAAACTTTCAGTTCCTGTTGTTCCTGTTTGTTGATCTTTTGTTTCATGTTGTTAAATGTCCTGATGCAGATGAGTGTGATCCTTCAATGTCTTACAGTTATCATTTGTTGCTGTCGACTCCAGTTCATAATGTTCATTGATATTTGTCCAGTTCCATAATATTTCGGATGTTAATAACCTTGGCTTCTTCAGGTGATCCATTTAATTTGATGTATATTTTACAGTTTGATGTCCAGGTGTTTTGAATCTTTTTTTTGCTTTTTCAGGTATCTTGCTTTTCTGGCTATTTCTGCATTTTCTTTTGTGAGGTGCTCGTTCATGTAAATGTTCATTCCTTTCAGTTTCCTCCCTTGTTTTAGCAGCGCAGTCTTGTGTTTTCTGTTGACAAACCTCATGATGACAGCTGGTTTGTCGCTGTTTTTCCCGGGCAGAGGGTGGCAGGCCTCAATGGTGTTACAGTCCAGCTGGATTCCTGAGGACTGCAGGAAGGCCGCCACTTGTTGCTCCATGGATTCGGCTTCCAGCGCATCGAGCCTCCCTCCGCTGTTCACGGCCACCGCTCGAGCATATGATCAGCGTTGAATGTAGAGCCCTGTGATGATCATGTCTTTCACCTGGGTGTACTGCTCCAGGTCCGACACTCTGCTCTCCAGATACGCCAGCCTCTTGTCCTTCTCGGCGTTCTGGATCCGCAGCGCTTTCACCTCTTCGAGCAGGCCCAGAATGTTTTTTTGCTGCAGCTTAACAGCAGAAATCTCTTCAGCCAAGAAGTCGAGCGATCTTTTGATATCGTCCACCTCCTCAGTCTGCTGAGCTTTCTTAGGACCCATGATCCTGGACAATTTGTGTTGACTAAACAGCTAATGAACAGCTGTTTAGCTAGCTGAATGGCGGGCTGCTCCGCTCCACTCTCGTTTCCCAGTCCGTAGATGCCGCTATTGGCGTCTTAAATCAGTCAGGGGTCGAAACTAGGATGTCCAGTTCAGTTCTCAGAAGCCCAAAAAAAAAAGTAGTCAAAAACTGAGCACCAAAACACAGAAATCCACCGAAATCCACCGACTGACAGGCTCTGACAGCAGGTTGACAGGAACCGGTTCTTGTGTTGTCCAGCTCGTTGTCTCGCCTGTGTCCTTTCTCCACATTGGTGGCCCCAAGACGTGTTATGGAGAGCGAGACGAGCACCACCCTGGAGACTACCTGGAGGGACAGCACCAGCGCCACGTACACCGTTTTGGTCAGACTTCCGGACTTCTGGCTTCACGACCCGACCGCATGGTATCTGCACATAGAAGCCCAGTTCGCACTCCATAGGATAACAACGGATGACACAAAATACTACTACGTGGTCGTGGCGCTAGACACGCGCGCCACGCAACAGGAGTCGAGCCTGCTCCAGTAGCCGCCAGCCTGGGGGAAACATGAGGCGCTCAAGAGGATGCTTCTCCAGTGCTACACCCTTTCTGACAGTGAGAGGGCAGAGAGGCTCCTAACGTGTTCGGGGTTGGGGGACAGATCAGTTGTGGGGCTCATGGAGAGCATGTTGGTGCTGATGGGTAGGAACGACAAGTCTTTTCTGTTCGCCCACCTGTTCCTCAGGAACCTACCGACTGCAGCAAGGGCGATCCTGGCCAACTCGGCGTTGCTGGTGACCAAACACTACCGCGCACTGGAACAGGAAGCGGATTGCATCATTTTAGCGACCAGAACTCTCAGTGTGAATGCAGTGGCACCGACGGCCAGGAGGGACTCCAGCAAGGTCGGAGAGCCGTTGGCGGTAGCCGGAGCAGACGCCAGGAGACCCAGGAATGGGGCGGTCTGTTTCTATCATCGCCGCTTCGGTTCAAACGCCCAGCGATGCCCACATGGTGTGGGACTTCTCCACCCAGAGAAGAAGGCAAGTGGGGAAGGGGGGGAACAATGGACCGAAGGGGGAGGTGTCATTAGGGGGTATCAGACGGGACAGTAAGGACTATGCACCCCCAGGGAAGAGGAGCAAATGCCAGAGCCGCTAGAAGAAGAAGGGTGTGAGAGCAGTGTCGGCATTGTGTCATGTTAATGTGCCACACAGGTTTTGTTCTAAACACAATATATGATGGCCGGAAGTTCCGGGTCTCGATGCATGGTATTAAAAATATAAAAGAGGAATGCACAGAGACCTGGGAGTTTTTTTGCTGTAATTTATGTTTGAGAAAGAATAAAGTTCTTGTGTTGTCCAGCTCGTTGCCTCGCCTGTGTGCTTTCTCCACAGTATCACTATTAAGGAACTGAGAAAGTTGAGCTTGCAAAAAACTTTTCAAACAAGTACAATTATTTTGTCTATTGCTATGAGTGACAAAACTAAAAAAAGTACATTTGTACAAATTTAAGATGTTTTCTTGTAAAGAGATTTCTATTTTTGCTATATAAAACACCCAGTTAATCAAAAAATGTATTGTTTTTCAGTGTATAAAAATAAACATATGTGCCAAATAAATCTGTAAACACGGATAGCAACTCTGTAAGAATGAATGTGTTTACATTCAACTGCTTAGATGTTTTTCCCTATTTTTTTAATGTGCCAAATGCACTGCTGTGCACACCAGCTTACAAAAATCGAGAGGTGCCCAAACAGCAAAACGACAAAAGCACACCGTGTGACACCAGTTACAATGTCATTTTTGGCACACACTGCAGTCCGTAAGGGCTCAAGTATCAACTAAAAACAAGGCTTAATAATCAACCAACTGTATTTTTTTTTTATTACTTCAAGAAAGTCTAACAGGAGGATTTCTTTCAATAATGTCTCATCATTCCATAAAACTAAATGCCCTTTAAAAAATGTGGTTCTCTCTCTCTTTAAGTGCCATGATAGTCATTTATGCTGCCATCTCACTTCTGAAGCTGCTGAGGTGCAACCGGCTCCCACATATCAGTGTGTTTTGTACCACACAGCAATACAAGTTATATAAATACTTTAGAACCAGAAGATAAAACAGCACAAGCATGCCGGTGTGGGTGAAATAAAGTCACTGCTTTCACACACACACAAAAACAAAAGACTCCACACAACCAAACAACTCTATAGACCGTACATTAATTAACCCTTCATCACTACAGCCTGGCCAGCGTTAGCTTCCATTTTCTGAACCTGCACCCCGCAGTCAGCTATTGTGCCCTTAAACACATGTATATACACTTTCACACCAACGTACACAGACCACATGCTTTAGATACATACTACGGGGACGAGCCGGCCCGGATGCCTGACAACCACAGCAATGGAGAAAACATAAGGGAGGGAGGGGGGAAAGTTACCCTAGCGTGTTAGTTTTCTGCTAGGGAGTCCCTATTGACCTGTTAAACCTTTGTGACTGGAACAAATGCAAATGGCGATGACTTGCTCACACAAAATAATAAAGGCCCATTCAAATGAGGCTGGGCCGCCCCAGTGAGAGAGAGGGAGAGAGAGAGAGAGAGAGAGAGAGAGAGAGAGAGAGAGAGAGAGAGAGAGAGAGAGAGAGAGAGAGAGAGACCTTCTGTCATTGCACATTTCATTTTAGCTGTCTGATGGAAAGCACTCATCCCCTCTGATTACTTCTCCTTAGTGAACATACACGCACACGATAAAGTTACCTTACGCCTCTCCTGTAATTCTGTCCTTAGTAAATCACACTGTTATACTGCACTGAACTTTATCCAGTAATTACCTTGTATGTAATATTTTGTAACAAGATGCCAGTGGACCAGAAAAGTTCCTGATATCAAGTATGACACAAGTCAAGCTTGATAATTATTACACAGGATTGTCATTCATTACTTTTTATCCCTGATCACTGAGTGCAGATTCGGAAATCAAGATGAATGAAGTTGGGGGGGGGGGGGAGGCATGTGATACAAATACTTCCATGTTGAGATGAGAAATAAAGATAAGTAACTATATGAATCAAGGCTGCCAGTAACAGTTATTTTCTGATTAGTCAACTAATCTCTTGTGGTTTTCTTCTCCTCGGAAAGTTGTGATTTTTTTATTTATCTGACAAGTTTGTAACTTTTGAATGTAAATTTGTGATGTTTTTCTCAAAAAATTGCAAACTGTTATGAGGAAATTTGTGATTTTTTCCCCGGCAAACTTTTTTTTTTCTTGTAAATTTGCAGCTTTATGTACGAAATTGGTGATATTTTTTTCCTCTCAGAAGTTATTTAGTTTGTAACTTTTTTCTCAAATTTGTGCCCATTTTGTAAGATATTCGTGGGTGGGTTTTCTCATATTTGCAACTTTTTCTCTGTAAATGTACGACTTTTTTACTTTTGAATTTGCACCTTTTTCAGGGAATTTTTCTATGTTTTCTCATCTCATAAATTTGCTAATGTTTCCTAAGGACATTTGTGCCTTTTTTTCCCCCTCAGAAATTTGATGACCCTGATAAGTTTGTGAAGTTATTCTGAAAACTTTGCAACTTTTTTCTAATTTGTGCTTCTTTCCCCTCATAATTTTGAACTTTTTTCTCTGAAATGTATTATATTTTTTCCTAAGATTTTTTTCCTCTTAAACTGGAAGTGGGTGGAAAGGGGTGCATAGGCGACTAGTCAATTAGCAGATTAAATGTCGATTAATTTTGTTGATCGACTGATTAATGGACCAATCACTGCAGCGCTAATATGAACAGACTTGCTTCCCTATGCGATGGGGCTGTCTACGCTTACATCACCAATCTCATGAACGCGCCCTAGCAGCATGATAAGGTATCAACAAATGATTTCAATGCATTTCTATGGCAATGTTATCTAAATTTAAACAAAGAATATGTTGAAATGGTGCGTAACTGGCTCGTGTAGCATCACCATCTTAGAGCAATCAGCTATAACATATGGTGATAGCAATCAGAAATACAAGTTTTTTAGATTCACATCGGCCAGCAGAGATCACAGAAGGAGGATTTTGTGGGCTGCCTTTTCATACAAGTTGGCTGAGGGATGATATGACCCACGTCTCCGTCTGTTCTGACCACTTGATAACTTTATAACAAGTATGTCTGTTTACCAAACTATGACTCTAATTTATCATTAAAAGTAACCTGCCTACTTCCGGTAATGGCTGCCACGTAGGACGGACGTGTCTCGCTCTGCTCTGCTCCTGGAGAAAAAAAATCGGCAAATAACTCTCTCATTTGGGACAGAACGTATCCCAGCATTTGGGCGAGGATATGTCGGCGAAGCCTAAGGCTGGAAAACCAGGAAAAGGAAAAAGCGAGCCGCCGAAACAGTCCAAATTAACGGACTTTCAGGTCTGTGACGCAGCAAACAAAACTCCATATATGGCGGAGGAGGCTGGCAATGGTGCGAGATCTGCAGGGAATGGCGCAGATGCGCTGATGGCTGCCATGAGTTCAATGAGAGCGGACTTTTCCTCTAGATTTGATGGGATTATGACAGCGTTGGAAGGAATAAGAAAGGAATTGGGTGACTGTGTAGAACGAACGGCGCAGATGGAGCTCCGTCTCGCTAGTGCTGAAGATGACGTCACCCATCTTCAATTAAAGGTGCGCACTTTGGAAAAAAAAAAATAAATCTCTGGAAGATAATATTTTGGATTTGGAATCTCGGTCGAGACAGAATAATTTGAGGCTGGTGGGTCTTCCAGAGGAATCAGAAGGTCGGGACGTATGTTCCTTTCTGGAAAAGTGGATTCCGGAGGTGCTGGGCAGCGAGGAGTTGCAATCAGCAGTGGTTCTGGAAAAAGCACATCGCATTGGCCCACGGAGAGATAAGGGACCGCCGAGGACCTTGATTATGAAGTTTCTTAGCAACAGAGACAGGATGAAGATCTTCAGCGCTGCACGAGCTAAGGGGGAGATTAAACACCAGGACCAGCAGGTGCGGTTCTACCCAGATTTGGCCACAGGAATCCAGCAATTGAGGAAGCAGTTTGATCCCGTACGTAAGGAGCTGCGCAACCTTGGGATTCGTCATGGTGTAATCTATCCTGCGAGACTGCTGACCACGTATGAGGGCAGAACCCACATCTTCAAGACCCCAGAGGAGGCGCAGGAGTTCATCAAGAAGATCAAAGAAGAAGAAGAGACTGGTGGGAGCTAAGCATGAACAAAATATAAGGTAGAATAATTAAGCATTTGCACAGGCATCTGACTGACTTGAAGTAAATAGTAAGTTTACAAAATATAGATTGTATTATATATTAAAAAAACAAAACAAAAACAAAACAAACAAAAAAAAAAACTATGATGTACAAAGTTGTTAAAAATTTTGGAGTTAAGTTGGAAAACTACAGAGGAGAGTTAATGTTACGTCATTAAAAGCAGTAGAGTTAGGGTGATTGGGAGGATGAAGAAGGAGTGGCTTAGGCTGTTCCCCGTGGGTGTGGAACGGTCGATGGCTATATCGGGAGACAGAATTTTTCTTTTGATTTTGGGGGGTTTGCCACAAGTGTGGGAAGGGGAAATTTGTTTGTGTGTAGTTTGTAGGATGAATGTTCAACCACTCATGTTTTTGCTTCTCTGTATGAGCATGTTTACACTGCAAGGTAATCCCAAACTCTCTATTGATCATAAACCAAAGTGTTAATCTTAATTTAACTTCATGGAATTGCAGAGGTCTACAAAATTTAAAAAAACTTAAACAAGTTATGAATAAAATAAAGGACATGGGTTCAAGAATTGTGTTTTTACAAGAAACTCATCTGATAGAGGAGGATGTTAAAAGAATTAGGAGTAGATGGCAGGGAAGTGTATTCACCTCTTCATTTTCATCCCGAGCCAGGGGAGTTATGACTCTCATACATAAATCAGTTCCTTTTCAAGTGAAAAATGTAATTGGAGACAAATTTGGAAGATATGTAATCATTCAAGGTTCTTTGCTATTAGAAAATATAAATCTTGTGAACTTATATGGTCCCAATATAGATGATCAGAAGTTCTTTGCTAATTTATTTCTCATCTTATCATCACTTACAGGGCAACATATAATAGCAGGGGATTTTAATTGTACATTGAATCCAGGTATAGATAGATCAACAGGACTGGATTGTACGCACATTGGATGTAGGATGACTATTAATCATTTTATGAAAGAATTGAGATTGTTAGATATATGGAGAGAAATGAAACCACAAGTTAAAGCCTATTCTTGTTATTCCAGTACCTACAAGACATTCTCACGTATTGATTATTTTTTGATTTCCATAGAATTAAGGTCCAAGATTCAAAACTGCTTTTATGATAACATCGTGATCTCTGATCATGCACCCTGTTGTCTAATATATGTAGATAAAAAATTGACAAAGGAATCAGGTAGATGGCAATTTCAGCATAAATGGCTTCAGGATGAGGAATTTGTCAAGTATATAGAAAAACAGATAGACGAGTTCTTTGACATCAATACTACACAAACATCAGCATGTGTAAAGTGGGAGGCTTTCAAAGCTTTTATTAGGGGACATATTATTAGTTATACAGGATCAAAATCTAAGAAGACTCGAGAGGAGAGAGCTAAATTGGAACATAAAATAAAAAGTCTTCAGGAAAAAGTGTATGCAGGAAGTGACCCAAGGTTGGAGAATGAATTACTGATTTTGAGAGCTGAATACGACAAAAAATCAGCGAATAGAGCTGCCTCGAGTCTTCTAAGATTGAAACAATCTTTTTATGAACAAGGTGAAAAATCAGGAAAATTATTAGCATGGCAGATTAAACAATTGGAAATTAAAACACCAATTACCAGTATTATAAGTAATGGACAGGTAGTTATAGATCCTTTAGAAATTAATAGAGCCTTTAGAGATTACTATGAAAAATTATATGATACCAAAAATGAACCTGATTTAACAAAACTAAATGGGTTTTTGAACGAACTATCTATACCGTGTATTCCAAATGAAAACAGGGAGATATTGGAGTCTAAAATTAGTCAAGAAGAAGTTGGGCTAGCCATTGATAATATGAAATCAGGAAAAAGTGCAGGACCAGATGGTCTTCCAGTTGACCTTTATAAAAAATTTAAGAATAAATTAATAAAACCTTTTTTGGAAATGGTTTTAGAAGCATTTCAAAATAATAATTTACCATCATACATAAATAATGCCTTAATTATACTGCTGCCAAAACCAGGTAAGCCCTCTAATAAATGTGAAAATATGAGACCAATAAGCCTATTAAACGCCGACCTTAAGATAATCTGTAAAATTTTAGCAAGACGAATACAAGAAATTTTACCAAATATTATTAATCGAGATCAGAATGGCTTTATAAAGGGTAGACAAGGCTTCCATAATGTAAGAAGACTATTTAATATTATTTATTTTAATAAAGAAGCACCGGATACAGCTCTCCTATCATTGGACGCCGAAAAGGCCTTTGATAGAGTTGAATGGCCCTTTCTTTTTGAAGTCCTACAAAGGTTTGGACTTGGAAATAATTTCATAAAATGGGTTCAAATAATATACAATAATGCTACAGCAGAAATCCTAACAAATAACAATATTTCAAAACCAATAAAAATCAATAGAGGATGTCGACAAGGCTGTCCACTTTCACCTTTACTGTTTACTATGGCAATTGAACCTTTAGCGATAGCGATACGTTTACATTCACAAATATATGGAATTAAAGTTGGACCAACAGAACATAAAATCTCCCTGTACGCCGATGATATAATTTTGTTTATGTCGAATCTAAAAAAATCAATTCCAACCTTGTTGAATTTAATAAAGAATTTTGGGGAAATATCAGGATATAAAATAAATAAAACTAAATCTTCAATATTAATGCTAAATGAGACCCAGAGAAATTACCCAGCCCCTGAGGTAAATCAATTCAATGTTGTAAATCAGTTTAAATATTTAGGAATCCAAATTATGCCTAAGCTAGAATCAGTCGCCAGTGTCAACTATGAAGCCTTAATGTCAGATATCAATGAGTTAACTCAGAGATGGATGTCACTACCAATGTCGATGATCGGGAGAATCAATATACTTAAAAGTAATATTTTACCTAAAATACTTTATTTATTTCAATACATTCCCTTATCACCACCTTTAGATCTATTCTCAAGAATAAAAAAAAAGTTAGTGGAATTTATATGGAACAACAGGAGGGCTAGATTACGTTTGTCTTTATTATATTTACCATTTGATCGTGGAGGTCTGAAATGTCCAAATTTTATGTTGTATTATTGGTCGGCACAACTGAGGTCTATGACATATTATTTTTCATCAAATGATCTCCCTCACTGGACTGAAATGGAATCATACAATTTACCTTTACCTCTTCCCATATTCATATACTCAGATTCGGCAAAAAAATTACAAAAACAAGTTAAAAATCCATTTGTAAAGCATATGATCAAAATATGGTGTGAAGCTAAAAACTATTTAAAAGAACCACAGTTATTGTCACAATTTAGTCCAATATGGGGTAATCAATATTTTAAACCAGGGAGAGCGGACGCTGTATTTAAAGTATGGAATTTAAAAGGGATACAAAAGATTCAGGATTTATATTTGCCATGTGCAGATAACATAATGTCTTTTGAAGAGCTGAGGATCAAATTTAATCTCAATAGAACACATTTTTTTTAAATATCTTCAACTTAGAAACTTTATTCGATCAAATCAAAATAAAGCTCTCACTCGACCTATTTATTCATCCTTGGAAAAAATGATGATGAAAGATAGTAAAAGAAAGGGTATTATTTCAGAGTTTTATAACTCATTGACACTATCTTCAAGTGAAAATTCACTGAAAAGATTAAACTACTGGAAAGAAGATCTGCAAATTGAAATTTCAGAGGAACAATGGGAATTGGCTTGTACAGAAGCTCAAACCAAATCAATAAATGCACGCCTTAAATTGATACATTTCAAATGGTTAATGCGGATGTATGTTACACCGGTGGAGTTAAATAGATATAACAAAAATATACCAGATACATGCACAAAATGCATGGAAAGTAAAGGAACCCTATTTCATTGTTTATGGGAATGTAGATTAATAAGAATGTTTTGGGAAGAGGTGAGGGTAACAATTGAAAAAATAATCTCAAAACAAATCATATTGAATCCTAAACTGTTTTTGTTGGGTCTGTACCCAGAAAAGCATAATTTTAATAAAAGTGAAAGAACATTCATAGACCTCAGTTTGCTTAATGCCAAAAAATGTATTGCACTATTATGGAAAAAGACTCATAGACCAGATGTGACTCAGTGGTTAAGACAGATGTTAACAAACCTTCCATTAGAAAGAATAACATATATACTGAAATCAAAGGAAATTGTGTTTGAGAATATATGGAGACCTTTTATTGATTATGTAAAAAATTTAAACATAACTCTTGAAGAAGAAGGTGAATGATGTGTGTGGACCTTGTAAATTCCAAACTGGTGAACATAATATGTATACTAATGTATTGGATTGTCTAGACTAAACAGAGGAGCATTGTTAAAGACTTGATTTTGTTGGTGGTTGTTGGTGTTTTTAGTGCATTTTTTTTTTTTTTTTGTAGTACTTTAGTGTTAGTGTTTGATTGTTTGTATCATGTTTGTTAAAAAAAAAAAAAAAGGTTCAATAAAGATATTGTGGGGAAAAAAAAAGTAACCTGCCTATACGTAAGGTTAATGTGAACATGCAAAAAACACCCAAATTTGCATCCGAGGGAGTTAATGGCTAGAATAGCATTAGCATAGAAACGTGTCGGCTCGGTAGGAACATTCATTCCAATCTGAGCTGCTAATCAGCCTCAGCGTAAATGTATAAACACTGCAATTAAACTAGTTTAAAAATAAGACTGACACTCACCTGCTGACAAATGGACCGAAGCTCTGTAGAGCTGAAACAAAGTGTCGGGATTAACGAGTGTAAACAAACAGCGTCTCCCATATGGGAGACGGGAGGCTGTTTTCCTGTGAGCTGTGGTGGACACATTTTGCAAACCTAAGCATGACGGCTTTTTGGGGATTTCTACAGCAGGTACAATTTATTTTTTATTATTAGAGTGTTCCACCAATGTACAGCAAAGCTGGTGCATCTATTCATAGTTACAAATATCAATAAATATCATTTCTGGCCACTCTGTAGGATCACTGTTCCACATTCTGGCTGGAAGACGGTAGGGACACTTTTGAGATCACAGACTTAAAGCTTTTGATTATTTCTGATCCAATCTTGCGGTGAAAGCTCATCATAATATTGATATGCTGTATTGTTTCAATGGTAAACTGCTGTTTTTTCTCACCTCCCCACTCTCCTGGGTTTGCGCGTTCACGTGCAAGTACCCGAATGTGTAGACAACCCTATTATTATTAGTACAGAGGAAAAGAAGAATTAACACATAAGTAACAGTAATGATAAGGACCTGTACTTATATAGCACTTTTTCTAGTCTCAAAGACCACCCAAAGCGCTTCACTAGTACTGACCCTCTATTCTAAGGGCCTACAGGAAACTGACAATTAGGGACAATTTTGAATGACCAATTAACCCAACATGCATGCCTTTGGATTGTGGGAGGAAACCGGAGCTCCCAGAGTAAACCCACGCAGCACAGGGAGAACATGCAAACTCCACACAGAAAAGTTCCTACCCCTGCCAGCCTGGGAATTTGAACCTGGAACCTTCTAGCTGTTAGGCAACAATGCTAACCACTGTACCACTGTGCTGGTCACAATGATGAGAGTGATCAAGTTTAAAAGTGTACAATTTTGGTGAATGTAAAAAAAGAAGAAGAAGAACATTATTTATATAGCACTTTTCACAGATAAACATCACAAAGTGCTTTGACAGTAAGAATGTAGAATAACATAAAACAAGGAAATAAGATAACAGCAATTTAAGCAAAAAGAAACATTAAAACACACGATTGAATGATAAAATAATGGAGTATACAAAAACCAGGCCACCAGTCAATTAAAAGCTCACCTAAACAACAATGTCTTCAACTGTTTTTTAAAAGAGTCAACCGAATCAGTCAGACGCAGAGACAGAGGGCGAGCGTTCCACAAGCGGGGAGCAACAGACTGGAACCACAGATCACCTCTGGTTTTATAGAGGGGTTGCACCGACGTCACACGGGTCACGTGTCTTTTGTTTACTGCACCATTTTGGATGGCAACGAACACTCAAATCACCAACAGCAAGCGTGAGTGAGTGTAATCAATGAGATAAATGGTTACAAACAAATCAACACCGTGGTCCAACAATGAGGTGCAGACTTTTCTGTGCTTGGTAGCTGATTAAAGAAATCCAGAGGGAGCTGGACGGAGCGACCTGAAAAGAATTCACGGCCACCGACCAGCAAAGGCAGATGGGAGGCAGAGTGGCGTCGATCCGACCACGGCATCATTATTGTTGAAAACAGTGATAGAGGATGGTGAGTGATGTGATATTATGCAGCTTTGCTGTTATTTATCCCAGTAGTGGAAAGCTCACTTTGAATAACCAACACCGTTGTCTCCTATATGCAGACAATGAGCTAGCTAGTTAGCCATCAATGCTAACTCTGTGCTCTGCTTGTATTTTGCGCTTGTGTCGACATCTGACGAAATAAGCTAGAGTTAGTTCTGGTTAAAAAGTAGTTTTTTTACATGTTGCACTTTCATGCTGTGCATGTACTTAAGTTGTGTGTGTATTTTCATTCTAGAGTCCCACCGCAGGCTGAAGATCTGCTGAACCAGGACCAGCAGCACATCCAATTGCTTCTCAGTGAGGCAAGAGAGCATGAAACGGGAATAGGTCAAGTGGACCCCTGACCCCGTGAGCACACCAAGTGGGCCCCGGGGTCCAATCTGTACATGTACAAGTATATTTTCAATTCAGTGATTTACAAACTGATTCAGAGCTTTCTAAAGCCTCATTCAGAAAATTCTAGTCCCACATACCTATTCTGTGGATTTTCATCTGAGGGCAGCCAGCGGTGACGAGCAGCAGCGGTGGACAAGAAAAGTCTTTTGAAAGCAGAAACAGAGCCAAAACCTTCTCTGGGTCTGCTTAGTTGTCATCTTAAATATATATATTTTTACACTTCTTGGGGACTGGGAAAAGTCTTTCCAACAGTTTTACACAAATTCTTGTTGTTCTCCTTCTTTGCGTTTACAAATCATTGGATTGAGAATGTACTTGTACATGCACAGATTGGATATCGGGGTCCACTTGGGAGTGCTCACTTGGTCAGGGGTCCACTTGACCTGTATCCCATGAAACTACCTTGTGAAGGGAGGAGATGGCTCAGAATGCTGCCTTCCATCAAGCGTTTCTTGGTGTGCTGGGCCACTTTGCGAAGGCGATGAGTCAGCGTGTGTGACCCATTCTGAGTTTTTTTTTACAGTTTAAAGTTTGAATTTTGCACATTCTAAATAATCTGGATTTTGCTGGTGATTGTAATAAACAATTTAGTGACTTATGTGTTTGCATCATGATGTTCTATTTTTCTGTTAAGACACCGGTGGGAAGAGTCAACAGTACAAACCAAATATTTATCAATGATGTTGAAAATAATGGCTCATTTTTACGTAAGAAAAAGTAACCAACAACAATTATTTTATTTACTGAAGACTGTATTGTTGGATGTGTCAGTGCAGAAAACACTGCACACTTTAGTGGTAATACTAGTATATGGAGGAATTCTGTGCCATATTAGCATCTGTATTTCCTAATAATGAGTTTCAGTTTAATGGGATTTAACATGTTTTAACACAAATAACTTTATGATTCATAATTCTGTTGACAGACTTACACCAAACCAAAAGTGATTTCTCAAACTGCTGGATTATTTAGATAGCTTTTCCAATCTTTTAGCATTTAATTTATGTCACTAAATCTTGGTAACCTTCACAAATAAAACAAACAAACGTGGAGACATATCTGCAAAAGGCACAAAAGTTTATTGTAAAAATTCCTAGTGCAATACAAAAGGAGTACATAGTACATTATGCACACATAGAATATATATTTATACAGTTTCTACATGTATATAGCCAGTAAATCCATGTATTTTCCATGTAACCTTGTGACTGCATTATTTTAATTGCTTTTAATCCTAGATGAACTTTGTTTTGGGTTAAAAATGCATCATAATTGTTAAATATATTTTATTATACCTAACTCAGTACTGTTTAACTGTTGAAATATATATTTTACGGATAATATAACCCCATAACTATAATATGGCACCTGGCAATCAATTTTTGGCACTGATCACTTTTTGCCACATCACCACCGGCTGGAGCAGGTACATCCCAAGATGTCTCAAAAGTCTCTCCATGATTTTCATACAGATCAGAGCAATTTGTAGCACAAGAAGCTAAATGTTTCTTCAGACATTCTGAAGTTCTGCAATCACTGCGGTTCGTGAAGCCGGGATGACAACCCATCACTGAGAGGCTCGGTTGAAGACCGACGGTTTAAAGCAATAATTTTGCCACAAGAGAACAATCTGAAACACACACACACAGCATACATATTTTAGTACCTAATAGCAATAACTTGCCGCGATTACAGTGTAGTATGGAGGACTTATTAGTACTTGACTAGCATTAGCAATCATTAGCTTACCCTCAGATGTGATCTAGTTCATATCCTCACGTCTTCTGCTGCCCCATGGCTTCCTAAGCTCTCCAGTACTTTTCCAGAGTTTTGTCTCAACACCTGTAGCCTTCTCTGGCTCTCCTTTTTTGCCTTTACTCTGACAAAAAGCCAGCAAGCAGCAGGTTTGTCTCCATATCCATCTTGTGTTTTGCTTGTTACATACAAATGATGTCATGGGAGTGTCGGGCTGCCTTGCTGTAAAGATCTCACTCACTTAAGGTGGTATTCAGTCGTAATGGAAAACGAACAACACTGTGTTGAGTCGGGCTGAGTAGGTGCTAGTGGAATTATTATTATTCTCAACACAGGGTCCACGCTATTTGCCATCCAAAATGGCAGAAAAACAATGTGGCATGTGACCACTGATGTCACGTGCCTATGTCTCCTCTATAGCAAGTTTTAGTGACTGATAAAAGACTGACCTGAAGACCTGAGTGACTTGACCTGAAGAATATAGGGTTTAAAAATCACAAATGTATTTTGGGGCTTGGCCATGAATTGCTCTAAAGGTCAAAACTAAAATTTTAAAATCAGTATGAAATTTGACTGGTAGCCAGTGAAGAGTGACTAAAATGCTAAAATGCTGCACGGTGGCGCAGTGGTTAGCACTGCAGCAGCACAGTTTACCCTTGGCCGGGGGATTGTGGGGATCATGGGATCGTGGGTTCGATCCCAGCCCCCGACCAACAGTGATCTGTGTGGAGTTTGCATGTTCTCCCCGTGTTGCGTGGGTTTACTCCGGGATTTCTCCGGTTTCCTCCCACATGCCAAAAACATGCATGTTAGGTTAATTGGCTGTTCTAAATTGTCCCTAGATATTTGTTTCCTATAGGCCCTTAGAATAGAGGGTTAGTATTAATGAAAGCGCTTTGAGTGGTCTTTGTGACTAGAAAAGCGCTATATAAGTGCAGGTTAGTTAGTTAGTTAGTTAAAATGGGAGTGATATAGTCCCACTTGCGAGCTCCCGTTAAAAGCCTGACCGCAGCATTCTGAACAATCTGTAGGCGGTTTAACAAACCCTTGTTAAAACAGGTAAAAAGAGAGTTGCAGTAATCGATTCTGGATGAAATAAAAGGGTACATAATCATCTCTAGATCTGAGCTTGATAATACAATTGAGTTTAGAAATGTTCCTCAGGTGGAAAAAGCAGTTTTTGACTAGTTGCCATTGAACTGTCAAACAGCACCCCCAGGTTTCTGATGTTCGACAGTACTATGGAGCCCAGAGATCCGAGGCACTGCTTGATGAGAGGAATTTTCACATCAGGTGCAATGATCAGTGTCTCAGTTTTATCAGAGTTCAGATGGAGAAAGTTACTGTTTAACCATTTATTGATGGGAGACAAACAGTCAAGTAGATTAGCTAGCTTGTTTAACTCAAATTCATGAAATGAGCAATAGAGCTGAATAACATCTGAGTAAAGCTGGGTTCACACTATAGTGTGTGGACTAAGTTTTACAGACGTTTTGAAAAATCAGAGAAATTAGTACAAACATTGGTGAAATCACATTCGTGAGCAGTTTTTTTTTTAATCCAGTGCACACCAACTTTTACGATCTTTTACGAACTTTTGCTAGCATTTACCAGCATTGCATTCAGCGTTGGCAACCTTCTGCCAACTTGGCTAGCGTATGTGTAGTTGCTGCCAACTTAGGTTAACTTAAGCTAAGAATAAGTGCAGGTCAGCTGACATCAGCATCAGACAATGCTCACACAGTGGGGCAAAAAAGTATTTAGTCAGCCACCAATTGTGCAAGTTCTCCCACTTAAAAGATGAGAGAGGTCTCCAATTTTCATCATAGGTATACCTCAACTATGAGAGACAAAATGAGAAAAAAACAATCCAGAAAATCACATTGAAGGATTTTTAATGAATTAATTGGTAAATTCCTCAGTAAAATAAGTATTTGGTCACCTACAAACAAGCAAGATTTCTGGCTCTCACAGAGCTGTAACTTCTTCTTTAAGAGGCTCCTCTGTCCTCCACTCGTTACCTGTATTAATGGCACCTGTTTGAACTCGTTATCAGTATAAAAGACACCTGTCCACAACCTCAAACAGTCAGACTCCAAACTCCACTATGGCCAAGACCAAAGAGCTGTCAAAGGACACCAGAAACAAAACTGTAGACCTGCACCAGGCTGGGAAGACTGAATCTGCAATAGGTAAGCAGCTTGGTGTGAAGAAATCAACTGTGGGAGCAATTATTAGAAAATGGAAGACATACAAGACCACTCATAATCTCCCTCCATCTGGCGCTCTACGCAAGATCTCACTCCATGGGGTCAAAATGATCACGAGAACGGTGAGCAAAAATCCCAGAACCACATGGGGGGACCTAGTGAATGACCTGCAGAGAGCTGGGACCAAAGTAACAAAGGCTACATCAGAAACACACTACGCCGCCAGGGACTCAAATCCTGCAGTGCCAGACGTGTCCCCCTGCTTAAGCCAGTACATGTCCAGGCCCGTCTGAAGTTTGCTAGAGAGCATTTGGATGATCCAGAAGAGGATTGGGAGAATGTCATATGGTCAGATGAAACCAAAATAGAACTTTCTGGTAAAAACTCAACTTGTTGTGTTTGGAGGAGAAAGAACACCATACCTACTGTGAAGCATGGGGGTAGAAACATCATACTTTGGGGCTGTTTTTCTGCAAAGGGGCCAGGACGACTGATCTGTGTAAAGGAAAGAATGAACGGGGCCATGTATCGTGAGATTTTGAGTGAAAACCTCCTTCTACCAGCAAGGGCATTGCAGATGAAATGTGGCTGGGTCTTTCAGCATGACAATGATCCCAAACACACTGCCCAGGCAACGAAGGAGTGGCTTCGTAAGAAGCATTCCAAGGTCCTGGAGTGGCCTAGCCAGTCTCCAGATCTCAACCCCATAGAAAATCTTTGGAGGGAGTTGAAAGTCTGTGTTGCCCAGCGATAGCCCCAAAACATCACTGCTCTAGAGGAGATCTGCATGGAGGAATGGGCCAAAATACCAGCAACATTGTGTGAAAACCTTGTGAAAACTTAGAGAAAACGTTTGACCTCTGTCATTGCGAACAAAGGGTATATAGCAAAGCATTGAGATGAACTTTTGTTATTGACCAAATACTTATTTTACCGAGGAATTTACCAATGAATTCATTAAAAATCCTTCAATGTGATTTTCTGGATTTTTTTTTCTCATTTTGTCTCTCATAGTTTAGGTATACCTATGATAAAAATTGGAGACCTTTCTCATCTTTTAAGTGGGAGAACGTGCACAATTGGTGGCTGACTAAATACTTTTTTACCCCACTGTATAAAGATCAGCGTTTGTGGAGGCTTCCTGCCATTCTGGACCTGCTTTTTTGGGTGGATTCACACTATAACATTTGGACCAACTTTTACTGATGTTTTGCAAATGTCTGGTTTTGTTGATAAAAGTTAATGATGGTTGGTGTCTGTTGGCAAACGCTGGCGAAAGTTATATTCCTTGAAAATTTTCAGCATGCTGAAAATTTGCCGACATTTGGAGATAAACGGTGAAAATTGTGCTCAGTTTGTAAAAGTTCCTGAGCGCTGGGCTAAGTTATGCAGAGCTTGCCTAAGTCGTCCTAAGTTAAGATCCATTGGCAAACGTTAACTGAAATGCCGGTGGAAACAGATGTTTTTAGACCGAAAGTCACTTCAGACATGCATGGATGAAAAAGAAATAGAGAGAAGGGGGAATTTAAAATATCTATATCTATCTATCTATCTATCTATCTATCTATCTATCTATATCTATATATATATATATATATATACAGTATATATATACACACACACACACACACACACACACACACACACACACACAGAGTGGGGTAAAAAAGTATTTAGTCAGCCACCAATTGTGCAAGTTCTCCCACTTAAAAGATGAGAGAGGTCTCTAATTTTCATCACAGGTATACCTCAACTATGAGAGACAAAATAAGAAAAAAAAATCCAGAAAATCACATTGAAGGATTTTTAATGAATTAATTGGTAAATTCCTTGGTAAAATAAGTATTTGGTCAATAACAAAAGTTCATCTCAATACTTTGTTATATACCCTTTGTTGGCAATGACAGAGGTCAAACGTTTTCTGTAAGTTTTCACAAGGTTTTCACACACTGTTGCTGGTATTTTGGCCCATTCCTCCATGCAGATCTCCTCGAGAGCAGTGATGTTTTGGGTCTGTCGCTGGGTAACACAGACTTTCAACTCCCTCCAAAGATTTTCTATGGGGTTGAGATCTGGAGACTGGCTAGGCCACTCCAGGACCTTGGAATGCTTCTTACGAAGCCACTCCTTCGTTGCCCGGGCAGTGTGTTTGGGATCATTGTCATGCTGAAAGACCCAGCCACGTTTCATCTTCAATGCCCTTGCTGGTGGAAGGAGGTTTTCACTCAAAATCTCACGATACATGGCCCCATTCATTCTTTCCTTTACACGGATCAGTCGTTCTGGTCCCTTTGCAGAAAAACAGCCCCAAAGTAGGATGTCTCCACTCCCATGCTTCACAGTAGGTATGGTGTTCTTTCTCCTCCAAACACGACAAGTTGAGTTTTTACCAAAAAGTTCTATTTTGGTTTCATCTGACCATATGACATTCTCCCAATCCTCTTCTGGATCATCCAAATGCTCTCTAGCAAACTTCAGACGGGCCTGGACATGTACTGGCTTAAGCAGGGGGACACGTCTGGCACTGCAGGATTTGAGGCCCTGGCGGCGTAGTGTGTTTCTAATGTAGCCTTTGTTACTTTGGTCCCAGCTCTCTGCAGGTCATTCACTAGGTCCCCCCATGTGGTTCTGGGATTTTTGCTCACAGTTGTCATGATAATTTTGACCTCACGGGATGAGATCTTGCGTGGAGCCTCAGATCGAGGGAGATTATCAGTGGTCTTGTATGTCTTCCATTTTCTAATAATTGCTTCCACAGTTGATTTCTTCACACCAAGCTGCTTACCTATTGCAGATTCAGTCTTCCCAGCCTGGTGCAGGTCTACAGTTTTGTTTCTGGTGTCTTTTGACAGCTCTTTGGTCTTGGCCATAGTGGAGTTTGGAGTCTGACTGTTTGAGGTTGTGGACAGGTGTCTTCTATACTGATAACGAGTTCAAACAGGTGCCATTAATACAGGTAATGAGTGGAGGACAGAGGAGCCTCTTAAAGAAGAAGTTACAGGTCTGTGAGAGCCAGAAATCTTACTTGTTTGTAAGTGACCAAATACTTATTTTACTGAGGAATTTACCAATTAATTCATTAAAAATCCTTCAATGTGATTTTCTGGATTTTTTTTTCTCATTTTGTCTCTCATAGTTGAGGTATACCTATGATGAAAATTGGAGACCTCTCTCATCTTTTAAGTGGGAGAACTTGCACAGTTGGTGGCTGACTAAATACTTTTTTTCCCCACTGTGTATATACAGTATATATATATATATATATATATATATATATATATACAGTATAATCTCCCAAAAATGTGACAGCTCAAAAGAAAAAAAAATCTCCTCACTGGGAAATTTACTGTTCTTAATTTTCTGCTTCATGCGTAATCATTCTCCAGGATTTATTGGTTCAGCTTCCATTGTGGGGAATCAAATAATGCTGATGTGGTGTCGAAAAGTAAATGACATTTAATGGGATTTTATGTTGTTTTGATGGAGAGAGTTGTAACAGTCAAAATATAATCCCCCGTCATTTTATTTATATGATGATACACTAGTTGTTTTTTTTATTCCATCTACATTCACATCATTCACATTTTAATTGTGGACTTCGTGTTGGAGTCTTCAGGCATTATTGTATGAACAGGGGAAAAGGGTATGCAGAAGTAACTACATAAGAATAAAAAACAAAAATAAATACTGAAACCTATGCCCAAGGGAGATGTGTTCACTCCAAAAGCAGGTCCAGAATGGCAGGAAGCCTCCATAAACACTGATCTTTATATGAGCGTTGAATGACGCTGATGTCAGATGTCCTGTGTTGAGTATTTCTCTGATTTTTCAGAACATCTGTAAAAGTCAGTGCTAATGCTATAGTGTGAATCCAGCTTTAACTTAGGCTGACTTAGGTAAACTCTGCATAACTTAGCACAGCGCTCAAGAACTTTTAAAAACTGAGCACAACTTTCACCAACATGTATTTCTAAACATCGGCAAATTTTCACTATGCTTAAAATTTTCAATGAAGACAACTTTCACCGGCTTTTGCCAACAAACACCAACAATCATTAACTTTTGCCAGCAGAGACAGACATTTGCCAAAATGTCAGTAAAAGTTGTTCCAAACATTGTAGTGTGAATCCACCTTAAGATATTTACTGGAATAGAGCCGGGTGTCCAGATTTGGGTTTTCCAAAATAAGAGTGTGAGTTATTTAATCTGAGATACAAGGTTTGTATGAGTCAATCCACAACTGGTTTGACCGGGCCACAAAAACAAAATTCTTTTGCCTGTAAACAAAGCTAAAAATGAACACATTCAAAACACTGTGGGAAGCTTTGGCATGAAAAAAAAAAAAAAATTAAAATAATAGACTATGTCATGAACCGAGCCCGTGTTTCCTGTGGGCTCGGTTCTGATCATTCCTGGTGGCTCAGGCAGTGGGTTTATCATGTGGTGTTATGTTTTGATTTCATGTTGTTTTCATGTCTGTGTATGGTTTCTGTTCCTGCCTGTAGCTGCCGCTCTGGCCTGTCCGGCCACGCCCCCTCTTTCTCTGACAGTCAGCTGTTCGCCCCGGTAATTATCTTTCCCGCACCTCGCCCAGGTGGTCTCAATTGTTTGGCCAGCAGTGTTTATACTTAAGCGGCTCCTCGCTACACAAACATCGCTGGACCATTATATGCGTTAGATGGTAGTTCTCCGCCGTCTAACCGTCACTTCTCCAAAAGGACTGTTTTCTGTGTGTGCTTGCTGGGACGCTGTGACTACTTGGACTGCCCCCTCACTGTGAGTAACTGTAGTGTTTCTGTTCGCCACTGTGCTGCTACGCTTTCCGCAGTGTTTCCCCCTGCGCAGCACAGCCGCTACACTTTGGCTGATTGCCCAGTGAATCCTCCAGTGTGTGTGTTGGGCGTCCTGAAGGACTCTTAAGTGTACCCGAGCTGTCTTGTCTTTTGTGTATTCACTGTTGTGTTAATAAATGTGTGTTTGGTGTAACCCAGCACTTAAATCCATTTGTCCTTTTTTCCCTCCTCCGTGCGCTGTGGAAAAGCGCACGGGGAGTTTATGACAGACTATGCTTAAGTCTATGTACCTGCTTTTATTAATGGAGTGTAGCACTGTCCAGATCTTTGATTTGCCAGTATTTGGTAATAATAATAATAACAATAATGATATTAATAATAAATTAAATTTGCAACACACGTTTCATTATGGGCGATCTCAAAGTACTACAACATAAAGTAGAATAAAAGTTAAAAATAATATTAAAATACACTTAAAAAGTTAGCTAAGAGTAGGAAAAGGCCCTCTTAAACAGAAGGGCCTTTTTTAAAAGTGTCAATTGTTTGTGGAGCTCTCAGGTAATCAGAGACAGAATTCCACAGACGGGGGGCTGCAGAACAGAAAGCTCGATCTCCCATGGTGCGGAGTTTGGTCTTGGGGGAAACAAGAAGGTTTGTGTCAACAGAGCGTAGGTTTCTTGTCGAGGTATGGATGGAAAAGCAGGTCCTTGAGGTATTGTGGGGCATGGCCATGGATGCACTGATGGGCCAGCAGGCAGATTTTATATTGAATTCTAAAAGAGACCGGAAGCCAGTGAAGCATGTGAAGGATGGGTGTGATATGTTCATGTTTCCGTACTTTCATCAGGATTCTAGCAGCAGTATTCTGGAGATGTTGAAGTTTCTGGAGGTTTTTGCTGTGAATCCCAGTAAAAAGGGCATTACAATAGTCCAGTCTGGAGGAGATAAAGGTGTGTATCAGTTTTTCAGCTACAGGTAATGTGAGAGTGGGATGAAGTCTGGCAATATTCTTGAAATGAAAATAGGAAGATTTGCACAGTTGTTTTATGTGATCATCAAAAGCTAAATGTGAGTCCAGTTTAATATCAAGGTTGGTAACAGGATGACAATGGGGTGTGATAATCTGATAATTTCATCAAAATCTGTTCATAACTTTTTCAGTTATGTTGCTAACAGACAAAGCAACCAACCGACAAACCAATGCCACTGAAAACATTACCTCCTCCCTTGGGGAGGTAAATATCCAAATAATCAAATTTGTGAGTACAGCCCTAATGGAGCATACTATACTCCCTGCCAATGGAAACGTAACACAATTTTTGTATAAATATTTTTGGGTCCATCCTATTTGAGCTTGAGTAATAGTATTTGTATGACTCAAATTCATCTCAAACTCATTTTCAGTGGTTGTTCTCACTGTCATGACTCACTACCTTTGAGCTCTGGATCTATAGTCTTTTTGAGCTCACTGTTTGTTTTGGGTACTCACAAGTAAAATGTGTGATTTTAAGGAGCAGTCATCTTACCTATATAAAGATGAACAAAAATGCATAGCACTACAGTATATTGAGAAATTTCCACAATGCCACAACTGTCACGTGACGAACTATGCTTTTGGCCTTTTGGATAATGGAATGTCAGCACAACAGGTGGCACTCTGATTGGGCTGCAATGCATCCCATTGTTCAGCTGCAACAATGCTAGGTCGAAACTGGGTCCGTGGCCGATAGACCACATCCAGGACAAGCACGTGTCACCACCCCGGAGTAAGACAAGACTGGTACATCGTAATGCAGCACTTCTGAGACTGGTTCCGCACAGCCACCCAGACAGCCCAGGAAACTCCAAAGAGATGCCAGCCAAGGATCTTGGCCCATACCGTGAGAAGGTGGCTCAGGTATCAAGACCTATGAGCCCAAAAGACCCTTTTGAGAGATGATCCTGATGGCAGAGCGGCAACAAAATCACCACGAGTGGGCTCGTCAGCACAACAGGTGGACCCTACGGCAGTGGAACACTGTTCTTTTTGATTTTTTTTTTGATTTTGTATACTTTGATCCCCACAGGGGAAATTGAGGGCATCCACCTGGATGGATGAAGCAGCCACGGTACGGTGCTATCCCTTTACCATTCGCACACACATTCACACCTAGGGCCACTTTTTTTAGAGTCTCTAATTAACCTAACCTGCATGTTTTTGGCTTGTGGGAGTAAACCCACGCAGACACGGGGAGAACATGCAAACTCCACACAGATCACTGTTGGTCAGGGGCTGGGATCGAACCAGGGATCCCATGGCCAAGGGTGAGTTGCTGTGCTGCCGCAGTGCTGCACAGTGGTTAGCACGTTTCTCTGATGAATCATTATTTTGCCAGTCCAGGGTTAGGGTCACCCAATGGGGCGGTGCTGAAGTCGTGACACTGGAGGAGGAGTGGCTAAATATCCCCCAGGACAACTTTATATGGTTCGTGAGGTCCATGCAGAGGTATATCACTGCCTGTATTAATGCAAATGGAGGCCATATTCCATATTCAACTTTGTTTTTAAGATAGACGTTTTGTTGTGATTTCAGAAAGTCAGGGTGTTTTTCTGTTTTGTTCAATTTTGAAAATTGCTGACACAGATTTTCACTTGTCGGTCTCTGAGATAAAATAATTTACATCCTTTAATTGACCATTTCCATAAAAATTAGTAAAAATATTAAAATTTTCTAGAGTGTTTTGTTTTCTTTGGCAGTGAGTATATAAGTAATGGTGAATGAATGTGGGAAACATCAGGATCATAATGACGCTGTTTAGACATTTAAAAAAAAATTAAAAATCAAATCAGGCCACCACTAACCCAAATACGAGCTTCTACGTGTAAGCCAGAGCCCTGCAAAAGCACAAAACTAATCTTCATTTTTTTTAACATAATACATCATTATTCAGTCCTTTGATTCCAAATAGTAAATAAGAGCACTCTCAGGCGAGTGCAATATCCCCCGCCTCTGTTTTCTTTGAAGATCCCAATATGTCACTGAAGGAGAGTGGTTTTCAATTCTACCATATAATTATTGGGGAAGAACCAAATTATGACAAGACTATCATCCATGAATATGCAACAAAAATACAGCAGTTGTATATAGCTCATAGTTGTAGGTCTGGATCCCAAAGTGAACCTGTGTAGGAAGTTAACCTCAAACCCATAGTCAGAGGTCATAGAATCAGGCTGAACCTGTGCACCGAAGCTTGTAAACTTAGCTTTACTTGTTCTATAGTAATAGTGCAAAGGGAATGTTAATGTTGATCTTTGACCTTTTGACCCCAAACCATAGATGTAGGTCAGGGTTCCAAGGTGAAACTATGTAGCAAGTTTGGTGACTCTAGTTTTCTTTGTTGATGAGATATAATTTAGATGGCATTTTGACCTTGACCTTTGATCTTCCAATCCCAAACCCACAGTCACAATTCAGGGTCTCAAGGTGAGTCTGGGTACCAAGTTTGGTGACTCTAGGTTTACGCATTCTACACACCTGCCAACTTTTAAAACCTGAAAAGCCTAGTAGCTAGCCGGGGTCCAGGGGCCGCAGGCCCCGGTAGGTCCAGGACAAAGTCCTGGTGGGGGGTTCAGGGGGGTGAAGCCCCCCAACGGCAAACAAATATTAGTATTAAATCAAGTTAAAATGTGGCTAACAACCTCATATTTCTTCAACAATCATGTTTCTATTTTCCTTAAATTGTCAATGCAGATATGCTGATGGAAAAGATCAAGGACAAACTCTATGGTAACTCTCAAGCATTGTTGTTTTCCATGGTGCACCTCTTAGCTTTCTTCAGTTGGTCTTTTGAATGGAACACACTGTGGCACTTGTTACCCGAAGCAGTCATCATTTTCCTGGTCATGAGGTTGCCCAGAACTTTAGTTGACAGACTGGACCTGAACTCAGTTTTGTTCTTGTTCACATGGCTGAATGTGCACTCACAGTCCGCAGTAATAATTCCTGGAAATGCTTTGGAGTATTCCTCACGAAAAGACTTGCCATGTGTGTGGATATGGATTATCACAGTCTCTTAATTTTCTTAATCAGTGTTCATCTATATTTATTTAAGTAAGTAAGATCTCTGATTATTATACTCTTTTGCTTCCTCAGGTGTTCCATTTAGTTTGATCCAAACTCTACAATTTCTTGTCCATGTTGCCTGTATCTTATTTTGTCTTTTCAGCATCCGTGCTTGCCGTGCTATTTCAGCATTAGTTTTTGTTAGATGTTCATTTAGGTAAACTTCTGTTCCCCGTAACTTTCTGGCCTGCCTCAGTATGTCATTCTTTACCCAGGGATGTGATTTGGGGTTGGGGAAATTATATGAAAATTTAGCAGGGGGTCTGGGGGACGGGGCAGAGCCCCGGTGGGGGGGGCAAGGGGGGCAAAGCCCCCCCGAAGCTCCTGGGTTTTTATGATTTTTAAGTACCAGAACTGTGCTTAAATGACATAAAACAAACAGCTGAATGCCACTTATTACTGTATAATATTGACTTATGTTCCAAGAAGATAAAATCTCTGAACTTAGTTCAGAGATTTTTTGATCTCTTCCATTTCCTCCTTCTTTGGTGGCATTTTTACTGACCTGTTGATAGTAAAACAATCTCTGCTGGTGACGCTGATATTCGATCCGACCGACCTTGAATCCAGCTGGGCCTCAGCTAGCCCCCTCCGCTGCTAGTCCCGCTGCTTACCGCCGCTGCAATTGAGCTCCTGTCCAGCCGGGGTACCAGCAGCTCCTCCACCAAGTCCCGCCGCCCACCGCCGCTGTAGATGAGCTCCGATCCTGCTCCTGTCCAGCTGGGGTCCCGGTAGATCCTCCGCTGAGCCCCGCCACCTACCGCCGTCTTCCTCAGTAGTTCCTCCGCCGAGCCCTGCTGCTGTAGCTGGGCTCCAGCTACAGTCGACTTATCCAGCTTGGGCCCCGGCTGCTCCTCCACTGGTCCCCGTCTCCTACCATCGCTGTACTTGAACTCTGATCCGGCTCCCATCCAACTGTTGCCTCGGTTGGTTCCTCCGGCGAGCCCCAATCACCAGGGACGGAGTCGTTTCTTTGTATCGGTGTTAGGTGCTACAACTAGCTATGGCGTTAGCTATAGCGTTAGCTTAGCAAACGCTTCAGGTAAATTTAGATACGATTCCTAGCGATCTCATGTTTGGAATTGCTTTCATGTTTTTTTTACGATTTAAAATTTTTGACTGAATTTTTAGTGAAAAACCGTAATTTTGATTAATAAAGCCGTAACCCGGAATGGGGTCTTGAAAACCGTAACCATTACGGCAAAACCGGAGTAGCTGGCAGGTATGATTCTATAGTAATAGTGCAAATGGAATGTTAACCTTTGACCCCAAAGCCATAGCCTGAGGTCAGGGTCTTGGGGTAAACCTGTGTGCCAAGTTTGGTGACCCTAGTTTTACAGTAATAAGGCATAGGGAACAGTATCCTTAACCTCTGACCTTTTGACCTCAAACCCACAGTGAGAGGGAAGGGTCTCAGGGTGCATCTGTGTACCAAGTTTGGTGACCTTTACTTGTTGTATAGTAACAGGGCACAGGGAATGCCAACCTTGAAATCTGACCTTTTGCCCCAAAACTCATGCAAAAAAAAAAAAAAAAATCAACAGAACGGAGCCAAATTGCAATATGCACATCATCAGTGTATGTCAAACCCTGGTACCAACTTTCAAAACAATTGTAACAAAACTGTAGGAGTTGCTTTCACAAAAAGTGGGACAGACAGATGGAGGGACCACCCCATGCCATAATACCACTTCGGTCTTTGACCCTTTTGGTCTTTGACCGGCGGGGCATAATAAGTATGAGCCTGAAGGATGACTCTCACCCACACATATGGACAACACCTGATTCAAAAGAAGCTGCCTACTGGATTTATCAAATGAAGGGTTTTAGTCCAAAAAAAGGACAGAGTGGGCTGTAGACCAAACACAGTTTCTCTCTGATTCTACGCACTCAACTCAAGCCACTATATATATATAAGTAAAAACCAAATTAACTGTATTTTATTTTAGATATAGTCATCATGAATCTCATTCTAACACCTGTTGAAATACAACTTTTACATTTATTTATTAAACTTATTCGTGTTTGGGGTTTGAATAATTACAGTATTTCTCTAGATTAAGCAGATGAGTACATATACATTCATTGTGTGATTTTCTTCTTTTTGCTTCCAATAAGTGTAAAATTGTGACATCTGATTTATTTAATATTATTAAACTGACATTTCCTGATGCTGCTGTGTATGAAGTGACACCTGCAGAGGTCACACATGAGCCAGAATTCTGCAGGGAGACGGGCGGAGGAAGTTTTGAGGGAAGAGAAACACAGGGAGGCGAAGACATTCAGCGAGGACTGCTTTATAAAATCAGCCTGAGGAGTTCCACAGTACATGCAAATATACAACAATCTCTGTTGAACAGAGATAGGGAGTAAAGAGTTAACATTAACTCAAGTAACTTTTTCACAAAATTGCACACAGTTACGGGATACTTTTTACTCTTTTACTTGAAGACATTTTTGAAGAAAAACCTGTACTATAACTCCAATGCACTTGATCATGTCACTTGAGTTACTTTTAATTCCACTGATCTGAGTTGAGCACTAGATTCCCCATGCATCAGGTGTGAAATTATTGCTGTTCTGTTAAGACTCAATTTTCATTATTGTATCTCTAAATGTTTTGGATTATTTGCACATGTCCTGACACCGACAAGAGAAAACAGCTGCAAATTTACAAATAAATGGCTGACAATATACATGAAAAATGTTGCAAATTTGTGAGAAAAAAAAGTCACAAATTCACATGAAAAAATGCAAATTTATGTGATGAAAGACAAGTTTACCACAAAAAGCTGCAAATTTATAAGAAAAAAAATCATTAATTTTTTAAAAATATTTTTAAAAGTTTGAGGGAAAAAAACAACTTCATAAGAAAAAGAAAACCGTGCAAGGAAAATGTCATAAATTTACAAGAAAAACCTCTCTGATTGGCCAGAAATCACAAATTCGTGTGGAAAAAGTTGCAATTTTATACAAAAAAGAAATGGTCAATTTATTAGAAAAATGGTCACAACTCTTTAAGAAAAAAGTAAAATTTCATGGAAAATATCACAAATGTACGAGAAAAAAAAACTTGAATTCACAAGGAAATCGCAAATTTATAGGGAAAAAAGTTCATAAAATTAAGAGGAAAAACTGTCACAAATTGTTGTAGGCAAAGTTATTTATACTTAAGTCACCTTTTTAATAGGTACTTTCTTACCTTTACTCAAGTAATTTTTTAGTTGACTACTCTTACTTGTTCTTGAGAAATTAATATCTTAAGGTAACCAACCTCTGCTGTGGACCCATGTTTGCATTCTTTCTCCACTTTTTGACTTGAAACTTCACCAAACCACCTTCTGTTACTGCCACAACTTTTAACAAAATGAAGTTTAAGGAAAATAAACACATCTGCTGCATTCACAAACAAATCTCAAAACTACACCTGTAAAGGAACTTCAGAATGTGTGGGGAGGAAAGCGCTATAATGGTATATATCATAAAATGAGTGCAAACTTTACTTAAACCTGAATATAGTCATCTACTGTAGGTATGCACTGCTGCTTTATTTGCCTTTATCTTTTGTCTGACACCGTATTCTTCAAATATTTTTATTCCTCTTTTCTACCATTGTCCATAGTGCCATACCTAGTGACTACACTGCTACGTGAAGGTTTACAGCCAATAGTGTCTAACTGGGATCAGATATTAAATTATAATGATTTCAACATTTACTTTGCTGTAGGGAAAAACTACTAATATCTCGAACCTTGACTGTTATTGTTTTTTATTCTGGATTATAACAGCTGACTAACTTCTTTGTACACAATCCTGTACACTTTGTTCACTTGATAAAACATAAATTCTTATGTGCACTGATCCAAGACTCAAATCTCAACTCCACATATTATAGTAAAAATAACTAGAAAAGCACTCATAGAGTGCATACCTCCACCAAGGCTCCTTCCGTTTGTCATGGATCACCTCCAAAATGTAATGGGTTTGTGTGTAGGCCTATAGCCACTTGTCATGAAAATGGCATCAAAGTCTGTCCATCAGTTTTGGAGTATTATTGCTGACACACTGTGAGAAGATAAGAGCCTTGGCTGAGGTATGCATTCTCAGATCATCACCAAAATGTAATGGGTTCCTCTCTAGCCCAAGAACCACCTCTGGTGAAAATTTCATCCAAATCCATCCAGTAGTTTTTGTGTAATCCTGCTGCACAAATACACACAAAGCCCTTGGTGGAGGTATGCACTCTCAGATCATCACCAAAATCTAATCATCTGTTCCCCATGCCATTACACACCTTTCCTAAAAATTTCATCAAAATCCGTTCATAACTTTTTGAGTTATGTTGGTAACAGACAGACAGACAGACAAACCCCGGTAAAAACATGACCTCCTTGGCGGAGGTAATAAGGTCAAGAGCAGCTGAGCTGTCACAGGATTTAAACATCTCGCAGCTGAACAGTCTACAACCATATAATTTTATTTCACATTGCAGTGAACCTCCAGAATTTTCCAAACATGAAAAATATGTCAAATGTGAATTATGAGGAAATGGAACAAACTGATAAAAACATGCAAATAGTTTCCACTTTACATAATGGTGGGGCCACAACATGGCAGCTCTCTCACCAAACAGACCTCTTTAATACTGTTTGACACACTGATATGAGCCACACACGGTACCACACACAGAGCAAAGTTAAGCCGAACATCAAGTAGTTGAGGAAACTCAGTGAACTTTTCTGATATCAATCTCATGCGTAACTAAACTCCACCTGCAACTCTGTGCAAGTTAAAACAAACATAAACATGAGTCACAGAGATTTTTCAAGTGTGCTGCTTATTCTGTTACTTTCTCATTTAATGGAAATTAATACATCATTGTTGCTGTAAACTGCATCTTTTTTTCAATCTGTGAGGCAGCATTTCAAACCTGGGGAGAACTACAGTGGTCCTTAGAATTAAAAATAAATCATTCACAGATTTCACAAAACCACTTCAAAGATAAATCTATAAAAGTGGTTTTAATGATAAAGTAGAACAGTATTAAATTATTAGAAAGCCATTAATAAACAAAGAATAATCATTTCTAGTGTCTCTTTAATAAAATAATACAGGGTTACAAAAATAATTTTTTGTAAGTTGTCTGTGTTTTTTCAACTCATTTAAGACAGTTTTGCACCACTGAATCCGAAAATAACATCCGTTTCTCTCGATCAGGTCAGGTTTTTATGCTAAGTTGATTTTTAAAAAATCTGATCTTCTGACTAAATCGATTACATTTTTGTGACATTATCGGTTGATTTTTGTTAATATTTCTCATCCGAAATAGATTTTTAAGAGAAAAAATCATTTTCTAACACAATTTATTGATTAAATGTTACAAACTTTGATTACTGTAAATTGAATAGTAGACACTGATAAAGGTAAGTACATGTAAACTGAATGTTATGTCATCATTGTTCAAAATTCCAAGCTTCAACTTCCGTTTATTCGAACCTCTAGAATGCTCAGCGGCAGGGATGTCTCTCTTCCAGTATCCAGTATCCAGAGTCCAACAGTAATCAGCCATCGTGACAATTTATGACATCATGTCATAAACTGGCGCATGCAAACTCTTCAGAGTTCAAGAAACTTCAAGAAATAAAAAATAATTTTGCATCATATAAAGCGAAAATACAGTACCCATACATGTAAACAAAAACACAAAAAACAACATGTGGCCATAGTTCAAAAAGTTGACCTGATTGAGCAAAACCAATGTAATTTTTGGATTCAGCACATCAAAATTGTCCTAAATCAGCTAAAAAACAAATAAATTTGGTGTTGACCAGTGTAATCTAAAACCAAATGACCACTCCTCATCTAAAGGCATGAATCTCAGAGTTACGACTGAACTGCTGGACATATTTATCACTTATATATATATATACTATATTTATATATATACAGTGGGGGAAAAAGTATTTAGTCAGCCACCAGTTGTGCAAGTTCTCCCACTTAAAAGATGAGAGAGGTCTCCAATTTTCATCATAGGTATACCTCAACTATGAGAGACAAAATGAGAAAAAAAAAATCCAGAAAATCACATTGAAGGATTTTTAATGAATTAATTGGTAAATTCCTTGGTAAAATAAGTATTTGGTCAATAACAAACGTTCATCTCAATACTTTGTTATATACCCTTTGTTGGCAATGACAGAGGTCAAACGTTTTCTGTAAGTCTTCATAAGGTCTTCACACACTGTTGCTGGTATTTTGGCCCATTCCTCCATGCAGATCTCCTCTAGAGCAGTGATGTTTTGGGGCTGTCACTGGGCAACACGGACTTTCAACTCCCTCCAAAGATTTTCTATGGGGTTGAGGTCTAGAGACTGGCTAGGCCACTCCAGGACCTTGAAATGCTTCTTACGAAGCCACTCCTTCATTGCCCGGGCAGTGTGTTTGGGATCATTGTCATGCTGAAAGACCCAGCCACGTTTCATCTTCAATGCCCTTGCTGATGGAAGGAGGTTTTCACTCAAAATCTCACGATACATGGCCCCATTCATTCTTTCCTTTACACGGATCAGTCGTCCTGGTCCCTTTGCAGAAAAACAGCCCCAAAGTATGATGTTTCCACCCCCGTGCTTCACAGTAGGTATGGTGTTCTTTCTCCTCCAAACACGACAAGTTGAGTTTTTACCAAAAAGTTCTATTTTGGTTTCATCTGACCATATGACATTCTCCCAATCGTCTTCTGGATCATCCAAATGCTCTCTAGCAAACTTCAGACGGGCCTGGACATGTACTGGCTTAAGCAGGGGGACACGTCTGGCACTGCAGGATTTGAGTCCCTGGCGGCGTAGTGTGTTACTGATGTAGCCTTTGTTACTTTGGTCCCAGCTCTCTGCAGGTCATTCACTAGGTCCCCCCATGTGGTTCTGGGATTTTTGCTCACCGTTCTCGTGATCATTTTGACCTCACGGGGTGAGATCTTGCATGGAGCCCCAGATGGAGGGAGATTATCAGTGGTCTTGTATGTCTTCCATTTTCTAATAATTGCTCCCACAGTTGATTTCTTCACACCAAGCTGCTTACCTATTGCAGATTCAGTCTTCCCAGCCTGGCGCAGGTCTACAATTTTGTTTCTGGTGTCCTTTGACAGCTCTTTGGTCTTGGCCATAGTGGAGTTTGGAGTCTGACTGTTTGAGGTTGTGGACAGGTGTCTTTTATACTGATAATGAGTTCAAACAGGTGCCATTAATACAGGTAATGAGTGGAGGACAGAGGAGCCTCTTAAAGAAGAAATTACAGGTCTGTGAGAGCCAGAAATCTTGCTTGTTTGTAGGTGACCAAATACTTATTTTACCGAGGAACTTACCAATTAATTCATTAAAAATCCTTCAATGTGATTTTCTGGATTTTTTTTTTCTCATTTTGTCTCTCATAGTTGAAGTATACCTATGATGAAAATTGGAGACCTCTCTCATCTTTTAAGTGGGAGAACTTGCACAATTGGTAGCTGACTAAATACTTTTTTTCCCCCCTGTATACTATATATATACTGTTTATATACTCATATATTTATCCCATCCAGCTACAATGCTCTGCACTGTGTCTGTGTGTATATATATATATATATACTGTATATATATATATATATATAGTAATATGTACATATGTATATTAGCTGCTCTTGCTTGCTTGCTTTCTTTTTCTTGCCTTCTGATTGTTGCTCTGAGTGTTGCTATCCCTGTGCTGTTGCAATCCTGGAATTTCCCTGTTGTGGGACTAATAAAGGCTTATCTTATCTTATCTCTTATCTTATCTTATATGCCAGATTAAAGAAACAAAGACACAAAAAGCAATGCCGATTTACCTTGGGAAAAAATATCAAGAGGGGCTGTGCGATATGACGATATACCGTATCTCGGATGACGATATAAAAACGTCTATCATTTCATAGAATACTGTACCATTTATATCGTGATTTAAAATGCACATACTCCCGTTTCTTCAGCAAAGCTCCTCACGCACTACTTGTCCACCTCTCCCCAGCAGTGCCTGCAGCGGAACAGGTGTGTGGTGGATGGCTAGGCTTCAGTCTGGTGGTTGCTAACATCAAACTACTGGTTTGGTCAAACAGTTGCTACAAATACAAAAAAGCCAAGCAAATATAAAAAAAATTATTATTATTATTATAATAAAAGGGCAGCTCGGTGGCGCAGTGGTTAGCACTGTGGCAGCACAGTAAGAATGTCACAGGATCAATTCCACCCTTGACCATCGTGAGTTCGATCCCACCCCTTGACCATCCACCCTTCTGTGTGGAGTTTGCGTGTTCTCCCTGTGTCTACGTGGGTTTACCCCGGGTACTCCTGTTTCCTCCCACAGACCAAATACATGCAAGTTAGGTTAACTGGAGACTCTAAAGTGGCCCTAGGTGTGAATGTGTGTGTAAATGGTGAAGGGATTGTCGCTGTACCATGGCTGCATCATCCAGGTGAATGCCCTGAATTTCCCTCTGGGATTAATAAAGCATACAAAATACAAAAAAAAAAAAAAAAAAAAATGCTCCTGTTTGCCAGGGATATGGGACTGTTTTCCATCATGCTGCGTTAGAGAGGATAGTCCACTAACCTCGTTTTAATAGGAGGTAAGTAACATTAACAACATGTCTAATTATGAAACAGCAAATACTAAATGATGATGCCAAGATGTGCCAAATGGAAACATTATAGTGTATCAGACCATCATTTTTAAATTACTGCCGAGTTTCTTAGTTTTGTCTGAAAAAAATTTATTAAAGCTGCAAAAGTGCATGATGGTGGCACATACATGCACAATAAATAATAAATGAGTTAAAACGGGTCAGCGGAGCAAGTTGGCTCTTAACGTATATTATTTGATTTCTAATAATTTTAATTAGTCAAGTAGCAATAATGAATAAAGTTAGTCTTTACATGTATTTTACTACATTACCGTTTGTGTCTGATTTTCAGATCATGACTAATCTGAAATATTTTTACTAAGAAGCAAACAGGTTAAATTAGGCCAGAATGGAAGTCTTCAGGCTGCAGGTCGACACTTAGATTTTCTTTGATTTAAACTAACAGCTAAGTTATATCTGTAAATGGCAGCAATGGGTAATTTTCTTATTTTCAGACATTTTTTAATGTTTTTTTTTTTTGTTTTTTTTTTTTGCTATTCTCTGGCTCAGGAAATATTTAACTTACTAATGTTTACTTTTTATTCATATGATATGATTTAGAAGAAAAAATCTCAAATTTCTGAGAGTCAAGTCTCAAATGCACATTAAAAACTATTTTATAACAACACTGCAAAATAATGCGGGAAAAAGTTGCATGTAAAAAAAAGTTAAAAAAATATGGTCCTTTTTGTGATTATCTAAACCGTAGAATTTACAGAAACTGTATATCATGAATGATATAAGATTACTTATAACAATAACGGATTAGATTTATATGGCACTTTACATGTCAAGAGACATCTCAAAGCGCTTACAGTGAGTCCATTATTCATTCACTCCAGACAGACACTGATAAGCTACTACTGTAGCCACAGTTGCCCTGGTGCAGACTGAAGGAAATGTGGCTGCCAATCCATGCCAACGGCCTCTCTGACCACTACTGAACATTTATACACATTCATAGCCAGTGTCATGGACACTGGAGGCAAGGTGGGTAAAGTGCCTTGCCCAGTGACACAATGGCAGAATGGCTGGGAACAGCGGGATTCAAACCACCAACCCTCTGGTTACTGGACGACCCGCTCTACCTCCTGAGCCACTAACGCTCCAGTGGCTCATGTCACTTTTATTGTGATATGAAATTTTGGTCATATATTGCACTACTAACCATGGGTTTAACTCCATTTTTTTTAATTTAATTCATTACATTTTATATGAACCCCCCCATGGATTGCCACCTTATCGTGGTGGGGGGTTTGCATGCCCTCGTAATCCCAGGAGTTACGTTGTCCGGGGTAATCTGCCTCTGGGAGGGTCTCCCAAAACAAACTGGTCCTGTGTGAAGGGCTAGACTAAGAGTGATCCAACAGACTCCCATGATGAATAAAAAAAATCAAGGATTCAGTGTACCCCACCCGGTATGGGGTTACCAGGGCCCCACCCTGGAGCCAGGCATGGGGCAGGGGCTCGATGGCTAGTGTCTGGTGGCCAGGTTTCTGCCCATGGGACCCGGCTGGGCTCAGCCCAAAAGAGTTAGGTGGGTCTGCCCTCCAGTGGGCTCACCACCTGCAGGAGGGACCATGGGGGTCTGGTGCAATGTGGATCAGGTGACAGTCGAAGGCAGAGACCTTGGCGGTCTGATCCCTGGCTTTCAAAACTGGTTTTTGAGACATGGAATGTCACCTCTCTGGTGGGGAAGGAGCCTGAGCTGGTGCATGAAGTTGAGAGATACCAGCTAGATATAGTTGGGTTCACCTCAACGCACAACTCCAGTTCTGGAACCAGTCTCCTGGCGAGGGGCTGGAGTTTGGCCTACTCTGGAGCTGCCCCGGGCAAGACGCAACAAGCAGGAATAAGTATTCTTGTATTCCCCCGCTTTGCTGCCTCAACACTGAAGTTCTCCCTAGTGGACGGAAGGGCTGTTTCCGTATGCTATTGGGTTGGGAAATGGGTCCTGACTATCATTTGTGACCATGCACCAAATGATGGTACAGAGTACCCACCCTTTTTGGAGTCTTTGACCGGGGTGCTGGAGAGTGCTCTTCTTGGAGACTCCATTGTCTTACTGGGGGACTTCAATGCACCTGTGGGCAATGACAGTGAAACCTGGAGGGGCATAATTGGGAGGAATGGTCTGCCCGGTCTGAACCTGAGTGGTGTTCAGTTATTGGATTTCTGTGCCAACCACAGTTTCTCCATAACAAACACCATGTTCAAGCATAAGGGTGTCCATATGTGCACCTGGCACCAGGACACCCTAGGTCGCAGATCAATGATTGATTTTGTTATCGTGTCATCAGAATTGCGACCATATATCTTGGACAGTCAGGTAAAGCGACGTGCAAAGCTGTCAACTGATCACCACCTGGTGGTGAGTTGGATCCAATGGAAGGGGTGGACGCCACTCAGACCTGGTAGACCTAAACATATAGTGAGGGTGTGTTGGGAACGTCTGGCTGAGGCCCCTGTCCGAGAGGTCTTCAACTCCCACCTCCGGAAGAACTCTGACCACATTCCGAAGGAGTCTGGAGACATGGAGTCTGAATGGGCCATGTTCTCCACCTCCATTGTTGAAGCAGCTGTCCAGAGCTGTGGTCGCAATGTTGTTAGTGCATCTCGTGGTGGCAACCCCGAACCAAGTGGTGGCCACCAGTGATGAGGGGGGCCATTAAGCTGAAGAAGGAGTCCTATCGAGCTTGGTTGGCTTGTGGACTCCCGAAGCAGCTGAGGTGTACTGACAGGCCAAGAGTAGTGCAGCTCGGGTGGTTGCTGAAGCAAAAACTCAGATGTGGAAGGAGTATGGTAAGGCCATGGAACAAGACTTTTGGTCGGCCCCAAACAGATTCTGGCAAGCTGTCCTACAACTCAGGAGGGGGAAGCAGCTCCCTGTCCACACTGTGTATAGTGCGGATGGGGCACTGTTGACTTCGACTGGGGACACCATTGGGCGGTGAAGGGAATACATCGAGGATCTCCTCAGTCCCACTGATACGCTTTCTACAGAGGAAGCAGGGCTTGAGGACGAGGGAGAAGACTCGCCCATCACAGGGGCTGAGGTTGCCTAAGTGGTTAAAAAACTCTTTGGTGGCCGGGCCCCGGGGGTGGACGACATTTGCCCTGAGTACCTCAAGGAACTGGAAGTTGTAGGGCTGTCATGGTTGACACGCCTCTGCAACATTGCACAGAGGTCAAGGACAGTGCCTTTGGCATGGCAAACTGGGGTGGTGGTTCTTCTCTTCAAGAAGAGGGACCAGAGGGTGTGTTCCAACTTTCGGGGATCACACTTCTCAACCTCCCTGGGAAGGGCTATGCCAGGGTACTTGAAAGGAGAGTCCGACCGCTGGTCGAACGTCGGATCCAGGAGGAGCAATGTGGTTTTCGTCCTGACCGTGGCAAATCAGACCAACTGTTTAATAATAATAATAATTGATTAGATTTATATGGCATTTTACATGTCAAGTGACATCTCATATCACTTACAGTAAGTCCATTATTCATTCACTCCAGACAGACATTGATAGTGGTAAGCTACCTCTGTAGCCACAGTTGCCCTGGGGCAGACAGATGGAAACATGGCTGCCAATCCATGCCAACGGTCTCTCTGACCACTACCGAACATTTATACACATTCATGCCCAGTGTCATGGACACTGGAGGCAAGGTGGGTAAAGTGTCTTGTCCAGGGATACAATGGCAGGATGTCTGGGAACAGCAGGATTCAAACCGCCAACCCTCTGGTTATTAGACGACCTGCTCTACCTCCCGAGCCACTGCTGCCCACATTTCCCTCCTCCGTTCCATTTTTGCTGAGCACCAAGCTGGATGGCAGGAAGTTCCATTTTTATATGGTCTTTGCTATGACCCAACTGGGACTTGAACTCTGACCTCCTGGTTGTGGGGCGGATGCTCTACCTCTAGGCCACCACTCTAAAGCTAAAAGGGAGGAAGTACCATTTTTATATGGTCTTTGGTATGGCTCAGCTGGGACTTGAACCTATGCCCTCCCAGTTGTTAGGACAGATGCTCTACCACTAGGCCATACAGAATACAATGAAAAAACTGTTTTCCTAATTCAGCGGTCTGCAACCTTTGCCAAGCAAAGAGCCATTTTGCCCCTTGCTGACTAAAACATAATCAGCTGAGAGCTGCAACAGCTATTTGGCCATTAAAATAAAGATTATGCTACTTATAAAGTTCTACATATGTATATATCAAGAAATATACTGTACAAGAAATGTAGTTTATGTAGCATTTATGAATTCATACTTCAGCGGTGAACAAAACTGATGGAACTTTGGTATTATGTGTTGCAACAAATGAAAAAGCCAGAGTCTTCTGAAAAAATGTTATATGATGCAGTCATTGTGTAATCTAGTGTAATCTGTCAGATATCAAAATACAAATATTTTAATTCATACTGGTCATTATTCCCTTATTAAGCACTTACAACAACCTACAGAAGTCATTTGTGTTGATAGAATTATGCATAAAAACTTTAAAAGGCATTCCGGTAATCCAAAATGGCCACCTACATGGAGACTGACTCTCTTCCTGTGTATAAAAAAGTAATTTTACAATACAAAAAAATACTTTTTACCTAGAAATGATTATATAACAATAAAAACTAAATAATGAATTTATGCTGCATCAAATTTTATCACTTAGATGAACAAAAATATTACACAATATACCTTTAACTGAAAACCAAACTATGCAGGCCAACATTTAAATCCTTCTCAAACTTATTTAAATCCTTCTCAAACTTAGGGAAAATAGGCCACATTGAAATAAATAAATCATAAACAGTTTTAGGCTATCACAAAAGGAGAATTTTAATAAAAAAGACCAATTTGTAGGCTATTCAGCAATTTCAGGGTGATGTCTTTCTTTTTCTTTAAATGTTCAGCCCCGCACAGCAATCAACCATCCTACATGACTGACAAGGGACTGGCATTGCAAATTAGCCTAGGCTACAAATGCTTTGGTCTGTAGTAATAATTTATGCTACATTCTTGTCCCTATACAAATAAACAGTAAATAAAATGAATATTAAACAGAGCCAACTGTACTTCCCTTACCTTTAAGACATTTATTCAACAAGTTTAGATGATATACCAAGTCCAGCATGAAGTGAAACTTTCCCAGTCAGTCTGCATCTGTCAGTTTAGGAAACTATGAAATTGCTCTTTTTGCCCATCTCCAACATTTTACCTTTTGGCAAGCGTTGTGTTCTGGAAAAGTTTGTACTCCTATGTTTTTTGGTGATTTTTCTTATTCTGGATTTGTCTGTATCTTACCAAAGGCAGGAGGATAAGCAGCCAGCAGGTGGGGACTGTCAGTGTGCCTTTCTTTGTATATGAACCTGCGATAAAGTTTGGTCGAATATGGTGAATATTTTAATTGACAACATAATAAAACACTTTAAATATTATATATATATATATATATACTGTATATATATATATATATATATATATATATATATATATATATATATATATATATATATATATATATATATATATATATAATTTACAAACGCCTGCATTTCAACCCAGCCACAGGGGGTGCACAAGCCAGTGTACTCCTAGTTAAGGCTGCAACTAACGGTTATTTTGGTAGTCGACAAGTCGACTAGTGGACTAATCACAATTATTTCTGTCATGTCCACCATCTCTGCTTCCTGTTGGCATGGCTCATGTTCAGGGCTCCAGTGCACACTTAACCTCACCTGTTTAAACCTGCACACCTGTGAAAATCACAAACTTGTCAGTCTCTGTCTTAATATAACATAGCCTATTATAAAAAGTTCCCATAACTAAATAGAATAATGATCCATGAAACAAGCTGGAAACTTGAACTTGACAGCTTAACAAAAAGTGTTTGGAGCAACACAATTAAATAAATTAAAATGCAGTCTTTTAACCCCAAAAAATGTGCAAAAACTCAAATAGCAGCTTCTGTTGCAGCATGGAAAACTGTTGTAACTCTGCATGTTCAAAACAAACTAGAGTAACATTCAAATCCATAAAAGTAAAAAATAAAAAACTAATCCATCTTATTAAAACCTTTCTGGGTCTGTAAGTTTAAAAGTTCAATTACGCTTCAGATGAAAATCAAAAGAACTTCTTCCAGCCCAAAATAACAGTTTCCAAATGCTTTAAGTGGCAGTGCAGGAATGTCAGCCTTCACTACACATACAGTGGAATATACACAGTGAAATAGCTGTTTTAATTTATTTTTGATAATTATTGTTATAGTTTTTATAAATTAAATTACAAATCATGGTATTGTAATTTACTGAGATGCACTAATATTCAGAATGAGGGCTGATATTGCCACGACAAAAATAGGGAAGATAAGAGAGTAAACCACTCTTGTAATTCACTAATTTAGTGCACTTTACACATTAGCCGAATTTAATGAAGAGCTTTACCGAGACGACTCTGTACCAACTGTCATAGACGATAGCAATGAAGACCCCATTCCCATAGTACTTAAGGTGGATTCACACTACAACGTTTGGACCGACTTTTACTGACATTTTGGCAAACGTTTGGCTCTGCTGGCAGAAGTTAATGATAGTTGGTGTTTGTTGGCAAACGCTCGCAAAAGTTGTGTTATTTGAAAATTTTCAACATGCTGAAAATTTGACGACATTAGGAAATACACATTGGTGAAAGATGTGCTCAGTTTGTAAAAGTTCTTGGGCGCTGGGCTAAGTTATGCAGAGTTTATCTAAGTCAGCCCAAGTTAAAGCTGGGTTCACACTAGTGTTTGGATCGACTTTAGACGTTTTGAAAAATCAGAGAAATACTCAGCGCCGGCCAGCTCACATCAGCGTCAGCCGACGCTCATATAAAGAGCAGCGTTTGTGAAGGCAGTATTTATTTATTTATTTATTTTTTTTCATTTTATATTCCTATGTAGTTACTTCTGCATACATTTTTCTGCTGTTCGTTCATTCATTCATTCATTCTTCTAAAAAAATACAATAATGCCTATAGACTCCAGCACTAAGTCTGCAATGAAGATGTGAATGTGGATGGAGTAAAAAATAAAAACTATTTAGTGTATCATCATATAAATAAAATGAGAAGATATAAAACAGATAAAAGTGATTATATTTTGACTGTTACAACTCTCTCCATTAAAATAACAAAATCCCATTAAATGTCATTTACTTTTTGACACCACATCAGCACTGTTTGATTCCCCACAATGGAAGCCAAACCAATAAATCCTGGAGAATGATTACACACAGAGCAGAAAATTAAGAACAGTGAATTTCTCAAGGAGGAGATTGGTTGTTTTTTTTTCCTTTTGGGCTGTCCCATTTTTGGGAGATTACATATATTTTTTTTCTTTTTGTAAATTCCTCCTTCTCTCTATTTCTCTTTCATCCGTGCATGTCTGAAGTGAATTTCAGTCTAAAAACATCTGCTTCCACCAGCATTTCAGTCAACGTTTGCCAATGGACCTTAATGTAGGCTGACTTAGGTGAACTCTGCATAGCTTAGCCCAGCGCTCAGGAACTTTTACAACTGAGCACAACTTTCACCAACGTTTATTTCCAAACGTTGGCAAATTTTCAGCATGCTGAAAAATTTCAAGGAATACAACGCTCGCGAGTGTTTGCCAACGAACACCAACTATCATTAACTTTTATCAGCTTTTGCCAACAGAGCCAGACCTTTGCCAAAACGTCAGTAAAAGTTGGTCCAAACGTTGTAGTGTGAATCAACCCAAAAAAGCAGGTCCAGAATGGCAGGAAGCTTCCACAAACGCTGATCTTTATATGAGCATTGCCTGACACTGATGTCAGCTGACCTGAGCTGAGTATTCATTTGCTTAAGTTAACCTAAGTTGGAAAAAGTTTGCCATCACTGAATGCAATGCTGGAAAATGCTAGCAAAAGTTCATAAATGTTTGTAAATGTTGGTGTGCGCTGGATTAAAAAAAACCTGCTCATGAACGTAATTTAACCAGTGTTTGGACTAATTTCTCTGATTTTTCAAAATGTCTGTAAAAGTCGGTCCAAACATTATAGTGTGAACCCAGCTTTATGGAAGAAGTCAAACAAGCAATGTGGAATCTGAAGAATGGTAGAAGTCCTGGCTTGGATAACATTTAGGGCTGTGAGATATGGCAAAAATTTCATATCACGATATAAGTCATCTTACATCACGATAATGATATACAGTGCATCCGGAAAGTATTCACATTGCTTCACTTTTTCCAAATATTGTTATATTACAGCCTTATTCCAAAATAGATTAATTTTTTTTCCTCAAACTTCTACAAACAATACCCCATATGACAACAATGTGAAAAAAGTTTTTTTTTTGAGATTTTTGCAAATTTATTAAAAATAAAAAACTAAGAAATCACGTGTACGTAAGGATTCACGGCCTTTGCTCAATATTTTGTTGATGCACCTTTGACAGCAATTACAGCCTCAAGTCTTTTCGAATATGATGCCACAAGCTTGGCACACCTATCTTTGAGCAGTTTCACCCATTCCTCTTTGCAGCACCTCTCAAGCTCCATCAGGCTGGATGGGAAGCATCGGTGCACAGCCATTTCCAGATCTCTCCAGAGATGTTCAATTCGATTCAAGTCTGGGCTCTGGCTGGGTCACTCAAGGACATTCACAGAGTTGTCCTGAAGCCACTCCTTTGATATCTTGGCTGTGTGCTTAGGGTCGTTGTCCTTTGCACTACGTACAGCAGCTCAACCGGACTCATGATAATTATCACTGTTTTCTTTTGCACTACCGACTGCACTATGTGGAACTCCACAATATCTGCTGCTTGTTAATATATTTAAAAATTGCATAGATTAGTATTACTCATTCATATTCTACATTTTATTGCATGCATAGTTTTTTTTTTTTTTATTTTTATCTTTAGTGCTACTCCATGTTTAATGTTGCAGCATTGCACCGAGACAAATTCCTAGTTTGTGTACTACATGAACAATGGCAATAAATCTCATTCTGATTCTGATTCTGAAAGATGAACCGTCACCCCAGTCTGAGGTCAAGAGCACTCTGGAGCAGGTTTTCATCCAGGATGTCTCTGCACATTGCTGCATTCATCTTTCCCTCTATCCTGACTAGTTTCCCAGTTCCTGCCGCTGAAAAACATCCCCACAGCATGATGCTGCCACCACCATGCTTCACTGTAGGGATGGTATTGGCCTGATGATGAGCGGTGCCTGATTCCCTCCAAACATGGCACCTGGCAAGTTCAATCTTTGTCTCATCAGACCTGAGAATTTTGTTTCTCATGGTCTGAGAGTCCTTCAGGTACCTTTTGGCAAACTCCAGGCGGGCTGCCATGTGCCTTTTACTAAAGAGTGGCTTCCGTCTGGCTACTCTACCATACAGGCCTGATTGTTGGATTGCTGCAGAGAAGGTTGTCCTTCTGGAAGGTTCTCCCTCTCTCCACAGAGAATCGCTGGAGCTCTGACAGAGTGACCCATCGGGTTCATGGTCACCTCCCTGACTAAGGCCCTTCTCCCCCTATCGCTCAGCTTAGACGACCGACCAGCTCTAGGAAGGGTCCTGGTGGTTCCAAACTTCTTCCATTTACAGATGATGGAGGCCACTGTGCTCATTGGGACCTTCAAAGCAGCAGAAACTTTTCTGTACCCTTCTCGGAGGTCTACAGACAATTCCTTTCACTTCATGCTTGGTTTGTGATCTGACATGCACTGTCAACTGTGGGACCTTATATAGACAGGTGTGTGCCTTTCCAAATCATGTCCAATCAACTGAATTTACCACAGGTGGAATCCAATTAAGCTATCCACCTTATTCCTAGCCCCCATGATGCCTTGTATGAATTATGGGCACAACTTCCAGTACCAGTATAGAACGTGTGGTTGTCACTGAAATGGGACACTTTTCCTTGTTAAAAAATAATGACTTCGGCATCAAAAATGCGGGAACATGGCCTTTTGCACCTCAAAAACAGTAATATAATCATACCACTTCCAACGACTATTGAGGGATAGGAAGAGGACCTTCAAAAAGTGGCCTCGCAGACAGTAGCTCCATTTGTTAGCGCCGCTGCTAAGATTCAATTCAATTCAATTCAACTTTATTTATATAGCGCCATTTCACAACAACAGTCATCTCACAGCACTTTCAACTGTAAGGGGAACCTCCACAGTTGCAGAAAGACCCCAGCAATCACGCGATCCCCTGTGAGCAAGCACTTGGTGACGGTGGAGAGGAAAAACTCCCTTTTAACAGGAAGAAACCTCCAGCAGAACCAGGCTCAGGGAGGGGCAGTCATCTGCTGCAACTGGCTGGGGGGTGAGGGGACAGAGAAGATGAAAAGAACAGACATGTAGAGAGTAAACAGCACGATAGGGACTTAATCTATGGGAGAGAACAAACAGATGTTAATGACCAGCAAAAAAAAAAAAAAATTCATTGAGTGTGAAGAAAGGAGTGAGGCCCAGTGCATTATTGGAGGTCCCCTGGCTGACTAAACCTATTAGCAGCATAACTAAGGGAGGGTTCAGAAACACATGATCCCTCCCTAATTGTAGGCTATATCAAAAAGGAAGGTTTTAACCCTATTCTTAAAAACAGAGATCGAGTCTGACTCCCGAATCCAGATTGGCAGCTGGTTCCACAGCAGAGGAGCTTGATAACTGAAGGCTCTGCCTCCCATTGTACTTTTGGAGATTCTAGGTATTACAAGTAATCCTGCATTTTGGGAGCATAGTGCTCTGTTAGGATAATACGGTAGTATCAGATCTTTTAAATAAAAAGGGGCCTGATTGTTTAGAGCTTTGTAAGTACGAAGAAGGATTTTAAACTTAATTCTAAACTCTATGGGAAGCCAATGAAGGGAGGCCAGAACCGGAGAGATATGATCTCTCTTTCTAGTACCTGTTAAAACTCTTGCTGCAGCATTTTGGATCAGCTGAAGACTTTTTAAAGATGTTTTAGGACAACCTGATAATAAAGAATTACAATAATCTAATCTCAACCTAACAAAAGCGTGGATCAGTTTCTCAGCATCACTCTGAGACAAGATGCTCCTAATCTTGGCAATATTACGCAAATGATAGAAGGCAGTCTTAGAAACAAATTTAATATGTGAATTGAAAGACAGATCTTGATCAAAAATAATTCCAAGGTTCCTCACAGAGCTATTAAGAGAAAGAGTAACCGCATCCAAACTGAAAGTTTGATTTGGAAAGGTATTTCTAAGGTTTTTTGGACCAACAAGAATGACTTCAGTCTTATCTGAATTTAACAGCAGGAAATTACAAGTCATCCAAGCTTTGATTTCCTGAAGACAGGCTTCCAACTTGGCTAATTGATTACTATCATCTGGCTTCATTGATAGGTATAATTGTGTGTCATCTGCATAACAATGAAAATGTATAAAGTGCTTTCTAATAATGTTGCCTAACGGAAGCATATATAAACTAAAGATGCTAACGCTGTAAACAAATAAAAGCTCTGAGATATATCAATGTCTCGACCGCAATAAAGTCGGATGCATTTTGTTAAAAGATGCTTAACGTAATCAAATTTACCTCAGAGCAGCCACAAAGAACCACAACACCGTGCTTGGGTGTTTTAATGTCGGGGTAAATACAGACAGCTGAAGCTGTTTTGTTTTACCCTGAAATAAAAATGCTCATGCTGCTGTCATGCCACGAATGCTTATTTAACTTAACATATACAGATCTTTTCTGACAACTGTTCAAAATTTTACTGATCTATATTTTGTGATAATTTAAAAATTAATGCATGCTGAAGCTGCTATCAAGTCCACATCATTCCAATGCAGTGCAACGAATGCACCCCCCCCCAAAAAAAACAACTATTTGATATCTTTCTTAAATTGTTAAGCCTTAGGAAGCAAACTGTTACTATTTTTTATTAATTATTTTACTTCATGCAGCCTTGCATCTGGTGACATATATGGCGCATAAACGTCAGATCTGTGACATTCATACAAGTGAAAACATACCTGGTGTGCTCTTGTGTCTGTCCTGTGTTTGTACCGCCGATCACACCAACAGTCCTTTTTAGTTTTCAGTGTACAACTGATGCATTGCCAGAGAGAAACCTCCATCTATACAGTCTATGGCACAACCACGAACACCAGCAACAAGTACCAGAACTACACCAAAACATTCAAAAAATACAAAAACTACAAGCGCTGAAATTAGCTGCCACTTGAGTGCAAAACACGTATGTGGACTATACATTAAAATGAATTTGAAAATTTTTTTTAAAAATGCTATTTTAAATGCTCCACTCCACTCTTGCTGACTGATTTAACACTACTTCAGCCAAAACCGGAAGTTGCGCCTGTAATAGTTTCTACAGAAGTGCCCTCAGGAATAAGGTGGATAGAAACATCTCAAGGATGCTCAGTGGAAACAAGATTCACCTGAACTCAATTTTGAGCTTCATGGCAAAGGCTGTGAATACTCATCTACGTGATTTCTTAGTTTTTTATTTTTAATAAACTTGCAAAAAAAAAAAAAAACTTTTTTCACCTTGTCATTATGGGGTATTGTGTGTAAAAATTTGAGGAAAAAAACTGAATTTAATCAGTTCTGGAATAAGGCTCTAACATAACAAAATGTGGAAAAAGTGAAGCGCTGTGAATACTTTCCGGATTCTGTATATCAAGATATATACTTTATGTAATTTCTACAGTTTAGATAATCACATAAAAAGGATCATCTCTTTTTTTTTTTTTTTTACTTTTTTTAAAGTACATGTACCTTTTTCCCCTCATAATTTTGCAGTGTTATAAAATAGTTTTTTAATGTGCATTTGAGACATGATTCTCACAAATTTCAGGTTTTTCTTCTAAATCATATATGAATAAAAAGTAAACATCAATAAGTTAAATATTTCCTGAGCAAGAAGAGAATAGCCAAAAATAAAAAAACAGAAAAATATCTGAAAATGGACTTCCGGTTATGGCCGCCGCGTAGAAGGACGTGCTTCACTCTACTCTGCTCCTAAAAAAAAAAATATAAATAAATAAAAATCGGCAAATAACTCTCTCTATTGGAACAAAACCTATCCCAACGTTTGGGCGAGGACATGCCGGTAAAGCCTAAGGCTGGGAAATCAGGTGGAGGAAAAACTGAATCGCCGAAACAGTCCAAGTTAACGGACTTTCACGTCCGTGACGAAGCAGAAAAATCCCCAAATATGGCGGAGGAAGCTGGCGGAGGAAGCTAGCGGAGGAGCGGTGACTACTGGCGACGGCACAGGTGCGGTGCTCGCTGCCATTAGTTCAATGAGAGCAGACTTTTCCTCTAAACTTGACGGGATTATTGCAGCGATAGAAGAAATGAAAAAGGAGTTAAGCAACTGTATGGAACGAGTTTCGCAGGTGGAGCTCCGAATTTCCAGTGCTGAGGATGACGTCTCCGGCCTACAATTAAAGGTGCGCACATTGGAATTAAAAAATAAACGTCTGGAAGATAATGTTCTGGATTTAGAATCCCGGTCGAGACGGAACAACCCGAGGCTGGTGGGTCTCCCGGAGAGAACGGAGGGTCTGGATCCATGTTCCTTTTTGGAAAAGTGGATCCCAGAAGCGCTGAACAACGCAGAGCTGCAGTCATCAGTCGTCTTAGAAAGCGCCCACCGCATTGGCCCACCGAGAGATAACAAGGCATCACCGAGGATGCTGATTATGAAGTTCCTCAGCTACAGAGACAGGATGACGATCTCCAACGCGGCGCGAGCCAAAGGAGAAATTAAATACCAGGATCAACAGGTGCGGTTCTACCCAGATTTGGCCACAGGAATCCAACAATTAAGGAAACAGTTCGACCCTGCCCGTAAAGAGCTGCGCAACCTTGGGATTCGTCATGGAGTGATTTATCCTGCAAGACTGCTGGTCACGTATAAGGGCAGAACCCACATCTTCAAGACCGCTGAGGAGGCGCAGGAGTTCATCAAGAAGATCCAAGAGGAGACTGGTGGGAGCTAAGCATGAACAAAATATAAGGTAGAATATTTAAGCATTTGCACAGGCATCTGACTGATCTGAAGCATATAGCAAGTTTACAAAATATAGATTGTATTATATATTAAAAAAAAACCCTATGATGTACAAAGTTGCTATAAAATTTAGGAGTTAAGTTGGAAAACTACAGAAGAGAGTTAATGTTACGTCACTAAAAGCAGTAGAGTTAGGGTGATTGAGAGGAGAAAGAAAGAGTGGTTTTGACTGATCCTCGCGGGTGTGGAGCAGTCAATGGCTATAGCGGGAGACGGAATTTTTTTTTTGATTTTGGGGGGATTACCACGAATGTGGGAAGGGGGAATTTGTTTGTGTGTAGATTGTAGGATGAATGTTCAACCACTCATGTTTTTGCTTCTCTGTGTGAGCATGTTTACATTGCGAGGTAATCTCAAACTCCTTATTGATCATAGACCAAAGCATTAATCTCAATTTAACCTCATGGAATTGCAGAGGTCTACAAAATTTAAAAAAACTTAAACAAGTTATGAATAAAATAAAAGACATGGGTTCAAAAATTGTGTTTTTACAAGAAACTCATCTAATAGAGGAGGATGTAAAAAGAATTAGAAGAAGATGGCAAGGAAGTGTATTCACCTCATCATTTTCATCCCGAGCCAGGGGAGTTATGACTCTCATACATAAATCAGTCCCATTTCAAGTGAAAAATGTAATTGGAGACAAATTTGGAAGATATCTAATCATTCAAGGATCTTTGTTATTAGAAAATATAAATCTGGTGAACTTATACGGTCCCAATATAGATGATCAAAATTTCTTTACTAATTTATTCCTTATTTTATCTTCACTTACAGGGCAACATATAATAGCAGGGGATTTTAATTGTACATTGAATCCCGGTATAGATAGATCAACAGGACTAGACTGTACGCACAATGGATGCAGGATGATCATTAATCATTTTATGAAAGAATTGAGATTGCTAGATATATGGAGAGAAATGAAACCACAAGTTAAAGCCTATTCTTATTATTCTAATACAGTGGTACCTCTACTTACGAACATCTCTACATACGGAATTTTCAGGTTACGACACGCCTCAATGGGAAAATATTGCCTCTTGTTACGAACGAAATTTCAGGATACGAAAGGCAAAAAAAGTACGCGCTCCTCGCAGCTCCCGTAGTTTACCAAACGTAAACATACCTGTAGCTGCTCTGCCATTGGCTATCGCCGAGCATCTTCCTGGTATCCCATTGGCCACGAATCACCCGGAAAAAGTGCTCACTAGTCAGGCTATCGCTCACTATGATGATGTTTGCCTTGCACATTTTCGAAGGATCGTTACAAGCCGACAAAAACAAACGTCCTTGGATCGTTTCTTCACAAAACGTCAGGCAAAAACCACTGATGAGACAGAACATGAACCAAAGGAGGCAAAAGGTGACGCCGACGCCGCCGATCGCAGTTAAAAGGTAAATGAACATAATTTTAATTATTCTTTCTCTTTTATTATTCTTTCTCTCATTTTAAACTCTCATTTTATGTTTATTGTCCAGTAATCTAATTGTAACATGTATTTGTTACATGTTTTGATGCGTTTTTACGATTTATAAAAAATTTATGCCCGAATTTTGGGGGGCTTGGAACGGATTACAGCATTTACATGTAAAACGCGCCTCTACTTACGGAATTTTCACGTTACGAGAATTCTTCCGGAACGAATTAATTTCGTAAGTAGAGGTACCATTGTATCTACAAGACATTCTCACGTATTGACTATTTTTTGATCTCCACAGAATTAAGGTCCAAGATTCAAAACTGCTTCTATGATAATATTGTGATCTCTGATCATGCACCCTGCTGTCTAATATATGTAGATAAGAAACTGACAAAAGAACCAGGTAGGTGGCAATTTCAGCATAAATGGTTTCAGGATGAGGAATTTGTTAAGTACATAGAAAAACAGATAGATGAGTTCTTTGATATCAATACTACACAAACATTAGCATGTATAAAGTGGGAGGCTTTCAAAGCTTTTATTAGGGGGCATATTATTAGCTATACAGGTTCAAAATCTAAGAAGACTCGAGAGGAGAGAGTCCAAGTGGAACATAAAATAAAAATTCTTCAAGAAAAAGTGTATGCAGGAAGTGACCCAAAGTTAGAGAACGAATTACTGATTCTGAGAGCTGAATATGACAAAAAATCAGCGAATAGAGCTGCCTCGAGTCTTCTAAGAATGAAGCAATCTTTTTATGAACAAGGTGAAAAATCAGGAAAATTATTGGCATGGCAGATTAAACAATTAGAATTTAAAACACCAATTACCAGTATTATAAGTAACGGACAGCCAGTTGTAGATCCTTTAGAAATTAATAGTGCCTTTAGAGATTATTATGAAAAATTATATAATACAAAAAATGAAACTGACTTAACAAAACTAAATGGGTTTTTGGACGGATTATCTATACTGTGTATTCCAAATGAAAACAGGGAGATACTGGAGTCTAAAATTAGTCAAGAAGAAGTTGGGCAAGCCATTGATAATATGAAATCAGGAAAAAGTGCAGGACCAGATGGTCTTCCAGTTGACCTCTATAAAAAATTTAAGAATAAATTAATAAAACCATTTTTGGAAATGGTTTTAGAAGCATTTCAAAATAGTAATTTACCACCATACATGAATAATGCCTTAATTATACTGTTGCCAAAACCAGGTAAACCCTCTAATAAATGTGAAAATATGAGACCAATAAGCCTATTAAATGCTGACCTTAAGATAATCTGTAAAATTTTAGCAAGACGACTACAAGAAATATTACCAAATATTATTAACCGAGATCAGAATGGCTTTATAAAGGGAAGACAAGGCTTCCATAACGTAAGAAGACTATTTAATATTATCTATTCTAATAAAGAAGCACCGGATACAGCTCTCCTATCATTGGACGCCGAAAAGGCCTTTGATAGGGTCGAATGGCCCTTTCTTTTTGAAGTTTTACAAAGGTTTGGAATTGGAAATAATTCCATAAAATGGGTTCAGATAATATACAATAATGCTACAGCAGAAATCCTAACAAACAGCAATATTTCAAAATCAATAAATATCAATAGAGGATGTCGACAAGGCTGCCCACTTTCACCTTTACTGTTTACTATGGCAATTGAACCTTTAGCGATGGCAGTACGTTTACATCCACAAATATATGGAATTAAAGTAGGACCAACAGAACATAAAATCTCCCTGTATGCCGATGACATAATTTTGTTTATGTCGAATCTTAAAAAATCAATTCCGACCTTGTTGAATTTAATAAAGAATTTTGGGGAAATATCAGGATATAAAATAAATAAAACTAAATCTTCAATATTAATGCTAAATGAGACCCAGAGAAATCACCCAGCTCCTGAAGTAAATCAATTCAATGTTGTAAATCAGTTTAAATATTTAGGAATCCAAATTGTGCCTAAGCTAGAATTAGTCGCCAGTACCAACTATGAAGCCTTAATGACAGACATTAATGAGTTACTTCAGAGATGGATGTCACTACCAATGTCGATGATCGGGAGAATCAATATACTTAAAAGTAATATTTTACCCAAAATACTTTATTTATTTCAATACATTCCTTTACCACCCCGTTCAGATCTATTCTCAAGAATAAAAAAAAAAGTTAGTGGAATTTTTATGGAACAATAGAAAGGCTAGATTACGTCTGTCCTTACTATATCTACCATTTGATCGTGGAGGTCTGAAATGTCCAAACTTTATGTTGTATTACTGGTCAGCACAACTGAGGTCTATGACATATTATTTTTCATCAAATGATCTCCCTCACTGGACTGAAATGGAATCATACACTTTACCTTTACCTCTTCCCATATTCATATACTCAGACTCGGCTAAAAAATTACAGAAACAAGTTAAAAATCCATTTGTAAAGCATATGATCAAAATATGGTGTGAAACCACAAAATATTTAAAAGAACCACACTTACTGTCACAATTTAGCCCAATATGGGGTAATCAATATTTTAAACCAGGGAGAGCGGATACTGTATTTAAAGTATGGAATTTAAAAGGGATTCAAAAGATTCAAGACTTATATTTGTCACACTCAGATAACATAATGCCTTTTGAAGAACTGAAAATCAAATTTAATCTTAATAGAACACATTTTTTAAAATATCTTCAGCTTAGGAACTTTATTCGATCAAATCAAAATAATGCTCTCATCCGACCTACTTATTCATCCTTGGAAAAATTTTTGACGAAAGATAGTAAGAGAAAGGGTATTATTTCAGAGTTTTATAACTCATTGACACTATTCTCAAGTGAAAACTCACAGAAAAGATTGAATTATTGGAAAGAAGACCTGCAAACTGAAATTTCAGAGGAACAATGGGAATTGGCTTGTACAGAAGCTCAAACCAAATCAATAAATGTACGTCTTAAATTGATACATTTTAAATGGTTAATGCAGATGTATGTTACACCGGAGGAGTTAAATAGATATAACAAAAACATACCAGATATGTGTACAAAATGTATGGAAAGTAAAGGAACCCTATTTCATTGTTTATGGGAATGTAGAAAAATTAGAATGTTTTGGGAAGCGATGAGGGTAACAATTGAAAAAATAATTTCAAAACAAATCATATTGAATCCTAAATTGTTTTTGTTGGGTCTGTATCCAGAAAAGCATAACTTTAATAAGAGTGAAAGAGCATTCATAGACCTCAGTTTGCTTAACGCCAAAAAATGTATTGCACTACTGTGGAAAAAGACTCATAGACCAGATGTGACTCAGTGGTTAAGACAGATGTTAACAAACCTTCCACTAGAAAGAATAACATACATACTGAAATCAAAGGAAATTGTGTTTGAGAATATATGGAGACCTTTCATAGATTATGTAAAGAATTTAAACATAACTTTTGAAGAAGAAGGTGAATGATGTGTGTGGACCTTGTAAATTCAAAACTGGTGAATGTATAATATGTATACTTATGTAATGGGTTGCCTAGACTAAACAGAGGAGCATTGTTGAAGATCTGTCTTTGTTAGTGGTTGTTGGTGTTTTTTAGTACAATTTTTATTTTTTATTTTTTTTATTTTTTTTTAATTACTTTAGTGTTAAGTGTTTGATTGTTTGTGTTGTGTTTGTAAAAAAGGTTCAATAAAAAATATTGTGGAAAAAAAATATCTGAAAATGAGAAAATAACCCATCACTGCCATCTACAGATATAAATTATCTGTTAGTTTAAATCAGTGAAAATTTAAGTGTAGAGCTACACCCTGAAGATGCAAACTGGCCTGATTTAACCTGTTAGCTTCTTAGTAAAAATATTTCAGACTGGTCTTGATCTGAAAATCAAAGACACAAAAGGTAATGTAATGAAATACATGTGATGACTTTAACTTTATTTATTATCACTACTTGACTAATTAAAATTATTAGAAATCAAATAAATTACATTAAGAGCCAACTTGCTCCTCTGACCCATTTTAATTTATTTTTATTTTGCATGTACTGTATGTGCCACCATCATGCACTTGTACAGCTTTAATACATTTTTTCAGACAAAAATAAGAAATTCAGCAGTAATTTAAACTAAAGAAACGATGGTCTGCTGCGGTTTCCAGTTAGCACAACTTAACATCGTTATTTAGCATTTTATCATTAGAAATGGTGTTAACGTTACTTACCTCCTATTAGAATGAGGTTAGTGAACTATCCTCTCTGACGCAGCTAGATGGAAAACAGTCCCACACCCCTGGCAAACAGGAGTAGCAGCTATCTGAACAAATAGTTTGGAGTTAGCATTCACAACCACCGGACTGAAGCCTAGCCACCCACTGGTTCCGCTGCACGCAGTCACACACTGCAGGGGAGAGATGGGGTGCTGACAAGTAGTGGTGAGGAGCTTTACTGAATAAATGGGAGTATGTACATTTTAAATCACGGTATAAATGATATTCTATGAAACAATAGAGTTTTTTATATCGTCATCCGATATATATCATCATATCGCACAGCCCTAATAACATTTATTCAGAATACTTAAAAGCAGGAGGTGAACCTCTCAAAAAAGCACTATTACACCTTTTCAACTGCATTCTCATCTCTGGAACAGTTCCCAAAGCATTTAAAGAAGCCCCCATTATTGAATAGTTCAAGAAGAAAAATCATCTAGACTGTGAAAGCCATCGACCTATAAGTCTCTTAAGCCATATCTACAAACTTTTCATTAGCATAACAGCAGCATGCATAAAATATGACCTCTATGCATTCTTTCCAGCATCACAAACTGCTTATCAGCCTGGTAGAGGAACTATTGAACAAATCATTGCCTTAGAACAAATCCTTCAAAAATCTATAGAATTCAATAGTCCAGTCTTCATTGTGTTTATAAATTTTACTAACGTCTTTGATAGTATAAAATTTAGCTGCCTCTGGGAACTTCTTGAAGAAACAAGTCTTAATAAGAGATACATCAATCTTCTCAAATTGACCTATGACAGCTCCATAGCTGCTATAAAAACTGACATGGGGTAACTAGACCAGTGCAAATGCGCACCAACATGAGAGATGTCTTTCCACAAATCTCTGTCCTGGGTGGCCTGGTTTAGGATACACAAGTTCATTTTAGTCCATTCAAAAATATTATCCCGCCAGAGTCTGCGTTGTCTTCCTCTGTTTCTTCTGCCATTATTAATCATGCCTTCCAAGACATATTTTTGAAAGGCCTGATTGTGAACATTTAATGTGATCATAGAGCTTTACTTTTCACAATGGGCAGAAATGGAGTTAATAATGTTAAATGGCAAAGTTCATCGATAGAGACATGATCTGTAAACTTGTGATTAATCATAGCTCTCATAATGTAGTTTTGGAAGGTTTCAACAGTTCTGCAGAGTGTGGATGTCCAGTTTACACATTCAAGTCCATAAAGAACAACAGTTAGAATATAGGTATTATAAATTTTGGCCCTAATTCTATATGGAACCCGTTTAGATGTTAGAAGTTCTTTATTTTTCTCAAATGCTGCCCAACCAAGGGCAATTCTGTGTTAAACAGCAGCAGTGTCAGCACTGGTAGTAGAGCTGCAACTAACAATTATTTTGGTAGTTGACTAATCTAACAACAATTTTTTGATTAGTCGACTAACCGCAGTTATTTCTGTCATGTCCGCCAGCTCAGCTTCCTGTTGGCACAGCTCCTGTTCGAGGCTCTAAGTCATGTTTTACCTCACCTGTTTAAGCCTGCACACCTGTGAAAATCATTTTGTTGTCAGTCTGTGCCTTAATATAATGTAGCCTAGTTATAAAAAGTTCCCATAGCAAAATAAAATAATGACCCATCAAACATAAATTGGAAACTTCAACTTGACAGCTTAATCATGTATTTGTAGCAACACAATTAAATAATAGATGCTAAAGTGTAAAAACTCAAATAGCAGCTCTACTGCTCCATAAAGGCTGTTTTAACTGTGTGTTAAAAACAAACTAGAGTAATATTCAACTCTATTAAAGTAAAAATAGAAAATAACAAGCTAGTCCATCCTGTCTGAAACCTCGCTGGGTCTAGAAGTTTAAAAGTTTAACCCCTTGCACTCTGGTCAATTTCCCTAAAAACACCAAAAAATAACGTACCCAAAGTAAATCGAAAGCTGTTCTTCAACCCTTTGCAGCATCTTCATGGGGTTGGCCTCATTTAAAAGAAAACACTTTGAATTTTTTGGCAAAACAGTCATAATCTCTCTAAGTGCTCCGGCCACTGAGTAACAGTCATCTAAACATACCGAACTTGAAGAAAATAAATTTCGCCTGGGTGGTTTTTTTTTTACACAAATGCTTGCAAATAACACAGCTTCAGATCCGGGCTGGAAAATGCAACAGAAATGTAGAACCAAGTGTTATCCAGCTGAGGTCAAAATTTTGTAACAATACCACAAAAAATGAATATATTACACAGCTTTTTCCTCAGGTTGTTCCCAGGCGTTTTTGAACTGTGCCAAATGGCACAGTTTGGAAAAACGTCTGTAACTTCTGAATGATTCAATATAGAAGCTTCATCTTGGGCTCTAATGAAAGGTGACACTCAGGGCTGTGTGTGTGTGTGGGGGGGGGGTTGTTTATTCATTCATTCATGAATGAATGAACAAACAAGCCCCCTCACACAAAGAAGCATGCCATGTAAAAAATGTGTGGCTTTTTTTTTTACAAGAAAAAATAACCTACAGTGCACTAAAAATTATTCTAAAATATTTGTAATGTAGAAGATAACAACTCCCACCCCACCCCACCCCACCCCCCCCCCCGCTACAGAGGACGGACATCGGCCATCGCTACATGACGGAACAGTCATGTGGCGATGTGGCGACCACGGCGCACAGTCCCCGCGCCCCCCACCCCCCACCCCGCTACAGAAGAGTAGTGGGGGGGGGGGCGTTCACGGTCCGGACGCAGCGCACGAACCGTGTACCGCGGCGCACGGACTTTGGACTTCGTGCGCCGCGGTCTACTACGCACAGTTGTAATTTACCGATCGGTCAAAAGTCATTTTTGATTACAATTTTCAGGGATAAAGAATAATTTAGCTTATAACACTTACCTGTCCACAACAGCATGTGGACGGTCTATAATGACCATGGAAGAGAATCCTAAACGTCTACTCTGCTGGGACAGCACCGCCTGTGGCTGAACAGGCCGATGCGCGAATGGCAGTCCCTGTCACACAGGTCGCACTTGTGGGTGGTCTCCGTGCTGCTGGGTCTGTGGCGGTTCTTCCTGCGGGTCCTTTTTTCATCTGCTGCAGCAGTCAGTTTCTCTTCACCCAGCCTTACACAAAACAGATATTGCAAGGGACGCTTTTTAACTTCTGTGCTTCAATTGGCTCGCTGCATTCACAGCCGTTGGTAAGCGGGTCCTTCTTTTTTTTTTCCACAATATCTTTATTGAACCTTTTTTTTTTTTTTTTTTAACAAACATGATACAAACAATCAAACACTAACACTAAAGTACTACAAAAAAAAAAATGCACTAAAAACACCAACAACCACCAACAAAATCAAGTCTTCAACAATGCTCCTCTGTTTAGTCTAGACAATCCAATACATAAGTATACATATTATGTTCACCAGTTTGGAATTTACAAGGTCCACACACATCATTCACCTTCTTCTTCAAGAGTTATGTTTAAATTTTTTACATAATCAATAAAAGGTCTCCATATATTCTCAAACACAATTTCCTTTGATTTTAGTATATATGTTATTCTTTCTAATGGAAGGTTTGTTAACATCTGTCTTAACCACTGAGTCACATCTGGTCTATGAGTCTTTTTCCATAATAGTGCAATACATTTTTTGGCATTAAGCAAACTGAGGTCTATGAATGTTCTTTCACTTTTATTAAAATTATGCTTTTCTGGGTACAGACCCAACAAAAACAGTTTAGGATTCAATATGATTTGTTTTGAGATTATTTTTTCAATTGTTACCCTCACCTCTTCCCAAAACATTCTTATTAATCTACATTCCCATAAACAATGAAATAGGGTTCCTTTACTTTCCATGCATTTTGTGCATGTATCTGGTATATTTTTGTTATATCTATTTAACTCCTCCGGTGTAACATACATCCGCATTAACCATTTGAAATGTATCAATTTAAGGCGTGCATTTATTGATTTGGTTTGAGCTTCTGTACAAGCCAATTCCCATTGTTCCTCTGAAATTTCAGTTTGCAGATCTTCTTTCCAGTAGTTTAATCTTTTCAGTGAATTTTCACTTGAAGATAGTGTCAATGAGTTATAAAACTCTGAAATAATACCCTTTCTTTTACTATCTTTCATCATCATTTTTTCCAAGGATGAATAAATAGGTCGAGTGAGAGCTTTATTTTGATTTGATCGAATAAAGTTTCTAAGTTGAAGATATTTAAAAAAATGTGTTCTATTGAGATTAAATTTGATCCTCAGCTCTTCAAAAGACATTATGTTGTCTGCACATGGCAAATATAAATCCTGAATCTTTTGTATCCCTTTTAAATTCCATACTTTAAATACAGCGTCCGCTCTCCCTGGTTTAAAATATTGATTACCCCATATTGGACTAAATTGTGACAATAACTGTGGTTCTTTTAAATAGTTTTTAGCTTCACACCATATTTTGATCATATGCTTTACAAATGGATTTTTAACTTGTTTTTGTAATTTTTTTGCCGAATCTGAGTATATGAATATGGGAAGAGGTAAAGGTAAATTGTATGATTCCATTTCAGTCCAGTGAGGGAGATCATTTGATGAAAAATAATATGTCATAGACCTCAGTTGTGCCGACCAATAATACAACATAAAATTTGGACATTTCAGACCTCCACGATCAAATGGTAAATATAATAAAGACAAACGTAATCTAGCCCTCCTGTTGTTCCATATAAATTCCACTAACTTTTTTTTTATTCTTGAGAATAGATCTAAAGGTGGTGATAAGGGAATGTATTGAAATAAATAAAGTATTTTAGGTAAAATATTACTTTTAAGTATATTGATTCTCCCGATCATCGACATTGGTAGTGACATCCATCTCTGAGTTAACTCATTGATATCTGACATTAAGGCTTCATAGTTGACACTGGCGACTGATTCTAGCTTAGGCATAATTTGGATTCCTAAATATTTAAACTGATTTACAACATTGAATTGATTTACCTCAGGGGCTGGGTAATTTCTCTGGGTCTCATTTAGCATTAATATTGAAGATTTAGTTTTATTTATTTTATATCCTGATATTTCCCCAAAATTCTTTATTAAATTCAACAAGGTTGGAATTGATTTTTTTAGATTCGACATAAACAAAATTATGTCATCGGCGTACAGGGAGATTTTATGTTCTGTTGGTCCAACTTTAATTCCATATATTTGTGAATGTAAACGTATCGCTATCGCTAAAGGTTCAATTGCCATAGTAAACAGTAAAGGTGAAAGTGGACAGCCTTGTCGACATCCTCTATTGATTTTTATTGGTTTTGAAATATTGTTATTTGTTAGGATTTCTGCTGTAGCATTATTGTATATTATTTGAACCCATTTTATGAAATTATTTCCAAGTCCAAACCTTTGTAGGACTTCAAAAAGAAAGGGCCATTCAACTCTATCAAAGGCCTTTTCGGCGTCCAATGATAGGAGAGCTGTATCCGGTGCTTCTTTATTAAAATAAATAATATTAAATAGTCTTCTTACATTATGGAAGCCTTGTCTACCCTTTATAAAGCCATTCTGATCTCGATTAATAATATTTGGTAAAATTTCTTGTATTCGTCTTGCTAAAATTTTACAGATTATCTTAAGGTCGGCGTTTAATAGGCTTATTGGTCTCATATTTTCACATTTATTAGAGGGCTTACCTGGTTTTGGCAGCAGTATAATTAAGGCATTATTTATGTATGATGGTAAATTATTATTTTGAAATGCTTCTAAAACCATTTCCAAAAAAGGTTTTATTAATTTATTCTTAAATTTTTTATAAAGGTCAACTGGAAGACCATCTGGTCCTGCACTTTTTCCTGATTTCATATTATCAATGGCTAGCCCAACTTCTTCTTGACTAATTTTAGAATCCAATATCTCCCTGTTTTCATTTGGAATACACGGTATAGATAGTTCGTTCAAAAACCCATTTAGTTTTGTTAAATCAGGTTCATTTTTGGTATCATATAATTTTTCATAGTAATCTCTAAAGGCTCTATTAATTTCTAAAGGATCTATAACTACCTGTCCATTACTTATAATACTGGTAATTGGTGTTTTAATTTCCAATTGTTTAATCTGCCATGCTAATAATTTTCCCGATTTTTCACCTTGTTCATAAAAAGATTGTTTCAATCTTAGAAGACTCGAGGCAGCTCTATTCGCTGATTTTTTGTCGTATTCAGCTCTCAAAATCAGTAATTCATTCTCCAACCTTGGGTCACTTCCTGCATACACTTTTTCCTGAAGATTTTTTATTTTATGTTCCAATTTAGCTCTCTCCTCTCGAGTCTTCTTAGATTTTGATCCTGTATAACTAATAATATGTCCCCTAATAAAAGCTTTGAAAGCCTCCCACTTTACACATGCTGATGTTTGTGTAGTATTGATGTCAAAGAACTCGTCTATCTGTTTTTCTATATACTTGACAAATTCCTCATCCTGAAGCCATTTATGCTGAAATTGCCATCTACCTGATTCCTTTGTCAATTTTTTATCTACATATATTAGACAACAGGGTGCATGATCAGAGATCACGATGTTATCATAAAAGCAGTTTTGAATCTTGGACCTTAATTCTGTGGAAATCAAAAAATAATCAATACGTGAGAATGTCTTGTAGGTACTGGAATAACAAGAATAGGCTTTAACTTGTGGTTTCATTTCTCTCCATATATCTAACAATCTCAATTCTTTCATAAAATGATTAATAGTCATCCTACATCCAATGTGCGTACAATCCAGTCCTGTTGATCTATCCACACCTGGATTCAATGTACAATTAAAATCCCCTGCTATTATATGTTGCCCTGTAAGTGATGATAAGATGAGAAATAAATTAGCAAAGAACTTCTGATCATCTATATTGGGACCATATAAGTTCACAAGATTTATATTTTCTAATAGCAAAGAACCTTGAATGATTACATATCTTCCAAATTTGTCTCCAATTACATTTTTCACTTGAAAAGGAACTGATTTATGTATGAGAGTCATAACTCCCCTGGCTCGGGATGAAAATGAAGAGGTGAATACACTTCCCTGCCATCTACTCCTAATTCTTTTAACATCCTCCTCTATCAGATGAGTTTCTTGTAAAAACACAATTCTTGAACCCATGTCCTTTATTTTATTCATAACTTGTTTAAGTTTTTTTAAATTTTGTAGACCTCTGCAATTCCATGAAGTTAAATTAAGGTTAACACTTTGGTCCATGATCAATAGAGAGTTTGGGATTACCTTGCAGTGTAAACATGCTCATACAGAGAAGCAAAAACATGAGTGGTTGAACATTCATCCTACAAACTACACACAAACAAATTTCCCCTTCCCACACTTGTGGCAAACCCCCCAAAATCAAAAGAAAAATTCTGTCTCCCGATATAGCCATCGACCGTTCCACACCCACGGGGAACAGCCTAAGCCACTCCTTCTTCATCCTCCCAATCACCCTAACTCTACTGCTTTTAATGACGTAACATTAACTCTCCTCTGTAGTTTTCCAACTTAACTCCAAAATTTTTAACAACTTTGTACATCATAGTTTTTTTTTTTTTGTTTGTTTTGTTTTGTTTTTTTTAATATATAATACAATCTATATTTTGTAAACTTACTATTTACTTCAAGTCAGTCAGATGCCTGTGCAAATGCTTAATTATTCTACCTTATATTTTGTTCATGCTTAGCTCCCACCCGTCTCTTCTTCTTCTTTGATCTTCTTGATGAACTCCTGCGCCTCCTCTGGGGTCTTGAAGATGTGGGTTCTGCCCTCATACGTGGTCAGCAGTCTCGCAGGATAGATTACACCATGACGAATCCCAAGGTTGCGCAGCTCCTTACGTACGGGATCAAACTGCTTCCTCAATTGCTGGATTCCTGTGGCCAAATCTGGGTAGAACCGCACCTGCTGGTCCTGGTGTTTAATCTCTCCTTTAGCACGTGCAGCGTTGAAGATCTTCATCCTGTCTCTGTTGCTAAGAAACTTCATAATTAAGGTCCTCGGCGGTCCCTTATCTCTCCGTGGGCCAATACGATGTGCTTTTTCCAGAATCACTGCTGATTGCAACTCCTCGCTGCCCAGCACCTCCGGAATCCACTTTTCCAGAAAGGAACATACGTCCCGACCTTCTGATTCCTCTGGAAGACCCACCAGCCTCAAATTATTCTGTCTCGACCGAGATTCCAAATCCAAAATATTATCTTCCAGAGATTTATTTTTTTTTTCCAAAGTGCGCACCTTTAATTGAAGACGGGTGACGTCATCTTCAGCACTAGCGAGACGGAGCTCCATCTGCGCCGTTCGTTCTACACAGTCACCCAATTCCTTTCTTATTCCTTCCAACGCTGTCATAATCCCATCAAATCTAGAGGAAAAGTCCGCTCTCATTGAACTCATGGCAGCCATCAGCGCATCTGCGCCATTCCCCGCAGAAATCGCACCGCCGCCAGCCTCCTCCGCCATATATGGAGCCTTGTTTGCTGCGTCACAGACCTGAAAGTCCGTTAATTTGGACTGTTTCGGCGGCTCGCTTTTTCCTTTTCCTGGTTTTCCAGCCTTAGGCTTCGCCGACATATCCTCGCCCAAACGCTGGGATACGTTCTGTCCCAAATGAGAGAGTTATTTGCCGATTTTTTTTCTCCAGGAGCAGAGCAGAGCGAGACACGTCCGTCCTACGTGGCAGCCATAACCGGAAGTCAAGCGGGTCCTTCTTGCTAGGTTTTCAGTCATTGGTTCTTCAAGGTTTCAGAAACCCAATTCAAGGCTCTTATTAGTCGAATGAGAGGTCAATCATATCTCAACCAATCAAAGCACTCCTTTGGCTTTCTGTTCACGGCTGTGTCTGTAGTGGAAGAACGGAAATGCAGCTTTTTTTTCCTTCAGTGCGCCCTAGGACGCACAGTGTGCGTACTAGGGCGCCCTCGTGCGCTGTAGGACGCAGAGACATGCCCGCCCGCGGTACACCGAAGTGCAACAGGTTAATTAGGCTTCAGATGAAAACTAAAAGAATTTCTTCCAGTCTAAAATTAAAAAAACAACAACTTTAAACTTAAACTTTAAATATCAGTTCAGGAATGTGAGCCTTCACTACACATACAGTGAAATATTTAAGTCGTTTTAAATCTATTTGTGATGATTATGGTTGGGCGGCGCGGTAGTAGAGTGGTTAACACTGCGGCAGCACAGCAACTCACCCTTGGCCGGGGGATCCTGGGTTCGATCCCAGCCCCCGACCAACAGTGATCTGTGTGGAGTTTGCATGTTCTCCCCGTGTCTGCATGGGTTTACTCCGGGATTTCTCCGGTTTCCTCCCACGTGCCAAAAACATGCAAGTTAAGTTAACCGGCATCAAACTGGGGATTCTAAATTGTCCTTAGGTATAACTGTGAGAGTGAATGGTTGTCTGTCTCTCTGTGTTGGCCCTGCGATGGACTGGCGATCTGTCCGGGGTGTACCCTGCCTCTCGCCCAAAGATGCTGGGATAGGCTCCAGCCCCCCCGTGACCCGAAAAGGATTAAGCGGAAGAACTAACTAACTAACTAACCTGCACTTATATAGCGCTTTTCTAGTCACAAAGACCACTCAAAGTGCTTTCACTAATACTAACCCTCTATTCTAAGGGCCTATGGGAAACAGATATCTAGGGACAATTTATAACAGCCAATTAACCTAACATGCATGTCTTTGGACTGTGGGAGGAAACCGGAGCCCCCGGAGTAAACCCACGCAGCACAGGGAGAACATGCAAACTCCACACAGAAAGGTTCCAACCCCTGCCAACCTGGAGATTCAAACCAGGAACCTTCTAGCTGTAAGGCAACAGTGCTAACCACTGCACCACCGTGCTGCCAAGAAGATGAATGAATGAATGATTATGGTTATCTTTTAAATTAAATTACAAATCATGATATTCTAATTTACCGAGATGCATTAATATTCAGAATGAAGGCTGATATTACGGCAACAACAGAGAATACAAAAAAAAGAGTATGTTGCTCATGTAATTCACCCATTTACTACAATTAACATATAGCTAGCATAACGGAAGCAGCTCAGCTGTCAGCAACCATCGTAAGAGAGATTACTGTCTGACAACAGGTAAACTAAACGGCTCACACTAATAATGTGGTCAGTTTTCTAAAGCTGAGAGAGTCACTCATTGAAAATAAGAAGCACTAATGTTACTTGCTAACCTTACCGGTGCAGTCCACTGACAGGTGGCTGAAGACGGAGGAACAGAGAGAAGGAGGGAATGGATGTATTGCTGTAGTGCAGCTGTGATATGACAACACTGCTTTACAGTTTACATTTAACTTTTTAAGGGGTGGCTGTGGTGCAGGTGTAGTGTGGTCGACTACTGATCAGAGAGTCAGGGGTTCAATTCCCGCTCTGTCTGCAGTCTGTATGTTGAAGTATCCTTGAGCAAGACACTGAACCCCCAATTGCTCCTGGTGGGTCAGGCGAGTGCCTGTGCATGGCAGCTCCGCCGCCATCAGTGTGTGAATGGGTGGACAGCAGGATCCATAAAGCGCTTTGGTTATCTAGAGATAAGAAAAAGCACTATATAAGTGAACACCATTTGTTTCATTTATTAATTTTCTGTAAAATCCTCGAATACTGTGGAAACTTCTGGCCTTCTCCGTGATTTTCTCTCTGCGTCACCACAATGCGCTCCTCTTCTTCTTCACTGGAACAGTTAAACTGAACATTTCTGCAGCATGCATATAAACTTTAAAATTAAACGATTTGTCGACAATAAAAATGTGCGTTGACAAATTTTTATGATCAACGTTATCGACGTCAACTAATCATTTCAGCCCTAAACCAAAGTGCCCACTAGACCAGGGTGTCCAATCATGTGCCATGGAGGGCCAAGACCCTGCAGGATTTACCTCCAACCAGTGTCTTCAAGAGCAGAATTCACTGAATTTCTTCCCACTGATTGCTGATACGTGAAAACACCTCCTGAAGAGACTGGGTAGAAGAGAAAACCTGCAGGGTCTTGCACATGATTGGACACCCCTGCTATAGACCTTCACAACCTTATTGTTGCAAAACATAATGATGGCAATGATAACTGCTGAATGTTCCAGTGATTACTGTTGGAGCCATCATTCAGAAGTGGAAAGAACATTTTACCACAAACTGGCCACGACAAGGAGCTCCTCGCAAGATTTCTGATAGAGGAGTCAGAAGAATTATCAGAAGAGTTATCAAAGAGCCAAGGACCACTCGTGGAGAGCTCCAGAAAGACCTGTAGTCAGCAGGTACTGCTGTTTCAAAGAAAACAACAAATAATACACTCTATGCCTGCTCACCTCGCAAGACTCCATTGATGAAGAAAAAGCATGTTGAAGCTCGTTTAAAGTTTGCCGCACAACATTTGGGCAAGCCAGTAAAATACGGGGACAATTGGGGGAATTGAACTTTTTCGACGCCACAGCATGTTTGGAGGAGAAATGGCACTGCACATCCCATCATGGTGTGGGGGTGTTTTTCACATCTGCCATCTGTCAAGATGCTGAAGATGAAACGAGGGTGCACGTTGCAGCAAGACAATGATCCCAAACACACAGCCAAGGAAACTCTCAACTGGCTCCAGAGAAGGAAAATAAAGCTGCTAGAATGGCCCAGTCAGTCACCTGACCTGAATCCAATTGAAAATCTATGAACTCTGATCTTCAGTTCATTCCATAGAAGACACCCATGGAACCTTCAAGATTTGAAGACAGTTTGTGTGGAAAAATGGGCTAAAATCACTCCTAAGCAATGCCTGCGCCTAGTTTCTCCATACAGGAAGCATCTGGAAGCCTTTCTGCAAACAAGGAAATAACAGACATCTTGTTTTAAAAAATGTGATAGGACAGAAGCAGAAGACGCAAGTTTCCTATGAAGGCTGATTGGCACAATAACAGCGAAGAAAGGTATTTTTTTTTTTTTTGAAGCAGGAGAACTCACCTTGTTCTATTAGTCAACACATAGTATCTAAAAGTTCTAATAAAATCCCTGCTGCTATGCTATACTGTAGCTCTGAGTCAACATCAGGCTATCAATGTCACGTCTACCTCCGGTAAGCACGGGTGATAGACTCAAAAGGCAAGCAGAGTTGCAGCGTAACATGGTTTATTAATCACAAAAGTAATAAAACAAAAAACTGCACGAGGGCAGAAAACAACTGAGGTCAGGATTGATAGCAAACTTACAGGCAGCCCCTCCAGGATTTTGCGGGATGTTTTTATGATTGTTGCGGCCCAAAATGCCTGAATTCGTGGGAGCTTTTTTAAAAAGCTGCGATAAAAGTTGCGATGTTTTGAGAGGTTTTTTGTACTAAAAGTTGTGGGAAGAATTACAAATTCTAAAGCAGATGGTTTTTTCCAGCTTACTGCAGTGATAATATAACAATACAAGAAAAGCACAGGATTGTCAAACATTTCCTATTACAGTGATTTGTAAATTAAGCAGAAACTTTTGCTATACAGAAAAACTCAGAACACAGAAAAACACAGAAAAACCTGTCTGTCTGCGCGTCTTCACATGTGCGTGCGCGTGCACGCACACACACACACACACACACACACACACACCTCTCTTTCAGTTACGGGGGGGGGGGGGGGGGGGGGGGGTATCCGTGTCCAGATCAGATTCACAGGTTTAAAGCTCATTGACAAGATGTATGAAATGATCAAACACTGGCTGTAATATTAGATTTGCTTGTTTGTTTGTGGGTCTATGAACTCTCTTGTCACGTGCACTCCCACGACGGGGTGCTTTTGGGGCAGGTGAATGTCTTTCAACACAAACCCAGCACTTCGTACATGCGGTCAGGACGGAGACGTGGCAACACGTCCACCAGCAGGCTGGGGGAGACGGAGGAAGGGACGGTGTTGCAAACCTCGTGGGGGAGTGTTTTTTTTTTTAAATCACACACTGTTTTTTGCTGAAATGTTCCGTTAATACTTAGTGTAAACACAGAAGTGAATGCGGTGCAGCGCGATGTATTTGATTGGTTACACTGAGCATTTCAGAGACAAATATGACTGGTGAAATTGGCAGAAGTTGACAAAGATTGGCCAAAATTGTGGGAAAGTTGCGGTGATTGGACAAAGTTGCAAGGTTGTGCAATAGTTGCGCTGATTGGCTGTTTTTGCATGAATTGACGCAATCGCAACATCGCAAAATCCTGGAGGGACTATACAGGGAAACTGGATACAAGACGCTAGGATACCAGCAGGGAAATTCAGACGACGACACCACACCAGACAGACACTGAACACTCACATACTGTATATACTGAGCCAGATAATCACAAACAAGAGGCAGCTGGACGGGGCGGTGCAGACAAATACACAGGTGATGCACATGAAACAGGGCAACAATACAGGAGTAATACAGAGAGGGCAGTGGCTATGGGAATGGAAAACATGAGGTGCAGGAACAATAGGCGAACAGGTACACACAATGCCTCAGGACCAGACAGGGGATGACACAGAAGACAATGACAGAGGACCCAGGGGAACACAGTGTTATGAGCTTGACATATTGTCCACACTTTATTTTTTAAATGTTGCACAACTCTGTTATCATTAGTTTGTTGGGTTATCCTGTTTTTTAGTCAGATATTGTTTTCTAGTCTCTCCCGTCATCCTCCCATACCTCCAGCCACTCACATGTGTTTTCATTTGGCCCTAATTAGGCTACGGTCACACTGCAGGTCTTGATGCTCAATTCCGATTTTTTGCCGAGATCCGATTTTTTTTGTGTGGCCGTTCACATTATTATTTAAATGCGACCCCCGTCAGACTCCAGTGTGAACGGTTTACAGCTATGAAGTGACCCGCATGCGCAGAAGAAAACGTAACATCAGACACAGCGTTGTGTTTGGGGGTCAGAACTTCTTCACCCTGATGCAGTGCAGCGAAATAAAATGTTAAAATTATAAATATGAGACCAGCTCCCTTCCTCTACACACCAGATGGCCGCTGTGATCAGCTCTGCTTTAACAGAACTGATCGATTAAACAACTCTCTTTAAAATAAGACCCCGTGTCTCAATGGGATTACCTATATAAATAAGGTTAATAATAAATAATCCTCGCGAGTACAATAGGGCTCTCGCCCACCGATGATGTCAGTGTCTCTTGCCCTAATAAACTACACGGCTCGTACCAGCGGCGTAACACCAGTCCTGCACAGGAGGGAGGGGCTGAGACTCCCCTCTCCTGTGTGTCCCCCTATCTGGCCATTCCTCTCCACAGTCATGTCTGTGTTAACTTTACATTTTAGATATTACAGCAGCCAGGACTCACGGTGTGCCGTTTACAGGGAAAAAGGAATTTGCAGCATCCAGTAAATGTGCCGTTGGTGCACTTGCTTGTCTGGCGGTTTCAGCCCTGAACCTCCTAACCCCTCCCCCCCCCACCCCGAAATTTTGAAGTTATTGTGCAGTCGGTGCTAACAAAATTACAATCCAATGATAAAGGGAAGAAGACTGATTAAAAAGAGAGCACAAATCAGCTGTGTCTGCCATGCTTGCTACATCCTCCACCACAGAATTGTAGCATCTGTCTCACTTCAATGAGGAAAAAGTCGGATGAAATGCGACCTGACAGTTCAGACTGAGGTTGCTTTGGAAAATATCAGATACGAATCCAAATTAGTACAACATACGAAAGTGGCCTGGGTCTGATGTGAATATGTGCTGTTCAGACGGTCATTAAAAAAATCAGATATGGGTCACATTTGTACAAAAAAATCTGAATCGAGCATTAAAAGCTGCAGTGTGATCGTAGCCTTAGTTACCCAGCTGTCCTATGTTAGTCCAATTATCTGTTCCCTATTTATATGCCAGTCTTAGTTTGCATGGTTGTGGCATCATTACAGAATTTCCCCTCCCATTTGTCTTCATCGTCTGTAAGTTATTTGGTTTGTTTAATAACTTGTTTTTTGCACTTTTAGTCCTACCCGCCTGAAAGAGTCATTTTTCCTGCCTGCCGGAGGTTGCCTTCTGACACAATGACGCCACCAAATAAAGACTCTGCGGGCACGGATTTTAGTGTTTACGGCCTGGACGAGGAGAAGTGTTGGGCTGAGTGATTAGTGGAGGACTTTATCTTGGACGCTCGCACTTCCCACACTCCCGAGGCAGCCCTGACATTTCTGGATGGCATGGTGGAGGTAACAGAGGCATACCCCAGCCTGCAGAGCTATCCGGGACTCACGGGTCTCCTCATCTCTGTTCCCAGTCTCCAGCAGATGCTCCGCAGGCAAGTGAGAAGCTCTCCTCAGTCTGTACCTGTGCCAATGAAGAAGTGTTCCCGGGTGCAGAAGCCTTCAGCTTCTCGCCGCTCGCCAGCTCCGGGATCCTCTTCACGTCAACCTCCAGCTTCGGTGCCTCATCTCCGCCTTCTGCCAGTTCTATTCCCTGCTCCTCACCGTGTTCCGACACCAACTCCTCGCCGCCTCCCAGTTGTCCCGCCGTCCCGCTGGACGAACTCCGCCGCCACATGGAGCATTTCACCTGGCTCTTCTTCAGCAGTCCCAGTGGCAGCAGAGCTGGAATTCAGCTCTACTCCTACAGCAGCAGCTCCTTCGCCGCCCCGGAGAGCTCCAGCAGTAGTCTACCCGTCCTCTAGTTCCTCATCAGCTATCCTATCAGCTTCTTCGTCCCCGAATGTTACACCGGCCCCCCTGCCGGCTCCTCTTTAGTGTTCCTTGTTTGTTGCTGCTGTCCTCCTCTCCTCCACGACGTTGGTGCCCACTGCTGAGCTTCTGCCCGTCTCATCCACTGTAACGTCGGCTCCACGTCATTTTCCATCTGCAATGCCAGCTCCCGTATCTGCTGCGCGGGCACCCATGCCTGCTGCCCAATCAGCTCCAGTACCTGCTCCAAGGTGCCTCCCGGCCCCAGTGCTGGCTCCTCGTCCCTTCTCAGCTCCATTTCTGGCTCCACGTCGCTCTGTGCCTCCAATGCTGGCTCCACGACATGCTCCATTTTCTGTATCCCCGTCTGATGCTCCACCGGCAGCAGTGCCATCAGGACCCTCGCCAGCAGAGGAGCAGGAGTTAAGGCAAGTCCTCTTTAGTTCTTCTGTACCTATTTTAGAGAGGTCTTGTCTTACTCCTGCAGGGGAGACACAGTTGCAGTTCTCCTCTGCCTCTGAGCTCTCGCCGCCGAGCTCTTCTGCTGGTGGTTGTGTTATGGACCAGATACCAGCCTGTATTTCTTCCTCTTCGTCTGAGGTGACTGCGTCAGGGATGGAGAAGAACATTTCAACCTCTGCAGTCCCAATGACCAGCGCACTCCAACCATCAATCCCAGAGGCTGGTGGGCCTCCACCATGTCTTCCTGAGGTCAGAGCTCTGCAGCTGCTGGTTCCCAAGCCTAACATCACTGCGCTGAAGGCCCCTCAGGTACTATCTTCAAAGCAATAGCTCCCATGTTACTATCTTCATCTTCAGAGCAAAAATCTCTCTTGTTCTCTCTGGCAGAGGGCGGAGGGCCCTGATGGCGCCGCAGATGGTGCCGGCGGCGAGCCCTCCACTCACGCCGCAGCTGCGGACGGCGGCGCGGCCTCCGCTCCCGCTACCCCAGCTCCGGAGCCTGCCGCTGTGTCTGCGGACAACCCGGCTGCACCACATGCGGCCCAGCTTGCGGTCGGGAGCGTGGATGGCGATGTCGCCAAAAAGGTCACTGATGGTGCGTCACAATCATCTCGCTGTGTGACGTCAACAGCTGTGCCGCCGGCAGCTGCTACTGCTTCGGAGGAGGGGACGGAGCACCGACCTGATGGTGCGTCAGAATCTCGCTGTGTGACATCAGTGGCTGTGCTTCCGGAGGCTGCTACCGTTACACAGCGGGGGATGGAACAGCGACAGTCACCTGCTGAGGGTGGCGTCCAGGAAAATGTGGCCCATGATAAATCCACTGGCCCGGAAGAACCAAGCAGTCAGCTGAGTTGTGCTGACGAGGAAATGGAATCTGAGAACGACACTGTGTCTAATACTGGGTCTATTGAGGCAAAATGCAGTACAAACACGAGTTTGTATTCACTGGAAGAAATAAATGCATTCCTGGACGCAACCTATAACAAAGCCATTAGGGTCGCTGACTACTTCAGTGACACTGATAAATTCATTAAGTCTGTGGATGTGCTAAGAAGGCAGGTTGGTCTGGACCTCCTGGATGAAAGGAAGTGTTATCGCCTCAAGAAACACCTGACAGCCCTGCGTAAAGCAGCTGGGGGAACGCCGGTCAAGCATGCCCGACAGGAGGAATGAATGGCGGTCTTTCCTCTGCCTGTTTTACCCATTTTTGGGATATTGTTTGAACAGACTGGTATATGACGTTTAATTGACTGTAATTGACTGTCACAGAACTGGATCTTTGAATAGGTGGACTGCAGGGACTGCTCTGTGTTGTGTGTGTGTGTGGGGGGGGACATTTCAGTTTGCACTTTTTCCAATGTGACACACTTGGAGGAATGATGTTGGTGTGCTTACATTTTTTTGAAGTGTGCAATAAAGGCTTTTTTCAAAGTCAAGTCTCTCTCTCTCTCTCTCTCTCTCTCTGTGCGGTCTGGCACTTGAGGCAACTGCAAGGAAGTGCCATCAACCTCTGTCAGCCGCTATCTGTGAGACAGTCTGCAAACTTAGGCTTCCGTTCCTAAGTTCCTTCTACACTGTCCTACGCCAGGCCACCCTCTGTTCCTTTTGCCTTGAGGTGTCCACCATAGTGCTGTTCTGGGTATAGCCATGGTTGGCATTCGGCATACATGCTCCATCCATCTCAAGCAAAAAGCTTCCATGTTGTTATTTTCAGAGCTAAAGGCTCCTGTGTTATATTCAGAGCAAAAGGCTCCTGTTATTTTCAGAGCAAAATGCTCTCATGATGTTATTTTCAGAGCAAAGGCCTCCTATGTTGTTGTTCTCTATGCAAAGTGCTCCTATGTTTTTTCCAGAGCAGAGGGTTCCTGTGTTTTCTCCCGTCTGGTGGCCCATGGACTTTAGTAGGCCACCTGATGCATCGTGTTCATCTGCCAGGTGGCTTTTGGACTTGGGTAGGCCCCCTGACCCACTGTGTTCTCCTGTTTGGTGGCCCATGGACTTTGGTAGGCCATCCGATGCACCTTGTTCATCCGTCAGGTGGCCCATGGATTTGGGTAGGCCTCCTGACCCACCTTGCTCCCCGGTCTGGTGGTTTTTGGACTCTGGTAGGCCACCTGACGCACCATGTTTCTCTGTCTGGTGGTCCATGGACTTTGGTAAGCCACCAGATGCACCATATTCCTCCCGTTTGTGGTCTTGGGACTCTGGCCGATCACCTGATGAACATTCTTCTATTGTTGTTGTTTGTGTCCTTGTTTTGCCCTGCCGTGCCTTTGTCCCCCTCCTCCCGCACAATTGAGATGTTCTTTGTTTTGTTTTTGGGTTTTGGGGTTGTCTTCATCGTCTGTGAGTTACTTGGTTTGTTCAATAAATTATTTTTTGCACTTCAAGTCCTACCTGCCTGAAGGAGTCATTCTTCCTGCCTGCCGGAGGTTGCCTTCTGACACACAGAGGGCAATAAATGCAAACGGTAAACATACATACAGTAAACACAGAAAAAAAACATAAATGGGAATAAAGTGTGGGTTTGATCAAGCCCAGACTCTGACAATCAAACTGTTATGTGAAAACATTAAAGCAAGATGCTCTCCAAGCCAGTCAGCACTTCTATCCAAATCAAATAAATGTAACATATAAAGGCAAAGGTAAAAGTAGACGGTTGTGCTGTTTCATCCCATCTAGCAACAATGCTCTGCACTGTGTGTGTTTATATATTTACATATTTATTCCATCTAGCTACAATGCTCCGCACTGGGTGTGTTTATATTTATATATCTATATATTTATTCCATCTAGCTACAATGCTCCGCACTGTGTGTTTATATATTCATATATTTATTCCATCCAGCTACAATGCTCTGCACTGTGTGTCTGTGTGTGTGTATATATATATTTTATAGTAATATGTACATATGTATATTAGCTGCTCTTGCTTGCTTGCTTTTTTTTCTTGCCTTCTGATTGTTGGTCTGAGTGTTGCTATCCCTGTGCTGTTGCAATCCTGGAATTTCCCCGTTGTGGGACTAATAAAGGCTTATCTTATCTTAACTTAAAAGGCCTCTCATTTACTCTGCATACAGCTTCCTGTAACACACGTGGTCATTCTCTCATTAATTTCAGTCTTTCTGAAGAGACCAATTTCGAAGTTGCTGACACAAGTGAAACAGTTAGAAGATTTTGTAAACACATAAAAGAGGCTGGGGGTGTTTTGTTCAAGTGGTATCATGAAACTCCTTAAAATCTTCCTCTACTGCCATATGTACACTAAATCCTGAAAATGAGATAGCCCTTAGGTCAGGCTGTTGCAAAATACATGCCACAAATATCCCCCAATATGAAACACGAAAAGAAATTTAAACTCAGCAACCTTGAAACTTGAAGATTCCACTTCAGGTTTACAACCAAAAAAATTATTACAGCTTATGGATGTCAGCAAGGGTGGCATAGTTGTACAATAGGAATTACATTTAAATATCAAAGCCTCACCGAAAAGGGACTATCACAGCTTTGACATGTACAAAAAAAGTCTTCTACACTGCTCATATCAAACCAGTTTGTGTGTGTCTTTTATTGGCATTTTCCTATAAAGTCATGCAAAACATTCAACCTTTCTTCAGTAAGCATGTTAAAACCGAACCAGCTGGACATGCACTCCTACCAACAGAACCCTGAGTCCCTTAAACCCACTAAAAACTCTTGTCACAGGACTTGTGAATTCCGTAAGCCTGCAGCATTCCTCCAGAATGCTGCTATCTGAGAGAACTATAAAAAAAACAGGACAAAGTGAGAAAGAACTAAAATACAGAGAATGGAGAGAGAGAGAGAGAGAGAGAGAGAGAGAGAGAGAGAGAGAGAGAGAAGGGCAGCCAGATTGCAGAGGACTGAATCAATGCAGTGGCCTGGTCTCTTTTTTCTCTCTTGCTCTCTCTCTCTCTCTCTTTGCTCTTTTTTTCCCTCTCTCTCAAATGATTCACAGTGGAAAGAAAGGACCTTTTCCTTGTCCTCAGTTGAACTCCACATCAGCTTCCTGTTAGAAAAGCGAGGAGGAAACACCCAGAGCAACACAAGCATGAGCACAGGCGCACGCGCATGTACACACCACAGACAAACACACACAGAAAGCCTTCACTAGCGGCTTCTTCACTGCCAGGGAAATTAGGTCAAGCACTTAAATGCCCCGTACTGAGACACACTGAGATTTAAAAATGTGAAGTGTTTGGTGGGGACAGCAAACACACACAAAGAACAATAAACATGCGAGCGAATGCCTGTTGCAGTTAGAAATGCACACTGTACTTCTCGTGGCCAGCCACACTATTAATCACCAAAGAATACTGAAGAAAAAAAAAAAATCGGTGACAGACGCCCACCTACTGTTAATACACCATCCATCCATCCATCTGTGCAGAGTAGAACATGACAAGGTGGCTCGGTCCCACACAATCAAACAAATGATTTATTCACAAAGAGGGGAAAACACCTTCTAAATTGCCCTCACAAGGAAAAAATAAATGACCTGGTAATGACTTGACACTTGTCTTCCCTATGCGGCTAAAACAGGACAGGGGAGCATAAGAGGCCACACTGCAGTATCAGTCGTGCACACCGAAACCCCACCACCCCACCTCTCCGCCACCAACCCTCTGACCTGAAATGCCCTCAAAGAAATGACACACCCCATCCCCATCTCATCCAATCAACTATTCATAGAAAGGCTGGATTGCGCTCGGCCCAATTTTGCCGTTTAGGGTTTCAATCAATTGCGTGAGATACGAGAGTGTGGTCGGGAGAGACAGGGTGGGAGGATGAAGCTGCTCTGAAAGCAAATGAGATAAATTTTTGGATGAATCCAGGCCTTTTCTCTCCATATGGGCGGCTGCCACTAGGGCCCATGACAGTGCTCAGAGTTACATGGTGGCAGGGTAAAAATCAGAAGATAATGGCCCAGCAGCCATGTGCTTTCGCCCGTCCAACAGATTCATGGTGGGGAAATGGGTGCCGCTTCCTTGCTCAACAGTCACTTGTTTATGCTGCATTTCCCCAAAGCCACATTTTTTTTGTTTGAAGAGATGACTGTGATTAATAAACATGCACTGTTGTGATATTAGCACAACCCAGAGTGTTTGCAACCAAGCTGCCGCTGCCACTGCTGCAACCAAAGGGTCACCCTGACCCAGTCTCGGCTCTCGGCTCCTGACAGCTCTGTTCCTGTTCCACTGAGAAAGCGTGGATATTTGCACAATTTTCAGTGGGCTAAATCTATTCTTCCCTTTTTGCTACTTTGGACCAACACGTCCAGTGTTAACTGAATGCGATCCGACCGGCTGACTAGACAAAAAACAAAACTCAGACAGCACTCTTACAAACACACAGCCAAACAAATGGCAAGACGTGCTGTTTGCGTAAGATAAAATATGAACTTGCAATTCTTTCAGTTATCTAGATTAAAAAAAAAGTGACATACACGGGCAGATTTTAAACTTCTAACGTGCAAAGTTTAAGGTGCGACTCTGCTGTGTGTGAGTGTGGTAAGAAAGTCTTCTGTGGCATGATCCCAGTCTGCCAAAATACAAATAATCAATTTCACAGATAATCAAGGAAGGGGCTGAAATTACCTTTGAAATAAGACACATATTTTAATAGCATTTAAATATTTTTTCAAAGCAGTATTTTTTCTAGGACATAAAATGTTGATTTGTTGCTTTGCCAGGACAATGACCCAAAGTTAATGTACTTAGTCGGCAAATTTATAAATTCATTAACTATAACCCCAACTAGAAAACACATAGCCAGAAAAAAATACTTTTGGGTGAAATTTAAAAGTACGTCTGTGACCTGTTTTCTACCTGACTCACATGGATCAATTTTTATTAACGCCCAAGCAAACATAAGATAAGCCTTTATTAGTCCCATAAGACCATCTGTACGTATTTTAAGCCAATTCCCATTTTAAATTATCACAAGATTTTCAGTGTGGAAGATATATCTGCATACCCGAGAGCCACCCCATACAAGCCACTAGACAACAGGCACAAACACACTGCCGATATTTTAATAAATAAATTCCAACAACTAAAAAAAAGAAAAGAAAAAGAAAGCAACTCTTGGGGGAAACCGCAGCGGCACATCAGGGGAAGCCACACAGTTCTACCACACATGTCCTCACGCCTGTCGCACGCTGATCTGCTTTGAAGCATTTCTAATCAAAGCGCATACATTTTTCATTCTTCTTCTTCTCCCCTGCTAAAATCCCTCAAACTGCTCACTCCACGGTGATAATTCCCCCTGGATGGCCGCGGTGATCCGCCCGGCTCGCCTATATCGCTGCTTGCATCGGGGACAACAAAAGAGGAAGATTATGCCTCCGTACGCGGAGAAACTAGGGCACGGCAAGGCGACCTCCTTTCCTGCTGTAGCGGCGGCGAATTTACAGTCTGGCGACCATTTCATCATCTTCGCGCAAAAACAGGACGGTGGCGTCTGGAACTTGTTTTCGCCTTTAAAAGAAGATTATGTTAAGCCACTGAACTGTTATCCAGAGCAGGTTTGTTTTGGGGTTTTTTTTTTTTACCCCGTCATGCACCCTAGAAAGTTCCCCTAAGGACCAGGAATCGCTGGGGCTGCTGCGATTTTTACACACTTGATTCGGCACATTTAAAAAAAAAAAAAAAAGAAAGAAAAAGCTATACAAATAAATTTCAACACCCACCTCAAGTTCGCTTCAAGTTTAAGTTGGAAGGTGTCCTCCTGTGGTGTCCAAGTCGCCGGGTTCTGCTCCTCTATTGTGTGTCTGGATCCAAAATCACCCGAGGGGGAAAAACACACACACACACTATAAAGCAAAAATATTTTATAGGTTAAAAAGTTGTTAGAGAGGTAGCATATAAAGCGTAAAATGTCCGATAAAACGTCTTCACGGAGGCGTGGTTCTAAAATAAAAAGCGCAGCGTCTGCTAACCCCCCCTCCTCACCCGCCTGTCTCTGACCGAGGATCCAGCCTCGGTTCAGCGGGGACACGGAGCAGACTGCGCCGCCGCCGGTGAACCAGATGCGTCAAGTTCAGCTGAGGTGAAACACAAAGTTATACAAGCCCGGCGCCCGGAGAGGTTGCAATAAAGCGATGCTGCTCTAAAAACCGAGCACTGCGCACAACGTCCCCCAAATACACACCAAAAAAAAAAAAAAGCAACAACAACAACAAACAAACGAAGAAGACACACGACAGACGAATATGAGGAGAAAACAAGGCTGTGCTGAGACGACGAGACAGCCTCACCACCCCCCTCTGCTTCCTCCGGCCCCCTCCGCCGGACCGAAAAAAAGCTCTATTTGCTTTCCCAAAACCTATGTCAGCCTTTAAAAAAGTATTTTTAAGTAGGAACTGAAAATATTTTCAAATACCGTAGCACATTATTGTAAAGGGACGCTGTACTGCACTGCAATAAAACTCCCTTTTGTTAGCATAAACATTTTTAATTTGCATCTGCCTCACTTTTATATTTCATATGCTGTTAAACGCCGTACCCATATATACAGTATATATATTTGGCATATATATATGTGTGTGTGTGTATAAATGTGTGTGTGTGTGTGTGTGTGTGCGGTGACAAAATGCTAATTAAAATAACGAAGTAAAGCACTAGTGTCACCCTGTCACAGCAAGTTAACTAACGGCACATGTAAACACAGCTCATTCCAAACCGAAGCTAGCTAAAACTTTAACACAACAGCTAACTTCTTTTTTTTTTTTTTGTCTAATATGCTAACACATTTGTGACCCAGAAAGATGGACTCCACACACCCATTTGCCCGCTCTGGTGAACCTGGGACAGTCCTGTCCACTCTGGAGCTGAAGCACATTTTCTTATTCGCATTTTATCAGCAAGAGGTGATGTGTTGTAACCACGTCGGGACATGGAGTCTGCCAGCGCTGCCCCACACACGCTTTACTCATTAATCAGCCAAAGAGGGGAAAGGGGAGCTGTTAAAGGACCAGTCGGACATTTTGAATAAATGCATAATTATATTTTTCCTTTCAGAAAATTATAACTCTCTCTCTCTCTCTCTCCGACTCTGTTTATTACATCAAAAAAAAAATTAAAAATAATAATCAAGGACGTGCACAGGTATGGGCTATTGTTGCCAGGCCAACAGCCAATTTGTAATTTTTGTCTGAGCTGGCCCCCAGAGGGAAAATAATAATAACAATAATAAATGTTGTGACTCTTTCTGTAAACATGTCGCATTATATGAGTAAATCTACAGGGTTTTTATTCTTCTCTATTTTTTTTCATGCAATGTTGAAACTTTATTCTCATATTTGCACTGTATTATAGTAAAATTGAAACTTTTTCATTCTAAATTTGTCTTTTTTTTCTGAAATTTGCATGTTTTGTTAAATTAGAGTTTATTCTTTGTAAATTTTATTATATAGGTAGGATTTGGGAACGTTCTCATAAATTGCTACTTTTTTCTTGGAATTAGACTTTCAGCAAAATCTTGAGACTGAAAATTTAAGGCTTTTTTGCTAATTTTCTCGAATTTATGACTTTTGTGTCATAAATTCATGTAATTTTTCTTCCAACTTTGCAATTCATCAGCATTATTCCCCATTATCTTTCGGTTGATTTTTTTCCCCTTATAAAATAGATTTTTTTCCTTTTAAATGTTACCTTTCTAATATAATTTTGTGACATTTTCTCAAAAAATACATATCTTTTTTTTCTGATGACTTTAGTGGATCTTTTTTTAATGCATTTAATGTTTTCCTAAATATTTTCAGTAATTGTTATTGCACATATGTGACTTTTTCATATATTTTTGACTTTTGTTATAAATTCAGGTTTTTTTCCTTTGTAATTTTGCTAGTTTCAGGGTAGAGCAACAGCCTCTCCAAATGTCTGTACACTTCCCTGATAATAATACCTTTTTTTTTTTACAATAAGATAATGTTATGAAGTGTTAGAAACAATGGAGAAAGAAGCTATTTTTATTTGACAACACAGGATAAAATCCTGTAATCTAATTAACGGTTTATGGAATTTTTTCCCCAAGTCCTACTTAGGAGAGTTTTTTTAATACCAGCTAAACAAAAATATCCACTATAAGGTTACATGTTTTAAAAAGCATGGCCAAAAAAGACTGATCTAAAGTGGAAAAAGTTTTCAGTCTTATAATGAAGTTTGGGCTTTTTACTTTTAATAATTTCCTTTCATTCTTAAAAATACACTTCCACATAGGGAAGAATGCTTCAGTGTAATTCAGTTACATTCAATAGTTTAAAATTTTAACTTAAAAAAACACATACTGTTAAAACATTGTGTTTGAATACATAAAACAACTTGCAGAAAAAACTTTTAACATTAACAATTTTATTTTAAAAACCAATATAATATCTCTTTTTTTGTGCACAACACTCATTTAACTTGCAGCAAGTTAAAGAAATGAAAATGTTCTTGTTTATTTCAGCTCTCCTGGTTTATCCTCCAGTTTGAGCATTATTTTTTTTAAAGCTGTGCTCGTGAGTGGAAGCAGCAGCAGCAGCAGCAGCAGCAGCAGCAGCTGCAGCAGCTGCAGTGTGAACCTGCAGAACCCAGGACGGTGTACAGAGTGCTGCTGAACCTGTATTGACAAGTGATATTACACATGCACCCACTGAGCCGCTCTGTGTACAGAAAGCCTATAGCCATGAGCACAGAAATATACAACAGGGTTAGGTGTGTGTGTGTGTGTGTGTGTGTGTGTGTGTGTGTGTGTGTGTGTGTGTGTGTGTGTGTGTGTGTGTGTGTGTGCTGAGCATTTACGTTATAGATTACTGCGATTAGAAGGTGACATAGGCTCATAGTGATTTCCTGATGTGACTCAGTGCAAGTTTAAACAAACAAAAAATCATTATCCTTTAATTTCCAAACTTTTTTTCTTCCCTCGAATGTAAAAACTGGTAACCCACTTGTGACTGTTTTATAAATGCAATCTGTGAGCAATGTATAACTCTAAATTAATGCTCCAGAATGTGAAGGGTAATTTATATCAGAAAGTATCTTAAATATTACATTTATAAAATATTTATAACAAAATGGTTGCATTTTAATTGCTTATCTGTTATTATACATTCAATATATAATATTTTGCACAGATATTCTCATATGAAAAAACATAATTTTCTTTTTTATTCTATTCTAAACAACTAAAAACTTATTTTTTTTCAGTTTAATCTGTCTCTTATATAAAAAGACCATTATGTGTTTGAAAATTTTGATTTTTGTAGATTACTATACCTAAAATAAATAAACAAATGAGATACTTCAGAAAAATATTAAGAAATCCATTCTTTGCATGTTTTTTGTAGTTAATGAAGTTGACATAGAGTTTCAAACTCCCATGTTTTCTAATATCAGCATTTCCAGTTTAACAGGAATTCACTTATTAAGCTCAAAATATGGCAGAAAATTGAAATATTGCTTCATGTAAGACATTGATAACAGTCGTAGACGTGCTTCAGAGATGAGGCACTCATCATCCAGAACTTTTCACCCAAAATGGACTTCTGCACTCAGCAATCATAAATCATTCATTTGATAGAATCTGAACGCTCACTGGCGTGAATTAAAAATCATTGGCAGGAGAACGTTATTGACTCAAAGCATTAACCTTTCATTTTCATAATTTGGAGCAGCAACATGTCCGAGGCGGTGGGCGAAGCAGAGAAGATGGTTGAATCAAGTGGAGGAGGAAGAGAAGGAGGAGGAGGAGGCCAGGGTGCTCCATTTGGCTCTGCTAATTTGCAATCAGACACTCTCTCTGCTACCACGTCTCCAGACAGTGTGGATGGCAGCTGAAACAAAGCCAGCATTCTCTGCTACCCAAGGCCCCTCTTAGTTTTATTTCAGGCCACTGCTCTCAGACACAGACCATTCTGCGTGGACTACCCAAAGACAGCAGCCACCGCGAGAGGAGGAGGAAGAGGAGGTGGAGGAGGAAGGAGCAACTTTGGAAGAGGTGTGGGGGGGGGGGAAAGGTGGGAGGAGGTTTTGTGGAGGACCAGACTGCTGTCACTCTACCCCACTACCTACCCCTCCTCCTGCTGCTGCTGCTCACTCCTCTTCCAGGATGGTACCCAGGCCTGATCCCCTAAAACTTGGTGCAGTGCAGTGCCACACCCAGTATCCCAAAACCATTTCAACCCCCTCCTTCGTCTTTAATTATTTCAGTCAGCATAGCGAGTGACGTTTGATAAACTCCTCACCAGTTCATTCATTTTGGTAGCTGCACCTAATAGGGGTACACTGTTCCACTGTGATGCACTCTTAAGAGAAAATACCTTCAGAATATCAGTTCACTCAATGGATTCAACTGTTAAAGAAGTACAACCCAACAAAATAAATGTACATTTATTCTGTCTTGGAGTGGTATTTATGAATTTAGATTCAATGTCATGGAAATATCAGCTTTAGAGATGTGTGCTATCTGCTGCATATGATAGACCCCAATGGCACTCTGATTGCCTTTGCAAAAAATAAAGTGGCAGTGCGTCTTTCCAGAAACCCCGTTCCGGTTACTCAAAAATAAATATATGTACTGTATATATTAACAGATAAATCTGCAAACTTTAAAGTCGAGAAGTTGAAGGTTGCGACCGGACAACCAACAAGCACCACTGGGGTAGTGGCATGGTGGTCGAGCATCTGCCCAACAGCTGTGAGGTTGTGGGTTCAAGCCCTAGCTGGGTCATATCAAAGACCATATAAAAATTGTACTTCCTGCCTTCTAGCTTGGTGCTCAGCATAATGGAATAGGCCCCTCAGATTCTAGATGTGATTGTCAGTAGGAGGAAATGTAATTTTGTTTGGCTGTGTGGATTGAATGACAATAAAGCTGATTTTCTTCTTCTCTTTCAAGACACAACAGGGATCTGCTGCCTGGGTACACGAGGGGGAGCTGAAAAGTTCATAGGGTGACCATGATGCGGTGGTCAAATTTGACCAAATGTGGTTTATTTTTCAACATAGTCTCCAATGTCAGTGTAGCTGAAAAGAAACAACGCAGTTAGTATCAGAAAAGGTTGAATTTAACGCGTGACTAGTTTCATTGCTGTAGCATAACTCTGTCTTAGTCAGCCTATGAACTTTTCAGCCCCCCCTTGTATAGCGAACAGGAACCGAGAGACATTAATGGCAATAAGGGCGCTCATCGACAGCTCTCGTCCTTCCAGCAGTGAGCTGGACCAGGGATCACAAACTCATTCCCCGGAGGGCCAAGACCTTGCACGTGTTACTTCCAACCAGTCTCTCCAGCAGGTGTTTGTACTGATCAGCAATCAGTGGGAAAAATTCTGTGAATTCACCTGTTGAAGACACATGGTAGAGGCAAAACGTGCAAGGTCCTGGCCGTCCATGGAATGAGTTTGAGATCTCTGAGCTGGACAAAAGGACTGCAAAGTAAGGCGCAGGCATAGCAGAAATCTAACAAAACCAAGAGTCAGGAAAATGATGCTACTTCACCAAGGAGAAGGTAATCATTGTACACTATGTGTGAGTGTGTCAGTAAATCCTAGTCCCATCAATCCATTTGATGACATAGGTAAAAAAAAAAGGTTGTTGTTTTTTTCCAAAACTGTGAGTCTCTTTAATTGTGTGTCAGTACACACACACAGGGCTTAGTCATATGTTTAGCATCTGTAGATTGTAAAGATGCACATCTAATGATTCTAAATGCAAATTCAGACTACGTAGATGGGCGACATTCCCACCCATCATCAAGACCACTGGAGATGTTCACGCCAGACAGGCGGTGCTATTGTTGTTCCAAAAAATAGTCTCCCATTATTGTGGCCCAGTGGTTAGCACTGTTGCCTCATAGCCAGACGGTTTCTAGTTTGAATCCCCAAGCTGGCGGGAGTAGGAGGAGCATTGTTCTCTCTGTGCTTGTAACAGTTTAGTATGGGCTGTCAGGACAATTTAGAATCAGTAATTAAGTTGACATGCATGGATTGTGGGAGGAAACGGTTGAGCCCATAGGGAGTTAATGCTACAAGTTTAGTGGTACTTTGAGGTTTGGAAAAAGTGTTGTTTTTTTTTAAATTCATGTCCTTATGTTTTAGAACACAGATGTCAATATTAAAGCCTGGGGAGTCAGATACAGCCCTCCACTGTACTTTGATTAGCCCAGAAATTTTCCCCATGTCTTGCAAATTTGCAACTTTTTTTTAAAGGGACTTTTCAGTTCTCTCACTAATCTGCAACTTTTTCTCAGAGTCTCATGAATTTGCAGCTTTTTCTCTGTATTTGCGACTTTTTGCCACATTGTAATTTCCTAGTTCTTGTAAATTTGAAACTTTTCAGCAGTCTTGTATTTTTGCAACTTTTCTCCTCCAAGTCTTTAATTTGTGACCTTTTACCAGACTCTTGCAGAGCCCCCCCCCCCCGCACTCCTCCTAAATTTGCAACATTTCTCCAATTTGCAACTTTGCTTAATGAGTCTCATAAATTTGCAAATTTTCCCCAAAACTAAATACTAAAGACCAGAAAAAAAAAGGTACTTTCTGCTTTCTACTTTGTTGCTCAGCATTGCTGGACACAAAATCAACATGCGGACCCACGATCTGGTGTGGTGACCCCGAAAGGGGAGCAGCCAAAAGGTATGTGCATTCTGCATGCATGAAAGATATTTTTGTAATTTAATATGGCAAAAAAAGAGGAAAAAAACACGAGTGAATTATAACCATGTGCTAACTTACACAAACATCCAATATGACACACTGGACAAAAAGGCAAAACTTTGGAGCACAGAACAGCAGGCTGAATAAACATACACATAGACGTGCTTTCACAGAGGAGTTTTGTCTCATAGCTGTGACACACACACACACACACACACACACACACACACACACACACACAGAGTGTAATTCGTGTCCTTACTGGACATCCAAACTACTGTTTCATTCTCCAGGCTGCCCTTCTGTCTCACACGCCTCATACTTTACACTCCATAAAAAAGTATTGATGACTTCAAATACGTTGCTATTTCTTTTACATTATTAGAGATGGCAATTATGCTGATAGATTCAGAAGCCACAGACCTTCATTACTCCCACAGCACCACTTACTAAAACCTCACAGCTGCTTTTGGTATTGGTCCTGAAACAGTCAGCTTCACAGCTGATCAACTTGTGTTTCGTATTAAAACTTACAACTGGTTAAATCTTCTTTTTTTTTTTTTAATTATTTGGCATCTAAATACATCACACAAAAATCCCTGTATGGTCCCACAGTATGTAGTGCATGGGTTGACTATGAGCCATTTTGTATGATTTTTCACCAAGAAATTGGCATAGATAACTAAAATAAAATCAAGGCTAAACGTATATAATGGTCTGTCAGAGTGACTAATGCCTGACGTTTTTCCCCCTTAAATATGCAACTTTTCCCCATAAAGCTGCAACTTTTCTTAACTTTTCAGCTTCTCCTTGATTTTTTTTTCTTGTAAACTTTCTAATTTTGCAGAAATCTGTTTGCAACTTTCTCATAAACACTTAGTGTTAACCGATAAATTATGATATACATATGAACATTGCATCGTGATGTAAATTGTCCCTGCAGTATTCATAACTCAGGTTCAAATTTAATAGAGTAAAACTCCCCAACAGTAATCAATCTAAGCTGCCTCAAAGGAGATTTCATGTGCACCTCCTCCACTCGGTATTCTTTAATAAAGTCTTGTGTATGCAGTAACGGTTGGATGGGCATGCATGTTTTTCCAGTTACACCCTTTTTAAGGCGATAATGAAAATAAGTGATTTTCTTGGGCCACTGAGAACAGCCCCTCCATCCCTGCGTGGCAAACATGCAGTATATATAGACCACAGTCTAATCCTTTAGAAACTCAATACCAATTAAATCCTGAGCTCACATGCCTCCACTGAATGTGTCCTATGTTATCGCTTCATTATCAGCAGGTCCAGGAGTTGTACAGTATGTTATGGCTTGGCTGCCAAAGGAAACGAGTCAATGATTACCAAAAGGGCTACGGGGGGTGTCCTTAAACACAGGTCAGAGTCAGGTCCCCACAAGAGCAAGCAAGGCAACTGGGGGACGCAGCTGCCCCCTGTAACTGTGGATGTCACTGAAGAGCAGCTTTGTGTTCACTTTGCAAACTGTTGTTAAGGACAGGGTCATCCAGCTATCTATCCATCTATCTATCTGAATATCATTCGACCTTTCTCAGTCTCTTTCTTCCTGTAGGCTGCTTCAAGTGCAGCGGTGCAGCACCGCCACATGGTCAGCCATGTCTGAATCAATTACGAGACCTAAAAGTGTGAGCAACAGAAATTCAGACACTGGCAGGAGGAGGTCAGTGCCTCGGTCCGCTTTTGGTTTGGACTGACGCCGACAGGTTGTCTCACTTCTTAGCTGCTTTTCCTGCACCGGACAGAGGTGCACAATCCCTCTCAGTCTCACTCGAACACATAACAATGCCAGGAATGGTTGCATTTGTGCAGCACGGCCATTAGGCAACATCCGACTGCCTAATTCATTCGATTTCTCCCTCTGCCATGCCAGCACAATTGGCCTGAATGGACGCAGGTGGGGGGGGGGGGGGGGGGGAGAAGGCTGGGGGGCTCGTTGCTGGAATAAACTTGGTCACACAGCCCTGACGGTTAGAGGGTTGGATGGGCTTATGCACAGGATAGTGTTGGTAGACGGTTGGGAAAATCGTGTCCTTGAGGTGATCCCAGCTGGGCTCAGCAATCGCTGTGACCTCTTTCTCTCTCTCTGAGCTTGACCCTGGCTGTATCTTTAGCAGTGACCGGTACAAATTACTGGGCTAGTTGGCTCTGCTTTCTCCCCCCACCCAATCCTTTTCTCTTTCTCACTTTCTTTTTCTCCAGATAACCACAAACAGCCATTGTCGCTGCGGACCACGAGAACAATTGGGTTCTTATGCTGTGGCCGGTCAGGGGACGGGAGGGTAAACTTCTGCAGTGACTGAGCTAAGTAAATTATAGCTCCGATGGCCTGTGTGGTTTGGAGAGGCTCCGCTTTGTGAGAGGTCCTGAAACTAAAACCACCGGTTCAGCACATTTCGCTGCCTCCGCAGAGCAAATTGACGATGGCATGGCAAACACATGGTATGGATCAGGATCATATGTGCACTTAGGTTTCTTAACAGTGAGGGCTGTAGAAGTTCCTGAACTACCCTGAGTTGCATCTTAGGTGGAAGACCGCAGGCCGATGGAGGATTGCCACAGTCATGCTCCTTCTCTTCCCCTTTTCCCTCTCTCAGATCGACACTCCGCCCATCGACTGCTCTCCCGCGCTCTTATCGCTCCACCCTTCCTGCCATATCCCCTTTCTTACATGACATCATCTGCACATCTGTCGTCCCAACAGGGTGCTAGTGACACAGACAGGCCACAAAATCGGTAGAGTTCTTCCCTCTGCCTTTGTCACACTGTCTTCTCAGGTTCTTTCTTCCCCTCACCACCCTCCTTTGTCTCCCTCTACATGATTTTTCTGTTATTCTTTTGTTTCCCTGCACACTTTTACCTGCTGCATAATGTCCTGTAAATAATATCCGGTCGTAATGCCTTACATCTGCCCGTTTCCTACAATAAGGCATGTACATTTGAGCAGGCAGGAAACAGCCATTAAACTAAATGATCCATGGGCTTGACCCCGGCCGTGACCCATGTGATTGTGAGCAAACTCAATCAGCGAGGTCAGCGCTAACGTGAAGTGACTCTTGGAAAAATGTTTTTTCCTTTACTTTTCACTGATTTGAGCTAATAGAGCCTGCTAAAACCTGAGGCTGTGGCTTTGTCCATTTGTGTGTGTGAGTGTGTGAGTGTGTGTGTGTGTGTGTGTGTGTGAGAGAGAGAGAGAAAGAGAGAGAGAGAGAGAGAGAGAGAGAGAGAGGAAGTAGAAGTGAGTTGGAGCGATTTTCTTAGTGCATTAAGGCCCAACCTATTAAGGGCCTGGTGTCTTCAAGGGAATAAAAACTTAACAGAAGTATAACACATGTTTGATTCCCAGAGCCCCTTAGCAATAATTCTTCACATATGAATTACTACCAGACCAAAGCGAGCTGTACTGTACCACACCAGCTGCAGTGGAGGTACTGTTCTGGTGAGGTGAATGAACATGCACCATGAATTCTACCATTAAAGAAAACTGGGGTATTTCTTTTGGATTTTCTCCTATATTGGCTCATACTGTATAGTCACCTTACACAATACCATGCAATAAAAAAAGTTTTTAATTATCACACTTTTTAATGTGTTTTTCATGTTTTCAGTGGCATTTTACAATTCCATTTATCATTTACAAAAAAACCTTGATTTTTTTGGAGGCTCATTTGTTTCTCTCATAGCCCTGCAACCCATGCTAGAGGACTAACACCAACCCTTGGGACAGTAGCATCAGCAATGTGGTATAAATAATTTTTGTGTTTCTTCTTTTCACTGATATGAGCTCCTGTTCTGTTTCACTTCAGCAAATATGAAGGCTACTCATTAAAGATTTCCCCTGACCCACTTCTGGTTATTGTAGGTGGCTCAAATTGCACATATACTACAGATTTCTACAGGTCAAACGGTAATTTGCAACTCTAAACTCTGATGAGTTTCTCTTTTACAGGTGCTAAGGTGGGGTAAGGTGTGATAATAGAGCCAGCTGAACGCAGTCATCAGGTTTCTGTACTTGAGAGGCCGTACACCACGGGAGACGTTTGATAAGATAAAAGAGACTTATGGGGAGGATGACCTGTCGTATGATGTAGTCAAGCACTGGCATTGACAGTTCAAGTGTGGTCGGACATCGGTGGAAAAGGCACCCATTCCTGGGTGACCACAGCGTGCCATTGAGGGAGACACCATCCGACACGTGGAGGCCACCATTTTGGATGATCGCCGGATAACCCTTCACCACCTAGCCCAAAATGCGAAGACTAGTGTGGGGTCTGTGGGAAAAAAAATCATCCATGACCATTTGCACATGCAGAAGTTGTTCGTACAAGGTTGCTCACACCTTTCCAGAAGCAGGAACGAGTCATGTGCTCCCAGGTTCGTTTTGGCCATGTGACAGGTCTCAGAAATAAAGATGCAAATCTGCAAAAAACTTCTTCTACAAATTGTCAAGCAATTTCAGAATATTTCTCAATCCAAAATTTTGAAGACCTTGAAGAGACCAGCATCTACAGCACATAATATTAAAAGAATCTGTAGACATCTCTGTGTGCAAGGGATATCGTCAAAAATCAATATTGAATACCCATGATCTTCAGGCCCTCAGGTGGCAATGCATTAAAATCAGATGCATCAAATTTTGAAATTCTTTATGGAAATCCTGGACACTGGGTCCTCCATACAAAAGAGGAGAAATACCATCTCACTTGTTAACAGTACACACATCAAAAGTCTGCATTTCCTATGGTATGGGGGTGCATTAGTGTCTACGGAACTGGCAACTTGCACATCTAGAAAGGTTCCATCAGTGCTAAAATGTATACACAGATTTTAGAGCAACATATACTCACATCCAGATGATGTCTTTTTCATGGAAGGCCTTGCATATTTCAGCAAGACAATACTAAGCCACATACTGCCTATATCACAACAACATCGCCTCATGAAACAAGAGTCTGGGTTCTGGACCGGCACACTTGCAGTCCAGACCTTTTATTAGCTAAAAACATTTGGAAGATCATGAAATGCATATGACCCAGGACAGCTGAGCAGCTAGAATCCTATATCAGACAAGAATGGGACAACGCTCTTCTCACAAAGGTCATACAACTGGTCTCCTCAATTCCCAGATGTTTACGGGTTGTTGTTAAGAGGGGATGCTACACAGTGGTAAACATGGCCATGCCACAACTCTTTTGAGATGTGTTGCTGCCATCAAATTCAAGATAAGTTTTTTTTTTTTGTGAAATAGTAAAATGTCTCACTTAAGACATTTAGAACCATATTACAACGACACGGTCAGTTAGTCAGTTGTCACTGATGCAGAACGTGTTCATGGGCGTTTCCAAGTTCATTTCCTCATCACAACAGCATAGAAATGAAATTTCCGCCGGCACATGATGCAACAAGGCTGACCTAATCATTCAGAGGTGTGTTTTAGATAATCCAATCCAAAGTGCCCATGCCCATCCCTTTAATACAAAGAGGCATATTATCTAAAGTGAATTCTGATCATGACGGTTTAAAGATAGGTTTTGCACTGATCAAAGCCTGTGTGTGTGAGCCAAAATGCATGCGATAGTGATGCTGCTTCATAATAAAGAAGACATCAATCACATCTGACGCCCAGTTAGTCATGTTAGAAAGAACAAACGGTGAAGAATGCTGAGCTGAAAAATCAGTTGAATGGTTTAATGTAGTGTGCATGAATGCAACACACAGACATGAATGTGTTCGAAACTTAAGGAAAAGAGGATGATGCTTGTGCAAACTTTCATAAACTTTCATTAACGATGGCATGGAAGTCACTCCCAGCTGTGGGGAGATGGAGTGCTCCCTCTCCTGTTGCTTTCGCCGACCGAGGGTTTCCCCCATCTTGTGTGAGGGTCTGCCGAGGTTTGCGGCTCTCTGTCCCAGTCCCTCTTGGGCAGGAGGGAAGGAGAAGATCTGGCACGGCTTCCCGTCAGATCAAAGGCTTCTCGCTTTGTGCCCCACCACAAAGCGAGTCCGCTCTCAGCAGCCTCTGCCGGAGGCTGACAGGTGGCAGTCAGGAAGCTTGGTGGGGTGCACGGCTGAGGTAGATGTGGACCCATCTCCTGTCTCTCTGGGGAACTACAGTGAAAAGTAAAATGCTGCACATTTCTTGTTCAGTCATTTATTCCCCTAAAAATAAACATATTAATCCCCAATTAGTCCGTGATGAAAACGTGATGAAAACGAAAACGTCTTTCTGCAACTGTGGGGGTTACCCCTACAGTTGATAGTGCTATGAGATGACTGTTGTTGTGAAATGGCGCTATATAAATAAAGTTGAATTGAATTGAATTGAATAGAGTAAAAATCATCAGACTGACACGCCCCCACCTGCACTGCACATCCCACTCCCACACACTCCACTCATTCCCCTAAAACAAAATCCTACATTAATGCCTAATCTATAGACTCCAATGGTAAGTCCACAATTAAAATGACAGTGTAGATGGAACAAAAAAAAAACAACTAGTGTGTGATCATCATATTATTAAAATGACAGGCAATTATGGCTGTTACAATTCTCTCCATTCAAATAAAAGAAGATCCCAGTGCATGCCATTTCCTCATGAGCTCTGGAGCTGTGCAATTTCAAAACACGCCACTGAAATATCATTAAGCAATGTGCTTCTGACAATAGACCTCCTTTTTCCTGATCAAAAGAGGATTCTTTTGGAATGCAATATAATAGTAATGTGTATTAGATTGTGCCAAAAAAAAAAAGATTGCGTGCCACCACACCTCTCTGAAATGAGCCTCCGCCTGCCAGCACATAGCAAGCACACTGTCTACTGGTAATTTGATGGCATGAGGCAAAGCATAAAAAAACAGACAATGCGCTGACAGAAATTAAAAAACACTGGCATATGGTGGAAAGCCTGGCGGAAAAGCTCGCGCATGATTGTCCTAATAGGGCCCTTAATGTGTTTTCCAAGTTCTATTGTGAATAAAATCGTGATTTATGAGTTTTGAAAATGAATGCATTTTGTTTTTATTTAGGTTTTACATAGCATCCCTACATTTTATTTCTCACAGAGCAACAATCCTAAATGGCTAAATCAAAATGGCTTTTTGCCAGAGGCATGGGGCAATAGTAAAAGAAAATGTCAGAGTGTTTAGAAGACAAAGACAAAATACATCACCCAGTGGTGGTAATTCTCCGTATTATCATTTCCCCCCTTTAGTCTAAGCCGGTGCTACTTGTTGGTGTCCGAAGTAGCTGTATTTAAGTTGAAGAGCCAGGTTGCGAGCTGAGGTGAAAAAAAATCTGCCGCCATAAACTGCATAATTGCTAAAGTGCATAAACAAAAGCTGCTAATTAATGCTAAGCAAAATACAAATTTTATACTCTCCCCAAAAATAAATACCTCTTAGAGAGCTGGTAATAGGCCATAGTGCTGGCCAGAAAACTCCTACAATAATATAATGGACATTTGCCACAGAAAAAGGTGTTGAAGTCCATTTCAGTGACTCCATTTAGAAGAGGTGAGGAGACAGTTGTTGTGCAGCTTCCACGGTCTGTACACCTGTCAACAAAAATGAATTCCAGTTCTGAAATAAACATTTGTGCCAAGCATAAAATCTGAATACAATAGCTGGCTTTTGGAGTGAGCCCTTGGATAAAGAGCATTTTCTAAAAGAATCAGCTCACATTTTCAAAACTTAGAGGGTGCCACTTAGATATTCTATTGACCCCATATCATAGCAATTAAAAGTGGTTCTTTTAATTGCTATTATTTAAAGAACCCACCTGTCATGTCACTCTCAGACATGACAGGTGGGTTACCCTAATGATTTAAACCTGTATGTATTCCCTCCTGTTTGCTCATTTATTCCTTTACTTTCCACTGAGTAAAGGTTTTACTGCAACAAGTGACTTGGCACTGAACTGCTTTTATTTAGAATTTTCTAATCTTTATGCACACTAAAAGCACTTTTACCATAACTATAGTAAAAAACAAATATAACAAAATGGCCATTTATCTGTAAACTATCAGTGGATTGTTCTGTAACTCAGTGAGGCATTATATTAGAATAGACCAGAGCTCAGCAAACTCTACTATGAAAAAAGTCATTTTTGCCCCCCAAAATCTGCGTGGAGCCACAAAACTTATTTGATCCTTAAAAAAAGGAGGTAAAAGAACCAAATAAAATTGCGACATTGCTTTCAGAGACAATTTTTTTTTCTAGATTTGCACTTTTTAAAAATTAATTTACAACTTTTTAAAGATAAATCTGCTATTTTTAACTTAAATTTTCAACTTAACTTATAAATTTGAGGCTTTTTTTCCCCTCTGAGCATGATTTTTTCCCCTCCCAAATATGAAATAAATTTGCAACTCATTTCCTGAAACTTGTACATTTACAGCATTTTTCTCTTAAATTTGCATTTTTTCATCTAAATTTTGGCCCTTTTTGCTGGTAAATTTGCAGCTTTTTTTCCTGGTAAATTTGCATGTTTTCTTAAAAATTTCTTATTTCTTAATTTCTTAAGAAAAAAAAAATCTTATTTCTTAAAAAACAACTTATTCCACGGAGATTTGCAAAGTTTTTCCTCATCAATTTGCAACTTTTTTCTTGTAAATGTGCATAATTTTTCTTCCAAATTTGTGACCCTGTCCTCTTTAATGTGAGCTTTTTAACTGTAAATTTGCATAATTTTCCCCACATAAATTTGTCCCTTTTTAAATAATGTGCAATTTTTTTCATAGATCTGGGGATTTTGTTTTGTAAATGAGTAGCTTTTTTCTTCATATTTTTTAAATTTACAATTCTTTAGGTAAATTAGCATTTTTTCCTGTTTAATATTTTTTTTTATTTATTTTATTTTATAATCTCCAATTAAACCTAATCATAAACCATAATATGCAACATTTTCTTGTAAATTCACAATCTTGTTCTTATAAATAAGCAACATATTCTCATATTTTAGAATTTTTCTTCTTTAATTTGCAGCTGGTGAATTTATTCTGTCATAAATTGGTGACTAATATTTTGTATAATTATGAGTTTTTCAAAACCACAGACAGCCACTGAATATGGGCAAAAGAGTCACATGCAACTCGGGAACCACAGGTTGCAGGCCCCTGTAATAGACCAATTTTACAAAATGTAGATTAACAAAACATGAACCCTTACTTTATCCATGCTTATAGAAGTGGCTAGAGTAGAAAGAAATTCTACACAAGTAAAAAATATATTAATTACTCAAGTAAGAGCAGACAGAAAAAAGACTTGAGAAAATATGCACTAAAGATGACTGGAGTAGTGAGTAAGGACTACTCTGATTTGTGATTTTTTTTTTTCCCTACGTTTACATTTCTGTCTTACATTTTTTTTTTTTTTTTTTGCAAAAAATTGCATTAATTTATCATAAATTTGTGACTTCTTTTCAAAGAAATGTATTACTTTTTTCTGATAAATTTGTAATTTTTTTTTGTATAGTTGCAACTAACCCATTTGAAAGTTTTTTTCTCTTACACTTTAGTTGAAGAACAATCAAATACGTACTGGCTACATTTGCTTCCTAATATAATCTAAATCATATCAAGTAGCAACAAATATTAATAATTATAAAATATATGTATAATCTAATGTCCAGTTTCTCTGTAAAAGTACTCAAGAGTAAAACACAACCTTCAAGACATCTACTAAGGCACAATAAAGAACAAGTAAAGTACAATTTTATCAGTACTATAGAGGAAAAATTATATAATTAATAATTTATGTCTAAGTGTTGATAAAAAAAACCTTCAAAAAAAATCAGTGTTAACTAGATCTAACTAGAATTACAGTGCTGTGAAAAAGTATTCCCCCCTTCCTGATTTCTTATATTTTTGCATATTTGTGACACTTAAATGTTTCAGATCATCAAACAAATAAAGATAATGCGAGTAAATACAAAATACAGTTTTTAAATAAAGATTTCATTTATTAAGGAAAAAAAAGGCTATCCAAACCTACCTGGCCCTTTGTGAAAAAGTAATTGCCCCCTAAATCTAATAACTGGTTGCGCCACCCTTGGCAGCAACAACTGCGATCAAACTTTTGCGATAACTGACAATGAGTCTCACATTGCTGCTGAGGAATTCTGGCCCACTCTTCTTCGCAGAATTGTTTTAATTCAGCCACATTGGAGGGCTTGAGCTTGAGGTCACAAACTGACGACCGGACATTCTCCTTCAAGACTCTTCTGGTAGAGAACAGAATTCGTGGTTTCATCAGTTACAGCAAGTCGTCCAGGTCTTGAAGCAGCAAAGCAGCCCCAGACCATCATACTACCACCACCATGTTTGACTGTTGGTGTGATGTGCTTTTTATGAAATGCTGTGTTAGTTTTACGCCAGATGTAATGGGATACGCACCTAAAAAAGTTAAACTTTTGTCAGTCCACAGAATATTTTCCCAAAAGTCTTGGGGATCAAGATGTTCTTTAGAAAATGTGAAACAAGTCTTTGTGTTCTTTTTGGTCAGCAGAGGTTATCACCTTGGAACTCCGCCATGGATGCCATTTTTGCCCAGTCTCTTTCTTATTGTTAAATCATGGACCAGTGTCCAAACTGAGGCAGGTGAGGCCTGCAGTTCTTAAGATGTTGTTCTGGGTTTTTGTTTCTCATCTGCTCTCGGATTTCTTTAGATTGTGGCATGATGTGTTACTTTTTGAGATCTTTTAGCCTACTTTGTCAGACAGGTTCTATTTAAGTGCTTTCTTGATCCAACAGATCCGGCAGTAATTGGGCCTGGATGTGGTTCGTGAAATTGGACTCAGTTTACCAAAAATGTGATTAATCACAGTTAATTCATGATGTAGCGGGGGTGATTACTTTTTCACAAATGCCAGGTGTGCTGCTCATAGAGACCTCGCATAACACTACTACTTTGCACAAATAAGGAACGTTCCAATATACTGTTAATATCATTATTATTGAAGACTGGAACAACACTGTACTCATTCCACTGTGAAATATACTGTTAATATCTACTGCTGAATAATTTAACTGCTTACTAGCACTGTAAATACTATTTAACTTTTTTAACTTCTTGCACTGTACATATACTGTTTTTGTCCTATTTTATTATTTATCATTGCTCTGCATGCCACTATCCCTTTGCTGCTGCAATACTGTAAATTTCCCTGTTGTGGGACTGTCCATCCATCTATCCATCTTCTACCGCTTAATCTTTTTCAGGCCGCCGGGGGTGGGTGGGTGCGGGAGCCTATCCAGAGAGGCAGGGTACACCCTGGCCAGTCCGTCGCAGGGCCAACACAGAGAGACAGACAACCATTCACTCTCACATTCATACCTGAGGACAATTTAGAATCCCCAGTTAATGCCAGTTAACCTATCCTGCATGTCTTTGGCCTGTGGGAAGAAACCGGAGTATCTGGAGAAAACCCACGCAGACACAGGGAGAACATGCAAACTCCACACAGAAGGTCACCGATGGTCTAGGGGTTGGATTGAACCCACGATGATGGCAGCACAGTGGCGCAGTGGTTAGCACTGTGGCAGCATAACAAGAACGTCACGGAATCGATTCCACCCCTGACCGTTGTGGGACTAATAAAGGATTATTTTATTTTATGTTACATCTTTTTCGCTTAATAAATGAAATATTTAAAAACTGCATGTTGTATTTATTCTAATTACTAATATTAAAATTTGTTTGATGATCTGAAACATTTAAGTGTGACAAATATGCAAAAATATAGAAATCAGAATATCTTTAAATCTTCCACATTTCAGGATTATTAGAAATCAGATGAGTACAGATGCAGCAAGACTTTGTATGCATTCTGTTTCTGCCCCATTTCTCTATTGTATCACGACCTGGCTTCTCATCAATAGTGCATCATTCTATACTTCGTCTGTATAAAAGAGCACTGAAAATCATGAATAAAAAGCTAACTCAAATCACTATTACTCACTTTTGCCTTTGGAAAAGTTTATTTTGTGGCAAATGTTGGTCTGCTATACAGATTATTAACAATCTGACTCCACAACTTTAAAAATGGTTTGCTGCATTATGCAGTGATGGCTCAAGGGCAACCAGAAGAGACCACTAAGTCAAAGGTTTTGAGGAAAATGTGTTTTTTGGCAGAAAGAAGGCCTTTGGGATTAATTACCACAAAATATCAGCGCGTGTAGTGGCTATGAATCATGTTTAAAAACATGGTGGTCAGATTAAATTGTATATTAATCCGAGGTAGGTAGTAACAAGTTACATTTACTCTAGTACATGCACTCTGCTTTTTTTAAACAATTGTACTTTACTGAGGAGTTTAACTGCAGGATACTTTTAACTCTTAACCTGAGTACATTTATGAAGACAATCCTGTATTTTTACTCAAGTACAGGTTCTGATTTCACTTAGGTCAGCTAAATGCCAGCCATGTTTTTCTCTTAATAGTTTTTCTTCACATCAGATGTCAAAACATTGCTTTATAATGGCTGACGAAAATATTTGATTTATTACTGTTTATATATATAAATTAGAAAAGCACTCATAGAGTGCATACCCCTGCCAAGACTGATTCAAAGTCCTTGACGGAGGTATGTAGTCTCATCACCGAAATTTAATGGGTTCATCCTTGACCCAAGGGCTACCTCTGGTGAAAATTTCATCAAAATCTGTCCAGTAGTTTTTGTGTAATCCTGCTAACAGACAGACAGACCACCCCGATTACATTACCTCCTTGGCAGAGGTCATTATATCAGAAGGCACATTCATCTACTTTACATTTGATTGTCCCTTGAACAGATGAGAAAATAGCTGCAAATGTACCAAAAGTTGCACATTTAAGAGGAAAAAAAAGTTGCATATGTATGAAAATTGTCACAGATCAATCATATAAAGTTGCAAATTTATTTAAAAAAAAAACAAATAGAGGACACTAAGAGCGCATACCTCCACCAAGGCTCCATCCATCCTTTCTTCCCTCACTTCATCTGTCCCTCAGTCCCTTTGCCAGTCTGCCCTTACCACAGTCACCTCCGTGCATTGTGAGATGGGGCCTTGGTGGAGGTGTGCGCTCATGGATCACTTCCAAAATGTAATGGGTTCATCTGTAGCCCAAGGACCACCTCTGATTAAAATTTCATCAACATCTGCCCAGTTGTTTTTGTGTAATCCTGCTAACCGCCATAAACATACAAATTCAAGCAAAACATTACCTCCTTGGCAGAGGTAATAATAAAATAATACATTTATACAAAAATGTCATAATCTGAGGAAAAAAAATTGCAAATTTATCAGAAAAACTCGTAAATTTAAAAGGAAAACCTTACTGATGCCAAATTTATCAGAAAAGTGGTAAAAAAAAAAAGTCAAATTTATGAGGGAAAAATATGCAAGTTTATTAGAAGAGTCACAAATTTAAGGGAAAAACCTCAAACTAATGAAAGTACCATCGTTACTCACTTCTCAGTTAACTTTTTAACGGGTACTTTCTTCCTCTTAGGTAAATTCTGGAAGTCATTCTTATTTATACTTGAGTAATCAATAGGATAAGGTAATGCTGCTTTCACCAGAGCTCAACTTCTGGCTATTTACCCACCTCTGCTAATAATGAACTTGCTGAAATATTTTTAGAAATACTGCACATGGAAGGTGCACCTGTCTGTTTAATGTAATGATGGTTCTGTGCTTGTGATGACCACTTCTGTGTTTGTGTGTGGGACGACAGATGAGAATGTGCTTTCTGCACGAATTGTGCATTGTCCCTGTCTAATAAACTGAATCACAATGGGAATGCGTTCAAAGAGTACAACCTCTGCCAGGGCAACTAATTTTGTTCGTCGTATTTTAATTTCTCCTAATGGCCTGTCTGATTACACCATTATGGCAGTAAAGGTCTTCTTTTTTTTTAAATCTTTTTAATCATATGATGATGTTACTGTCATATAGCATAAGTAAGAGGAGCATGATATAACAGCTATGATATAATAATGATATAATAATTACAGTCTGGGATTGTCAAAAGCACCTTTACAGTCTCTCTCTCTCACACACACACACACACACAAAATGCATTACTGAAATGAATTCCTGTATCCAGACACTGATAATGATCCACATCACCCCCAAAATCAATTGGTCTCTGGTCCATTTCCAACACCTGAAAGTTTGATCAAATTCCATCCCAAAGCTGATTTACTTATTTTGTTAATAACACCTGTCTGCACACAAACGAAAGGGAGCAGAAAACATCACCTCCTTGACAGAGGTAATTATATCTGTGCAGTACATACTGCCTAGAGCATGCCGTAATCATAAATGATGAACAGGATTAAGAAGGAACACGTAGTTAAAAGACAAATTGTTGTATGGAAAGAGCAACACAGAGAGCAGCAGACTCCATTTCCAGCCGGGATTAAATAAAGCATTAGATCAAAGGCCCAAAAAGAACAATACACTCCACCCAAATCTCAAAATTATGACCTCATCACTGAGTGCCTTTCTGGATTGAAGCTAAAGTAATTCATACTAATAATTATTACTGTTTAGGAGACTAGGCAGTGTAACTGGATTCTAAGCTCAGAAAACACTTTATGTGAATGACACTGTGGTTTTTATTAAAGTTGCTGTTGACACTTGGCAGACGTGACTGCTCATGATCGTCAGTCACCAATAAGCGGCTCGTGTTTCTACCTGAAAGTAAAGACACTTAAAACTAACTAACTAACTAACTAACCTGCACTTATATAGCGCTGTTGCCCGTCTTGCTTATAATGAGGCACTTTAAGCAGATCAGTCTTGACCTTTAGGTCAGGTGTTTTCATGTGTTCAGAACCACAGGGCTACACATTTGTCTAAAAAGCAGTGATGGGCACGATTAGATTCTCAATTAACTCTCAGTGAAAGTTTGGAGATTCCTGTTTTGAAATGCTGTGCGATGAGCATTCACGTAGACAAATGTGACGGTTACTTTTTTTAAAAATTTCGACAGCAGGAACCAAGATGGTGGAACTGTGGAGGAGAGGCCTGGGAGCCGAGTGGCTGTCCGGCTCTGAAACACAGGAATGAAGAGCCCCCTTGAGGACATCAGACTACTTTAAAAGATTCAGTAGTGAACGTTTGAAAAAGCATATTAAAACAATGCTGATAAAAAAGAGAAGTCCTTCTATCCGCTGAGAGTCACCAGAGACGCAGCAGGATTTCCAGACAGATTTTTCATGATAAAGACACGGTAAAAATACAGACGTTCGACGTAAGATCTGCTACTTTCAGGCCTTTAAAGAGACATTTTGTTGGTGCAAAGAGGACCAACTTGACCCAAACCAGACTACTGAGAGCTTCTCTGGTGCTTTGTCTCCCTCTACAGCTATAACACAGCAAAGATGGGGGGGAAAGTAGCTCCACTTAAACACAAATGATGTGTAAATACCATAAAATTCAACCTTTCATATTCACCATCCCCCAGCATTTTCAATAAGTAATATTCAACAAAAAGCTTTTTAGTTTAACAATGTTTGCTCAAGGCCATTATGTGCTTTTATTGCGTGTGTATGACATCTCCAAGATGGAGACCTCTTTCCAAGGGGGGCTACAATACATTTTAGCTGTTCTGTTTGTTCATTTTTAGATGTACTGTAAAAATATAAGGAGTTGCTCTGTGGTGTCACAGCCAAAAAAAAAAAAAAAAAAAATCATTTCTGGCAACGCTGAGCGTCCCATTTTCCAAACATCTGCAGCATGTTCACGACTCCGAATCTGTATTTCTGCAACCGAAATCATAAATCCTGCTCACATAAAAGGAGCAATTTGTGAAGGCATTTATGTCCCTTGTGCCAGTGGCATTGTTAAAAATACAGCCCTGCATTCATCTGTTCTGGAAAAAAACGGGGTTTGAAATGTTTCAAAGGCAATGAATAAATAAAAATATAACTCAAAAAGTAGACTTGTCACTCCTCAACATGGAACCAATTACCCCACCTCCCCCCGTCAGCTATGTTGGGGTTTAGAGACACTCAGCATGGTGCTAATAAGATTTGATTATAAAGTGCTGTGCTTTCTGTTAGCCGTGTCATAAATTCTGTCTTGAATCTTCACCTCGGTGGAAGTTCTGCTTTTTTATCTCAAGTCTGAAAACTTTGTGTATTATCGCCGTGCCATACACATAGGCAGCATGTGTTTGTCACGCTGTATTAGAGTCTAATCTAATCTTTGGGATCAATAAAGTACATCTATCTAAACAGTGCCTTGACACGGCGGTTATGCTGCTAGAGTTACATGTGGGTGTATGAAAGGGAAAAAAAATGTCCCACATGCAGCTGTCTGACTGAAAACAAATGAAAGCCATCAGGATGTCCCAGTAAATTAGAGACACACATGATACACACAACTGAGCCTTTGATGCCATCTTTTCTCATAGCTATAAAAGTCATACAAACATAAATCCATATTTTTATTATTTTAAACTAGAATGCACTCAGAGAGCGCAGACCTCTGCCAAGGCTCCTTCCGTCCCTCATGGATCACCTCCAAAACGTCATGGATTTGTGTGTAGGCCTAGAGCCACTTGTGGTGAAAATGGCATCAAAGTCTGTCCATTAGTTCTGGAGTATTGTTGCTAACACACTGTGAAAGATTAAGAGCCTTGGCTGAGGTATGCATTCTCAGATCATCACCAAAATGTAATGGATTTATCTGTAGCTTAAGAACGACCTCTGGTGAAAATTTCATCCAAATCCATCCAGTAGTTTTCGAGTATTGTTACTAACACTCTGTGAGAAGATAAGAGCCTTGGTGGAGGTATGCATTTTCAAATCAAATCAAATCAACCTTTATTGTCATGTTGCTGTACATACAACTGTAGTGCAGGCAAGATGAAATTGCGTTTCTCTCGGCATCCATAGAAGTAAAAAGAACATCATTTAAGACACACTCACACACACCCTCACCCCCCACCCCAACACAGCCATTCACACTTCCCTGAGACATACTTGAAAACTAACTAGAACTATAATATACATAATGTCCATAGGTGCAGTAGTATGTATGAGAGATTCCGGATCAACTGTTCAGCATCCTATCAGCTTGTGGAAGGAAGCTGTTGATCAGTCTGGTGGTTCTGCCTCTGATGCTCCGGAATCGTTTGCCAGATGGCAGCAGTTCAAACTGTTTATGCAGAGGGTGAGAACGGTCTTTGACAATGTTCAGTGCCCTGCTCCTACAACGGTTCTGAAAAAGTTCTTGGACAGAGGGGAGGGAAACTCCAATTACCCTCTCAGCTCCCTTAACTATCCTCTGCAGGGCTTTTTTGTCTGACATACTGCAGCTGGAGTACCATCTTGCAATGCAGTACGTCAGAACACTCTCCACCACACCTCTGTAGAAGGTTTTTTTTGGTTTTTTTTGAGATCATCACCAAAATCTAATCATCTGTTCAGTCTGCCATTACACACCTTTCCTGAAAATTTGAATGAAAGGCACTATGCAAATGCAATTCATTATTATTATTATTATTATTATTATTAACAGGCAGAGAAACAACAGCAAAAACAATATGACTACATTATATGGCTATGAAGCGGCATGATAAAATAAAGGCAGCGATGGAGTTTTTAAGTAGAGTTTATTAAATCATACCGCCTTCATTGGAACACCTCCCCAGCCTTCGTGCTGCGGGCTGAGGTGATGTCCTCAGGCTCTCAGAGAGGAGACACAAAGTGCGTGTCTGCAGCAGTTGAAGGAGTCAGTGAATGAGAGGCAGATTTACAGAACAGTGCAGCATATATACCCAACTCAGACAATACATCAAAGACATTCACAGCAGTCGATCTGGGCATTTGCATATCAGAGGTACAGACAGGATGCATGAACACAATGCATGGATGACACTTTAACCTCACAGCTGTAAACGCAGCATGCAGTGGAAAAAACCCAGGAGTAACGAGCTGACTGTCTCTGTGTGTTGTGGGGGGTTGAATCAACCCGCTACAGCTACATAATAATAATAATAATAATAATAATAATAACAAGACTGTCATAATTGTATTGACCATACATTGGGGCTGGGCAATTCCACCTTAAATCACATCATGGTTTATTGAATCTTTCAGGTTGGTTTTTGTTTTTTTTTCCCCTCCTCTCTTCTCCCATACAATTTACTGACAAGGTTCATAATTCATTCATCTTCTTCCGCTTAATCCTTTTCGGGTCGCGGGGGGGCTGGAGCCTATCCCAGCGTCTTTGGGCAAGAGGCAGGGTACACCCTGGACAGATCGCCAGTCCATCGCAGGGCCAACACAGAGAGACAGACAACCATTCACTCTCACAGTATTACCTAAGGACAATTTAGAATCCCCAGTTTGATGCCAATTAACTTAATTTGCATGTTTTTGGCATGTGGGAGGAAACCGGAGAAATCCCGGAGTAAATCCACACAGACACGGGGAGAACATGCAAACTCCACACAGATCACTGTTGGTTGGGGGCTGGGATCAAACCCAGGATCCCCCAGTCAAGGGCGAGTGGCTGTGCTGCCACAGTGCTAACCACTCTGCCACCGCACCGCCCAGGTTCATAATTATTAAGCAAAATTACACAACAGTGCAGTATCATTCCATTTTTTGCAGTTATCATCTACAAATCTACCAAATCTACCTACGGGTACAAATAAGTAACAAAAAAAAAAAAAAAAAAAAAAAATTCACACAGTACCCATATTATCTACCGCAACAAACTTGTAAGAAATATGACCATGACAAAGGGGATCGCCTGATTGCTGGGGTCTTTCTGCAACTGTGGGGGTTCCCCCTACAGTTGATAGTGCTATGAGATGACTGTTGTTGTGAAATGGCGCTATATAAATAAAGTTGAATTGAATTGAATTGCCCCCTCATGGATCGTCACCTTATCGTGGTGGTGGGGGTTTGCGTGCCCCAGTGATCCCAGGAGCTATGTTGTCTGGGGCAATTTGCCTCTGATAGGGTCTCCCAAGACAAACTGGTCCTGGGTGAAGGGCCAGACTAAGAACGATCCAGCAGACTCTCATGATAAATTCTATATCAAGGATTCAGTGTACCCCGCCCGGTATGGGGTTACCGGGGCCCCACCCTGGAGCCAGGCCTGGGGGAGGGGCTCGAAGGCTAGCGTCTGGTAGCAGGGTTTCCACCCATGGGACCCAGCCGGGCTCAGCCCGAAGGAGTTACATGGGTCCGCCCTCCAGTGGGCTCACCACCTGCAGGAGGGATCATGGGGGTCCGGTGCTATGTGGATTAGGTGGCGGTCAAAGGCGGAGACCTTGGCGGACTGATCCCAAGCTTTCTAAACTGGCTTTTGGTACGTGGAATGTCACCTCTCTGGTGGGGAAGGAGCCTGAGCTGGTGTACGAGGTTGAGAGATACCGGCTAGATATAGTCGGCCTCACCTCAACACACAGCTCCGGTTCCGGAACCAGTCTTCTGGAGAGGGGCTGGAGCTTGGCCTTTTCTGGAGTTGCCCCGGGCGAGAGGCGATGAGCAGGGTTGGGTATTCTTGTATCGCCCCACCTTGCTGCCTCTATATTGGAGTTTTCCCCGGTGGACGAAAGGGTTGCTTCCCTGCGCCTTCGGGTTGGGAAACGGGTCCTGACCATCATTTGTGCCTATGCACCAAATGATGTTTCAGAGTAACCACCCATTTTGGAGTCTGTGACTGGGGTGCTGGAGGGTGCTCCTCTTGGAGACTCCATTGTCCTACTGGGGGACTTCAATGCGCACGTGGGCAACGACAGTGAAACCTGGAGGGGGGTGATTGGGAGGAACGGCCTGCCTGATCTGAACCCGAGTGGTGTTCAGTTATTGGACTTCTGTGCTAACCACAGTCTGTCCATAATGAACACCATGTTCAAGCATAAGAGTGTCCATATCTGCACCTGGCACCAGGACACCCTAGGTCGCAGGTCAATGATCGATTTTGTTATAGTATCATCAGACCTGCAACCATATGTCTTGGACACCCGAGTAAAGAGAGGTGCAGAGCTGTCAACTGATCACCACCTGGTGGTGAGTTGGATCCGATGGCAGGGGAGGAAGCCATTCAGACCTGGTAGACCCAAACATATAGTGAGGGTGTGCTGGGAGCGTCTGGCTGAGGCCCCTGTCCGGGAGGTCTTCAACTCCCACCTCCGGAAGAACTTCAACCACATTCCGAGGGAGTCTGGAGACATGGAGTCTGAATGGGCCATGTTCTCCACCTCTGTTGTTGAAGCGGCGGCCCAGAGCTGCGGCCGCAAGGTGGTCGGTGCATCTCGTGGTGGCAACCCCCGAACCAAGTGGTGGACACCAGTGGTGAGGGGAGCCATTAAGCTGAAGAAGGAGTCCTATCAAGTTTGGTTGGCTTGTGGGACTCCCGAAGCAGCTGAGGTGTACCGGCAGGCCAAGCGAAGTGCAGCTCGGGTGGTTGCTGAAGAAAAAACCCGGGTATGGGAGGAGTTTGGTGAGGCCATGGAACAAGACTTTCGGTCGGCCTCAAAGAGATTCTGGCAAACTGTTCGGCGGCTCAGGAGGGGAAAGCAGCTCCCCGTCCACACTGTGTATGGTGCGGATGGGACACTGTTGACTTCGACTGGGGATATCGTCGGGCGGTGGAATGAATACTTCGAGGATCTCCTCAATCCCACTGATACGCCTTCCACAGAGGAAGCAGGGTTTGGGGACGAGGGGGATGACTCGCCTATCACAGGGGCTGAGGTCGCCAAGGTGGTTAAAAATCTCCTTGGTGGCCGGGCCCTGGGGGTGGACGAGATTCGCCCTGAGTACCTCAAGGCCCTGGATGTTGTTGGGTTGTCATGGTTGACACGCCTCTGCAACATTGCGTGGAGGTCGGGGGCAGTGCCTTTGGCATGGCAAACCGGGGTGGTGGTTCCTCTCTTCAAAAAAGGGGACCGGAGGGTGTGCTCCAACTTTAGAGGGATCACACTCCTCAGCCTCCCTGGGAAGGTCTATGCCAAGGTACTGGAGAGGAGAGTCCGGCCGTTGGTCGAACCTCGGATTCAGGAGGAGCAATGTGGTTTTCGTCCTGGCCATGGCACATCGGACCAGCTCTTTACCCTCTCAAGAATTCTTGAGGGTTCGTGGGAGTTTGCCCAACCAGTTTACATGTGTTTTGTGGACTTGGAGAAGGCATTTGACCGCGTCCCTCATGGATTTTTGTGGGGGGTGCTTCGGGAGTATGGGTTATCGGGCTTGTTGTTACGAGCTATTCGGTCTCTGAGTTTGGTTCGTATTGCCAACACTCGTTCGGAGTCATTCCCAGTGAGAGTTGGACTCCGCCAGGGCTGCCCTTTGTCACCGATCCTGTTCATAATTTTTATGGACAGGATTTCTAGGCGCAGCCAGGGAATGGAGGGTGACGTGCTTGGTGACCACAGGATCTCATCTCTGTTGTTTGCAGATGATGTTGTCCTGTTGGCTTCATCCAGCAATGACCTACAGCTCTTGCTGGGACGGTTTGCCGCTGAGTGTGAAGCGGCTGGGATGAGAATCAGCACCTCCAAGTCCGAGTCCATGGTCCTCAGCCGGAAAAAGGTGGATTGTCCTCTCCGGGTTGGGGACAGGTTCCTGCCCCAAGTGGAGGAGTTTAAGTATCTTGGGGTCTTGTTCATGAGTGAGGGGAAAATGGAGCGAGAGATCGACAGACGGATTGGAGCAGCATCTGCAGTGATGCGGACGTTGTACCGGTCTGTTGTGGTGAAGAGGGAGCTTAGTTCTAAGGCAAAGCTGTCGATTTACCAGTCAATCTATGTTCCTACTCTCACCTATGGTCACGAGCTTTGGGTAATGACCGAAAGAACGAGATCGCGGATACAAGCGGCTGAAATGAGCTTTCTCCTTAGGATTGCTGGACTCACCCTCAGAGATAGGGTGAGGAGCTCAGTCATCTGGGAGAGGCTCAGAGTAGAACCGCTGCTCCTCCACACTGAAAGGAGTCAGTTGAGGTGGTATGGGCATCTGATTAGGATGCCTCCTGGACGCCTCCCACTTGAGGTGTTTCAGGCACGTCCCACTGGGAGGAGACCCCGGGGCAGACCCAGGACTCGGTGGAGAGACTATGTCTCCCAGTTGGTCTGGGAACGCCTTGGTATCCCCTCTGAAGAGCTGGAGCAGGTGGCTGGGGAGAGGGAAGTCTGGGCTTCTCTGCTTGAACTGCTGCCTCCGCGACCCGGACCTCCGGAAAAGCGGTAGAAGATGGATGGATGGATGGATGGATGAATTAAATTGAATTGAAAGACACAAACGTTCATCTGGCACGCCGACAGATGCGGACATGTTCCTCCAAGCATTTGTTTTCAAATTTTGATCATGATATCCTTTTAGTGTCAGATCAAAGAGTACTGGGTTGTTTGATGCAGCAAAGTTCAGCCTCTCCACCGTCCATTCTCGTCTTCCTGTACTGGCTGTGGTGTTGTGAAACCACAGGTTTGGTCAGCCTCGGCGTGATGACACGGACGCTTAATGATGTCATCACGCTGAACATATAAATGTGAAGGACGGCCATTTTGCAGTCTCTTGTTACGGCTCTCCCAGCAAACGCCAGCGTTCCCAGCAAACGCCACTCTCTGTCGGTTCTTTCGACGTTTTCCAGGCATAACATGTGGTGACGAGGAAAAAAATGGGTCTTCTGGAGGAAAATACGTTTTTCCTGAAGACAGACGTGCATCTGGAAGCGTATTTGTGGCCACCACAGCTGTTTCTGGAGACCCCAGGTAAGCCGCCCGTCCCGTGGCGCTGCTGGTTTGACATGTTTAAAGATTATGTCAACGCGGTTGGCCTGAGTGACGCTGATGACGAGAAGCTGAACAGTGTACTGGCTCTCAGTCTAGGCGAAGAAGGACAGAGCGTGCTCCATACTCTGGGTCAAGTGGACTCATTTGGCGAATGCGTGACTCTGATGGAGAAATATTATGACACAACCAACATTACGGCCCGAAGAATCATCTTCTTCCGCCGCAAACAACATGCGGATGAGTCAACTCAACGTTGTGCTACGGAGCTCCGAGTCTTAGCGAGCACGTGTGCCTTCGGACCCTTAGAAGACGAGCTAATCCATGACAAGCTATCCGAAGAGCACAGCACAGCGAGTGATCACAGCGCAGAGAGCGAACACAGCACGGAGAGAGAGCAGCAACCGAACTACTTCTGAATCCATGCCCGGCACCAGCCTCCGGGAGCCGCCGTGGAGCTGCAGGAGAGGGAGCCCGCGTCTATCAGGAACCCTGAGACAACCCGGCACAGGTTCTGCCAACGGCTACAGAAACATATCGCCATGACCAGACTTCCCAGGAGAGGGAGGAGAAGAAACCGGAGTACTTCCGAATCCATGCCCGGCACCAGCCTCTGGGAGCCACCGCTGAGCTGCAGGATGAAGAGTCCACGACCCAACAAAACGCAGTAGAGCCACCAAACGTCTTCCGAATCCATGACCAGCATCAGCCTCCAGGAGGCACCGCTGAGCCTCAGAATGAAGAATCCATGACCCAACAGGATGCAGCAGAACCACCACAACCTGGTGGATGCCCCACAGCAGATGTGAGAGCCACACCATCACAACCACAACACCAAATGCAGTCGAACAGAGTGCCACTCACAGTGTTGGACTGGGTCTGGGTCCACAGAACCAAGCAACCCAACCCGCATTCGGCCCCAACACGATCTCCACCACTACTGACACCCGTGAAGATTGCTACTCAGCTGAGAACAGTCGCCGTCCAGATGGCTGATGGATCGAGATGGTGGGCTGGCCATCTGTGGAAGGTAAGAGCAGCTGCTACGGATCAAGACACAGTGTTTGAGCTGACCCAGCTGGTGTGGGATCCTGGATGGGATGTTGCTGACGGGTGAGCCGTGGCTCTGGCGGGGTGGCACCCGGGTCCGCTGCAGCCAGCGCCTCCAGGGGTACGTCCACCACGGGCTCGCCTCAGGGCCCCTTGAACTGAACTGCCTTCTTCAATATAAAAGAAGGACTGTGTGTAGCTAGGGACATGGCTGCTAACAGATGTGGCATAATAAACCACTCAGCCGCGCTGGGCCATGCGGTAGTCCACCTGCTGGCTCTAGCTAGTTTTGGGGTTCTTTGTGCACCAAATTGAGGAGGGTTACTTCGTTCATGTGTGTTTTCTGCTTTTCCAAGGGAGGGGTGAATGTGGTGTTGTGAAACCACAGGTTTGGTCAGCATCGGCGTGATGATGCGGCCGCTTGGTGACGTCATCACGCCGAAAATATACGTAAATGTGAGGGACAGCCAGTTTGCAGTCTCTTGTTACAGATCTCTTTAGCTCTGACTCCCAACAACATACTCTGTACCACCAGCATAGAGTTTGTGCAATAAAGTTCGTGTTCCCAGCAAATCCCACTCTCTGTTGGTTCCTTCCATGTTTTCAAGACATAACACCGGCGTCCTATATCCTGCCCTTCCTTAATTCTGACTGACTGCTTAGAAAGGTCTGACATTGATGAGCGCAGCTATACAGTAGTCTGAAAAGTTGAACTTTTTTCAGCCCTGAGCACCGCGGCCACTGGTGAGTGGCCACCGCTGAAAGTGTTTTAGCGCCGAGGGTGCTCAGCGCTGTAAACGCTGGACTACATCTATCTATAAATGCAAAGAACCTCTGTCTGTGTGTCTATCTGTCTATCTGTGTGTCTGTTCCACACATATCTCTTGAACCATTCGTCAGACTAACCTAAGATTTTAAACGTGCTTTGCTGAGGTTACAAGGGTGTGCATCCCCGAATATGGAGTCACTCAGTCAAAATATGTAGTTTTCATCAATAAAAGTTTAGCCACCGCTCTGTCACCACTCTGTGTCTCTTCATGCCCTGGCTTCAAGAAGTGTGGGCAGGGTTTTGGATTGACTCCATGCTGATTGGACAATACGCAGCATCATGACCATGCTGACTGCATAACACACAGCATCTTGACCTGTCAGTCACCACAGTGTTCCCTGGAGAAAACAAGGAAGTGAAAAAAACAACAAATTTGACTAAAAAAATACAAAACTGAAGATTTAATGCTTAAAAAAATTATACCGAAAGTTGACGTGATTGTGTAGGTCTAAAGGACAATTCGCCATATGTGAAGAATGAGGTGCGCGAGCAGACTGGGCGGAGCGTCAGTGGGGACTGGGTCTGACAAATCAACACAGAACATGCCGAGAGAAGCAGCAGCTAGACACAACCTGGCTCAAAGGCACGCTAACTGATGTGATAAAAAAAAAAAGTTATTTTCAATAAAGTGAAAAAAGATAATGCCTGGAGTGTGCGTTTGCCCTGAGGCTGATTTATCATGGAAAACACCTGAGCTCTGTGGTTCGAGTGATCAGCTGATTGGATAACCGGTGTTCTGACATTTTGGCATATCTATCAGAACAGCTGACATACATACAGGAGATACAGGAGAACTGAAATGGTGTTTCTCTCTCTCTTCAGTGGTGTGCGCAATATAAAAAAACCCAAAAGGAATAAGGCAGGAAAAACAACAGCAGTCCATGTACAGTAATGCTACACATAGTGCAAATAGCGACAAAAGATAGACTTAAGGTTTAATGCTTAAAAAATTATACCATAAAGTTGCTGTGATTGAGTAGGTCTAATGGATAATTCGTCATGAAGAACACAAGGTGCGTGGGGTGGGGGTGGGGGGCTGGCAGGGAAGCAGCAGCTGAACCGGTGGGTTGCAGTCCTTCGCAGGCACACGGGTAAAGCAGCAGCCAGTGGGTCTCAAATATTTGTAAACGTGTCCTGTTATACTGAATTTATATAGAGTTTATTGACGACACGCAGAAGAAATTCAATTTTACACTGAACTCCATCACTGAACAGTGATATAAACTAAAACTAGAAAAGCACTCGGAGAGCGCAGACCTCCGCCAAGCGGCACATTTCCCCCATAGAGTGTTTGTGTGTACGTTTTCAGATTCCCTGAGCATGAAAAGATATGACTAGCAATTGGATTCACAATGATTATTTGTTTATTTGACATGGACAGTGCAATAAACAGACAATTAATGAATGACAATCAATGTGATAGTGATAGGATTAGTGGTTCAGTAGTGTAAAATGGGGCTATAAGGGACGGCGGGTTAATAAGGGACACTTTTGTGGGAAATGTTTTAAATGTAATTCTGCTTTTTTTATTTTGAGCAGGACGCTGAGTTGTGTTGTTATTGTCAAATATCCATGAATCCTTCATCAAATCTAGGCGGAAGCAAAATTTAAAAAGCAGAATTACATTTAGAAAAGTGTCCCATATTACCCCGCCGTCCCTTATAGCCCCGTTTTACGGTTGTAAAAGCATTGCCTCCTTGGCGGAGGTAATAAACTGAAGTGTTGGTGTGTCCATCTCCTCCACTGACGGATGCAGATTGGTTAGACAGGTTGCCGTGGGTTTTATATTATATTGGGGTTGCGGTCCGCGGCAAAACAGAATTTAGAGTCTTCCCCGGCAGAGAAGTCGTTTTTACGCAGCGCCTATAGCTGGGCGGGGAATTTGTGGCAAATAATGGGGCGGCGGACAGGTGTCCGTGTCAGGTTTTGCAGCGTGGCGCAAAAGCAGTCACGCTGGCGGGCCCAGGGCAGCAGTGTTTTCCGCGTGCTTTTGTGCCTAAAACGTTGAAGAACGCGGAGTTTGTGTTGGTCAGACACGACGACCAGCGCAATGTGCGCAGCGCCTATGGCTGGCACAGGCACGCTGGGGGTCCGAGGCCAGCAGTGTTTTCCGCATGCTTTTGTGGCTAAAACGTTGACGAAGGCGGAGTTTGTGTTGGTCAGACACGACGCCCAGCGCCCTCCATTGCGCCTGCGCACATATTGAAAATGGCCCTATGTCACAGTGTTGAAAAATGTTTTAAAAAATTCCTGTATCCAGACGGTGAACCGGATCACCCCCAAAATTTAATCAGTTCTTCCTTGTACCATTTCCAACAACGCCTGAAAGTTTCATGCAAATCCGTCCAAGACTTTTTGAGTTATCTTGCTAACCAACAGACAAACAGACAGACAAACAGACAGACAAACAGACAAACACACAAACCCTGGCAAAAACATAACCTCCTCCTGGCCTTTTCGGCCTGGCGGAGGTAATAAAATAATTATAATAATGACTGAACAACTCCCATTGCCCAAAGTGCAAGATACACTATTATCTTGAATATACATAATAAAAGATCACACAAATAAGTGATCTGACAAACATAAAACAAGGGATCTGAAACAGTCGCTAATATTGGATGTCCCATTCATTCTCAATATTTAGGTATTCTGTAATTAATATTTACACAATCAAGTAAATCTTAGTGCCATTTACTCCCTTTTATATTTGTCAAAGTCTAATATGTGATTGCCTACATACAGTGGTGTGAGAAAGTGTTTGCCCCTTCCTGATTTCTCATTTATTTGTATGTTTGTCAAACTTAAATGTTTCAGACCATCAAACAAATTTAAATATTAGACAAAGATAACACAAGTAAACACAAAATGCAGTTTTAAAATGAACGTGTTTATTATTAAGGGAAAAAAATCCAAACCTACATGGCCCTGTGTGGAAAAGTGATTGCCCCCTAAACCTAATAACTGGTTGGGCCACCCTTAGCAGCAATAACTGCAATCAAGCATTTGCGATAACTGGCAATGAGTGTTTTACAGCGCTGTGGAGGAATTTTGGCCCACTCAACTTTGCAGAATTGTTGTAATTCAGCCACATTGGAGGGTTTTCAAGCATGAACCTCCTTTTTAAGGTCATGCCACAGCATTTCAATTGGATTCAGGTCAGGACTTTGACTAGGCCACTCCAAAGTCTTTATTATGTTTTTCTTGAGCCATTCAGAGGTATGCGGCGGATGATAAAAAAATAATAAGCGGTGACCTGGTAGTTTTAAGGAGGTTTTATTATATCATACCGCCGTCACAAGCTCCACTCCCGGCGCCGTGCATGCGCGCCGGGAGCAAGTCCACGGCTCTCAGAGAAGGAGGACACAATGTCTGTGTCCAGCAGCAGCAGTTGCAGAAGTGAGATTGAGAGAGTGAGAGGGTTTGCGTAACAGAGTTGCAGCATATATACTCGACTACAACAATACATCAAGGGGCATACCCCAGCAGTTGGTATGATCAAAGAGATAACAGAACAGGCATAAGACATTTGCATTTGAGAGACATATTGATCTCTGTCCCTAGGTCACAGTGAGGACAGGACGCATGAGCACAATGCATGAAAGGCAACATTAACATCACAGAAGTGAGCCAGACGAAACGAGTCTGCTTGTAGACATTAATACACATTTCACTGTTCTGTTATTTGCTCTAGCCGAGCGCTGTGTTTGACCAGTCTGTTTGTGGGGGTTACACCAAAGCACATCTACATATTGATCTCAGCCTCTAGGTCAACCTCAACGCATGAACACTATCCATGAATGGCACATTACATCACAATACATGCATGGCACATTGCATCACAATACATGCGTGGCACATTGCATCACAATACATGAATGGCACATTACATCTCAAATCAAAATCAAATCAAATCAAATCAAACTTTATTGTCATATTGCTGTACATACAACTGTAGTGCAGGCAAGATGAAATTGCGTTTCTCTTGGCATCCATATAAGAAGCAGCACGATTTAAGACACATTCCCACATAGCTCCCCCCCCACCCCCACCCCATCCATTCACACATCCCTGAGACATACTTGGGGAAAAAGAAGAATAACTAACTATAATATACAAAATGACCGTAGGTGCAGTAGTGTGTATGAGAGATTCTGGGTCAACTGTTCAGCATCCTGACAGCTTGTGGAAGGAAGCTGTTGATCAGTCTGGTGGTCCTGCCTCTGATGCTCCGGAATCGTTTACCAGATGGAAGAAGTTCAAAGTGTTTATGCAGAGGGTGAGAACGGTCCTTGACAATGTTTAGTGCCCTGCTCCTACAACGGTTCTGAAAAAGTTCTTGGACAGAGGGGAGGGAGACTCCAATTACCCTCTCCGCCCCCTTGACTATCCTCTGCAGGGCTTTTTTGTCTGACATACTGCAGCTGGAGTACCATGTAGCAATGCAGTACGTCAGAACACTCTCCACCACACCTCTGTAGAAGGTCCTGAGGATGCAGATGGGGAGAGAGGCCTGTTTGAGTTTTCTCAAGAAGTGCAGTCTCTGCTGAGCCCGCTTCCTGATCTCCAAGGAATTCTTGCTCCAGGTCAGGTCCTGCGAGATCTGCACTCTGAGGAACTTGATATTCTCTACTCTCTCCACTAAACGACCGCCGATGCTGAGGGGGGCGTGCTCAGGCTGCGACCGCCGGAAGTCGATAATCATCTCCTTCATTTTGTCCACGTTGAGCACCAGATTGTTTTCCCTGCACCAGCCCTCCAGGTCTCTCACTTCTTCCCTGTACATTGATTCCTCATCCCTCTGGATAAGTCCCACCACCGTGGTGTCATCTGCAAACTTAATAATCTGGTTCCCCTCGTGTCTGGATACACAGTCATGTGTTAGAAGTGTAAACAACAGTGGACTGAGTACACAGCCTTGAGGGGATCCGGTACTCAGCGTGACAGACTTGGAGATGTTGTTTCCAACCCGGACAGACTGAGGTCTCTCAGTCAGAAAATCCAGGATCCAGAGACATGTGGCGGTGTTCAGACTGAGAAGGAGTAATTTCTCCATCAGTCTCTGTGGAATAATGGTGTTGAATGCTGAACTGAAATCAATGTACAGGAGTCTGGCGTAGGTGTCTTTCTGGTCCAGATGGGTGATGACAGAGTGTAGGGTGGTGACTATAGCATCCTCCGTGGAGTGGTTTGAACGATATGCAAACTGGAGCGGGTCGTGTGATGCAGGGAGGCAGGCTGTAATGTGCGGTTTGACAAGCCACTCAAAACACTTCATCACAATTGGTGTCAGTGCAACAGGACGATAGTCATTCAAACAGGACACCACTGGTTTCTTTGCCACCGGTACAATGATAGAGGTCTTGAAGCATCTGGGAATGATGGCCTGACTCAGGGAGATGTTATAAATGTCAGTCAGGACATCCGCCAACTCGCTCGCGCAGTCTCGGAGCACACGTCCCGGAATGTTGTCTGGACCTGCAGCTTTGCGTGGGTTGACTCTGGTTTGGGTCCTCCGTGTGTCCGCTGTGTTGATGGTAAAAGCTGGTCCGACCGATGGTGGGGGAGGGCCAGCCCTCCCTCTGATTGTCGAGTTTGATGCTTCAAAACGTGCAAAGAAGTCGTTAAGCCTGTCTGGAAGCGAAGCGTCGTCATCATCGACCCCCTGCTTAGGCTTAAAGCCCGTCAGTGTCCAAACTCCCTGCCACATCTGCTTGGTGTTCCTGGTGTCACAGAGGTGTCCCTGGATTTTCTCCACATAGGCGCGCTTTGCCGCCTTAATTCCCTTAGAAAGCGCAGACCTGGCTGAGCGGAGGGCGATCCTGTCCTTCGCTCTGAAGGCTGCATCTCTGGCTGTGAGCAGCAAGCGCACCTCTGCAGTCATCCAGGGTTTATGATTACCTCGCATAGTGATGGACTTCACTGTAGTGAAATCCTCTGTGCACTTCGCGATGTAGCTGGTGACCGAATCAGCATACTCCTCCACATCTGTCCTATCTTCCTGGGAGGCTGCTATTTTGAAGACCTTCCAGTCTGTGTGCTGAAAACAGTCTTTCAGTGCAGGGGTTGCACTCTCTGGCAAAATCCTGATTTGTTTCACTGCTGGCCAGCTGCGCTTCAATAAAGGTTTGTAGGCAGGCAGCAGCATCACGGATATGTGATCAGAACGGCCGAGATGGGGGCGGGGTATCGCCTTATATGCATCTGTGTTTGTGTACACTAAGTCCAACATATTCTCTCCTCTGGTCTTAAAGTCTACACATTGTTTAAACTTGGGGAGCACAGTCTTTAGGCTGGTGTGGTTAAAATCCCCCGCAACCACGACAAAACTGTCCGGGTGTGAAGTTTGGATTTCACTGATTGCATTGTGCAGTTCCCCAAGTGCCTTCTTAGCATTAGCTTTAGCGTTAGCGCTCGGCGCTATGTAAACACCGACTACAAACACGTTGCTGAATTCTCTAGGCAGATAATAAGGCCGACAATTTACAATAAGGAACTCTGCCAACGGATAGCAGTGTTTAGACACTAACGTGGCATTAACGCACCAGTTCTTGTTAATATAGATGCATAGCCCACCCCCCCGGCTCTTACCGGAGCTCGCCGTTTCCCTGTCAGCACGGAACATCGCCATATCTTCCAGTTGAATGGCCTTGTCAGGAATGTTGCCGTGGAGCCATGTATCGGTGAAAACAAACACACAGCAGTCCCTCCACTCTCTCCGGGTTTCCCTCAGCAGACGCATTTCGTCCACCTTGTTTTCGAGGGCGCGGACGTTTGAGAGAAGAAGCGACGGTACCACTGGTCTGGAGGGGTTAGCCTTTAGCCTAGCATGGATCCCGGCCCTTTTTCCTCGCTTTTTCCTGCGTTCCCTCCGCTTCCGCTTCCTCCTCTCATGGGTAGCTTCCAGCGGGGACTCCGCCAGAATTCCGTGCTGGCGTAGGATGTCCAAATCACAACCGATCGCCGCGATTCTTGCAGCGTGCAGTACCTTGATGTTTAATAAGGTCTCACGGTTGTAAGTTTTACAGAATGTACGTCTGGGATGATCACAACACTCAAAACTCTCACACTCGCTGATGCCAAGAGGGGCCGCTGCGTCCGAGCGCGCTGCCGCCATCTTAAGGATATCTCAGTAGTGCAGCGGGAAAAACCGAGAGAAAAGAGCTGAGTGTCCTGTGTGTTGTGGGGGGGTTGAATCAACCCGCCACACGCTCCCCCCCAGAGGGCACGGCAGGGGGCCGAGACCTCGATAATCCATCTGTGGGAGTGAGCTGTGGGAGAAGCTCGCTGCAGGTGGAGGGGGAAGGAGGGGAGGGGTAGTAAGTGCCGGCAGGGGCGGTGAATCGTCCGAGCCGCGCAAAAATTGCTTGCTGCTCCGCGACGTCGAGGGGCTGTCCCGTTGCGCGTGCGGAGATCACAAGAAGAAAAATTTGTCTCTGACTCCTCTCGTGGCCATGAAGAAAAGCAGGAGCGGCTGTAAGAAAAAAAAAAAAATAAAAGAAACAAAAGTAGAGGGACTGGCGTGTTGGCTTTAGGTGCAGGAGCAACCCCAAAGCCCCCCGGGAACAGCTGACGGCTGAAATCCCTTTGTGCCATGGCTGAGACCATTAGAAAATCCAGTGGCGAGCTGCATGCTTGCTTCAGGTGAACGAGCAGCCCTGAAGGTTCCGAGGGTGGCGATTGGCCGTTTTTCTCGGGTATGTGCAGCGGCGGAGGACGATGGCGGTCTCTGTAGCCTTTATTGCCCCGTGCGCGGTGCGCCGTCCTCGTAACTCCCCGGTGCGCGCGCGGGGGTTCCGTGCTTGGGTGGGCCGCTGGAGTGGCGAGTCAGGGTGCAGAATCTTGGCGGAGATCGGCGCAGACGGCGCCGATAAAATCCAGGTTTGGGCTGTGGCTGCAGCTTGGCCATGGTGCGTTGGAACGGTGGGAGGAAATAGACGATCTTTTGTCCCTCAGGCTCGTGCAGATGCGTTGGAGCGGTGGGAGGGAATAGACGATCTCTGGTACTGCTCGGCCGTGGTGCGTTCAAGTCCACGTGTTGCGTTCTCCGCCGGCCATGGAGGACGCCGTCGTGGAGAGGGGACGAGGCGCCTGCGCTCTCGTGTGGAGGAACTGCGAGCGCGGCCGGTCCAGCATGGATGATCAGATCTCAGACGTGCAGATCTCATCCTGAAGAACGGGTCACCAGCGCAGCTGTCCAGATCAGAAGGCTGCCTCGCACAAACGTGTGCATGATCGGGGTCGCCAGTGAAGCGTTCACTGGCAGCGTGTTCCTTTCTGCCTTCAGGTCATGGTGCATTGGGGCGGCGAGAGGGAGGAGACGTCTTGTGTCCCTCGGCCGGTTCAGCGTGGATGTCCAAACCAGAAGGCTGCGTCGCACAAAGCGTGTGCGTCTCAGGGTCACCAGTGCGGCGGATGATAAAAAATAATAAGCGGTGACCTGGTAGTTTTAAGGAGGTTTTATTATATCATACTGCCGTCACAAGCTCCACTCCCGGCGCCGTGCATGCGCGTCGGGAGCGAGCCCACGGATCTCAGAGAAGGAGAACACAATGTCTGTGTCCAGCAGCAGCAGTTGCAGAAGTGAGATTGAGAGAGTGAGAGGGTTTGCGTTACAGAGTTGCAGCATATATACTCGACTACAACAATACATCAAGGGGCATACCCCAGCAGTTGGTATGATCAAAGAGATAACAGAACAGGCATAAGACATTTGCATTTGAGAGACATATTGATCTCTGTCCCTAGGTCACAGTGAGGACAGGACGCATGAGCACAATGCATGAAAGGCAACATTAACATCACAGAAGTGAGCCAGACGAAACGAGTCTGCCTGTAGACATTAATACACATTTCACTGTTCTGTTATTTGCTCTAGCCGAGCGCTGTGTTTGACCAGTCTGTTTGTGGGGGTTACACCAAAGCACATCTACATATTGATCTCAGCCTCTAGGTCACAGTAAGGACAGAACGCATGAACACTATACATGAATGGCACATTACATCACGATACATGCATGGCACATTGCATCACAATACATGCATGGCACATTGCATCACAATACATGCATGGCACATTGCATCACAATACATGCGTGGCACATTGCATCACAATACATGAATGGCACATTACATCTCAGTAGTGCAGCAGGAAAAACCGAGAGAAAAGAGCTGAGTGTCCTGTGTGTTGTGGGGGGGTTGAATCAACCCGCCACAGGTAGACTTGCTGGTGTGTTTTGGATCATTGTCCTGCTGCAGAACCGAAGTGTGCTTCAGCTTGAGGTCGCGAATTGATGGCCGGACATTCTCCTTCAGGATTTTTTGGTAGACAGCTGAATTCATGGTTCCATTTACCACAGCAAGACTTCCAGGTCCTGAAGCAGCAAAACAGCCCCAGACTATCATATCACCACCACCACCACCACCATATTTTACTGTTGGTGTGATGTTCCTTTTCTGAAATGCTGTGTTACTTTTACGCCGGATGTAATGGGGCACACACCTTCCAAAAAGCTCAACTTTTGTCTTGTCAGTCCACAGAGTATTTTCCCAAAATATCTTGGGGATCATCAAGATGTTTTCTGATAAAACTGAAACGAGCCTTTATGTTCTTTTTCTCAGCAGTGGTTTTCGTCTTGGAACTCTGCCATGCAGGCCATTTTTGCCCAATCTTTTTCTTAAGATGGAGTCATGAACACTGACCTTAACTGAGGCAAGTGAGGCCTGCAGTTCTTTGGATGTTGTTGTGGGGTCTTTTGTGACCTCTTTGATGAGTTTTGTGACCTCAAGATGAGCCATCTTGTTGCTCAACAACAAGATGGCGCCGCAGATGGTAGCCACTGGCTTCTGGTCCCCGATGTTTTTGATAAATTTGTGTGTTTTCTTGGACTTTTGCTCTTCCATCCGGGTCACCTTTTCAAGGGAGGAACTACTTTCACTTAGACTATCTTCCAATGCAACTTTTCCGCCGGTTTCTGCTGATCTGAAGTCTCTTCAGGCGATTTTAGTTTTGGGAGCAGCAGCCATTGGCACTGGCCGGAAACGAAGGCGGCGTGGTAAATGTGCCGGTGCGCTAGTCAGGCTGAGGAAACGAGGACATCACACGCCGCTTCCATCGATCCATCTGGCGAATGTCCGCTCTTTGGCGAATAAAATGGACGAGCTGCTGCTCCTGACCCACAAAAGCTCTGATTTTAGCAGATCTGCTGCCCTGTGTTTCACGGAGTCCTGGCTGCGTGAACACATCCCGGACAGCGCAGTACGCCTGGATGGATTCCAACTGTTTTGTGCTGATCGCAGCCGAGAATTCTCTGGAAAGTCTAAAGGTGGTGGAATCTGCTTCTACATAAACGAAGGTTGGTGTACTGGTGTCACAGTGTTGAAGAAGTCTTGCAGCCCTAACTTAGAGTCACTGTTCATAAACTGTAAACCCTTTTATTCACCGCGAGAGTTCTCCTCGTTTATTCTGGTCAGAATTTATATCTCGCCTGTTGCTTGTACAATGGAGGCCCTGCAACACCTCGCTGACCAGATAGCAGACGTGGAGGAAAAACATCCAGACTCTCTGCTTATCATTCTGGGTGATTTCAATAGAGCTAATCTCATAAATGAGCTTCCTAGATACAGACAGCATATGAAATGTCCCACCAGGAACACAAATATACTTGACCACTGCTATACGGTTTTAAGAAGTGCCTATCATGCTGTCCCCCATGCAGCTCTGGGATTTTCTGACCACTGTCTGCTTCATCTTATTCCAACATATAGACAGAAACTAAAAACTTCCCAAGGTCTGTAGTAAGGACTATAAGGAAATGGACTGAGGAATCAAAGCTGGAGTTACAAGCCTGCTTTGACTTTACAGATTGGAGTGTTTTTGAAGATGTAGCCACTAATCTTAATGAACTTACTGACACTGTGACATCATACATCAGTTTTTGTGAGGACCTGTGTGTGCAGACCAAGACTTTCTGCACATACAACAATAATAAACCCTGGTTCACTTCTAAACTCAAGCAGCTACGTCAGACCAAGGAGGAGGCCTACAGGACTGGCGACTGGACCCTGTACAAGCGGGCCAGAAACATGCTGACGAAGGAGACCAGGCTTGCTAGGAGAAGCTACAGTGTGAAGCTACAACAAAGCTTCTCAGCCAACAACTCTGCTTCTGTTTGGAGAGGCCTGCAGAATATCACCAACTACAGGAGATCATCCTCCCACCCTGTGGAAAACTTCCAGCTGGCTAACGACCTCAACAGCTTTTACTGTAGGTTTGAAAAAAACCTACAGTTTTCACCTTCCACCCATACAATAGGACTATCTGCAGCCACAGAAACTCCATTCTTCCTCCACTCCGACCTCCCACCACCACTAACGATCTGCGAAGAGGATGTGCGCCGAGTCTTTCGGGGACAAAAGATCAAGAAGGCTGCAGATCCTGATGGTGTGTCTCCATCTTGCCTGAGAGTCTGCTCTGACGAGCTGGCCCCCATCTTCACCCGGATCTTTAAAAGATCACTGGAGCTGTGTGAAGTGCCTTCCTGCTTCAAACGCTCCATCATCATTCCAGTTACCAAGAAACCCTCTGTTACAGGATTAAATGACTACAGACCTGTCGCTTTGACCTCTGTGGTCATGAAATCCTTTGAGAGACTGGTGCTAAACCACCTGAAGGTCGTCACAGGCCTCCTGATGGACCCACTGCAGTTTGCCTACCGGTCAAACAGGTCAGTGGACGATGCAGTGAACATGGGACTACATTATATCCTGCAACACCTCGACTCCCCAGGGACCTACTCCAGGATCCTGTTTGTTGACTTCAGCTCGGCGTTCAACACCATCATCCCAAGCATCCTTTATCAGAAACTTTTCCAGCTCAGGGTGCCCCCCTCCACCTGCCAGTGGATCTCCAGCTTTCTGACTGACAGGTGGCAACAGGTGAAGCTAGGAAGAATTTCATCCAGCTCCCGAACAATTAGTACTGGCTCCCCCCAGGGGTGCGTCCTTTCCCCACTGCTCTTCTCCCTCTACTCCAACGACTGCACCTCAGAGGACCCTTCGGTGAAGCTCCTGAAGTTTGTGGACGACACCACAGTCATCGGTTTGATCTGGGATGATGATGAGTCTGCATACAGGCGGGAGGTGGAGCAGCTGATCCTCTGGTGCGGCTGGAACCATCTTGAACTTAACCCAGCCAAAACGGTGGAGATGACTGTGGATTTCAGGTGACACCCTCCTTCATTCCCCCCACTCACCATCCTCAACAGTACAGTGTCCACTGTGGACTCCTTCAAGTTCCTGGGTACCACAATCTCCCGGAACCTGAAGTGATTCTTCGCTTCCGGCTTTCAGAGAGAGCAGTCGCATTTTTTCTCCCTCCTCCTCCTCTCCTGCCTACCCAACCTAAATCCCAGCTTGCTGCGTCTGAGTGAGTGTCTGTGCCGTTCTCCTTCTCGCTGATCTCAACTCAAAACCCAAACGGAAAATGGATCTTTTAAGTTGGGCTTTAAACGCAATTGACACCACCTTTTCAAACAGAAAATTGGGCCCGGGGGAGGCCAAATGTCCCGCAGGCACTTCAGCTGCGGGTTATGTGAGAGACTCATGGGATAATTGGAGACTCATGTGTCTGTGTGATCTTTCCATCAAAGATGTGGAAGATTTGTATCTTTTCGGCTTCATGGTCACAGGATACCTATTGATTGGCCTGGGGGTCTTCCTTGTGTATCGTAAATTTAAAAAACTGGAAGGAGCTAATCAAAAAGCAGACCCGGCTAAGCTTCTCCATCAATTTGACCAGCTTGGAAGAGCGCTGATGGCGGCGAATGCTGAACTGAATCGGAAGGTTGGTTACATCTCGGAGTCGCTGAGTGTTCTTCAAGGAATGAATTTAAAGCCAGTGAATGTTAATTTGAATTGTGAAGCACAGAATCGCATGAGAGAAGAAAATTCCACACTCTAAGTGTCTGTGCAGATTCGGCCTTGATCGGCGCCCCTGGACAATTCACTCCTCCAGAGTGGAGATAAGCGGATGTGTGAGCTGGCTCTGCTTAACCCAAACACTGCTGCTGCTGTGCAATAATCAGAACTCTCCAAGGACAGCGTTCATGAGACTAACATGGAGTTTTTACCATCTGGCATGAAGAAGAGATTAACTCTGGACATAACTATCTGTGTTTATAAACATGAATATATAACATCCATCGTTGCCTAGGAGACTATTTTTGTTGTTCTCCAGTAACTAATACATCCACACTGCACACACACTGATATCATATACTGATATACACACACTACCTCTCTCTGCTGTCTTTGTTTTTGTGAGGTTTGATTGTCTGCTCTGTGCCATAGAGAGGTTTTTTTCTACGTAATCATAATTTGGCTTACACAATTATATAAGCTGTATTTTGATAACAAAGTTTTTTTCTCTCCGCCCATTGTGTCACTCCTTCCCTTCCCTTATCTCTCCTTATCCCCCACTTTTTTGATTAGGCGCCTTGTTATGGCTGCTGTGTCATTGTGATGCGCTTACATTGCGCGTCAATGTCAAGTCAAATTCCTCGTGTGTTTCTAACATGCTTGGCAATAAAGCTTTTCTGATTCTGATTCTGAAGTGGTCCTCCCACATAGACACTGTCCGGAAAAAGGCCCAGCAGAGGTTGTTTTTTCTGCGTCAGCTCAAGAAGTTTGATTTGCCTCAGGAGCTGCTGGTTGTCTTCTACACCGCCATCATCCAATCTGTCCTCTGCTTTTCCATCACTGTCTGGTTTGGATCTGCCACTAAACAGGACAAGACCAGACTGCAGCGGACCATCAAGTTTGCGGAGAGAATCATTGGTACCGACCTACCCTCCATTGAGAACTTATATCGGTCCAGTACCAGGAAACAGGCGGGAAACATCTCTGCTGATCCGTCACACCCCGGCCACAAACTGTTTGAACTTCTACCTTCTGGCCAACGTTACAGATCACTGAAGGTCAAAACCACCCGTCATAGGAACAGTTTCTTTCCCCAAGCCATCACTCTGATGAACTCTTAACAGTCACCTAGTCCTGCCTGCTGCTGTACTCATGACTTTTCTTTCATTCTTACACTGTGCATAACTCTCACACTCTCGCGCTGCATTTTGCTCCACTCACATTGTGTTGCTGAATTTGAGTTCACATTGTGATGCTGTAGGACTGTATATGTTTTTTCATATATTTCGTAAAGTGTGGATGGTCTGAGTGAACTGCTGCACATGTTTCTGTATGTATTTGCATCTTTTTGTGGAGATGTGGATAGACTGTGAATTGCTGTGCATACTCTTTTGTCATTGAAGTCTTTTTAGATCTTACACCTGAACAAACAAGAGCAAGTTTAGTTTAGTTTTAGCCAAAGTCAAATTCCTTGTATGTGTGGTGCATACTTGGCCAATAAAGCTGATTCTGATTCTGATTCTGATTCTGAGTTGTCACTGCGCTCTTGGGGTAATTTTTATCACTCCTGGGAAGACTCACCACTGTTCCATGTTTTTGCCATTTGTGGATGATGTCTCTCACTGTGGTTCGCTGGAGTCCCAAAGCTTTAGAAATGGCTTTATAACCTTTTCCAGATTGATAGATCTCAATTACTTTGTTTCTCATTTGTTCCTCAATTTCTTTGGATTGCAGCATGATGTCTAGCTTTTGAGGATCTTTTGGTCTACTTCACTTTGTCAGGCAGGTCCTATTTAAGTGATTTCTTGATTGAGAACAGATGTGGCAGTAATCAGGCCTGGGTGTGGATAGAGAAATTGAACACAGCTTTCCAAAGATGTGATAAACCACAATTTATGTTTTAACAGGAGGGGGCAATCACTTTTTCACACAGGGCTATGTAGATTTGGATTTTTTTTACTGTTAATAATAAACGCCTTCATTTAAAAACTGCATTTTGTGTTTACTTGTGTTATCTTTGTCTAATATTTAAATTTGTTTGATGATCTGAAACATTTAAGTGTGCCAAAATTACAAAAAAAAAAAAAAAGAAATCAGGAAGGGGGCAAACACTTTTTCACACCACTGTATAGGCTACACCTCTTTGTATTCCACTTTCAAACATAGCCTACATTTGGGCCTGTAAAGCCTGATTGAGGTACCTGTTTCAGACAGGAATACTTGCGTTCTACGGGCAATGCACTAGTAGAGAATGAATAGAAAATAGTTGCCCACGGCAGAAAAAATGAGTTTAGTGGACACGCCCCCTAATACTTTTTCTGCAGTGTTTGGCTTCTGGCTTGCAGAAGCACGTGACCCTATGGCGTGGCCATGCACGTAGTTCAGTGGGCACATCGTAAATGGGCAGTACATGAAAAGCGCCATATTAATGTATATAAAATAATATTCAAAATCCTCCAGCATCCAGATTGAGATCTGAATCACCACCAAAATCTAATCACCTGTTCCCCGTGCCATTACACACCTTTTCTGAAAATTTCATCAAAATCAGTCCATAACTTTTACAGTAATGTTGCTAAAAGACAGACAAACCAACCAACAAACCAATCAACGCCACTAAAAACATTACCTCCGCTCCTCCCTTGGCGGAGGTAATAAATCATGAAAAAAAAACGCCCCCAAACCAAGAAAGTGTTTGTCTTTTCCAGTCTCTGTGGCCGCTTTAAGTGCTGTCAACAGTGGTACTCATTTGGTGTGTACAATATGAGGACGGTGTATTTGTCCAACTGCAGCCTGATTTGTTAGCCTTGGTGATAAATAAGTTATACCAACATATAAGTCAGAGTAGTGGTTCGCCAGCCCAGGGTCCAGCCAGAGTGAGCAATTGTCTGCTCAGAGGTTATGAGAATTATATTTGTGCATGTTAAATTGAAAAATGAACACCAACTGGATAATCAAAAAACTGCATAAAATGTCAAAATACATTATAAACCTGAATAAAACTTGGGCTGTCCCAAATGACATTTTGGGGGCTCCAAATATTTCAGAATGATCCAGAGCAAATATGTTAGTGTTCTTTAGAGTCTTTCTTCTCCCTTGGTGGACTGCATAAGCATCAATCTTTTTTTATAAACATGACTTTCCTTATAAATTCAGGACTTTTTCATCTAAATGTCCAACTTTACATCATTAACTTGTACTATAAAACTGAGATCCCCTTTCCTTGTAAATGTACTATACTGTATTTTTCATATTTTTTTCTTTGTATTTTTTTTCTAATTTTGCAGCTTCTTTCATAAATGTTGCAATTTGCAATTCAAGTAAAACTTAATAATTTTCTAACACATCTGCAAAATTAAAGAACCTTAGTGAGCAAGGCCACATACCCCATGAATCTGTATATCAGTGGCCTCTAATGAGAACTGTGATCAACATAGAATGGACTGGAAAAAATAAGTCTCCCTCCCCAAAAATGGAACCCCTCATTTCAGTCAAAGTTTCTGTATAAATAGGAAGTCAATCTGATCGGAAATGTAGAAGCTAGAGCGGTGACAACATAAAAGGACCCCTCTGAAAATATATGGAATCCCTCATTAGACGTGTTTGAAAATCAAAATAGTCCGAGGTATTGATGAGTTAAGGCTTCTGTATAAATTTGAAGTCAACGCGATCAGAAAAAGAGTCGTAGCACCTAACACCGACACAAAGAAGCAACTCTGTCCACGGTGATTGGGGCTCGCCGGAGGAACTAACCGAGGCAACAGTTGGACGGGAGCCAGATCGGAGTTCGGGTGCAGCGGTGGTGGGAGACGAGGACCAGTGGAGGACCACCGGGGCCCCAGCCGGACAAGAGCCGGAGTCGGAGCCCAGTTACAGCGGCGGGGCTCAGCGGAGGATCTACTGAGGAAGACGGCGGTAGGTGGCGGGGCTCAGCGGAGGAACTACTGGGACCCCAGCTGGACAGGAGCAGGATCGGAACTCAACTACAGCGGCGGTGGGCGGCGGGACTCGGTGGAGGAGTGACCGGTGCCCCTGCTGGACAGGAGCTCAATTGCAGCGGGACTAGCAGAGGAGGGGGCTAGCTGAGGCCGAGCTGGATTCGAGGTTGGTCGGATCGGATACCGGCGACACCAGCAGAGATTGTTTTACTATCAACAGGTCAGTAAAAATGCCACCAAAGAAGGAGGAAATGGAAGAGATCAAAAAATCTCTGAACTTCTTGTCAGAAGAACTGACCAAAGTGGCTAGTCAACAGGCTAAAATATTAGGGCTAATGAAAGAAGTCCGAGAATTAAAATTAACAATTAAGGAAAAAGACAAAAAAATTGCAGACTTGGAGCGACGTGTCGAGGATCTTGAACAATGTTCTTGTATGAATGATCTAATTATAAGTGGACTAGACATTAAATATCAATCATATGCTCATGCTACAGCAGGACTGAGAGGTGAGGAGGCTCCCGCAAGTGAACCAGTCTCCCTGGAAAACCAGGTGCTTCAGTTCCTTGAAAGTAGAAATATAAAGGTTGAAGCAAATGCAATTTCAGCCTGTCATGCTTTACCCAGAAAGGATAATAAAACAAAGAAATCAATTGTGATGCGCTTTGTGAACAGAAGGGTAAAAATGACATACTGAGGCAGGCCAGAAAGCTACGGGGAACAGAAGTTTACCTAAATGAACATCTAACAAAAACTAATGCTGAAATAGCACAGCAAGCACGGATGCTGAAAAGACAAAATAAGATACAGGCAACATGGACAAGAAATTGTAGAGTTTAGATCAAACTAAATGGAACACCTGAGGAAGCAAAGAGTATAATAATCAGAGATGTTACTGACTTAAATAAATACAGATGAACACTGATTAAAAAAATTAAGAGACTATGACTGTCGAGGATCTTGAACTATGTCACACATCTGAACACCTACAAGACCAACCTACAGTCAATATGTACATTACAAAAAAGAGCTATAAGGATAATAAATAATGTAGGATATAGAGACCATATCAATTCGTTGTTTTTAAGATAAGATAAGATAAGATAAGCCTTTATTAGTCCCACAACGGGGAAATTCCAGGATTGCAACAGCACAGGGATAGCAACACTCAGAGCAACAATCAGAAGGCAAGAAAAAAAAAAAAACCAAGCAAGCAAGAGCAGCTAATATACATATGTACGTATTACTATAAAATATATATATATACACACACACAGACACACAGTGCAGAGCATTGTAGCTGGATGGAATAAATATATGAATATATGAACACACAGTGCAGAGCATTGTAGCTAGATGGAATAAATATGTAAATATATAAGCACCCACAGTATGGAGCATTGCAGCTAGGTGGAATAAATATGCAAGTATATAAACACACACAGTGCGGAGCAATGTAGCTAGATGGAATAATATGTAGATATATAAATATATAAACACACCCAGTGCTGAGCATTGTAGCTAGATGGAATAAATATGTAAATATATAAACACACACAGTGCAGAGCATTGTTGCTAGATGGAATGAAACAGCATAACCGTCTACTTAGTTATCCTACATGGTATGATTATGTGCCCATACATATTCTCACCCTCCATAGCGACCGGTAAGTTCCTAATTGTATGCCGGAGGGGACCATTGTGTAAGTCTATTGCATCTTTTGCATTCAAAAAACTATTAGTTTGTTACGTCTTTTTGCTATCTCTGCGAGCAGCCCTGCTTAGGTTGTACAGTCTGACAGCCGTTGGTAGGAAGGACCTACGAAACCTCTCGGTTGTGCACCTGGGATGATGTAGTCTGCTGCTAAATGAGCTCCTCAGTGCATTCAGTATGTCCTGCATAGGGTGGAACTCGGACTCCAGCAGAGATGACAGTTTAGCCACCGTCCTTCTCTCTCCTATCTCCTCCATTGGATCAAGGCGCTGCCCCAGGACAGAGCTAGCTTTCTTAATCAGTTTGTTCAGTCTCTTCCTATCGGCTGCAGTAATGCCACTGCCCCAGCAGACCACTCCAAAAGTGATGGCTGATGCCACCACCGTGTCATAGAATGACTTCAGCAGCGCCCCTTGTACACCAAAAGACCTGAGTCTCCTCAGCAGGAACAGCCTGCGCTGTCCCTTCTTGTAGAGTGCATCAGTATTGTGTGACCAGTCTAGTTTATTGTTCAGATGAATACCCAGGTACTTATAGGATGTCACCATCTCGATGTCTGTTCCCTGTATATTTACTGGTACTGTGAGGGGCTGCCCATGCCTGCGGCAGTCCACCACCAGCTCCTTAGTTTTCCTCGCGTTGATCTGGAGGCAGTTCCGATGGCACCAGTCCACGAAGTCCTGGATAAGCCCTCTGTACTCAGCTTCATCTCCATTGGAGATGAGGCCAACGATCGCAGAGTCATCAGAGAACTTCTGTAGATGGCAGTGTGTTGTGTTGTGTGAGAAGTCCGCAGTATAAAGAGTGAACAGGAAGGGAGCCAGCACCGTTCCCTGGGGGGCCCCCGTGCTACTGATGATCGTGTCGGACACACAGTCCCGGGTTCTCACAAACTGAGGCCGGTTCGTGAGGTAGTCCAGGATCCATGATGACAGGTGCTGGTCCACCCCTGCGCGCAGCAGCTTGTCCTTCAGGATCATCGGTTGGATGGTGTTGAAAGCACTGGAGAAGTCAAAGAACATGATCCTCACCATATTCCCGGGCTTCTCCAGGTGGGACAGAGAACGGTGAAGGAGGAAGATCACCGCATCCTCCACCCCAATGCCATGCTGGTAGGCGAACTGGAGTGGAACTGGAACTTTAAAGTCACATGTCATAAAGTTAATCGATTTAGTTGAATTTAAGACAGCACAAGTCATGTACAGGGCAATTAATAATCAACTCTCAACTAATATACAAAAAATATTTAAAAAAAGAGACAATGATCATAATTTGAGAGGAGACTTAAACTTTACAAAACCCAAGATACGAACAACCAAGAAAAGTATGTGCATATCTGTCAGTGGGGTGGATTTGTGGAACAGTCTGGAGCCGGAACTGAAACTATGTACAAACAGATATCAATTCAAAAAGAGGTACAAACATTATTTGCTGAAAGGATATATGTTAGAAGGGTAGTATTTATATGTACGATTCACTGTGCTCACTCTGGGACACTCTGGGACACTATGGAATGGTGGGTGGGACAGCACTGTGTATATCTGTGTTGTTTGAGGCTGGTTTTGATGTATGGACATCAATGTATGCTAGGATGGATGGGTGTTAATGTTGATATGTACAAAATACAGTTAATTGTTTACTTTGGGTCTTAAATGTGGTCATTTGTATATAATTCACATTGTGGAAATGTGAAAATGACGAGGCAGAGTTTATCTCACGAGTCAGGTTTATTCACATCTTCCAACATCAGCAAAACAGAAAAGAGGAAAAAAACCAGACATTCGTCCTTTAAATACCCAGGACCTTCAAAGCTCACAGTCACAATGCATTTAATCCCAAGTAACAATGCATCCTCTCTTAGATCTTATCACCTCCACCTAAAGTCTCTGGCAGCCAGGAAATCCCCCAAGGCCGTCTCTTTGCATACCAAAGACTAAACTTCCACATCCTCCTGTTATCTCCAAGGACACTCAGTCCTTTGTTCAATCTGAGATGTGAAGCCTAAAGTGATATAACAATGTGCATATGTGTCTCACATGATGCCCCCCAAACGTCTAAGATGGAACAACGGAATAACAGTCTGCATGTCATGATAAAATCATTACACATCAGCCCACGTGCTGCTTGGGCCTCAGTCTCCTCCCGTATCTGCTGTAAGCGGGCTTCGCCACTTCCGCGGTGCCATCCTGCTGGGGGGCTGCTGTCTGAGGGTGAGAACTGTTAGTCAATCCCTGTGGGTGTTCTGGGGAATGTCCCCTAGGGGGTCTGCAGCGCCGAGGAGCCCTGGCCAACAGCACATCCTCGTCCGCCACCACAAAGGCGGGTTTGAGCCTGTTTATGCCAATCTTTTCTTTCCTGCCCCCCAAATCTAGCAAAAAATGCTTATCCCCTGTTTCCAGCACTCTAAATGGTCCATCATAAGGTGGTCGTAGCGGCGGGCGATGGGAATCGTGTCTGACAAAAACAAACTCCGCATTTTTTAAAGCCTTAGGTACAAAAACGCGCGGAAAACTGTGGTGAATGGGGCCAGGCAGCGTGCCTGATTCCGTGCCATGCTGCAACTGCTGAGCCGGGGAGCATTCTGGCGCAGGATTATCTGGGAGAAATTCCCCGGGCAGCCGAAGTGGCTGAGATAGTTTTTGCGCAGCCACTTCGGCGCAAAAACTAGCTCAGCCAGGGAGGCTTCTAAATCCTCTTTAGGTGCAGAACGCAACCCCAATAAAACCCACGGTAGCTAGTCTACCCAATTTGCATCCGTAAGCGACGCTCTGAGAGCCACTTTCAATGACCTATGAAAACGTTCCCATAACCCATTAGCCTGCGGATTGTACGCGGTTGTGCGGTGGATCGTTACCCCCAGGCTGCGGGCCATTGCTGACCAAAGTTCGGAAACAAATTGAGGGCCTCTGTCGGACGTAATGTCTGACGGGACTCCAAAGCGTGCTACTCATGCTGTTAAAAACGCGCGCGCCACCTCCTCGGCTGTAGTTGACGCCAGTGGGACCACTTCCGGCCAGCGCGTGGTGCGGTCGACCATTGTCAGAAGGTGTGTGCACCCCTGTGATGGCGGAAGGGGGCCTACGAGGTCCACGTGGATATGATCGAACCTCTTAGCCGGGATGTGAAACGGCTCCAAGGGAGCTCTGGTGTGTCTGTGTACCTTGGCTCATTGACAAGCCATGCAGGCTGCTGCCCACTCCCTAACTTGTTTGCGCAGGCTCGGCCATACAAATTTCTCTCCCACCATTTTGACCGACACATGCACTCCCGGGTACGCCAGAGAATGAATCGAGTCAAAAACGCGGCGGCGCCACGCGGCCGGTACCACAGGACGCGGTTGCCCAGTGGAGACATTGCAGATTAGGGGGGGCATACCGTCTTGCAGCACCCTGTTCTCCAGCCTTAACCCTGTTGGTCCAGACTGGAGCGCGCGCACGTCCACGTCGCTAACCTGATCCCCGGCCATGGCTGCATAATCTATCCCTACGCAGACCGGGGCCGCCACGGCGCGCGAGAGACAGTCTGCCACTACATTCAGTTTACCCGCCACATGCTGAATATCGGTAGTAAACTCTGAGATGGCAGCCAGCTGCCTCTGCTGCCAGCCTGACCACGGTTCTGAAACCTTGGCCATCGCGAATGTCAATGGCTTGTGGTCAACGAACGCGGTGAAACGGCGTTCCTCCAGCCAGAACTGGAAGTGGCGAATGGCCAAGTGGAGAGCTAACAACTCCCTGTCGAATGCGCTGTATTTTCGTTCACTAGAAGATGGAGGACAAGCTGCAACAGAGCGACATCAGCGGGGTCTGGAGAAACCTCAAAACCATCTCTGGGCTCCAGAATACCTCCCCCCAGGCCACGGGGGGCAGGGAGTGGGCGAACAACCTGAATCTGTTTTTCAATAGGTTTGACCAACCGCCCTCCCCCCTGTCTGCACAACAACCACTGCTGCCTCTAAAGAAATCAAGTCCTGCTGCCCACTCCCCACTCCACCAACACCCCCCCACTCCCAACACACAGCCCCCCATCCTGACCCTGACCAGGACCCAGGTGAGGACGGAGCTGAGGAAGATCAAGGCGAGGAAGGCGTCGGGACCGGACGGCATCAGCGCAAAGCTCCTCAAGTCCTGTGCAGACCAGCTGTGTGGGATTGTGACGTATATCTTCAACCTGAGCCTGAAACTGGGGAGGGTACCACAGCTGTGGAAAACATCTTGTGTGGTACCTGTACCAAAAACTTCCCACCCCAAAGACCTGAACAGCTACAGACCGGTGGCCTTGACGTCCCACTTGATGAAGACCCTGGAGAGACTGCTCCTTGCTCACCTCCGCCCCCTGGTGGAACCAGTGATGGATCCACTCCAGTTCGCCTACCAGCATGGCATTGGGGTGGAGGATGCGGTGATCTTCCTCCTTCACCGTTCTCTGTCCCACCTGGAGAAGCCCGGGAATATGGTGAGGATCATGTTCTTTGACTTCTCCAGTGCTTTCAACACCATCCAACCGATGATCCTGAAGGACAAGCTGCTGCGCGCAGGGGTGGACCAGCACCTGTCATCATGGATCCTGGACTACCTCACGGACCGGCCTCAGTTTGTGAGAACCCGGGACTGTGTGTCCGACACGATCATCAGTAGCACGGGGGCCCCCCAGGGAATGGTGCTGGCTCCCTTCCTGTTCACTCTTTATACTGCGGACTTCTCACACAACACAACACACTCCCATCTACAGAAGTTCTCTGATGACTCTGCGATCGTTGGCCTCATCTCCAATGGAGATGAAGCTGAGTACAGAGGGCTTATCTAGGACTTCGTGGACTGGTGCCATCGGAACTGCCTCCAGATCAACGCGAGAAAAACTAAGGAGCTGGTGGTGGACTGCCGCAGGCAAGGACAACCCTTCACAGCACCAGTAAATATACAGGGAACAGACATCGAGATGGTGACAGCCTATAAGTACCTGGGTGTTCATCTGAACAATAAACTAGACTGGTCACACAATACTGATGCACTCTACAAGAAGGGACAGCGCAGGCTGTTCCTGCTGAGGAGACTCAGGTCTTTTAGTGTACAAGGCGCGCTGCTGAAGACATTCTATGACACGGTGGTGGCATCAGCCATCACTTTTGGAGTGGTCTGCTGGGGCAGTGGCATTACTGCAGCCGATAGGAAGAGACTGAACAAACTGATCAAGAAAGCTAGCTCTGTCCTGGGGCAGCGCCTTGATCCGGTGGAGGAGATAGGAGAGAGAAGGACGGTGGCTAAACTGTCATCTCTGCTGGAGTCCGAGTTCCACCCTATGCAGGACATACTGAATGCACTGAGGAGCTCATTTAGCAGCAGACTACATCATCCCAGGTGCACAACCGAGAGGTTTCGCAGGTCCTTCCTACCAACGGCTGTCAGACTGTACAACCTAAGCAGGGCTGCTCGCAGAGATAGCAAAAAGACGTAACAAACTAATAGTTTTTTGAATGCAAAAGATGCAATAGACTTACACAATGGTCCCCTCCGGCATACAACTAGGAAAATACCGGTCGCTATGGAGAGTGAGAATATGTATGGGCACATAATCATACCATGTAGGATAACTAAGTAGACGGTTGTGCTGTTTCATCCCATCTAGCAACAATGCTCTGCACTGTGTGTGTTTATATATTTACATATTTATTCCATCTAGCTACAATGCTCCGTACTGGGTGTGTTTATGTTTATATATCTATATATTTATTCCATCTAGCTACAATGCTCCGCACTGTGTGTTTATATATCTATATATTATTCCATCTAGCTACATTGCTCCGCACTGTGTGTTTACATATTCATATATTTATTCCATCCAGCTACAATGCTCTGCACTGTGTGTCTGTGTGTGTGTATATATATATTTTATAGTAATATGTATATATGTATATTAGCTGCTCTTGCTTGCTTGTTTTTTTTTTCTTGCCTTCTGATTGTTGCTCTGAGTGTTGCTATCCCTGTGCTGTTGCAATCCTGGAATTTCCCCGTTGTGGGACTAATAAAGGCTTATCTTATCTTATCTTATCTTATCGCGCAAAGTCCTGCTGAAAAAGGCGAGCGGTTGCCAAGCCCCGGCTACATGCTGCTCCACAACCGCCCCTATGGCCACATCTGACGCGTCAGTAGTGAGCGCTATGCGGGCGGTTGGGTCTGGATGTGCTAAGAACGCAGCGTTTACCAGGGCTGTTTTGACCTCCGAGAATGCTCGCTCTCGCTCCGGAGACCATTCGATTTTATTTGTGGGCTTTTGTTTTTTTAGTGCGGCATACAATGGTTGCATGAGCTGCACTGCGCGGGGGAGGAAACGGTTATAAAAATTCACCATTCCCAAAAACTCCTGTAACGCCTTGACCGTTTGTGGCTGGGGAAAATTTGTTACCGCACGCACTTTGTCAGGCAGAGGAACCGCTCCTTCTGGAGAAACGCGATGCCCCAAAAAATCAATCTGCGTCACCCCGAACTGACACTTCGCTGGGTTGATTATTAACCCGTGCTCTCCCAACCTCCGGAAAACTGCCGTGAGGTGGTTTTCGTGTTCGTCTTCGGACGCGCTGGCTACCAAGATGTCGTCCAGGTAGACGAATACGAAGGGGAGATCGCGCAACACTGCGTCCATCATGCGTTGGAACGTCTGCGCAGCGCCTTTAAGCCCAAACGGCATGCGCAAAAACTCAAATAGGCCAAACGGAGTTATTACCGCTGTTTTGGGTATGTCCTCAGCGCGCACTGGGACTTGGTGGTAACCGCGGACCAAGTCTATCTTAGAAAAAACGCGCGCCCCCGCCAAATGAACGGAAAAATCTTGGATATGCGGGATTGGGTAGCGGTCGTGCGCTGTGGCGTTGTTCAACTTGCGGAAATCTCCGCAAGGTCACCACGAGCCATCAGCTTTCGGGACCACGTGAAGCGGGGAAGCCCATGGGCTGTTCGAACGTCTGATGATGCCCAACTTTTCCAGGTTGGCGAACTCCTCGCGCGCTATGGTCAGTTTAGCTGAATCCAAGCGCCGAGCTTTTGCAAAAACGGGCGGTCTTGTGGTAGTAATAAAATGTTCCACTCCGTGTTTAGCGACGGCTGCTGAAAATGTAGGAACCGTGAGTGCTGGGAACTGAGTGAGCAGTGTGTGGAACTTACCGCTTGCCGTTGTGACGTTGGCTTGTGCTGTGGGCGGGGTCACTCGGGCTGCACAGGGAATAGAATAAAAAGAAAGTGCATTAACCAGGCGCCTGTTAGCAAGATCAACCAACAAACCATGTGAGCACAGAAAATCAGCCCCCAACATATTGAAATTCACTGCAGCTATTACAAAAGTCCACTCAAATGTACGGCCGTGTAGGGACAGAAGCAGAGTCCTCTCACCAAAGGTCTTAATCTCCGAGCCGTTCGCTGCTGACGCCCCGTGACCTCCGGGACCCGCCAGCCGGTCAGCGGAGGAAGGTGTGATGAAACTCACTTGGGAGCCTATGTCCACGAGGAATTGCCTCCACGAGCGCGCATCCGTCAAGTAGAGCAGCTTGTTCTCTTCACCGAGTGCCGCAGCTGCTACCGACCACCGGTCTTGGCATTTCCCGAGCGCTTGAACTGGCACGGTGGTATACATTTGCGTGCCTTCTCTGCAAAGCGGCGATGGTAGAAACAGAGGGTGTCTCCTCCGCGATCCTTGGCCCCCGCCGCCGCCGTCGTCGGTGGGTCTGCTACCGCCGTCTCTGGCCCCCCGCCATCTCCGGCCGTCACGCCGAACTCCGTCGCTGCCGCGGTTGCCGCGTGCTGTTTGCTGGCGTTGAGAATCCGGTGCGCCTCCTGGGCCAGCGCACGGAAGTCCCGCTGGGCCAACAACGGCGAACTGGCCAGGGCCGCTCTCGTGGCCGACGGTAGGGTTCTGAGGAAAATGTGGATGAAGATGAAGTCGTCGTCGTCTGAGCCCCTCAACCTCAGCATGTCCTCCATCAGGTCAATGGGCGTGCCATCTCCCAAGTCGTTCAGAGCCAGGAGCCTCTCCACTCTCTCCTGGACTGAGAGAGTGAAGCGCTGGATGAGCGCAGCCTTCAACCCGCCGTATTTGTCGTCGGCCGGTGGCTGCTCCAAAAGGCTCTGCACATGCCGAGCTGTGCGGTTGTCGAGCTTGGCAATCACATGGTAGAACTTTGTGTCATCTACCGTTATCTCCCGGAGGGCGAACTGTGCTTCGACCAAGTGGAACCAGGAGCGCGGGTTGTCTCGCCAAAAGTCCGGTAGCTGGACGGTAGCGGCATACGCTTGGCTGGGAGCTCCTGACCCGGCTGGCTCGGGGGAATTTCTTTCACTCATGATACGTCTTAGGGTCACCAGTGTGGAAATGTGAAAATGACAAGGCAGAGTTTATCTCACGAGTCAGGTTTATTCACATCTTCCAACATCAGCAAAACAGAAAAGAGGAAAAAAAAACAGACATTTGTCCTTTAAATACCCAGGACCTTCAAAGCTCACAGTCACAATGCATTTAATCCCAAGTAACAATGCATCCTCTCTTAGATCTTATCACCTCCACCTAAAGTCTCTGGCAGCCAGGAAATCCCCCAAGGCCGTCTCTTTGCATACCAAAGACTAAACTTCCACATCCTCCTGTTATCTCCAAGGAGACTCAGTCCTTTGTTCAATCTGAGATGTGAAGCCTAAAGTGATATAACAATGTGCATATGTGTCCCACAACATGAGTGTATTTATGGAAAAGAGGAGATGGAATTAATAAGTGTTCACTTCTTTCTTCTCCCTTTCGAACACTGTATACTGTTACTTTATTGTATTTGTCATTTGTTTTGTTTTTGTTATACTTTTTTGTTCGAAATAAAGTATCTATCTATCTATCTATCTATCTATCTATCTATGATAATCCATATCCACACACACGGCAAGATAGTTCTTTTGACATACCATGTCAATGTACTTTAAAAAAAAAAAAAAACTAAACAAAACAAACAAAAGAACTTATGACTGACCTGAGTAGACATTAATTATCCCCAGTTGGAGGAAGTCATTTGACACAGAGTGAGGAAATTCAAACTCTGGAAATATGCCATTGTGCTGAACATAAACTACAAGAGATGGAGAATGATATTGATCCTTATAACCACTTTTTTAATAATATTCATAATCATTGTGAATATTACACTGAAAAGCAATTCAAAAGTCAAGTGCAACTAGATGGTAAACTATCAATAATACACTTCAACAGCAGAAGTCTTAACAAAAACTTTCCACAGATTCAGGACTATTTAAAACAGCTAGACAGAAAATTTACAGCTATCACAGTCTCTGAAACTTGGCTTAATGAAGAGCAGGCTCCTCTGATGGCAATAGAGGGATATCAGATGTTTCATATTAACAGATCTCAAAAAAAGGGTGGTGGTGTTGCACTGTATATTGATGACCTGTATAGGTGTAAGCTTGTAAATGGAATGTCCTTTGCACTACCAGGGATTTTAGAATGTGGTGCTGTTGAGATTGACCAAGATAAAACAAAAAATCTAATTATAAGTTGTATATATAGAACACTGGGAACCTGCATTGAGACATTCAGAGATAAATTAGTCGAGCTGTACAATAATATTACTAGTAAGAAAATGGTAGTAATTTGTGGAGATTTCAATATTGATTTACTAAATCCATGTCAACAAAATGTAATTACAAAGTTCATGAATTCTATGTACAGCATGAGTCTATATCCCACAATAACACATCCCAGTAGAATCATAGTTCACACTGCTACACTTATTGACAACCTGTTTGTTAATATTATTGATAAGAAAATAGAAAGTGGATTATTGATAAATGATATAAGTGACCATTTGCCAACCTTTGCACTTATCCATGGCCACACGGGCCAATACAGAAAATTTTTTAAAATCATTCAGATACAAATCACAAAATGCAATCAGTTCTTTTAAAGAAGACTTGCTGAAGCAAGACTGGACAAAAGTCTATGTATCAGATGTAAATGAAGCCTATGACACATTTATAAACATTGTAACCACTCTTTATGAAAAAAATTATCCATTAGTAAAGAAAAAGCTTAAACATAAATTTGCCGATAAGCCATGGTTAACCAAAGGATTACAAAAGGCGTGTAAAAAGAAAAAATTATTATATAAAGCTTTTCTAAAGAAAAGGACAAAAGAAGCAGAGCAGCGGTATAAAACATACAAAAACAAGTTAACATATATAAGAAGATGTAGTAAAAGAGACTATTACAGTAAAGAACTGGAAAAAAACAGAGACAATATTAAAAATACATGGACAATACTTAACAATATTCTTGGAAATAAAAACAGAAATACAAGCTACCCAACCGATTTTTCAAAAGATAATAAAACGACTCAGAGTGTGAATGCAGCTTCACCTGCAGATGAATTTAATAACTTTTTTGTTAACATTGATCCTAATTTGGCTCAAGAAATACCCATTACAGCACCCACAGGTGATACAATAAGCAAAAACACTGCTATAAAAGACTCCATTTTCATAAAGAACACAGACGAGAGAGAGGTCATTAAAATTGTTAAATCGTTTAAAAGTAAAACATCTACGGACTGTGATGGTATTGACATGCTCTTAGTCAAAACTATTATTGAATGCTTAGTGAAACCACTGACGTATATCTGTAACCTGTCTCTCCAAACAGGTATATTTCCCAATGCAATGAAAATAGCTAAAGTAATTCTGATATACAAGACGGGTGACAGAGGGGAATTCTCAAACTATAGACCAATTTCACTATTGCCGCAATTTTCCAAGATACTTGAAAAAATATTCTATGAGAGAATTGACAACTTCATACTGAAGAATAATTTATTGTGTGAGCAGCAATATGGGTTCAGACACAAGAGGACAACTGCATTTGCTCTAATGGAATTTATAGAAAAAATATCAACTGCCGTTGAAAATAAAGAGTATTCAGTTGGGGTATTCCTGGATCTTAAAAAAGCATTTGATACAGCGGATCATAATTTATTATTAAAGAAACTACAAAATTGTGGTATTAGGAGGGTAGCACTGTCCTGGTTATGTAGTTACTTAAAGAACAGCTATCAGTATGTATGTGTTGGTAACAAAAACTCACAGTTACTGAAGGTTACTTGTGGAGTCCCACAGGGTTCAGTTTTGGGGCCATTGTTATTCAATATGTATATAAATGATACATGTAAAGTTTCAGAAAAAATGGATTTAATATTGTTTGCCGATGACACTAATTTATTACGCAGTGGAAGCAATTTGGAACAACTTTTGGATACACTCGGAAAGGAATTAGGAAAGCTTAAAGGCCAAATGTCACGTAACAGGGTACTTTAAATATCTTGAAGCTAGATATAAAAAGGAACCGATCCGTTTGGGTCTTGGTGCATATGCTTCAGTAACAACGGAATATTCGTTAATTTAAAACTGCCGCGCTTGGCCTGACACGGCCCCTGGAATCGCCTGGGGAAGAAGGCGGAAGTGACGAAATCGATTGTACCCTAGTTTGATGCTTGGGGTATTTCAATTGATTGTTTATATGGAGACTGGAAGGTTGAAGTGAGCAACAAGAAAGAAAAAAATTGGATATTTCACCCATACCTTAAAACGGGACTATCAGGGACAGCTGGGTAATAAGGGACACTTCTCTGGGAAATGTTTTCATCCCTGTCAAGTGAGACGTTTTCGCCGTACTTCAACACCGTAAAAAGCGGCTATAAGGAACGGCGGACCAACAAGGGACACCTCTCTGTGAAATGCCCCAAATGCAACTCGTGTTGTTATTGTCAAATATTTTAAGGATTCATGGATATTTGACAATAACAAAACATCTGAGCGTCCGGCGCAAAATAAAAAAAAAAAGCAGAATTCTGTATTTGTCAGGCGATCTCTGTCTGTTCCGCAACCGCTGCACAGCTCAACGTGTTAAACCATTGTCCTAATGACTTCTCATGGTAGTGAGAATAGCTCAAGCTGAGCGATCAGCCCGCCCAGACAATTAAACTAATGATTGACTCCACACTTTGAACAGTAGTGAGAATAGCTCAAGCTGAGTGATCAGCCCGCCCCGACAATTAAACTAATGAGTGACTCCACACTTCTCATGGTAGTGCGAATAGCTGACGCTGAGCCATCTGCCAGCACCCTAGCTGTGAGTGATCACACACAGGAGTGCTCCTCAAGACACTCAGTTTTTTTCCAGTATATTTTTTCTTTTGGGTGTACAGAAATGGCAATACGCCCGTTTTTGCTAAAATTGCATTTTCCCTGTATTTTCCTTAAAATATTTGACAATAACAACACGAACTACATTTAAAACATTTCCCAGAAAAGTGTCCCAAACCACTCCGCCGTCCCCCACAGCCGCGCTTGGCACCAAAATACGGCGAAAATGTCTCACTTGACCGGTATGAAAACATTTCCCAGAGAAATGTCCATTATTACTCCGCTGTCCCTTATAGCCGCGTTTTACGGTATTAAAATACGGCGAAAACGTCTCTCTTGACAGGTATGCGACTCCATTTTCATATTGATCTGGTCAATTTCTTGACAGCAGCGGCTCTCCTCCACTGTAATAATAATGGCTTCCGAAAAATCAATATTTATGGGGCGCCCTGGATAGACCCCCTTCGGCTTCGCAATTCTGGAGGCAATTAATGTCCAGTTCAATGACATTTTCCACTGGTTCTACTCTCTGGTCATCGTTGGAACTGTTGTCATCAGACAAAGCATCTAATTCCATCTCGGACGGCTCGAACCTGTAAGGTTCTATACCTCTGTCACTGTCTGAACCACTGACAAAAAAAAAGACAAAAAAAAAAAGACAAAACTAAACTAATTTGTTCACAATCGCTGTCACTTTCCGTCATGATTGTCCAATGTTGATAAGTGTGAATGTGGATAGGCAGGGCAGCCAGGGTACAACTGGTGATGTCAAAAACATGGGCGTGGTCTGGACTGGCTGTCACAAGCCAGCAAGCAAGGTGGGGCCTTCACCTGGTGTATTTTGTGCAATTATGTAAATACAGGTGGGTGATATGGTCTCCGGTATGAATATTTGGTTTAAGCTATGTGTATTTTATCTAAATTCGTTGTCATTTAGAAAAAAAAATTACGTGACATTTGGCCTTTAAACTGTGGTTTGATTCAAACAAATTAACACTCAATTTAAGTAAGACAAAATTTATAGTTTTTAACAACCATCACAAGAACTTAGTATCTAAACTCAGTGTAAATGGTGTAGAGATTGAAATGGTATCCGAAACTAAATTTCTTGGAGTAATAATTGATAATAAACTGTGTTGGAAGTCACATATTAATTATATTAAAGGTAAAATATCCAAATCAATTGCAATACTACACAGAGTGAAATATTTGCTGAATCAACCCATACTATTATATACTTTGTATCATTCATTAATACTCACATACATGACATATTGTACTTAAGTATGGGGAAATACATATAAAACAAATATATATCCAGTCTTTATGCTTCAGAAGAGAGCTATTAGAGTAATAAACAAAGCTGCTTACAGGGAACCAACAAACCCACTTTTTCTTAAATTAAAAGCTCTCAAGTTGAAAGATCTGGTTGACTTTAAAACTGCAGTAATAATGTTTAAAGTGAAGAATCTATCACTGCCCGCAAATATCCAAAAGTTGTTCCAAATAAGGGAGAAACAATATCATTTCAGAGGAACATGTATATTTCAAAAACCTTCAGTGAGAACTACCACCAAGCAACACTGTGTTTCAGTGCAAGGAGTCAGATTATGGAACGATTTTGGACCTGAATTAAAATCATGTACAACGCTTGGACAATTTAAACAAAAACTAAAGGAAGAAATACTCCAAACATATATACAAGATGACATGTAAAATCACATAAGGATTGTCATATCCTCTCAAAGGGAATTAAGGTGGCAAAGTGCGCCTATGCGGAGAAAATCCAGGGACACCTCTGTGACACTAGGAACACCAAGAAGATGTGGCAGGGAGTTCGGACACTGACGGGCTATAAGTCTAGGCAGGGGGTCGATGGTGACGACGCTTCACTTCCAGACAGGTGTAACGACTTCTTTGCATGTTTTGAAGCATCAAACTCGACAATCAGAGGGAGGGCTGGCCCACCCCCACCATAGGTCGGACCAGCTTTTACCATCAACACAGCGGACACACGGAGGACCCTAACCAGAGTCAACCCACGCAAAGCTGCAGGTCCGGACAACATTCCGGGACGTGTGCTCCGAGACTGCGCGAGCGAGTTGGCAGATGTCCTGACTGACATTTATAACATCTCCCTGAGTCAGGCCATCGTTCCCGGATGCTTCAAAACCTCTATCATTGTACCGGTGGCAAAGAAACCAGTTGTGTCCTGTTTGAATGACTATCGTCCTGTTGCACTGACACCAATTGTGATGAAGTGTTTTGAACGGCTTGTCAAACCACACATTACAGCCTGCCTCCCTGCATCACACGACCCGCTCCAGTTTGCATATCGTTCAAACCGCTCCACGGAGGATGCTATAGTCACCACCCTACACTCTGTCATCACCCACCTGGACCAGAAAGACACCTACGCCAGACTCCTGTACATTGATTTCAGTTCAGCATTCAACACCATTATTCCCCAGAGACTGATGGAGAAATTATTCCTTCTCGGTCTGAACACCGCCACATGTCTCTGGATCCTGGATTTCCTGACTGAGAGACCTCAGTCTGTCCGGGTTGGAAACAACATCTCCAACTCTGTCACGCTGAGCACCGGATCCCCTCAAGGCTGTGTACTCAGTCCACTGTTGTTTACACTTCTAACACATGACTGTGTATCCAGACACGAGAGGAACCAGATTATTAAGTTTGCAGACGACACCACGGTGGTGGGACTTATTCAGAGGGATGAGGAATCAATGTACAGGGAAGAAGTGAGAGACCTGGAGGGCTGGTGCAGGGAGAACAATCTGGTGCTCAACGTGGACAAAACGAAGGAGATGATTATCGACTTCCGGCGGTCACAGCCTGAGCACGTCCCCCTCAGCATCGGTGGCCATTTAGTGGAGAGAGTGGAGAACTTCAAGTTCCTCGGAGTGCAGATCTCGCAGGACCTGACCTGGAGCAAGAATTCCTTGGGGATCAGGAAGCGGGCTCAGCAGAGACTGCACTTCTTGAGGAAACTCAAACAGGCCTCTCTCCCCATCTGCATCCTCAGGACCTTCTACAGAGGTGCGGTGGAGAGTGTTCTGACGTACTGCATTGCTACATGGTACTCCAGCTGCAGTATGTCAGACAAAAAAGCCCTGCAGAGGATAGTCAAGGGGGCGGAGAGGGTAATTGGAGTCTCCCTCCCCTCTGTCCAAGAACTTTTTCAGAACCGTTGTAGGAGCAGGGCACTGAACAATGTCAAGGACCGTTCTCACCCTCTGCATAAACACTTTGAACTTCTTCCATCTGGTAAACGATTCCGGAGCATCAGAGGCAGAACCACCAGACTGATCAACAGCTTCCTTCCACAAGCTGTCAGGATGCTGAACAGTTGACCCAGAATCTCTCATACACACTACTGCACCTACGGACATTTTGTATATTATTTGTATATTATAGTTAGTTCGTTTTTTTCCCAAGTATGTCTCAGGGATGTGTGAATGGATGGGGAGGTGGGGGTGGGGGGGTGAAGCTATGTGGGAGTGTGTCTTAAATCATGCTGCTTCTATTTATATGGATGCCGAGAGAAACGCAATTTCATCTTGCCTGCACTACAGTTGTATGTACAGCAATATGACAATAAAGTTTGATTTGATTTGATTTGATATCCAGTCTGCGTTGTGTTGTTGCTTAGTTTTTTGTCACATTTTGTCTTAGCTTTATTTTGAATTGTAATCGCTCTTGTTTTGTTTTTCTTTTGAATTCTTGGATGGAATATGGGTGGGCAATATAAGCTGCGGCTTCACCCATCACCCATTTTGAATAATTTATGTTGAACTATATAATCAGAGTTATTGTCTAATTTGATCTTGTTGGATTTTCTTTCCCCCTTTGTTATATTATTCTGTTTCTTTTTAATCTGTACTTTTAATCTAGACTGGAGTGGTGGCTCAGTTGGTAGAGCATCCGCCCCACACCCGGGAGGCAGGGGTTCAAATCCCGGCCGGGTCATACCAAAGACCATATAAAAATGGTGCTTTCTGCCTTCTAGCGTGGTGCTCCGCATAATGGAATGGGGAAAGTAAAGTTACACACAGAGCTATCAGAGGACTGACCCCCCGCTGTAGCTTTCACTACTTACAGCAGCTGTGTGGCCTAGGGTCAGAGAAACGGAGATAGGCGCCGCCCCATACACCAACATGGTGTTAAGGAAATTAACTAACTAACTAACTAACTTTTAATCTATCCGAAATAAAAATTCATTCATTCATTCATTCAAAAATAGAAGCTAGAGAGGCGACAATATGTTTTCAAATAAATAAACGGACAAACGAACGTATGGACGAACAAACGGACAGACGGCTCAAAAACTTTATACCCTAGTGTGGGGTATAAATAAAATTTATAATAGTTATTCATTCCAATACCACTTTTTTGTTAAATTTTGTGACATCACCAACACGTTGATATTTTTTCGAAGCAATTTATGAGATTTTTCTCCTAAATTTGCCATTTATTTTTGGTGGGGGGTGGGAGGTGTATATGGTCTTCTTCTTCTTTACGCTGCTCCCTTTATGGGTCTCCACAGTGGATCATCTGCCTCCATGTCATCCTATCCCTTGCATCTTCCTCTGTAACACCAACCCTCTCCATGTCCTCCTTCACTACATCCATGAATCTTCTCTGTGGTCTTCCTCTTTTCCTCCTGCCTGGCACCTCCATCTTCAACATCCTTTGTCCATTATGTCCACTATCCATCCTCTGCAGATGTCCAAATCATCTTAGCCTTGCCTCTCTTACTTTGTCTCCAAACCACTCAACCGAAGCTGTCTCTCTGATATACTCATTTCTAATCCTGTCCCTCCTAGTAGAATCTTAGCATCTTCAACTCTGCCACCTCCAGCGCTGCCTCCTATCTTTTTGCCAGTGCCACTGTCTCAAAACCATACATCATAGCAGGTCTCATTACTGCCTTGTAACTCTTCCCTTTCACTTTTGCTGCTATCCTTCTGTCACAAATCACCCCTGACACTCGTCTTAACCCACTCCACCCTACCTCCACTCTCTCCCTTACCTCTCTTATGCAATATCCATTGCTTTAGATGGTTGACTTGCATCTTCGCCGTTACACCTGCCCCCCTCCCATTCACACACATGTATTCTGTCTTGCTTCTACTTTCATTCCTCTTCTCTCAAGAGCATACCTCCTGTGTACAAGATGTGTGAGAGTAAGTGTGAGTGTGGCTGCCCCATCATGCCTGTGGTGCTGGTGAGCGCCGGAGTGCGACGCTGGCAGGTCCTAGGCTGCACGGCCTGGTGGCCCTCGCCATGGGATGGGATCTGGGGGCAGTGGGTGGTCTCCAGAGCCAGTTTGGGAGCTCGCTTCTCGGGGAGTTGGGCTTTCTTTGGGACCGCCTCCCTCCCAGTCTTACCTCCCCCCCCCCAATTCTGGGTGGATCATACATCTTATTGGATACACTTAGGGTTTTGGGGTGGGGGTGTGCCATACTGTGTGGGTGAAGAGGATCCTCTCTGTCTACTGTGCAGTGGGGCCACCATCACCTCAATTTTAATTGCACTGTAGACACTGAGGGCTTGGGGGTATGGGAGCCCTGCTGCCCATAGCAGTGGCTAGCAGTGCCCTAACACACTCACGATTTGCACATGGGAGGTGAGGGGGTCTTCCCCCACCCCTGCTGCCCTCCTTCTGCCAGGGGCCTGGGACGTGGCTGTTTTCCTGGGGCCTGTCATGGTGTCATCATCCCTGGGCACTGCAGAATGAGTAGATGCGAGCAAGGGAGTGAGTGAGCGAGAGAGTAAGTGAGCAGGTGAGTAAGTCAGAGTGACGGAGTGATGAGTGGAGATGGTGGTGGTGGGTCAGATTTGTGTGGCGGTTTTTGTGTTGGGTGACATCTTGGAGCGCTTGCAGTAGTCCATTGATCAGTTGCTTCGGGTGGACATTGGTGGTGGTGGTCTGCTTCTGTGGCCGCGGCCGGCCAGAGCAGGTTGGCAGGGATGTGGCTGCTGGTCCACACCACCGGTCTCCCCGGCCGCTGCCGGGCATTGGTGCGCGTTCATGCCTGCTACCTCTGCGTTGTGGCCGCCCCAAGTGTTAAGGGTGAATGAGTGTGGGTGAGTGTGTGGGGGAGAGCACGAGTGGATGTGAGTGAGTTGGAGCGCGAAGGGAGAGTGTGTTTATGGGTGAAGGGAGGTGTAGGTGGGTGCAGGCGACTGTGAGGGCGAGTGGGAGCGAGATTGAGCGGGTATGGGAGTAGGTGAGAGTGGGTGGGTCTGGATGTGGGAGTGTGAGTGTGGGATTGTGTGGGGGAGAGGGTGAGTGAGAGTGAGTGAGGTGTGTGAGTGTGTGTGGGTGCAAGTGGGTGCGTGTGAGAGCATGAGGGTGTGAGTGCGTGGGAATGGGTGTGTGTGCTGGTTGGGGGGTGCTGGACTGAGGGGGTGGCACCTCTTGGTGCCTCCTGGTACCTCCTGGCCACGTGGGCTCCCTTGGACTGGGGGGGGCTGGCCCCCCATGGGGCTCCTGCGCCTTACTGCCACCTTCATTGGACGTGGGGCCTGGGAGTTCCTGGGGTGTGTGTCGGGGGCGCTGGGGTGGGCGTCATTTGTGTTTCCACCATGCACTCTCACCCACTTACACACACACACACACACACACACACACACACACACACACACACACACACACACACACACATGCACACACCCACACATACTTGCATCATTCAATACACATTCACACACATGCACGCATTCACACACTCGTGCCCCACTCACGCACCAGCTGCCGCCGCACACCTGCATCCACTTGCCACTCATTAGTACTCAGGGTATTTACGGGTGACAGTGTGAGCACTCGTGGTGGCGTTAGTCAACCTTTGATGTCCAGGCTCCTCTTAGTTGGCTTCACCTATTGTAAGTACTTTGCCCACTGTTCACCCTTCTTTCTCCGATGCCCAGTTCCGTCTGGGTGCGCGTGGGGCTCATTTCTCCTCCTCTAGCCAACGGAGTTTGTAGCCTGTTCATCGGTACCTTTACTCATTTTTGGACTGTATTTGTGGAACACTTGTATGTTGATTTTCTGTTTAATAAGCACGTTAACTTCACCTGCAATTGGGCTCAATCCTTTTCACCTGTTCGCTGCACAAATGCGCACGAACATGACAGTACGTCACCACCATTACAGCCCAGCGGTGAAGTCCGTGTGTTGTATTTTTCACTTTTTCCCTGTTTGTTTCCCCTTATCTGAGTGATGCTCATGATGGACCCGCCAAGCAGAAGAGGCTACCCGATGTAGTTGGGATGGGAGTGCTGCTGCGTGCTCATGGAGATAGATGGGCTCATCTCCGAGGCACGCACTTACTCCGCTCCAGACGACGTATTATGGTATGTTGAACTGACAGATGCTGCAGTCCGCGGCTGTCCTCAGCTGAAGACGCACGCTGAGGGAAGGGAAAGAATAGCCTTGATTGCCACGCTGCAGCGGGAAAATGGAGGAGTGGAGAGTAAATCCCCTGAGAAGCTCGGACGCACGCCGAAGAAGAGGCATTCCCGGGTCACAGTAATTTCCTCCCACCAGCTGTCTGCGTCTGAACTGCCTCCATCCCCTGAGCCGGGTCCCGCTCCATCGCCAGGGAATTAGAAAAAATACAGACTGGCGTGGCCGGTGGAAATTGATCGCCGTTTGGAGGAGGAGAGACCTGCAGCCACTTTTTCCTCAGTTTTTACCTCCGCCAAGGTGTGGACGGCAGGTTTCTCCCTTGTTCCATCCCCTCCAGAGCCGGTATTGGAGGCTTCTCTGCAGTCTATGGAGGAGCCCAGGGCCGCCACAACCACGGAGAAGGATGTCGCCTCGCCAGCTGCAGCAGGAGACATCATAAACCAGGAGAACAGACAAGTTTTCTCCCTATTTGTTTCTAAGACTGATGAAATTTCTTGCCTGATTCCTGGTAGAGTGTCTCCGGCTGTGCAGTCCCCAGAGATCTCTCCACCTGCTGTAGCCATGAACTGCTCACCAGCCATCTCCATGCTCTCTGCTGTTATCCCTGAGTGTATGCCGGCTCCGGAGCTGAATCTCCAGGACCAGGAGGAGCCAGAAGTCCGGGAGGATCCTTCCCCCGCAGCAATGATGAGTCAGACCCCAGCCGTCACTCCAGAGGAACTCCCTGCGTGGAGCACGCAGACTCGGGCTAAGAAGACTGCAGTGACCATCACGCCTGCTGCGGATGCTGCCATGGCAGAGTCTGCACCTGAGCTGAACCTCCAGGAGGCCAAGCCCGTGAGCACACGCCCGGATCATCGGAGTCCTGGACGGCGGTGGAGCTTGAGCTAAGGCAAGTGCTCTCTTTTGTTTTTCTCCTTTCAGTATTAGAGCAATTTTGCCTAGTTCTAGGTGAGGAGAGCCAGATGCAGCCGCATGCTGCACCTGAGCTCGCCTCACCGGGCTCCGCCACTGCCAGCAACCCTGACCCCTCTTGCTCTCTGTCCAAGTCCTCTTCCAGGGTCGCCGGAGAGAGTCCTACACCGCCAGATGAGAGTCCTACACCGCCAGATGAGCCCAAGGATCCAGGCTCTCTGCTGGAGGTCATTGGGGGTCCTGCCTTCCCTGCTGAGGAGGTTGTCATGGGTGTTCAGCTCCAGCCCAGGGTGCCCGTGATTGATTGTCTCCTGGCTCTGGTGCTCATGTAGGTCGGCTGGACCACAGTTAAGGTGGCGTTGGGGTCAGCAGTGGCCCAGCCGGGTCCCACCGAGGGTACAGCAAGGGCCCATCTGGGTTCCACCATGGGTGCAACCATGGTCCGGTTGGAGTCCTCCGTGGGTGCTACACAGGCCCAGCTGGGGACCACCGCAGGTGCAGCTTTGTCTCAGGCTGGGACCACCGCCGGTGCAGCTGTGGCCCAGTCGGGGTCTGCCGCAGGTGCTACGAAGTCCCAGACCAGGACCACCGAGGGTGCATCCATGCTACAAGCGGGGACCACCGCGGGTGCAACTCAGGCCCAGTCGGGGCCCACCGCGGGTGCAATGAGGTCCCAGGCCAGGACCACTGCTGTTGCAGCCATGGCCCAGCCCGGGGTTCACTGTGGGTGTGGCCGAGCTCCAGTCCCAAGCCAGGACCACCGTGAGTGCTGCTGGCCAACCTGAGGACACTGAGGTCTCCTTTCCCCTTCCAGAGGCCTTCTGGGTGTTCCTCTCGCTTCTTCTGGGCACCATTTTGGTCCATCCTCCTCCACCACCAGAAACTGCAGTGGAACCCCTTCCCCTGTCCAGCCACCCACCGCTTAGCCTTCCAGTGGGTAGGCCGCCGCCTCGTCCACCCTTCCAGTCCTGGTGGCTCAACTATGTGGGCCAGCCGCTCGAAGGACTGGGTTTCCATGTCGGGTGGCTCATTTGCATTTGCAGGCCACCTGACACTGTTCTGCGGGCCGCCCACTCTGCCCGGGACTCTGGCCGGCCCCCTGAACTTTGGGCCTCTTGGGTCTTGGGAGGAAGGGGCTTAGCCTTAGGTTTGGGGTTGGGTGATATTGTTTTCTTGTGTTGTACTGTACTGTTATTTTTCTTGTTAGTTCCCTGCTGACCTGTTTCCCCCCCACCTCCCGCCCTGGTTAGTTGTGGTAGTTTTCTGGGTGAGGGGGACAGGTTTTCTCTTTTGTTTTTGTTTTCTTTTGGTGGTACGGTGGGTGTCTGGTATCCACCCCATGGGGGGGGGGGGGGTTTCTGTCATGAACCGGGTTGGACGTGTCCAACCCTGTTCCATGATTTGTGGCTGTATTTTTCCCTGAGCATTATTTCCTTAATTTTCAGCTGGCAGCCCTTTAGGAACCTTGGGTCCTTGGCTTCCTGCCAGCCTACAGCCACGCCCTCCTCTCCTGCCAGCACCTGCCAGCTGATTGTCATTTGTGTTTCCACCATGCACTCTCACCCACTTACACACACACACACACACACACACATGCATGCACCCACACATACATGCATCATTCAGTACACATTCACACACATGCACGAATTCACACACTCGTGCCCCACTCACGCACCGGCTGCTGCCGCACACCTGCATCCACTTGTCACTCATTCGTACGCAGGTTATTTACGGGTGACAGTGTGAGCACTCGTTGTGGCGGCATTAGTCAACCTTTGATGTCCAGGCTCCTCTTAGTTGGCTTCACCTATTGTAAGTACTTTGCCCACCGTTCTGCCGGGTTTTTTTTCCTCATTATTATTAGCCCTTCTTTCTCCGCTGCCCAGTTCCATCTGGGAGCGTGTGGGGCTCATTTCTCCTCCTCTAGCCAACGGAGTTTATAGCCTGTTCATCAGTACCTTTACTCATTTTTGGACTGTATTTGTGGGACACTTGTATGTTGATTTTCTGTTTAATAAACACGTTAGCTTCACCTGCGATTGGGCTCAATCCTTTTCACCTGTTTGCTGCGCAAATGCGCATGAACATGACAGCAAACAAGAAGGGGCTCAGAGCTGATCCCTGATGTAATCTCACCCCCACCTTGAATCCATCTGTCACTCCTGCAGCACACCTCACCACCGTCTCGCTGTCCTCACAGATGTCTTGCACCACCCTTTGCCACTTTAACAGCTTCAGCTCTTTAGCAAAGGTTTTCCACAAGGTTTAGGAGTGTGTTCACGGGTATTTTTTACCGTTCTTCCAAAGCACATTTGTGAGGTGAGGCACTGATTGTTGTTGGATGAGAAGGTCTGGCTCGCAGTCTGCTCTAATTCATCCCAAAGGTGTTCTGTCAGGTTGGGGTCGGGATTCTGTGCAGGCCAGTCAAGTTTCTCCACACCAAACTTGCTCATCCATGTCTTTATGGACCTTGGTTGATGGACAATAAAAGCCCTGCAAAGGATAGTTAAGGGAGCTGAGAGGGTAATTGGAGTTTCCCTCCCCTCTGTCCAAGAACTTTTTCACAACCGTTGTAGGAGCAGGGCACTGAACATTGTCAAGGACCACTCTCACCCTCTGCATAAACACTTTGAACTTCTGCCATCTGGCAAACGATTCCGGAGCATCAGAGGCAGAACCACCAGACTGATTAACAGCTTCCTTCCACAAGCTGTTAGGATGCTGAACAGTTGATCCGGAATCTTTCATACATACTACTGCACCTTATGGACATTATGTATATTATTTGTATATTATAGTTCTAGTTAGTTTTCAAGTATGTCTCAGGGATGTGTGAATGGCAGTGTTGGGGTGAGGGGTGAGGGTGTGTGAGTGTGTCTTAAATGATGTTCTTTTTACTTTTATGGATGCCGAGAGAAACGCAATTTCATCTTGCCTGCACTACAGTTGTATGTACAGCAATATGACAATAAAGGCTGATTTGATTTGATTTTGTTTGTGCATTGGTGTCCATTCATTTGGAAGGGTGTCCCAGTACTTTTGGCAATATACTGTATGCCATAGTGAATAGAGCTTTTGCATGTTTTTTTCTAAGCTAATCTTGCACAAGCCACTCACTGCACTTCTTTTGTCATGCATCTATTTTGAAATTCAAGTGATATCACTTCCTGTGTCACTTGCCACTTATCTTTTCATGACAGAGCACTGTTATGAAGACCTGACAGACCAAACATACTGTATACTGTGTGACACACCTCTCAGTCATGCCATATGAACTCATTGTGACCTCTCGACTTCCAATCACAAGTCAAAAAGTTGTGTATTGTTAATGTACACCCGATCCAACAACTTTCAAGTCATTTCGCACGAACTAGGCCCGTCTCCCCATTCACCTCGTCTTCAGTTCAAAAGCATGAAAAGAAACAGACATCAGAGTGCATGAGTAGGACACAGAGTACATACTATGTAACAGCTTTGGAAATTGTGGTTCAGTGGGATTGTTATTATTCTGACAGAAAGACGAAGGGGAGCAAGAGACTGAGAAGAACTCATGCATGCAGAAAGGTTTTGAGGCAGGAACATTACATATATCTATACAGTATGTTGCCCACTGACATGGCTGCAGATTTGGGCTCCAAGAAAGAAGATCCATTTTGCCGGAAAAACTGCTCCTCGGGTACTGTATATCAAACTCTAGTTACACAGAGAGAGTCTGAGAAGGCATGAGCATCTGGCCAAACCAACAAAAGCCAAAGAATGAAAGGTATGCCGGCCTTTTACACTCCAAAATCCCTGCTATCTCTCAAAATGCCTTATTGGTTGATATGGGGAATTTAAATTATGTGGTTAATTTCCACAAACTCACCCTCAATAATTTTACAAAGTTTTGTTCCTATGATTGATATCTCACTTTGGAACAAATGTGATCACTATTATCTCCTTGTGGTTACATGTTCAGCTCAAGCAAATCTTAGAAAGTCTCCATTTCATTCTGAAAAATGTCAAAGACAGTACAAAAAATATGTACTCTGTCTTCTTTCCACTCAGTGAACCAGATGCATAAAATGCTCCATCTCCATAAATAGTGCACTAAATACTGAATACTTCTGAAAGGTGGACAAAGACAATGTTTATTTTTGTTTTAAAGTGCCCTTATTATGCTGTTGGGGGTTTCTCTTTATTTTAGCTTGTTGTGTAGGATTTTGATGGAATGTACGCACTCTGTTGGACAGAACAACATCATAGCGCCCAGAAAGACAGACCGCGCTTGTGGCCCTGGAAATGAACAGGTACAATGTAGACATAGCTGCACTTAGTGAAACAAGATTGCCTGGATATGACAGCTTGGAAGACCATGGGTACATCTTCTTTTGGAGTGGGAAATCAACTCAAGAAAGGAGAGAAGCAGGAGTGGGCTTTGCAGTTAGAAAGGAGATAGAAGCAATGCTTGATGAGGAACTAGTGCCAATCAACGACAGTATAATGACTATGAGACTCCCGCTACAGCGGAAGATGTATGCCACACTCATCAGTGTATATGCCCCAACAATGACCAACACAGAGGAGGTGAAGGAAGAGTTCTACAGTGATTTACGTGAGACTATCAGGCGTGTAGATTTTAATGCCAGAGTTGGTTCGGACACTGAGAAATGGAAAGGAGTGCTAGGCAGTCATGGAATAGGCACGTGCAATGCTAATGAGAACTTCTACTTGCACTATGTTCAGAGTACAACCTTGTGATAACCAACACTCTATTTAAGCACAAGGACACACACAAGAAGACATGGATGAACCCAAGATCCAAGCACTGGCACTTGTTAGACTACATCATAGTCAGGCAGAGAGACATAAGTGCTAGGCCCTACTCTTTTTAGTTTATATATGCTTCCGTTAGGCAACATTATTAGAAAGCACTGTATACATTTTCATTGTTATGCAGATGACACACAATTATACCTGTAAATGAAGCCAGATGATACTAATCAATTAGCCAAGTTAGAAGCCTGCCTTATGTCATATAATGTGATAATTGTGTGTGCTGTGTCTTTAAGACTGTGGTGACGTCACAGGTCAGAGTTGACCTTCACCGAGTGAATATGATATGAAAATGGCGATGTGTTGATGTTGCCGCCTGTTAATGTTCCCGCTCCTAGTTTTTAAAAGAGAACTTTGTTGAAACCACTATTCGTGTGGACCTCAGTTCTTTACATGGTGTCAGAAGTGCTTGACGGACGCTCTGCTTCAGTAAGATGGCCAAGTTTAATCCCCCGGAAAGTTTTCCTTTTCATCGTCCAAATGAATGGGCGGGCTGGAAAGAGCGCTTTCTGCGTTTCCGGACGGCTACAAAACTGAATAAAGAGGACGGCGAAATTCAGGTCAGTTCACTGATTTACGCCATGGGCCCCGAAGCTGAAAACATCTTCAAATCATTCTCATTTACTGAGGAAGCGGATCAAAAGAAGTTTGACGTTGTGTTAGGAAAATACGACGAGTACTTCTGTCCTAAACGGAACGTGATCCATGAGCGCGCTTGTTTTCACCAGAGGCTGCAGCGGCCCGGTGAGAAAGTGGAAATGTTTATCAGAGCCCTTTTTGAGATGTCAGAACACTGTGACTTTGGTGTAAAGAGAGATGAACATATCCGTGACCGAATTGTTGTGGGCATCCTTGATAAAGAGCTGTCACGTAAACTGCAGATGATGGCTGATCTAACACTTGCCCAAACCATTCAAACAGTTCGCCAGTCCGAGGAGGTTGTCCTCCAGGTTCACCAGCAGGGGGAAGCACACGCCACGGTGCAGGAGATCCAGGGAAAAGCAGCAGGCAGAGGAAGATCTCCATTTAAACCAAGGAAAGGAAAAAGTGGAGAGCAAAAAGACTCATGGTGTGGAAGATGTGGAAAATTAAAACACAGAGATCCTGAAAAGTGCCCAGCCATGAAGTCAACATGCAACAAGTGTAAAAAGGTGGGTCACTGGGAAAAGAAATGTCACAGTAAATCAGTCAGAGAAGTCACTGAAAAGACAGTTTCCCAGACACCATTTTTTTTTGGGCGCAGTCACAAAAACAGACAGAAATGATGACCCATGGACCATACAGCTTACAATTGGAACAACACCAGTCAATTTTAAAATTGATACGGGTGCAGATGCAAACATTATGGGACAAAAGACATTTAACAAACTAGTTCCTAAGAAGGAATTAGAGCCATCTAATGTCACACTGTGCAGCCCGGGTGGTCAATTGGACTGTATAGGAAAATTTCAAGCCTTCACAGAATACAAAGAAAAACCATATACTTTTCCTGTGTATGTCATCAGTGGCAATAATGCAAACAATTTGCTGGGCAGAGATACAGCAATGTCGATGGGGCTTGTGAAGCGTGTCGAAGAAGTACACAAAGCGTTTGGTGAGCATGGAACACTTAAAACAGAACCAGTTAAAATCCTGTTAAAAGAGAATGCTCAGCCATACACAGTGCACACTGCCCGTCGTGTCCCTTTGCCACTTTTGCAGAAGGTTAAAGAGGAATTGCAGCGTATGGAGGAGAATAATGTGATTGAAGCTGTGATTGATCCGACAGATTGGTGCGCGCCAATGGTACCAGTCCCAAGGAAAAATGGAAAAGTGCGGATCTGTGTCGATTTAAAGAGGTTAAATGAAGCTGTACGAAGAGAGAGGTATGTTCTTCCTACTGCAGAGGAAATCACTGCAAAACTTAGTGGAGCAACCACATTCACATCATTGGATGCTGCCTCCGGGTTTTGGCAGATTCCTCTCCATCCAGAAAGCAGTAAATTAACAACCTTTATCACACCCTTTGGGAGATATGCATTCAAACGTCTTCCATTTGGGATCACAAGCGCTCCTGAAATTTTTCAGCGCAAAATGACAGAAACCCTCAACGGCCTGGAAGGCGTGGCTATCTACATGGATGACATACTGGTGTACGGCGACACTCCTGAACAGCACGACCAGCGTCTCAGCAAGGTAATGGAAAGGATCGAGTCAGCCGGACTTAAACTGAACAGAGAAAAATGTAAGTTTAGACAAAACAAGCTTCACTTCTTGGGCCAAGAAATTGACAAATCAGGCGTGAGACCCGACCCTGATAAAGTCAAGGCAATCCGCGAGCTCCCTCCACCACAGAACGTGCATGACCTCAAGCGTGTCCTGGGCATGTTTAACTACCTAGGGAAATATATCCCAAATCTGTCGACAGTGGGCCAGCCACTATATGAACTGTTGAAATCCAAGTCAGTGTGGATGTGGGACCATTCTCAGCAGGAGGCATTTCAACGCATCAAAGACATTCTGTCTACTTCTCCAGTTCTGAAATTCTATGATGTGAATCGACCTACTGCCGTATCAGCCGATGCCAGCAGCTATGGTATAGGTGGAGTACTACTGCAACTGCACGATGGAAACTGGAAACCTGTGGCATACTGCTCACGTCGTCTGTCAGAGGCCGAGACTAGATATGCACAGATAGAGAAGGAGTGTTTGGCGAGTGTCTGGGCATGTGAGAGATTCGAGAAGTACCTCTGTGGTCCGGAAGATTTTAAGTTGGTCACAGATCACAAACCCTTGGTGCCTCTCATGAACAAAAAGGACCTGGACAATGTGCCAATACGGTGCCAAAGGCTACTTATGAGACTTATGAGGTTCAAACCGACAGCCGAATATGCTCCGGGAAAGACCTTGGTAGTAGCTGATACACTCTCAAGAAGTCCACTACAGTGCGTAGAAAACGAGACTGATACTCACTCTGATGTAGCGTGCTACATAGCAGCAGTTATTGATAACTTGCCAGCTACTACACATAAAATAGACACTATAAAGACCGCTACAGCAGCTGACTGTAACCTACAGTTGGTGTTGTGGTACATCAAGTCAGGATGGCCAGAATACATAGGCAATGTCCCAGCAGCTATCAGAGACTATTTTCCCATTAAAAATGAACTGTCTGAATGCGATGGAATTATCACCAGAGGAAGCCGCATGCTGATTCCGGATGTGCTCAGAGCAGACATCTTGGATCGAATACATGATGGACATCAAGGTCTGACAAAATGCAGAGAGCGGGCCTGCACATCTGTGTGGTGGCCTGGCATCTCATCTGAAATCAAACGCAAAGTCCAGTCCTGTCAGGTGTGTCGTGAGATGAGACCAGCTCAGCGAAAAGAGCCTCTCTTGTCAACCCCTCTACCTGATCGACCCTGGAAGAGACTTGCTGTTGACCTGTGTGAGCATAACAAGCACACCTACCTTGTTGTGTCAGACTATTTCTCTCGGTTCCTCGAGATACTTCATCTGCCAGTAACCACTGCTTCTCAGATGATCTTAAAGCTGAAGGCAGTGTTCGCGAGGTTTGGTTGTCCAGATGTGGTTGTATCTGACAATGGGCCTCAATTCTCATGCCAAGAATTTAAAAAGTTTGCAAGGGAGTTTGACTTTTTGCACATCACCTCAAGTCCACACAACCCCCAAGGAAACGGACATGCAGAGAGGGGAGTTCAAACAGCAAAAAGAATCTTAAAGCAGCAAGATCCTTTGCTCGCCCTCATGTGCTTTCGATCAACGCCCTGCACCACCACAGGCGTGAGTCCTGCAGAGCTACTTATGGGTCGAAAGATCAAAACAACTCTTCCTACACTCGAAGTGAATCTTCAGCCCCGATGGCCTGATCTGGAAGTCGTCAGGAACAAGGATGCAATGGAGAAACAGAAACAAGCATTCTACTTCAATCAGCGCCATGGAGCTAAACCCCTACCTTCGTTGAAGCCAGGAGATTCAGTCCTCACAAAGCTGGACCATCAGAAATCCTGGAAAACACCCGCTGTTGTCACAGGAGAAAGCAGCACACCTCGCTCCTTTTTTATTGAAACACCCCAGGGAGCAACTTTGCGACGCAACCGCCGTCACTTGCAACATGATCCTGAATCAGCCAGAGAGATACCCTCTTCAGCTCCAAATGACCTGCAGCCAGAGATTGTCGATCAGCAGCCTGAAACTGCAGCTGCTGCTGACACTATTTTACCAGAATCCAGTGTCAAACCGCCAGACCCAAAGCAAGGACTGTTGTTTACCCGGTCTGGTAGAATGATTAAACCTGTGCAAAGACTAGATTTGTAGAAAAAAAAAAAAATGAAAAATGAAAAGAGAGAAATTCACGTGTTCACTGTGATAAGTGTGGTTATATTTGGTTCAATGATTAAGCCATGGGCTGTGGGGAAGGGTGAAATGGAAATGAAAAAATGTTTGAATTGAAAAATTGTTTTGTTCTGAAAAAAAAAAACTAAAAAGGGGGAGATGTCATATAATGTGATAATTGTGTGTGCTGTGTCTTTAAGACTGTGGTGACGTCACAGGTCAGAGTTGACCTTCACCGAGTGAATATGATATGAAAATGGTGATGTGTTGATGTTGCCGCCTGTTAATGTTCCCGCTCCTAGTTTTTAAAAGAGAACTTTGTTGAAACCACTATTCGTGTGGACCTCAGTTCTTTACACCTTAAGGAAATCAAAGCTTGGATGACTTGTAATTTCCTGCTATTAAATTCAGATAAGACTGAAGTCATTCTTGTTGGTCCAAAAAACCTTAGAAATTCCTTTCCAAATCAAACTTTCAGTTTGGATGCGGTTACTCTTTCTCTTAATAGCTCTGTGAGGAACCTTGGAGTTATTTTTGATCAGGATTTGTCCTTCAATTCACATATTAAATTTGTTTCTAAGACTGCCTTCTATCATTTGCGTAATATTGCCAAGATTAGGAGCATCTTGTCTCAGAGTGATGCTGAGAAGTTGATCCACGCTTTTGTTAGCTCGAGATTAGATTATTGTAATTCTTTATTATCAGGCTGTCCTAAAACATCTTTAAAAAGTCTTCAGCTGATCCAAAATGCTGCAGCAAGAGTTTTAACAGGTACTAGAAAGAGAGATCATATCTCTCCGGCTCTGGCCTCCCTTCATTGGCTTCCCATAGAGTTTAGAATTAAGTTTAAAATCCTTCTTCTTACTTACAAAGCGCTAAACAATCAGGCTCCTTTTTATTTAAAAGATCTGATACTACCGTATCATCCTAACAGAGCACTACGCTCCCAAAATGCAGGATTACTTGTAATACCTAGAATCTCCAAAAGTACAATGGGAGGCAGAGCCTTCAGTTATCAAGCTCCTCTCCTGTGGAATCAGCTGCCAATCTGGATTCGGGAGTCAGACTCGATCTCTGTTTTTAAGAAAAGGGCTAAAACCTACCTTTTTGATATAGCCTACAATTAGGGAGGGATCATGTGTTTCTGAACCCTCCCTTAGTTATGCTGCTAATAGGTTTAGTCAGCCGGGGGACCTCCAGTAATGCACTGGGCCTCACTCTTTTCCTCACTCTCTATGAAATATTTTTTTTTTTGCTGGTCATTAACATTTGTTTGTTCTCTCCCATAGATTGAGTCCCCATCGTGCTGTTTGCTCTCTACATGTCTGTTCTTTTCTTCTTCTCTATCCCCTCACCCCCCAGCCAGTCGCAGCAGATGACTGCCCCTCCCTGAGCCTGGTTCTGCTGGAGGTTTCTTCCTGTTAAAAAGGAGTTTTTCCTCTCCACCGTCGCCAAGTGCTTGCTCACAGGGGATCGCCTGATTGCTGGGGTCTTTCTGCAACTGTGGGGGTCCCCCCTACAGTTGATAGTGCTATGAGATGACTGTTGTTGTGAAATGGCGCTATATAAATAAAGTTGAATTGAATTGAATTGAATTGAATAAGGGATGTATTGGACACCAGAGCAATGAGAGGTGCGGACTGTAGTACTGATCATGTATGCTGAGATCTAGATTAAGGATTTGGAGACGAAAACAGCACTGCAGGACGGGTGCGAAGCCACCACGGAAGCTAAACACTAGTGCACTGAAAGGCCAAAAGAAGCAGGAAGAACTTGCACAGGAAATGGATGAAAACTTGAAAGACTGGGGCAGCAACAACTCAGAGAATGACATAGAAGAGAAATGGGCAACAGATACAGTTTATCAGATTGCAAGTGATTTATTAGGCCACGCTGAGAGGAAACATCAAGATTGGTTTGGTGAGCATGACGAACATCTGAAGAAACTACTAGAAGCGAGGAATACAGCTAGGCAGGAACACCTACAGTGTAATACAAGGTCGAAGAAGAAGAAATACTCAAAGGCTCAGAGTGAGCTACAGAAGTACACCAGAGAGATGAAGTCAAACTGGTGGGATGAAAAAGCGGAGGAACTTCAAACTGCAGCAGACAGGAAGGACATGAAAACATTCTTCACAGGTTTGAGAGAAATCTACGGCCCTAAACCAAGAGGATTGATCCAACTAAAGGCTATGAATGGTGAAACGGTTTTGCAGGAGAAAGACAAGATCCTGGACAGATTTGTAGACCACTTTGACCAACTACTAAACAACCCTGGAGATCTCACTGAAGAGGCTAAAGAAGCTCTAGTGCAGCGACCAGCTGTATCCAGTCTGGATGAACCACCAAATCTTGATGAACTAATGGCAGCTATCAGGACAACACAGGATGGTAAAGCTACAGGAAGGGATGGAATTCCAGCAGAAGCGTGGAATTTTTTTTTTTTTTTTTTTTTTTTTTGTTACTTATTTGTACCCGTAGGTAGACTTGGTTTGCAGTCTGGTGACAAGCCACCGGCTGCTGGTGGTGTTCAGCTGACCAACTGCCTGCACAAGCTCATCCAAGAGATATGGGATGCCAAGAAAGTACCTCAAGACTGGAATGATGCAAGTATTGTGCCTTTGTTCAAGAAAGATGACAGGAAAGATTGTGGAAATTACTGAGGTATATCACTGCTAGCCACCGTTGGTAAGATTCTCTCACGTGTACTACTGAACAGACTCAATGAACACATCTCGCAGAATGTACTAACGGAAACCCAGAGTGGCTTTAGAAGTGGAAGAAGCACAATGGACATGATTTTCTGCTTGAAACAGGTTCAAGAAAAGTGTATCAAACAGAACATGCCGCTTTATGTAGTCTTCATAGACTTCAGTAAAACCTTTGATACTGTTTCGCGACAAGGACTTTGGCAGGTACTCAAGAAATATGGCTGTACAAAGAAGTTTGTCAGCCTGATCGAGGCGCTCCACACAGGTATGCAAGCAAACGTTGCAATGAGTGGTTCAGTATCTAAAGACTTTTCAGTAAGCAACGGGGTGAAACAAGGGTGTGTGCTGGCACCTACACTCTTCTTGCTGTATCTGGCAGCCATGCTTGAGGTGGCCTTCAAAGACACTTCAGAAGGCGTATACATTCAAACAAGGAAAGAAACAGACTTGTTCAGTGTGGCACAGTTTAAAGCCAAGAGTAAGACACTGATAAAGGTAGTAAGAGAAATGCTCTTTGCTGATGACAGTGCTCTAGTTGCATACAGTACGGAAGATATGCAATCTTTAGTGGAGAAATTTGCAAGAGCAACTAGCCAATTCAGCCTCAAAATCAACATCAAGAAGACAGAGTGCCTTTATCAACCACCAAAGTTCCAGTTATCAACATCACTACCAGAAGAGATCAGCACTGGTACAGAGCCACTAGTCAAGTGCAAGACTTTCAAGTATCTAGGGAGTACTGTTTCAGAGAATACTAGGCTGGAGGATGAATTATCTCTCAGAATGGGAAGACCAAGCGCTGTGTTTTGAAACTTGAGGGAGAGACTGTGGAACAATTGACGTGTCTATTCGTGTGAAATGCAAAGTGTACAGAGCGACAGTACTGGCTACTCTATTGTACGGTGCTGAAACTTGGACTGTCTACAGAGTGCAGGTAAAGAAACTCCACGTGTACATGATACCTTTGAGCCATAATGAACATCTCATGGAAAGACAAAATAACTAACATAAAAGTGTTGAAACGAGCTGGTCTACTATCAATGGAGGACATGCTAATACAGATGAACCTGAGATGGCTCGGACATGTTGAGAGGATGGACCACCAGCGTCTCCCTCGGCAGTTACTCTACTCACAGTTATGCGAGGGCAAACGCAATCAGGGTAGATCAAGGTTCAGATTTAAAGACACTGTAAAAAGAAACTTGAAGAAGCTGGATATAGGCAGGAGTTCCTGACAGCGGAAGGCTAAGGACAGAGCTGCGTAGAGGAATCTGATCAGACCTAAATGAAACAGTCATTGTCGCCCATGACAGACTGCTATGATGATGATGATGTAGGATTTTGGTGACATTATCTGCAGAGTCAAACAGCCCTAAGCCTGCCTGTACAGGAGTTCTCCTCTCCCACAGAAACTGGGACTACAATGGTATGTTCCTTCACGTCAGAGCTATGCTGATCACAGACATCTGTCCAAATTCACAGTCGTCCTAAAGAGTGGCTCGGAAACCAAGATGCTCCCAAATGCTCCCATAAAAGCCGCACTCTTGCTGAATACAAAGGAATACAGAGCCAAACTAATGAACGTGTCCACTATTTATTTGTCTACATCAGGGATCTCAAACTCATGTCATGGAGGGGGAAAATACCGTGCAGGTTTCACGTGATTTTACTGAATTCCTTCCCACAGACTGCAGGTCAGTGAAAACACCTGCTTTAATGGCTGGCTGGGCTTCTTTACATTTGCTCTTCTCTTCCATCATATTAATACATAATAACTACAACTGCAATTCCAGTGAAGTTGGGATGCTGTGTAAAACATAAATGGTGTTTTTAGAGGATTCCTCAACTTTCCCAGTCTTTTCTTGGGCCTGTTCCAGCTTTCTTGGAACGTGTTACAGGCATCAAATTCAAAATAAGTGAATATTTGCAAAAACAATAAAGTTTATCAGTTTGAACATAAAGAGGCAGATTTACTAAGGCAGCGCAAATTAGTAAGCGCACAATTTAGGCAGCGTGCCTAAGGGAGTGGCCAATTTTTTGCCAGGGATCTACTAACAACACGCAAAATTATGAACACAGATGCAGTCACTTCATTTCAATAATGACCACCCATCCACCCAGGACACCACAAAATTGCACACAGGCACAGCTGATGAGGAAGTGGGTCATCAACACAGGCACAACCATTTCGGAGGAGCATAATATATAAAGCTTTTTTTTTAAAGATTTTGTTTAAGCGCAAACCCCACTAAAACAGTTTATTTTTGTTCATTATATTTCAAAATTTAGATTTTCATTTAACATGGCAGAGTTGCTAGCCTTTAGCATGCAACCGGCATATCTTCCCAGAGAGTTCTCACATGTCATCGTGACTGTTATTTATGTACCCCCTCTGCAAGTGCTGAGGCAGCATGTGGCGTCATCCACACAGTCACCAGCAGACTACAGACTCAACACCCCACTGCTCTCCAGCTCATCTCTGGTGATTTTAACCATACTTCCCTGTCCTCCATTCTGCCCACTTTCACCCAGTATGTCACGTGCCACACCAGAGACAATAAAACACTGGATTTATTTTATGCAAACACCAAGGAGGCTTATACCTCATCACCACTCCCCCCCACCTCCCCCCGGAAGATCTGACCACAACCTGGTTCACCTCCTGCCTGTGTACAAACCCCTGGTACACAACCTCCTGTTACCCGCACAATGAAGATATGGTATGACGAGGCAGAGGACGCTCTGAAGGACTGTTTTGAATCCACTGTGTGGGAGCAGCTCTGTGATCCACATGTTGAGGACATCAATGGCTTCACACACGCCATCACAGACTACATCAACTTCTGTGTAGAGAACACTGTACCACCAAGACCATATGGTGTTTCTCAAACAACAAACTCTGGATCAACCCTGAAATCACTGCTGAAGGGGAAGAAAAGGATCTTCAGGTCAGGAAACAAGGAGAAGCTGAAGTCCGTACAGAAAGAGCTAAAGAGGAAGATCGAAGAGGGGAAGGACAGCTACAGGAAGATGATGGAGGACAAGCTGCAGCAGAGTGACATCAGCGGTGTCTGGAGAAGCCTCAAAACCATCTCTGGGCACCAGAATACCTCTTCCCAGGCCATGGGGGGTAGGGTGTAGGTGAACAACCTGAACCTGTTTTTCAATAGGTTTGACCAACTGTCCTCTTCTCCGCCTGCCCACCAACCACTGCTGCCTCTACCTTCATCTAGTCCTGCTGTCCATGGCCCTCCCCCCACCCCACCTCGTACATCCCCTGCTGTTTTTCCCCCCACAGACCCAACATCCCCCCCTCCCAGCACACAGTCCCCTAGCCCCAACCTGACTCTCACTAAGATGCAAGTGAGAGCTGAGCTGAAGAAGATCAAAGCGAGGAAGGCTGCAGGTCTGGATGGCATCAGCTCGAGGCCCCTCAAGTCCTTCACAGACCAGCTGTGCGGGATCGTGGAGCACATCTTCAGTCTAAGTCTGAAGCTGGGGAGGGTACCACAACTGTGGAAAACATCTTGAGTAGTACCCATACCAAAGTCCCCGCACCCCAAGGACCTGAACAGCTACAGACCAGTGGTCCTCACATCACACCTAATGAAGACCCTGGAGAGGCTGCTCCTCGCCCACCTCCACCCCATGGTGGGACCAGCAATGGATCTACTTCAGTTTGCCAACCAGCATGGCATCAAGTTGGAGGATGCAGTGATCTTCTTCCTACATCATTCCCTGTCCCACCTGGAGAAGCCTGAGAGCACCGTGAGAATCATGTTCTTTGCTTTCTCCAGTGCTTTCAACACCAACTCCAACCAGTGATCCTGAGGGACAAGCTGCTGTGCGCGGGGGTTGAACCAGAACCTGTCATCGTGGATCCTGGACTACCTCACAAACCGACCACAGTTTGTGAGAACCCAGGACTGTGTGTCTGATACCATCATCTGCAGTACGGGGACCCCCACGGAACAGTTCTGGCTCCCTTCCTGTTCATCCGCAACACTGCTGACTTTTCACACAACACCCCACACTGCCACCTACAGAAGTTCTCTGATAACTCTGCGATCGTAAGCTTCATCTCTGATGGGGATGATCTGGAGTAGAGAGGCTTATCCAGGACTTCGTCCACTGGTTCCTGCGGAACTACTTCCAGATCAATGCGAGGAAAACCAAGGAACTGGTGGTGGACTACCGCAGGCGAGGACAACCCCCCACAGCACAGGTAAACATCCAGGGAACAGACATTAAGATGGTGACATCTTACAAGTACCTGGGTGTTCATCTGAACAATAAACTGGACTGGTCACACAACACCAACGTGCTCTACAAGAAGGGGCAGCGCAGGCTGTTCCTCCTGAGGAGACTCATGTCTTTTGGAGTGCAAGGGGCACTCCTGAAGACCTTCTACGATTTGGTGGTGGCATCAGCCATGACATTTGGAGTGGTCTGCTGGGGCAGCGGCATCATGGCAGCCGACAGGAAGAGACTGAACAGGCTGATCAAAAAAGCTAGCTCTGTACTGGGATAATGCCTCGACCCAGTGGAGAAGATAGGAGAGAGGAGGATGGTGGCTGAGCTGTCATCTCTGCTGGAGTACGAGTCCCACCCCATGCAGGACATGCTGAACGCACTCATTTAGCGGTAGGCTGTGCCATCCTAGGTGCACTACAGAGAGGTTCCGCAGGTCCTTCCTACCTACGGCTGTCAGACTTTATAACCTAACCAGGGTTGCTCGTAAAGGTCGTATTAAATGTACTAAACATTTCACAATAGAGATCATCCCCTCCAATACACAACTAGGACAATAACAATCATCACTGAAGGTGGCAACAACACTGTTGATTAAAATGCGAAATATACTATCTGGGTACAGATCCATATTCTGCAGGGTAATTTCACAAACCGTAATGCTGTTTATACCATCTAGCTGCAATGCTCCTGCACTGTGTATATAATTGTGTACATACGTATGTATATTCATTTACTGCTTTGGCTAACCAGTTCTTATTTTATTATCTTATTTACTATTGCTCTGAGTGCTGCTATCCCTTTGCTGCTGTAATCCTGGAATTTCCCCATTGTGGAACTAATAAAGGCTACTCTTATCATGGAACAGCTGAACTTTATTTGGGGTTAATCAGGGGGACTTTAAATAGTAGCAGGTGTGTGTTGACTCCCATTTAACATGAGTTTGAATGTGACTGGTTAATTCTGAACACAGCCACATCCTCAGTTATATCAGGGTGTGCATATTTATGCAACCAGGTGACTGCAAGCTTTTTATTTTTCCCCTTAAAAGAGTTCAGTTCATTTTTCAATTGGGTTGTGCAGGTCACATTAATGGTGGAAAAAGTTTTGACATGATTTATCTTGGTCTCATTGTTTTACATCAGAAAAACCTGGCATTTGAACAGGGGTGTGTAGACTTTTTATAGCCACTGTGCATGCCAAGTTTCCCCACGATTTGTCTGGTTGGCTCTGCTATGACAAGGTCAAACACTAATAATAACTAATCAAAATTTCTTTCTATGTATTCATTTTAAATCTTTTCAGCAACTATCCATAACACTAATCCACTGGGTCTGCACATTTGCCCATGACTTAAGGACAAATTTTATTTGAAAAAGTCTCAAATTCATGAGATAAGTTTAAAATTTAAGAGAATTTTAGTGAGAAAAAAAGAAAAAGAAAAAGGAGATTCCTTACATCGGTTCAGCAACTGAAAATCCTCTGAAGTGGTCAGCTGAATGATGAGATAAAGAATTTTCCTTCAAGCCACCACATGAGGGCGCATTGGTTAAAGGTCAAAAGATTTCAGCAAACATGAACCCTGCTTAAGAAAGATTAAAAAAACCTAGCACTTCAGGAATGATCTTAATAATGGCAGGTGGAACATGGTGATATACTGAAAAAAAGTTTAAAATATTAAATGTTATTTCCACAGATATTACTTTTACAAGGAACAAGTAGAGCAATCATTCTTTTGACCGACTTATTTACTTCAATTGGCTCTCTGTGACATTGACAAAATAAAATGAAAAAAGCAAATTTATTTTAAAAAACAATCTAAAATGTAAGAGAAGAAATCCCCCTGCGCATGAGGGGAAAAAAAGAACCAAATTTACAAGACAACAGTTGCAAAATTATAAGGGGAGAAAAAGTGGCAAATGCGAAGAAAAAACAAATTAAAGAGGGAAAAAAAAATTAAATTATTTTAAAAATCTAAGAAAAACAGCAAATTTATAGTTAAGAAATTTAATTTATGGAAAAATGACAAATTTACAGGACGAAATTGACAAATGCTTCAAGAAAAAGTAGTAATTTTGTGACATTAAATATGTAAGAGAAAAAAGTGAAAATGAACAAGAGAACATGGGAATTGTATCTGAAAAAGAACAATATAACATTGAAAATTTATAAGAAAATGGATGCAAAATTACAAGAAAAGACTGCCTAATTTAGGGGAAAACAGCTTTCTTTTTTTTTGGGGGGGGGGGCAAACTTGTAACAATTAAAATGTAAGGACGACAAAAAGCGGTAAAATATATGACCAAAAAAGCCCGGCAAAGTCTTATAAGAAATTAGAGAAGTGGATTTATCGGGGAAATAGCTACTTTGAAAGACTTGGACATTTACGAGAGGCGGGGGGGGGGGGGTGTCTGCAAATTTCAGGCTCCCACCTCAATTGGAAAAGTGGTCAAAAAAATGGAAGGATTGCTTGGATAGGCTCGAGCCCCCCCGCCCCCCGCGACCCAAAAAGGATAAAGCGGAAGAAGATGGATGGATGGATACACCTTTGTCAGTGACAGGAAGAGAGAGAGTGTGCGTGGGGAGGAGGTGTGTCCTGTCCTGGGTGGGGATACGGAGGGATGCCGGGTGTTCACACGCATCCCGGAGGCTCAGTGCGCTGGCTCACACCGACCTCCCCCCCCCCCCCACCCCCTCTCTCTCTCCGCTTTAACACCTCGCCCTCTCCCGGTCCAGGTGGCAGAACGCACAGGAGCCGGAGGATGCCGCCGCTCGTCACCGGCGCACGGACAGCGGAGCTCGGAGGGACCGCAGAGTCGCAAGGCTCCGTTATTTAAAAAGCAGGAGGAATCCCTCAGATTTAACCACTGGACTCCGGATGAATCTATTCATTCTTTAAATTTTGCTTGGTTCTTACCCAGGGGGCAGATTTGAGTTGCGTTCAGTGCGCAGCCATGCTCATCGTCTCATCCAGAAGCGCGCTGCTGTCAGTCTACTACCCGCAGATCTTCCTCATCCTCACCAGCGGAAGCTACCTGTAGGTTGCCACTCTTTCACTTCCACTCGGTTTTTTGGTTTGTTTGCCAGCAGGTAGTGCTGTAGTAGAAGACAAACGTCTTTTCTTTTTCTTTTTTTTTTCATAAAATGGCCAATTACGCACTGAAAACCAACAGAAGTGTGTATTTTTGTGCGTAAGTGACTATTACAAAAACATGCACTGAATAATTTTTAATGTGTGAGATTTTCTCTGCTAAATGAAGCAGTGATGATTGTTTAATATGTCAGCAGGACTTGACATAAACCTTTGTGCTCACCAGCTACTGTGGCACAAGTTTTCCAAAAATTACCAGCCACTCAACCCTTTCATTAGTCATTAAATTCGCCAGCTTTTAAGGGTAAAATTTTATTTTTGTAAGTGAGCAAATTTTCCTTATAAATCTGTACATTTGTTTGTAAAACTGCAACAGTTTTTCAAACGAAATTATGACTTTATTCTTGTACATTTTGGGGGGATTTTTTTTTCCTCGCAAATTTGAGTTTTTCTCCCTAGTAAATCTGCAGCTTGCAATTTTCCATGTAATTTTTTGCCTTATTCTTGTAAATTTGCAACATTTTTCTTGAAATTTTGTCGCTTTTTCATGCAAATTAGCGACCTTATTCTCATAAAGTACCCCACCTTTTTTTATTGTAAAATAGCAAATTTTTAAATTATAAAATTGAGATTTTATTTCTGACATATTTATTATTTTTTTTTTCTAGTGAATTTGTGACTACCTTATTGTGAATTTGCATTTACTTAATTAGTTTTTAAATTTGTGACCTTGTAAATTTATAGGTTTTTTATCTTATTTTTGTACGTTCCCTATGGCAAATTTGAGATTATTTTTTTTTGTAATAAACTGGTGCTCATTTTTGTTTCTCCTTATAAATGCAGTGGGTTTATTATTTCAATTTTCTTTGCTGAAGGCTATAAGGGAATCTGCCACCTGCCAATTTGGCTGATAATAAGTGGCTGAATTCCACGTGTCAGACAAACTAATTTGGAAAAAGAAAATCTTAGAATAAACAGTCAGTGGAAATCTTGAAATTCACCTGTGCCACATGAACGGTTTCATTTTTCATCCCACTATGGAACCACAGAACAAGATGCGCACATTTCTCCCCAAAAATCATATTAAAACTTACACCATCTTCCTTCAAATACTAAGTCCGATAATTCATAAAGATAGGGAGAATCCATATGAATGACTGAAGCCAGAATTCAATCTACAAGATGTTGTGTACATGCAGAGCTGATGAGATAACCTGCCCTTATGGATTTACATATTATACCAGAACCACTTTGTCACAGGAGCACCTCGTCAGACAAGGGCCGTAAATGGGGAGCAACATATGGAAAAGTCTTAAAATGGGCTGTAATGAGCGCTCTCTTGGTATTTAAAGTACCAGACCCCTCTGGAAGCGGAATGATTGCTGCACCATACATGCCTCTCATTCATGACAGCAGCAGGTCCTAAAACATGAAACAGAGATGTAGAGGTTGATGTTTTGCAGAAAAGAGGGGGAGAAAAGTCATTCACTATTTGTGGGGCAGTTAGATCTTAAGAAACTCCATCATGTTTAAGCAATATTACACAAGAGGGAATACGTTATCAATGAATATAGTAACTGCAGGTGTGATATGTCTAATGATTAGAGTATCACACCCGTAGTCAGTATATTCATGATACCTTAACCTCGACTGTAATATAGCTTTTATACAACAGTTCCGCAAGCACAATTTATTAAATGACAGCAATGATGGACAAAATATAATGATGTATTTGTTTAACCAGTTATTTTGCGCAGCTGAGAAAAGAAAATAGTCCCTTCTAAATGTAGTCAGTAACTGTTGCTAAACATCTCAATCAGCATGAAGACATCTGTTGTCATTTCACACACATGTAAACAAATTAAATATTGTAAAGTGCAAAAGTAACAAGTGTTTATAAAACATATACCTGTTGAATCGGTACTGCAGAAGACCCGAGATCAAAACGTAACCAATGTCAGTAGCTAGCCGGTGACTAGTAGTTAGCATACTAGCAATTTAGCACATTTTGCTCGCTTTTCTTCGCATTTTCAGATAAAACAGTCCATCACCACAAAGGTACTGTGGTTTGTTAATCAAGATAATAAATCCAACTCTAGCACTGCCTATTTTTTTTAAACAGATGTGAAATGGCTTCACTACAAGGGCAGATTGTAAGTTGCTGAGTAAAGCTTTTTTCAAAATGGTGCAACTTCCTGGTCAGGTAAGAAATCTTTTCAAACAGCGCCTCACTGTGGAAATTAAGGCATTCAACACAGTATTGCAATTGTCACTGAGAGTTAGTTGACATTAAATTAGTGCTAGTAATTCACGGTTACATGAACACCTTTGAAGCAGAGTGACACATATTCAGTGAAATGGAGTGCAATTATTGTGGATTTTAGTAACTTATGGAATCCCTATTGTCCAAACAAATTGCTCGGTTGGAACTAGCTATTGTATTACAGATTTTAAAGCACTGCACTTTGGACATTTGTAAATCAGTCAGTTAACAGTTTAATTTGTACATAACTTTCTGGATACATACAGTCATGGTTTAACCTTGTTTTCTCTATTGTTTATGCCAAATGAGAATATTAAAATTTTGTTGAATATACATGCATGTTTGGTTTTTTCAAAGGAACTAGCATGTTTACAGCAGGGAAAATAAGTATTGAACATGTCAACATTTTTCTCCTTATTAAACACGTTTCTGATGGAGCCATTGACCTGAGATTTTCACCAGATATCAGAAACAACCCAAGCAATCCATACATACAAAGAAATCAAGGCAACTGTGTTCACAAAACAAGTTATATTTATTAAAGTGGAATGACACAGGAAGTAAGTATTAAACACGTGAAGAAAAAAAAGAGATGCAAAAAGGCATAGAAAGCCAAGAAACCAACTGAAATCCATCAGAATTTAGGAAGCCATTCCCATCAGTGCAATTTAATTTCAGCTGGTTAAGTCCTGACTGATAGCCATTAAAAAAGGTATGTGAATATCAGATTGTCACACCACAAATAACTCATGATGGGTAGAAGCAAAGAGGTCTTGTTAGCCAGGGGTCTCCAACGTGGGGCTCCTGGAATGTTCAGGTTTCTGTGGGAAATTTTCTAACTTCACTTCTTAATTGGTCCAAAGATTTCCAAATAATATGCTGTTATTGTGCATAGGTGCAAGGGTGCCTACAGAACACATGCACAACAATGACAAATTATTTACAAATCTTTGGACCAATTAAGAAGTGAAATTAGAAAATTTCCCACAGAAACCTGAACGTTCCAGGAGCCACAGCTTGGAGACCCTGTTCTAGACCTTTGCAACCTTATTGTTGCAAAACATAATAATAGCATTGGTTACAGGTGCATTTCTAGACTGCTGAATGTTCCAGTGAGCACTGTTGGTGCTATCGTTCAGAAGTGGAAAGAACATCATTTCACCATAAACCAGCCACGACCAGGAGCTCTTAGCAAGATTTCTGACAGAGGAGTCAAAAGAATTATCTGAAGAGTTATGCAAAAGCCAAACACCACTCGTGGAGAGCTCCAGAAAGACCTGGAGTTAGCAGGTGAAAATCTCAAGTCAATGACTCCATCAGAAATATGTTTAATGAGAAAAATGTTGCCGTGTTCAACACTTATTTTCCCTGCTGTAGATGTCCACAAGACAGATTCACGTAGAAAATTTGGAATGATTCAGCAGAATTGTGTTCACCATAAAAGTCTGATTCAAGATGACTGAAACTGAGAATAAATAATACCAGATAATTAGGAAGGAAACTTAAAGAGGTACAAGCTCAGCCTTGATACCTGCCTGCTGCTCTATTATTGGCCAGCCGAGCTGTCTGTCTGCAAACGTGAAGGGGAGCCCAAGCTTCTGAGCTAACAGTGCCAGGAAGGTAGTGTGGTGTACCAATATCGCGCCTGGGTGTAGTGAGGGTGACAGCCCACCTTTCTGGTTCTGCCGCCACCAGGCACATAAAGGGGCAGGCTGGAAGAGCATGGTTTCTTTCGTCGTTGACCCCTTGGCCTGTATGGAGCACCTGTTGTTGTTGTGGTTCCTATAGTAAAGTACGTTCAACTATACTCTTCAGCCTCTTCCTTGAATGCCCAAGTTATGGACATAACATTTGGCGATGAGGAGAAAAAAGGTATGGAGAGAGCTGCCACCGCATTTCGACTGTTTTTGGCGGTTCCGGTCGAGCTGCCTATCCCCTGGGCTAGGTGGCTCGTGGCTTTCCAGAACTATTTGATGGCTCTTAACCTCGGTGAGCTTGAGAAACTGTGTGCGAGGGCTATGTTAGTCCATAATCTTGGCATGGAGGGTCAAAGGATCCTCAGTACTATAGGATGAGCAGATACCTTTGAGGATGTGGTTGGGCTAATGGCGCGCTATTTTCACGCTCCAGAAGACATCATAGTCCGGAGGATTCAGTTTTGGCAGCACCACCAGCGAGCAGGAGAGTCAGTGCAATGCTACATTGCAGACCTACGGCAGCTGGCGGGGGAGTGCCAATTTGGAGCCTTGGAGGAAGAGATGGTCCGTGATCAACTAGTGGAGCACACTTTTTGTTTGGCAAAAAGATCGAGGCCCCTGACTGACCTGGGTGAACTGACGTTAGCCACAGCTGTTGAGTTAGCACAGCAGTTTGAAGCAGCAGAAAAATTATCCAGAGACCTCGGTGAGAGAAGCACATTGGGGTGTGAAGAACCATGTTTGAAGGTGCTGGCTGTGGACTTGGACAGCGAAGACAGCGTGAATGAAGAGGAATACGCTGCCGCTGTAAGAATTAGGTCCGCTCCGGGTATGCCAAGGTGTTTTGGCTTCGGGTCCACTAGGCACCGTTACAAGGCAAGAGAGTGTCCGGCGAAGGGCAAGCGCTGTGGAAAGTGTGGTCTGCTGCACCATTTCGCCAGGGCCTGCAAGAATTTTGAGCGAGAGGACCGAAGACAGAGGATGGACTTCCCTGCAGCGACTCCTTCGGTTTTTCATACCGTCTCCCCGAGCACTGATGTACGAATTTCCTGCAACATTTTTCTAGACAGCGTGGAAGTACCGCTAATGGTAGACACGGGAGCAGTAGCTTTGGTACTAAACTGGTCCACAGTGAGGAGTTTGTTCCCGCATCACCGCATGAGCGACTTGTCAACGCTCTACTTTGGCTACGGAGGAAGCAAGTTGGCCATTGTGGGTTCACTGGAGTTAACAGCAAGATACAAGTCGGCGATGATGGTGAGCATCCATTTTGTTGTGGCTGCCACCGGGTTGAACATCATGGGGTTGATGTATCAAACATATCATCATATGTTCTATGGCCTGGGGTTCATGATCACCAACAGCATCGGAGAGGAGTGGTTGGGCTGTGGATTGTGGGACCGACCCGCTCCGCATGTGGAGGACAATGCAGTTTGGGACAGTGATTGGCCTGGTATTTTGGGAGGTGTGCAGGACCGACATCGTGGAGCGCCATCTCGGGAAGGTTCCGATTCCAGTGTCCAAGTTGCCCTGGATGTGGGAACTGGAAGGCACAGCGGAACACCCGGGATGGCTGAAGGAGCCAAGACGCTAGCTCCCTCGACTTCTGGAGTGTGTTCTGGTGATACCGTGACGCGAGGAGCTGTGGAGGCTGTGCCAGCATTGGAAATGAAAGAGAGCGGGGCGTGACCGTCCGGCGCAATTCCAAGACATGCCAAGCAACAACACTGGAGACTCAGGAGGACTCCGAATCGGGTTGATGATGAGGTTCAACCCGGGGCGGGAGACCGGTTACAACATGTTGGTCATCGGAAGCCCAATCGAGCTCCCCTGCGCATCGGTGAAGAGGTCCGGCCCAGGGTGGAAGCTCAGGTGAAGGGGGTGCACATGAAAAGGAAATGATGAGATGACCAGGGGCAGCTGCAGGTGGTGGTCGCCTGGGAAGATGGTTACTTGGGGCTGTCTGATGAATCATGGAGACACCCTAACGAGCTGCGGCGAGTAGATGAAAAGAGACGCCGGCGTGGCTCATCCCCAGAGAAGAAGAGGCGAAGGCACTCTGGGAGGGGGCCGCCTGACGGAAATCCTAGGGGTGGGTCTCTCATTGGGACTGTGAGGTGACTGGGGGGGCTATTGGCATGGTGTGGTGGTGTTGCTAATATGCCATTTTACCCTGAAGTCCCAATGTCAATATGTACCCGTTGCACTTTGCCCTATACATATATGGGTGATTCTTCAATTAGGGGCACTTTTGAGGTTTAGAATTTGGAAAAAAAAAAAGTTCTTTAATCTCTATTTTTTTCTGTTTTAAAAGGTTTAGCAATTGGTCTGGAACACAAATCTGAGTGTAGCTTTGATATTACTTCATGATAATTTTAATATTATGATGCTTTTTTCAAATTTGCCAAGGCAAAATGTCATTACCATCACAAAAACAAAGCACTGATTTTAATACAAAATGATTTGACAAGCAAAGGTTTTACAATCATTCCAGTAAGTACAAAACATGCTCTTTAAGAATCATGTTCTAAATATTTGTAAGTACATTTAAAATACATTTTAACAACATCTTCTCTCTGACTTGTTAATATATTGCCTTGTCTCAACAATGAAATATTGCGTACTAATTAGAATATTTGAATTGCAATGTATATTTTTTCATAAAATGCAAATTTAGACTTTTAAACGTTACCACAATGATTGTGGTAAAACCCAAGTTAACAATAAAGCAACATTTTCTGTCAAAAAATGTATTGTGATGGTAATGACAACATGTTTTGGTAATAAAAATTAACACTGGTGTTTTTTTGTTGTTTTTTTTTACAACAAAGACAAAGAAAATACTACTTTTTAAAAACACCACCTTTTGTACACTTAACCTTCCATTAAAATTAATCACTTGGTAAACTAACACAGCATTGCTTATGTAATAATATGCTCTTCTGGCCGGCTGGCTCGTTTCTGACATAAAAAAGGATCAAAGAAGAGAACTGGCATGCTCAGCTCAAATGCCCCATATGATGAGTGCCAATCCAAAAATGATAAAATAGAAAATACAGTTTTCAGCACTCTGAAATAAGTGTGTAGCATTTTAATTCATGCACAGCAACAGTGGTGTGACCCATATTAAACAACAGTCAGGGACCTGCTGGTGATTATCAACCAGCTTATACAAATCATATCATCAGACCGGAGTGGTGGCTCAGTTGGTAGAGCATCCGCCCCACACTCGGGAGGCAGGGGTTCAAATCCCGGCCGGGTCATACCAAAGACCACATAAAAATGGTGCTTTCTGCCTTCTAGCGTGGTGCTCCGCATAATGGAATGGGGAAAGTAAAGTTACACACAGAGCTACCAGAGGACTGACCCCCCACTGTAGCTTCCACTGCTTACAGTAGCTGTGTGGCCTAGGGTCAGAGAAACGGAGATAGGCGCCGCCCATATACGCCTTCATGGTGTGAAGGGATTAACTAACTAACTATACAAATCATTGGAACAATGTCATAAATAAAATATAAATACTAGTAAGAAATACAGTATAGTAAGAAAAATAGTATTTAAGTCATTAAAAAACATATATCACATTCTGTGACTGCAACAACCACAAAAGTAACTAATTGATTTTACACACTAGCAATAAGAAAATGCACTTAGCAATATAAAAACTCATCATGTGCAGAACCTCAATAGCAGAATTAAAGTGTCTGCCTTTATTTTTAACACTTTTTTTAATCAACAGCATTCAAATATCACTTTGTAAAAAGCTATTTTGACAGTTTGGAGTGTGCTACCAACATAAACCTTAGACACAAGTTTGTTTCATTCCCTGAGAGAGCACAACATCTTCCACACATTCTCTGGTAGCCTCATGTGCCTTTTTGTGACTGGCTGGGGCTCTGGGACTAGACCAAGCAGATCACATGGCTGATACCACAGAACATCATCTTTCATAGGCCAAAAGAATTGGTTCTTGCCAACGATGTTCATTGTTTTCACAAGGGTACAACCTTCTACATCTACATCCTGAATGATGCCTGGATATACGTACATCTTGGTCACATTGAACAGCACACCACTGTCCTATCAGTTGATCTGTGATCTCTGAAACGGGGACAAGTGTTGACGGCTGTGCGTCCATCTCAGGTGGCTGCAGATCCAGGGCTGATCCTTCCTGGCTTGTTGTTGGCTCATCTTGCTGAATGGCCACTGTCTGTGGGCCATAGCACTTGCACTCCTCTGGAGCTGAACAGAAACAGCTGAGTACTCGCCACTTGATGTGACCTGGATTGTTGGTGAAAATCTGTACAAAAATAAAAACAACTGGGTATTACTGAATATGCTACATTCACAGAATAAATAAAGACTAATTTAATAAATAAATATTATAATATAGTATATAAAATACTCCACCTGATGGATTTTCATTGTTCCATGAACTGTTTCCAGTTGATTTGGTAGCAAGGCATCCTTTGCTGAAATGTCTTCTTCAGTGACATGGAAGAGCTTGATCTTTGATTGCTCCTTCGACAGGACATTGAAGAGGACTTCACCACTTGGTAGATCTATTCCACGGGCAACAATAGCATCTGCATTTCATTTTATTGCTGCCCCAACTCCATCTGCAGGTCCTTTGCCATGCCCGGCCTCCAAAAAGTTCCAGGTCACCCTGCTGAACCCAAACCTAAATGGCATTGTGGAGAGCAAATAAAAATTCTTCTTGGATCGGTACCAGGTTGTAGGGCCATCACTTATGACATGGAGGGTTGTTGCAGAGGGGTTCTGTTCCTTCAAGTGGGAGAGCACAGGAGAGAGATGTGCCCATATAGCTGAAGGATCATGCCTCATTGATGAGGAAACTGAACACACTGACGATATACCTTTTCCTGTGTAGGCAGCGTAACAGTTGGTAACTGTTCAATTATGTATCATATTAAAGTAGTAAATAGTAAATTAAGCTAATATATGCTAGTTATTAAGAAATAAAAACATAAATTGTCATTACCATCACAGATCGCCATTACCATCACAGCCACTTTTGTGATGGTAATGACACGTGATGGTAATGACAATTTTCACTCTTTGCAGAAAATGTTGGCTAAGTTTTAGACTTGCTAAGCTAATTGGTTAGCTAGCATATAATGTACACTGAATATATCTAAATAAAGTGAAATTTTGTATTAATGAATTGAAATACTCAAATAGTAACTTGTTTGGTAATGACGCCTAATAAACATACTCTCAGATCAGGATGTATAAAGCATCAAATTACTTACATATGTGGGCATCAAAAAATCAGGCTTCTGCCTCATGTCTGGACATGTTCCTCTGGAGCATCTAATTTGCGTGCAACAATTTAAGTAACTGTTTGTAAAAACTTTATTGCTCTCTAAAACGTTGAGCGTGATGGTAATGACAGATGTATGAGGGACAGCGATATTTAACTATAAATAAATAGTAAATTGAACAAATATAAAATGTATGAATTTGAAAAATATCTTTTTAAGTTGTTATGAGGAAATGCAAAGTAAAGGTTTAATGAATTTAGCACTTTTTATCGCTTTATTATAGAGGGGAAGTCAAAAAGACTGGGTTGGGGACAAGCACAAAACAGTGAAATTCTTGCACATTTGAATTTTCAACACACTGAAAAAGTATTAAAATGTCATCACTGAGACAGTTATTTTTTTCATAGCTACTACAACCTAAAGTAAACAAAAGCAATCATTGTTTTTTCTAAAAAAACATTTTTTTCTTGAAAATCTACCCTGGGGACAGAAAAACTCCCTTAATTGAAGAATCACCCATATACGTATATATGTGTGTGTGTGCGTGTGTGTGCGTGTGTGTGTGTGTGTGTGTGTGTGTGTGTGTGTGTGTGTGTAAACCAGCACTGTTTATATTATTGTTTATAGTGTGTTGTTTATGTGAATCGCCCAGGTTGTGGGGTGGGTATGTTGGGGTGTTGGCTGGCAACAAATATGGAATGTACATATTAACTGTTGAGTTCTGTTTGTGCTTATACATGTAAATATGTTATGGGATTATTTTAGTTTTAGGAACACGGCATTTTGTTTTATGGACTCATTTTTTAACTCTAACTTAGCCTGAGCTGGTGCATGAGGTTGAGAGATACCGGCTAGATATAGTGAGCCTAACCTCAACACACAGCTCTGGTTCCGGAACCAGTCTCCTGAAGAGGGGCTGGAGCTTGGCCTACTCTGGAGTTGCTCTGGGCGAGAGGCGACGAGCAGGGGTGGGTATTCTTGTATCCCCCCGCCTTGCTGTCTCTATATTGGAGTTTTCCACGGTGGACGAAAGGGTTGTTTCCCTGTGTCTTCAGGTTGGGAAACGGGTCCTGACCATCATCTGTGCCTATGCACCAAATGATGGTTCAGAGTACCCACCCTTTTTGGAGTCTGTGACTGGGGTGCTGGAGAGTGCTCCTCTTGGAGACTCCATTGTCCTACTGGGGGACTTTAATGCGCATGTGGGCAACAAGAGTGAAACCTGGAAGGGGGTGATTGGGGGGAATGGCCTGCCCGATCTGAACCCGAGTGGTGTTCAGTTATTGGACTTCTGTGCTAACCACAGTTTGTCCGTAACGAACACCATGTTCAAGCATAAGGGTATCTATATATATGTCCACTTGGCACCAGGACACCCTAGGTCGCAGGTCAATGATTGATTTTGTTATCATGTCATCAGACCTGCAACCATATGTCTTGGACACTCGGGTAAAGAGAGGTGCAGAGCTGTCAACTGATCACCACCTGGTGGTGAGTTGGATCCAATGGCAGGGGAGGATGCCATTCAGACCTGGTAGACCCAAACGCATAGTGAGGGTGTGCTGGGAACGTCTGGCTGAGGCCCCTGTCCAGGAGGTCTTCAACTCCCACCTTCGGAAGAACTTCAACCACATTCCGGGGGAGTCTGGAGACATGGAGTCAGAATGGGCCATGTTCTCCATCTCCATTGTTGAAGCAGCGGCGCAGAGCTGCGGCCACAAAGTCGTCGGGGCATCTCGTGGTGGCAACCCCCGAACCAAGTGGTGGACACCAGTGGTGAGGGGGGCCATGAAGCTGAAGAAGGAGTCCTATCAAGCTTGGTTGGCTTGTGGGACTCCCGAAGCAGCTGAGGTGTACCGGAAGGCCAAGCGGAGTGCAGCTTGGGTGGTTGCTGAAGCCAAAACTCGGGTATGGGAGGAGTTCGGTGAGGCCATGGAACAAGACTTCGGCCTCGAAGAGATTCTGGCAAACTGCCCAGCGGCTCAGGAGGGGGAAGCAGCTCCCTGTCCATACTGTGTATGGTGCGGATGGGGCGCTGCTGACTTCGACTGGGGATATCGTCAAGCGGTAGAAGGAATACTTCGAAGATCTCTTCAATCCCACTGATATGCCTTCCGCAGAGGAAGCAGGGCTTGTGGACGAGAGGGACGACTTGCCTATCACAGGGGCAGAGGTCGCTAAGGTGGATAAAAATGTCTTTGGTGGCCAGGCCCCGGGGGTGGACAAGATTCACCCTGAGTACCTCAAGGCCCTGGATGTTGTAGGGCTGTCATGGTTGACATGCCTTTACAACATTGCGTGGAGGTCGGGGGCAGTGCCTTTTTCATAGAAACCGGGGTGGTGGTTCCTCTCTTCAAAAAAGGGGACTGGAGGGTGTGCTCCAACTTTAGAGGGATCTCACTCCTCAGCCTCCCTGGGAAGGTCTATGCCAGGGTACTGGAGAGGAGAGTCCAGTCGTTGGTCGAACCTCAGTTTCAGGAGGAGCAATGTGGTTTTCGTCCTGGCTGTGGCACATCGGACCAGTTCTTTACTCTCTCGAGAATCCTTGAGGATTTGTGGGAGTTTGCCCAACCAGTTTACATGTGTTTTGTGGACTTGGAGAAGGCATTCGACCGTGTCCCTCGTGGTTTTTTGTGGGGGGGTGTTTTAGGAGTATGGGGTATCGGGTTTGTTGTTACGAGCTATTCGGTCTCTGTACGACCGTTGTGAGAGTTTGGTTCGTATTGCCAACACTCGATCGGACTCATTCCCAGTGAGAGTTGGACTCCGCCAGGGCTGCCCTTTGTCACCAGTCCTGTTTATAATTTTTATGGACAGGATTTCTAGGCGCAGCCAGGGAACGGAGGGTGTCATGCTTGGTGACCACAGGATCTCATCTCTGTTGTTTGCAGATGATGTTGTCCTGCTGGCTTCATCCAGCAATGACCTACATTCTTACTGGGATGGTTTTCTGCTGAGTGTGAAGCGGCTGGGATGACAATCAGTACCTCCAAGTCCGAGTCCATGGTCCTCAGCCAGAAAAAGGTGGATTCAACTCAACTTTCAACTTTATTTATTTATATAGCGCCATATCACAACAACAGTCATCTCATGGCACTTTCAAATATAGGGGAAACCCTACAATTGCAGAAAGACCCCAGCAATCAGGCGATCCCCTGTGAGCAAGTACTTGGCGACAGTGGAGAGGAAAAACTCCCTTTTTACGGGAAGAAACCTCTAGCAGAACCAGGCTCAGGGAGGGGCAGTCATCTGCTGTGACTAGCTGTGGGGTGGGGGGATAGAGAAGATGGAGAGAACAGACATAAAGAGAGCAAACATTAATGGAGGGAAGCCGAGTACATTATTGGAGGTCACCCGGCAGTCTAAATCTTTTAACAGCAAAACAAAGGGAGGGTTAAGAGACACAAGATCCCTCCCTAATTGTAGGCTTTATTGAAGAGGAAGGTTTTTAACCTTGCTCTTAAAAACAGAGGTCACGTCTGACTCTCAAACCCAGACTGGTAACTGGTTCCACAGGAAAGGAGCTTGATAGCAGAAGGCTCTGCCTCCCATTGTACTTTTGGAGATTCTAGGTATTACAAGTAATCCTGCATTTTGGGAGCATAGTGCTCTGTTAGGATGATAGGGTAATATCAGATCTTTTATATAAGAGGGGGCCTGATTATTAAGAGCTTTGTAAGTGAGAAGAAGGATTTTAAACAATGAAGGGAGGCCAGAACCGGAGAGGTATGATCTCTCTTTTTAGTACCTGTTAAAACTCTTGCTGCAGCGTTTTGGATCAACTGAAGACTTTTTAAAGATATTTTAGGACAACCTGATAATAAAGAGTTACAATAATCTAATCTAGAGCTAACAAAAGCATGGATCAGTTTCTCAGCATCACTCAGAGACAAGATGCTCCTAATCTTTGCAATATTGTGCAGATGATAGAAGGCAGTCTTAGAAACAAATTTAATATGTGAATTAAAAAACAGATCTTGATCAAAAATAACTCCAAGGTTCCTCACAGAACTATTCAGAGTAAGAGTAACCGCATCCAAATTAAGAGTTTGATTTGGAAAGCTATTTCTAAGGTTTTTTGGACCAACAACAATGGCTTCGGTCTTATCTGGGTTTAATAGTAGAAAATTACAAGTCATCCAAGCTTTGATTTCCTTAAGACAGGCATCTAACTTGGCTAATTGATTACAATCATCGGGCTTCATTGACAGGTATAATTGTGTGTCATCTGCGTAACAATGAAAATGTATATAGTGCTTTCTAATGATGTTGCCTAATGGAAGCATATATAAACTAAAAAGAGTAGGGCCTAACACAGATCCCTGTGGAACTCCATGACTGAGCTTAGAGTTGGAAGAAAACTCATTATTGATATGAACAAACTGAAATCTATCGGACAAATAAGATCTAAACCACTGCAGTGAAGTACCATTTAGTCCAATATAGTGTTCTAATCTATCAAGTAGAATATCATGGTCGATAGTATCAAAGGCTGCACTAAGATCTAAAAGGACAAGTACAGAAACGAGTCCATTATCAGATGCGATAAGAAGGTCATTTGTGACCTTCACTAAGGCTGTTTCAGTACTATGATGAATTCTGAACCCAGATTGAAACTCTTCAAATAAACCATTTCCCTGTAAGTGGTCAAATAATTGCGTGGCAACAACTCTAAGATTTTTGAAATGAAAGGCAGATTAGAGATTGGTTGATAGTTAGCTAAAACTCCTGGGTCAAGCGTTGGCTTTTTGAGTAAGGGTTTAATTACAGCAGTTTTAAAAGTCTGCGGTACATAACCTAAGGTTAAAGAAGAATTGATTATTTGAAGAATGCGGCTACCAATAAATGAGAAGACTTTTTTAAACTAGAAAAGCACTCAGAGAGCGCAGACCTGCGCCAAGCGCCACAGTTCCCCCCCCATACAGTGTTTGTGTGTACGTTTTCAGATTCCTTGACCATGAAAACATATGACTAGCAATTGGATTCACAATGATAGGATTAGTGGTTCAGTAGTAAAAGCATTACCTCCTTGGCGGAGGTAATAAACTGAAGTGTTGCTGTTGTGTCCATCTCCTCCATCTCCAAACTTCCAGGCTGCGGGCGTTGCAATTCATCGCACAACCGCGTACAACCCACAGGCCAATGGGTTATGCAAGCGTTTTCATAGATCACTGAAAGCAGCACTCAGGGCTTCACTGACGGATGCAAATTGGGTAGACAGGTTGCCGTGGGTTTTATATTGGGGTTGCGCTCCGCGGCAAAAGAGGATTTGGAAGCTTCCCTGGCAGAGAGCTTGTTTTTGCGCAGCCCCTATGGCTGCCCGGGGAATTTCTGCCAAATAATCCCGTGCCGGACAGCTGCCCGTCTCAGCTTTTGCAGCGTAGCACAAACACAAGCACGCTGCCGGGCCCGGCCCACCACTGTTTTCCGCGTGCTTTTGTGCCTAAAACTTTGGAGAACGCGGAGTTCGTGTTCGTCAGACACAACGACCAGCGCCCTCCATTGCGCCTGCACACATGTTGAAAATGGCCGTATCTCACAATGTTAAAGAATCCTTTAAAAAATTCCTGTATCCAGACAGTGATCCAGATCATCCCCAAAATTTAATCAGTTCTTCCTTGTACCATTTCCAACAACGCCTGAAAGTTTCATCGAAATCCATCCAAAACTTCTTGAGTTATCTTGCTAACCAACAGACAGACAGACAGACAAACAGACAAACAGACAGACAAACGCTGGCAAAAACATAACCTCCTGCAGCCTGCGGCCTGGCAGAGGTAATAACCTGGTAGGAATAGGGTCTAAAAGACAAGTTGAAGGCTTGGATGAGGAGATTTTTTTTATCTAACTCTAAACGGTCAATTGGAGTAAACTTATCCAAACAGATATCAATTGAAGGAGTTGTAGTAGTTGCTGTACTTATGTTTACAGTGGGATTAATCTGATTGATTTTATCTCTAATAGATAAAATTTTATGATTGAAAAAAAGTTCAAAAAGTCCTGACTAGTAAGCTCTAGGGGGATGTGAGGATTGACAGAGTCCTGACTCTTTGTCAGCCTGGCTACAGTGTTGAAAAGAAACCCGGGATTATTCTTATTCTCTTTTATTAATGTAGAGTAATAACTTGTTCTAGCTTTTCTAAGAGATTTTTTATAAATTAGGCGATGATTTCTGCACGCTAAATAGAATTAATCTAAATTAGTGGAATGCCATTTTCTTTCTAGTTGACGAGTCTTCTGTTTTAAGCTACAAGTTTCAGTGTTAAACCAAGGGGTTAGAAATCTCTGATTGGACTTTTTTGTTTTTAAAGGGGCCACCAAGTCTAGAGTCTGATGCAGAGAAGCTGTAACACTATCTACCATGCTATCAACTACGGAAGGAGCAAGCTCTCCAGCTTTTATTTCCGTTGTGTAGAAACATGGCATAGAGGAGATAATCTGCAAAAATTTGTTAACAGCATCATCTGAAAGACATCTGCTGTAGTAATATTTTTCTTTAGGAATCAAATAATCAGAAATAGTGAAATCAAAGGTTAACAGATAATGGTCTGACAGTACAGGATTATGAGGAGACTACCAGATTTCCTATTTCTATACCATAGGTCAGAACAAGGTCCAATGTGTGGTGGAGATAATGGGTAGAATTTTCTACTTTCTGGGAAAACCCCAATGAGTCTAATATTGAATTGAATGCCTTATTAAGACAGTCACTATCTACAACAACATGTACATTAAAATCCCCTACTATAATTATTCTATCTGATTTCAGCACTAAATCAGCTAAAAATTCATCAAATTCAGATGAAAACTCTGAGTAGGCTGAGGGAGGACGGTAAACTATGGCAAAGAAAATTGGGTTTAAGCTAAGATTGCTAACATGCCCCATAGTGAGGACCAGGCCCTCAAAGGAATTAAAACATGTTTTTTGCTTTACATTAACTAGTAATTTAGAACGGTAAATTGCCACTACTCCACCTCCACGACCAGAACTTCTAGGATTATGATGGGTGGCTCAGTTGGTAGAGCATCTGCCCCACACCCAGGAGGCAGGGGTTCAAATCCCGGCTGGGTCATGCCGAAGACCATATAAAAGTGGAACTTCCTGCCGTCCAGCTTGGTGCTCAGCAATAAATGGAATGGAGGAGGGAACTCTTTGGCAGTGCCTTGCATGGCAGCGGCCCTCTGATTCTGCACTTGGTGTGTGTGATTTACACTGTAGATAGGTAAAGCACAATCTCGTTCTGCTGTACATGATTGGTTGTACGGTTGAATGACAATAAGGGTGATTTATTTATTTGTTTAGATAACCAGAGGGAGTTGATTCATTTAAACCAACATAATCATCTTGCCCTAACCAAGTCTCTGTAAGTGATATTAAATCAATTTGATGATCAATTAATAGATCATGAATTAGTAGAGACTTGGGAGTTAAAAACCTAATATTTAACAAACCGCATTTAATTTTCACATTATGAGGAGGAAGAGAGGCCGAATCATTCAATTTAGAGACTTGATGTTTAATTTGAGATTTACCAACTTTTTGTTTAATCGCTTTGGGATGTTTATACATTATATTTTTATTAACTTTGGGGGGAGTAGACAGCGGTTCTCTGAGGGGGAAGACAGGGACTGAGTTGAGGGGTGGCGGATGAGGAGGAGCTGCAGAAAGGGGTGAATTTATCAAGTTATCTTGTATTTGTCTTGGGTTATAATATTTTGGGTTACGGGAGACAGACACAATCTCTATGGGGTTATCAATTCAAGACTGATCTAAACAGTGAGGATTATTTGGATTAATAGGATTAATATGAGAAGTGAAAACAAAGAAAGGCTGGTTGGCAGACCCAGGAACTTCGGGGTGAGTTAACGCTCCAAATTTCAGTCACTGTACTAAAAATCGCTGAATGGAATAGAACAGATTGTCTCTTAAAACAATTGTCCTCTCCCGGTTGGGGACAGCCTCCTGCTCCAAGTGGAGGAGTTTAAGTATCTTGGGGTCTTATTCACAAGGGAGGGGAGACTGGAGCGAGAGATTGACAGACGGATCAGAGCAGCATCTGCAGTGATGCGGATGTTGTACCGGTCTGTTGTGGTGAAGAGGGAGCTGAGTTCTAAGGCAAAGCTGTCGATTTACCAGTCAATCTACGTTCCTACCTTCACCTATGGTCATGAGCTTTGGGTAATGGCTGAAAGAACAAGATTGCGGATACAAGCGGCTGAAATGAGCTTTCTTCGTAGGATCGCTGGACTCACCCTCAGAGAGAGGGTGAGGAGCTCAGTCATCCAGGAGAGGCTCAGAGTAGAACTGCTGCTCCTCCACATTGAAAGGAGCCAGTTGAGGTGGTATGGGCTTCTGATCAGGATGCCTCCTTGACGCCTCCCACTTGAGGTGTTTTGGGCACGTCCCACTGGGAGGAGATCCCAGGGCAGACCCAGGACTTGCTGGAGAGACTATGTCTCCCAGCTGGTCTGGGAACGCCTTGGTATCCTCTCTGCAGAGCTGGAGCAGGTGGCTGGGGAGAGGGAAGTCAGCTTCTCTGCTTGAACTGCTGCCTCCACACCCCGGACCAACGGAAAAGTGGTAGAAGATGGAAAATGGATGAACTCATTTATTCCAAAGACAGCAGAATAACCCGTCTAGCTGTGTCGAGGTGGGTCGGCCGTCTACCTGGCCTCCTCTAGTTTATGTTGTGTGAACGGATAGGTTTGTGTATACAGTATATATTTTGTGCATAAGTGCTATTAGTGCGTGAGTTGGGTCTAAATTTGGGAGGGCCTAATTGGTGTGTTTGACATTTTTCTATGGGGGCGGGGGGTGTACTAATATGGCACCTGGGTGTAGTGAGGGTGACGGCCCGCCTTTCCAGTTCCGCCGTCACCAGGGGTATAAAGAGCCGGGCCAGAAAAGCACGGTCTCTTTCATTGTTGACCCCTTAGCCTGTACGGATCACCTGTTGTTGTTGTGGTTCCTACAATAAAGTGCGTTCAGCTATATTCTTCAGCCTCTTCCTTGAATGCCCAAGTTATAGACATAACAGGTAGCTTACCAAGCACAATTTATATTATTTTCTTTAGATTTCAGTCACTCTAACAAACATCCCTGTTTCCACCTGGTTCACTAAACCACATTTGACAATATATGTCATTCTGGCTTATTTTGCTATATTTTTACCGTGATGCTACATCAAACCATTAGCATTATTATTTTCTGTAACTGAGACCCACGGTGGTTAGGTAAAGCTGGCAGTTTAGCCACTCATTCATAAATGTTTCTGTGCTTATTGTATCAACCATTGAAACCACACACCCCTGTCCACCAGTGATGCTTTACTTCATTCGTTCTTTAAGACAAATTTATGTTAGTTGGCTCTGGCTCAGAGCCTGCTAAGAATCAGAATCAGAATCAGCTTTATTGCCAAGTATATTTACAAGTAAACATACAAGGAATTTGACTTGACATTGGACGCGCACGTTAGGCGCATCCAATGACGCGGTAGCCATGCAAGGTGCCTGTCATACAGTGGGGGTAAAGAGGGGAAGGGAGGGGGAGGAAAACACAATAGGAGAGAGAAAAATAGGAGAGAGTATTGATCCAAGATGGCGCCCACAGTGGTCGCCATGGTGCTTCGCTGCGCCCTTTGTTTGTTTTTGTTTGTCAATTGTGTGTCTGCTTGCTCTTATACCCGTGAAGAACTTCTAAATATCAGGACTTTCACTCCCACGGACCTACTCCCAGTTTTTTTAGCTCCTGCCGCCGATCTGGTTCATTGCTTGGCTCGAAAAGTGAGACGGCGAAAGAGAGGAAGACGAGCGGGCGCTCTCGTCCGGCTTCGCAGGAGAGGCACGCGCACGGCGTTGCCTGGCATATTTCTGTCCAATACCAACTCTCTCTCTAACAAGGTAGATGAACTGAGACTGCTGATGCGTTTTAAGGACCTCTCTTCCTCGGCTGCCCTCTGTTTTACCGAGACCTGGCTCAGGGAAAATACACCGGACAGCGCGCTGCGCCTCGAGGGATTTCAGCTGTTTCGTGCTGATCGTGACACAGAGCTCTCCGGTAAATCCTCAGGAGGCGGAGTCTGCTTTTACATCAACAGCAGCTGGTGCTCTGATGTAACGGTAATTTCCAAACACTGTTCTCCCGCCCTGGAATTTCTTTTTATTAACTGCAAGCCATTTTATTCCCCGCGGGAGTTTGCCTCATTCATCCTCGCCGCTGTGTACGTCCCTCCCGACGCGGACACGCGCAAAGCTCAGCGCGTGCTCACGGATCACATCCAACACACGGAGCGGATTTTTCCAGACTCTCTGGTTATTGTGGTTGGCGACTTTAACCAGAGCAATCTGAGCCACGATTTCCCCCGCTACAAACAGTTTATTAAATGCCCCACCAGAGGAATAAACACGCTGGATCACTGTTACACCACAGTGAAAGACGCATATCGCGCTGTTCCCCGCGCTGCGCTGGGATTATCTGATCACGTGATGGTCCACCTCATTCCCACATACAGACAGAGATTGAAGCTCACTAAACCTGTTGTGAGCACTACGAAGAAATGGACCAATGAAGCTGAGGAGAAGCTGGAAACGTGCATGGAAATAACTGACTGGGGCATGTTTAAAGGAGCCATGCATGATCTGGATGAATACACGGACACTGTGAACTCTTATATCCACTTTTGTGAGGAGGACATTCTTCCATCGCGCACCAGGGTGAGTTACTCTAATGACAAGCCCTGGTTCACAGCTAAGCTCAGACAGATCAGGAAGGAGAAGGAAGCAGCGCTGAAAAGTGGAGACAGGGACTGCTACAGGGAGGTTAAATATCGGTTTAACAGAGAGCTGAAGAGAGCTAAATCTGTGTATTCTGAGAGACTCCAGCAGTAGTTCACTGCTAATGACTCGGCTTCTGTGTGGAGAGGACTGAGGCAAATCACCAACTATCGGCCTCAGGCTCCTAAAGGTCAGGATGACAAAGCCCTTTGTCAAAGACTGTCCCAACACTATGCCCGTTTTGACACCTCGTCATCTGTGTCCAACTCCCCCCCTCTCTCCAGCTCCACAGCCTCCACGATCCCTACTTCATCAAAGGTGCCCCCCCTCCTCCCCCCCTGCCCTTATCATCAGTGAGCAGGACGTGCTCAAACAGTTCTCCAGACTGAACCCACGCAAGGCCCCCGGTCCGGACGGCGTGTCTCCCTCCACCCTGAGACACTGTGCGAAAGAGCTGGCTCCTGTCTTCACAGACATTTTTAACACCTCCCTTAAGCTATGCCACGTGCCGCTCTGCCTCAAATCCTCCACCATCATCCCTGTCCCCAAGAAGCCACGGATCACTGGACTTAATGACTACAGACCTGTAGCGCTCACCTCTGTAGTCATGAAGTCCTTTGAGCGCCTGGTCCTGCCCCACCTCAAGTCCATCACCACCCCTTTCCTGGACCCGCTGCAGTTTGCCTACCGAGCCAACAGGTCTGTAGACGACGCAGTCAACCTGGCCCTCCACTCCATCCTGCAGCACCTGGACTCCCCGGGAACCTACGTCAGGATCCTGTTTGTGGACTTCAGCTCCGCATTCAACACCATCTGCCCCGCTCTGCTCCGGGACAAGCTGTCCCTGCTCAACGTGCCTGACTCCCTCTGCAGGTGGATCACCGACTTCCTGACGGACCGGAGGCAGCATGTGCGGATGGGAAAGACTGTCTCAGACTCTGCTAGCATCAGCACTGGATCACCCCAGGGCTGTGTACTTTCCCCCCTACTCTTCTCCCTTTATACCAACTCCTGCACCTCCAGCCACCAGTCTGTCAAGTTGATCAAGTTTGCGGACGACACCACCCTCATCGGGCTCATCTCCAACGGCGACGAGTCCGCCTACAGGAGAGAGGTGGCCCAGCTGGCGTCCTGGTGCAACAACAACAACCTGCAGCTGAACACTCTGAAGACAGTGGAGATGATTGTGGACTTCAGGAAAGTCACAACCCCTCTGCCCCCCCTCACCATCACAGGCTCTCCCATCACCACTGCTGATTCCTTCCGCTTCCTAGGCACCACCATCACCAGGGACCTCAAGTGGGAGCCAACCATCAGCTCCCTCATCAAAAAGGTCCAGCAGAGGATGTTCTTCCTGCGGCAGCTGAGGAAGCTCAAGCTACCCACCAAGATGTTAGTGCAGTTCTACACAGCCATCATCGAGTCCATCCTCACCACCTCCATAACCGTGTGGTACGCAGGAGCCACTGCCAGGGACAGACTAAGGCTGCAGCGCGTCGTGCGCACTGCTGAGAAGGTGATCGGCTGCAAGCTCCCATCTCTCCAGGATCTGTACATCTCCAGGACCCGGAGGCGTGCTGGCCGGATCATAGCCGATCCCTCACACTCTGGTCACGTACTGTTTGCCCCCCTCCCCTCAGGTAGAAGACTTCGGTCCATCCAGACTAAAACCTCCCATCACATGAACAGCTTCTTCCCCTCTGCCATCAGACTGCTGAACACTAAGTAACTTATTGACTCTCGTGCACTATGTACAGCAGCTCAACCAGACTCATGTCAATCATCACTGTTTTCTTCCTGCATTACCGACTGCACTATATGGTTCTCCACATTATCTGCTGCTCGCTAATATATTTTAACTGCTGACCAGTATTACTCACTCTTATTCTACACTTTATTGCATGTATAGTTTATTTCTTTTATTTTATCATGTTTAATGTTGCAGCATTGCACCGAGACAAATTCCTAGTTTGTGTACTACATGAACAATGGCAATAAATCTGATTCTGATTCTGATTCTGATTCTGATTCTGACGCGCACGTTAGGCGCATCCAATGACGCGGTAGCCATGCAAGGCGCCTGTCATACAGTGGGGGTAAAGAGGGGAAGGGAGGGGGAGGAAAACACAATAGGAGAGAGAAAAAACATAGTTAATCAGAATAACGCTCGTATAAGCTCATATCAAGCTCAAATGAGCCAAATTTTGACTACACAGAAAAAAACCCTCTATGCACAATTAGCAGACAATATAGATCACACAAACAAGAGTTGAGAGAGGCAGTGTATGTATGAGTCAGTATACTGTATATGTGTCAGTTCGTGTAATGTTGAATGCATTTGTGTAGTGTAGGTGTGACAGTTGCTAGTGAACAGCAGAGGGCGCCTCCAGGCAGTGGATAGATGTTATAATCATGTGACTTATAAACAAGTCCGGAGTCTATCTCTTCGCTTGCAGATGAAGGCACATGGACTGTCCTTGAGAAGTTCATCCGCTGAGACAACAACAGCTGTCTGTCGATTGTTTGGGCTAGCAGCCACCAGATAAGATATAAGAACTGCTGTTCTTGGGCATTTATAGTGACATGCACTGAAGCAAGCCTTTCTGAGGAATGCTGCAAAAGATGATTTGCAATGGTGCTGCAATAACTAAATAAAGAAATTTTGAACAAAATATGCCATAAACATTTCATTAAGAAAAAGTGCAGTCAATGACCCCTTTAAGGCAGTCAGTTGATTGTGGCTAAAAAAAAAAAAGGGACCTTATAAAAAATACAAAACCTAATGTCTGTCAATCCAAAGCATGCAAAACAGCTATTTATAGTCATACTGTATCTACAATAAAATACCAGTTACTAATAATTATTTTTGTGCAAATATGGGTATTCTTAGTGATCTATTGGGAGAAAAACAATCTCTTGTCCATCCATCCATCCATCTTCTACCGCTTTTCCGGAGGTCCGGGTCGCGGAGGCAGCAGTTCAAGCAGAGAAGCCCAGACTTCCCTCTCCCCAGCCACCTGCTCCAGCTCTTCAGAGGGGATACCAAGGCGTTCCCAGACCAGCTGGGAGACATAGTCTCTCCACCGAGTCCTGGGTCTGCCCCGGGGTCTCCTCCCAGTGGGACGTGCCTGAAACACCTCAAGTGGGAGGCGTCCAGGAGGCATCCTAATCAGATGCCCATACCACCTCAACTGACTCCTTTCAATGTGGAGGAGCAGCGGTTCTACTCTGAGCCTCTCCCGGATGACTGAGCTCCTCACCCTATCTCTGAGGGTGAGTCCAGCAATCCTACGGAGAAAGCTCATTTCAGCCGCTTGTATCCGTGATCTCGTTCTTTCGGTCATTACCCAAAGCTCGTGACCATAGGTGAGAGTAGGAACGTAGATTGACTGGTAAATCGACAGCTTTGCCTTTGAACTAAGCTCCCTCTTCACCACAACAGACCGGTACAACGTCCGCATCACTGCAGATGCTGCTCCAATCCGTCTGTCGATCTCTCGCTCCATTTTCCCCTCACTCGTGAACAAGACCCCAAGATACTTAAACTCCTCCACTTGGGGCAGGAGCCTGTCCCCAACCCGGAGAGGACAATCCACCTTTTTCCGGCTGAGGACCATGGACTCGGACTTGGAGGTGCTGATTCTCATCCCAGCCGCTTCACACTCAGCGGCAAACCGTCCCAGCAAGAGCTGTAGGTCATTGCTGGATGAAGCCAACAGGACAACATCATCTGCAAACAACAGAGATGAGATCCTGTGGTCACCAAGCATGACACCAAGCATGACACCCTCCATTGCTGCGCCTAGAAATCCTGTCCATAAAAATTATGAACAGGACCGGTGACAAAGGGCAGCCCTGGCGGAGTCCAACTCTCACTGGGAATGACTCCGACAGAGTGTTGGCAATACGAACCAAACTCTCACAACGGTCGTACAGAGACCGAATAGCTCGTAACAACAAGCCCGATACCCCATACTCCCGAAGCACCCCCCACAAAAATCCACGAGGGACGCGGTCAAATGCCTTCTCCAAGTCCACAAAACACATGTAAACTGGTTGGGCAAACTCCCACGAACCCTCAAGAATTCTCGAGAGGGTAAAGAGCTGGTCCGATGTGCCACGGCCAGGACGAAAACCACATTGCTCCTCCTGAATCTGAGGTTCGACCAACGGCCGGACTCTCCTCTCCAGTACCTTGGCATAGACCTTCCCAGGGAGGCTGAGGAGTGTGATCCCTCTAAAGTTGGAGCACACCCTCCGGTCCCCTTTTTTGAAGAGAGGAACCACCACCCCGGTTTGCCATGCCAAAGGCACTGGCCCCGACCTCCACGCAATGTTGCAGAGGCGTGTCAACCATGACAACCCAACAACATCCAGGGCCTTGAGGTACTCGGGGCGAATCTCGTCCACCCCCGGGGCCCAGCCACCAAGGAGATTTTTAACCACCTTGGCGACCTCAGCCCCTGTGATAGGCGAGTCATCCCCCTCGTCGCCAAACCCTGCTTCCTCTGTGGAAGGCGTATCAGCGGGATTGAGGAGATCCTCAAAGTATTCCTTCCACCGCCCGACAATATCCCCAGTTGAAGTCAACAGTGTCCCATCCGCACCATACACAGTGTGGACGGGGAGCTGCTTTCCCCTCCTGAGCCGCCGAACAGTTTGCCAGAATCTCTTTGAAGCCGACCGAAAGTCTTGTTCCATGGCCTCACCGAACTCCTCCCATACCCGGGTTTTTGCTTCAGCAACCACCCGAGCTGCACTCCGCTTGGCCTGCCGGTACACCTCAGCTGCTTCGGGAGTCCCACAAGCCAACCAAGCTTGATAGGACTCCTTCTTCAGCTTAATGGCCCCCCCTCACCACTGGTGTCCACCACTTGGTTCGGGGGTTGCCACCACGAGATGCACCGACCACCTTGCGGCCGCAGCTCTGGGCCGCCGCTTCAACAATAGAGGTGGAGAACATGGCCCATTCAGACTCCATGTCTCCAGACTCCCTCGGAATGTGGTTGAAGTTCTTCCGGAGGTGGGAGTTGAAGACCTCCCGGACAGGGGCCTCAGCCAGACGCTCCCAGCACACCCTCACTAAACGTTTGGGTCTACCAGGTCTGAATGGCTTCCTCCCCTGCCATCGGATCCAACTCACCACCAGGTGGTGATCAGTTGACAGCTCTGCACCTCTCTTTACTCGGGTGTCCAAGACATACGGTCGCAGGTCTGATGATACGATAACAAAATCGATCATCGACCTGCGGCCTAGGGTGTCCTGGTGCCAGGTGCACATATGGACACCCTTATGCTTGAACATGGTGTTCGTTATGGACAGACTGTGGTTAGCACAGAAGTCTAATAACTGAACACCACTCGGGTTCAGATCGGGCAGGCCGTTCCTCCCAATCACCCCCCTCCAGGTTTCACTGTCGTTGCCCACGTGCGCATTGAAGTCCCCCAGTAGGACAATGGAGTCTCCAGGAGGAGCACCCTCCAGCACCCCAGTCACAGACTCCAAAAAGGGTGGGTACTCTGAAACATCATTTGGTGCATAGGCACAAATGATGGTCAGGACCCGTTTCCCAACCCGAAGGCGCAGGGAAGCAACCCTTTCGTCCACCGGGGAAAACTCCAATATAGAGGTAGCAAGGTGGGGCGATACAAGAATACCTACCCCTGCTCGTCGCCTCTCGCCCGGGGCAACTCCAGAAAAGGCCAAGCTCCAGCCCCTCTCCAGGAGACTGGTTCCAGAACCGGAGCTGTGTGTTGAGGTGAGGCCGACTATATCTAGCCGGTATCGCTCAATCTCGTACACCAGCTCAGGCTCCTTCCCCACCAGAGAGGTGACATTCCACGTACCAAAAGCCAGTTCAGAAAGCTTGGGATCAGTCCGCCAAGGTCTCCGCCTTTGACTGCCACCTAATCCACATAGCACCGGACCTCCATGATCCCTCCTGCAGGTGGTGAACCTACTGGAGGGCGGACCCATGTAACTCCTTCGGGCTGAGCCCGGCCGGGTCCCATGGGTGGAAACCCGGCCACCAGACGCTAGCCTTCGAGCCCCTCCCCCAGGCCTGGCTCCAGGGTGGGGCCCCGGTAACCCCATACCGGGCGGGGTACACTGAATCCTTGATATACAATTTATCATGAGAGTCTGTTGGATCGTTCTTAGTCTGGCCCTTCACCCAGGACCAGTTTGTCTTGGGAGACCCTATCAGAGGCAAATTGCCCCGGACAACATAGCTCCTGGGATCACTGGGGCACGCAAACCCCCCCACCACGATAAGATGACGATCCATGAGGGGGACAATCTCTTGTTTATTATTAAAATTTTATGTTGAGTCACACCCCTGAAATTTACACAAGATGTGAGCTGATGTTTTTTTCAGTTCAGTCTTTTAGTTCAGTAGTCCAATTTCTTTGCCAAACATTATGACTGCTTGTTGGGGAAAAAAAAAAACTAAATATCTTACACTTGCTTTTTTGATGATCGATTGCCAAGTAAGGTTTTAGGCAAATATGAGAGGATACTACCTATATTTTTCTTCTGGTTTGTCCCTCTAGTGCATTGTCTTCTGTGGTAGCTCTGGGTGCGAATATCATCTGCAACAAGATACCCGGACTGGCCCCCCGTCAGAGAGCCCTTTGCCAGAGTCGCCCAGACGCCATCATCGTGATCGGGGAAGGCGCCCAGCTGGGTATCAATGAGTGTCAGTACCAGTTCCGCTATGGCCGCTGGAACTGCTCCGCCCTGGGAGAGAGGACTGTGTTTGGACAAGAGCTGAAAGTAGGTCAGTCTGTTTGAAAATCTTTAGTTCGGGAGTTCAGATTTCTCAGAATAGACAGGATGAGTGATGGGAAGAACCTGACTTTGGGGGTGGGAGTTTTAAAGAAGAGATTTTGTTTTTATTTGAGATGCTGACAGGAGGAAGATGATGGAAATTTAGGAAGACAAGAGTCAAAGTCAGTCAGTCAGGTGGCGCGTGAACATGCAGCGGCCTCCCTTCTGTCTTTGTGTTTTGTGCCGTTTAGTGTTGTTTAAATTACACTAAAGTGTACGTATATTCATGTGTTTAATGTCAGCATATGATGTTGCGCACAAGTTACAGTTGCCACAGCCTTCTGGAGAAAAGGAATATGACTAAACATTACATCTTGGACCAGAGCGTTACAGAGGAACTCTGTGGCCTAGGACTTCCCCGCCAGAGCTCCACACCCCGGCCTCGACTGCTGTGTCCCATCCCAAATGGAGAAGCCACAGATGGTGTGAGTGAAGATGAAATGTGGAGGTATCCAAATGAAGCTAGCTGCTAGCCCATACAGACTAACGATTCCTTCCCTCATTCTGGCCAATGTATGCTCATTGGACAACAAAATAGACCACATACAGCTCCTGAGATCTATGCAACGTGATGCGTGGAACTGTTACGTTTTCATCTTTATGGAAACGTGGCTAAATGACAATATCTCGGACTCTGCTGTTCATTTAGCAGGGCTAACATGCTATCATGCTGATCGGGTGTTCATGGCAGGAGGCAAGACCCACGGAGAAGGGGTGTGTGTTTACATCAGTGATGCTCGGTGCCGAAATTCGACTGTTGTGCACAAACACTGTTCTCTGCTGGTGGAATTTATGATCATCAAGTGCCGACCCTTCTACCTACCAAGGGAAATTACATCTATCCTGCTAGTCGCCATGTATGTCCTGCCCACCACCATTGGCAAGAGGAGTAAAGCACTAAATGAACTCGTATCAGGCCATCAATGAGACACAAACAGTGCATCCAGATGGATTTCTCATCACAGCAGGAGACTTCAACCATGCAGATTTAAAGGCCCTCCTACCAAAACTACACCAACATGTGGACTTTCCAACAAGAGGTAACAACTTGCTGGACATGGTGTACACAACTATCAAGAGCACATACAGAGCCTACCCCCTTCCCCACCTGGGTCTCTCTGATCACATCACCATCTTGCTAAGGCCTGCATACAGACCCAGAGTGAAAGCCATCAAACCAACAAAAAAGCAGGTACGTGTGTGGCCAGAGGGGGCCTCAGATGCTCTGAAAGACTGCTTCAGCACTACAGACTGGGACACTTTCAAGCATGCAGCCACTCACAATGGACACACAAACATAGAGGAGTACACTGAGGTTGTTGTAGCATACATAGCTAAATGCATTGATGATGTCACTCACTGCAAAACCATCACTGTTCGAGCTAACCATAAGCCATGGATGACAGCAGAGGTCAACAGGCTCCTGAGAGCTCGGGATGCAGCCTTCAAGGCTGGTGACACTGCAGGACTAACAACAGCTAGGGCCAACCTGTCCTATGGTATCAAGGAGGCAAAATGACAGTACAGCAAGAAAATATCCGGCCACTTCAGCAACACCAGAGATGCACATTCTCTCTGGCGTGGCATACAGACCCTCACCAACCACAAACCTCCACCTCAGACCTGTACAAGTGACATCACCCTACTTAGCAACTTGAATAACTTCTTTGGCTGCTTTGAAGAACAAAACAGCACATTAGCACAGAACACCACTCCTCCCCTAGACGAGCAGGCCATAATTCTGGATCCGGCCAGCGTGAAGAGGACCCTTTCCAGGATCAACCTACGCAAGGCAGCTGGACCAGACAACATACCATGTTGCGTTCTGAAGGACTGCACGGAGGAGCTCAAGAATGTCCTGGCCGACATCTTCAACATCTCCCTGAGTCAAGCTGTTGTCTCCATGTGCTTCAAAACTGCTACCATAATACCAGTCCCAAAGAAGCCCATCCCATCCAGCTACAGTGATTACTGGCGCATAGCACTGACCTCCATCATAATGAAGTGCTTCGAGCAGCTGGTCATGCAGAACATCAAGTCCACCCTCCCTCTCTCCCACGACTCATCTCAGTTTGCATACAGGTTAAACAGATCCACAGAAGATGCCATCGCTGCTGCTCTCCATTCAGCCCTCACCCACCTGGACTCAAAGAACTCCTATGTGCGAATGCTGTTCTTGGACTTCAGTTCAGCATTCAGCACAATCATCCCCCAGCACCTAATACAAAAACTCTGATGCTTGGGACTCAAAACTTCTCTCTGTAACTGGGTGTTGAACTTTCTCACAGGGAGGCCACAGAAGGTGCGGGTTGGCAGAAACACCTCCAAGACCATCATACTGAGCACAGGAGCCCCACAAGGGTGCATGCTCAGCCTACTGCTCTTCATCCTGCTGACCCATGACTGTGTACCAGCCTACAGCACCAACCACATCATCAAGTTTGCGGACGACACGACGGTGGTGGGCCTCATCACAAACAATGATGAGGCTAACTACATAAATGAGGTGAGCCAACTGGTCCAGTGGTGTAAAGACAATAATCTCTTCCTGAACATGGGAAAAACCAAGGAGATTGTGGTCGACTTCAGGAGAGGACACACACAGCATCCCCCTCTTATCATCGATGGAACAACTGTGGAAAGGGTGAGCAGCACCAAGTTCCTGGGGGTGCACATCTCTGAGGACCTCGCCTGGTCCAACAATACCACATCACTGGCCAAGAAGGCTCAAACGTGTCTCTCTTTCTTCTGCAAATTGAACAGAGCACTAGTCCTACTCCCATCATGCACTCATTCTACCGGGGTACCACTGAAAGTATCCTCACCAGCTGCATCATGGTGTGGTACAGAAGCTGCACTACCTCCTGCTGGAAGACACTACAACGCACAGTGAAAGCAGCCAGTAAGATCATCAGTGCCCCTCTGCCCCCTCTTAGACATCTACCATACCTGCAGAGCCATCAACATTGCAGCCGACACCTCCCACCCCTCACACTCCCTCTTTAACCCTCTGCCCTTGGGGAAAAGGTACCAGAGCCTCCAGGCCCTCTCCACAAGACTGCTAAACAACTTTGTACACCAGGCCATCAAGACCCTGAACGCTGCCCACTCCCCTCCAACCTCCCACCCCTGGACTGTAATACACTCACCCACACAATACAGTATCTCACAAAAGTGAGTACACCCCTCACATTTTTCTAAATATTTTATTATATCTTTTCATGGGACAACATTGAAGATATGACACTTTGATACAATGTAAAGTAGTCAGTGTACAGCTTGTATAACAGTGCAAATTTGCTGTCCCCTCAAAATAACTCAGCACACGGCCATTAATGTCTAAACCGCTGGCAACAATAGTGAGTACACCCATAAGTGAAAATGTCCAAACTGTGCCCAATTAGCCATTTTCTCTCCCCAGTGTCATGTGACTCGTTAGTGTTACAAGGTCTCAGGTGTGAATGGGGCACAGGTGTGTTAAATTTGGTGTTATCATTCTCACACTCTCTTATACTGGTCACTGGAAGTTCAACATGGCACCTCATGGCAAAGAACTCTCTGAGGATGTGAATAAAAGAATTGTTACTCTACATAAAGATGGCCTAGGCTATAAGAAGACTGCCAACAACCTGAAACTGAGCTGCAGCACGGTGGCCAAGACCAAACAGCGGTTTAAAAGGACAGGTTCCACTCAGAGCAGGCCTCGCCATGGTTGACCAAAGAAGTTGAGTGCATGTGCTCAGCGTCATATCCAGAGGTTGTCCTTTGAAAATAGACATATGAGTGCTGCCAGCATTGCTGCAGAGACTGAAGGGGTGGGGGGGTCAGTCTGTCAGTGCTCAGACCATACACCGCACACTGCATCAAATTGGTCTGCATGGCTGTCATCCCAGAAGGAAGTCCCTTTTAAAGATGATGCACAAGAAAGCCCGCAAACAGTTTGCTGAAGACAAGCAGACTAAGGACATGGATTACTAGAACCATGTCCTGTGGTCTGATGAGACCAACATAAATTTATTTGGTTCAACTGGTGTCAAGCGTGTGTGGTGGCAACCAGGTGAGGAGTACAAAGACAAGTGTGTCTTGCCTACAGTCAAGCATGGTGGTGGGAGTGTCATGGTTTGGGGCTGCATGAGTGCTGCCGGCACTGGGGAGCTTCAGTTCATTGAGGGAACCATGAATACCAACATGTACTGTGACATATTGAAGCAGAGCATGATCCCCTCCCTTCGGAAACTGGGCCTCAGGGCAGTATTCCAACATGATAACGACCCCAAACACACCTCCAAGACCACCACTGCCTTGCTAAAGAAACTGAGGGTAAAGGTGATGGACTGGCCAAGCATGTCTCCAGACCGAAACCCAATTGAGCATCTGTGGGGCATCCTCAAATGGAAGGTGGAGGAGCGCAAGGTCTCTAACATCCACCAGCTCCGTGATGTCATCATGGAGGAGTGGAAGAGGCTTCCAGTGGCAACCTGTGAAGCTCTAGTGAACTGCATGCCCAAGAGAGTTAAGGCAGTGCTGGAAAATAATGGTGGCCACACAAAATATTGACACTTTGGGCACAATTTGGACATGACACTGGGGGAGGGAAAATGGCTAATTGGGCACAATTTGGACATTTTCACTTAGGGGTGTACTCACTTTTGTTGCTGGCGGTTTAGACATTAATGGCTGTGTGTTGAGTTATTTTGAGGGGACAGCAAATTTACACTGCTATACAAGCTGCACACTGACTACTTTACATTGTATCAAAGTGTCACATCTTCAGTGTTGTCCCATGAAAAGATATAAAATATTTACAAAAATGTGAGGGGTGTACTCATTTTTGTGAGATACCATAACTACCTCAGCTGTTTGCACAGAAAGACTTGGCACACCAACAGTAACACATCTGCTGCTGTATGTCTCTGCACATTACTGCAACCATTTGCACAAATGCCGTACCTGCTGCTGTCTGTCTGTTATTGCAATATTGATTATGTGCAGTCCAATCTGTCACTGTCTGCACCTACACTACCGCATTGAACTTGCAATTATGGGTATTACGGCTCCACTTTTTCTGTATATAGGATTGGTGGGTTTTATCATTTATCTTTATTTGCACTATGGGATTATTGGGTGTTATCTTTTATCTTTATTTGCACAATGAGTAGCATTACTGTACATAGAATGCTGTTGTTGTTTTTCATCCTTATTTCTTCTTTTCTTATATATTGCGCACACCTCTAAGAGAGAGAGAAACAGCATTTCAGTTCTCCTGTGTGTCCTGTACGTATAGAAGTATTGACAAATAAGAATCTTTGAATCTTTGGATCAAAGGCGATACCATTAAATCACAAAATAACAAATGGACAGTTCTGAGAAAAAAGTCTTGAGCCATGCCTTATTTCTCTGTTTTGCTTTCAGGAGCCACATTTTCTTGTGTTTTGATTAAAGTGGTCTTGAGCAAGAGTTCTCCAGATTTTCTGAAGGTCTGTCAAAGTTTTACTTTGGACATTGTTTTTTCTCTCAATTTCAATCTAGTCCTTGTGTCATACCAGTACAAAAGTGATGGACTTAAGAAACCATCTACAGCAGATGAACAGTTGGTTCCTTAATGGTGACTATGAAGAAGGTGTTCTTAACTAAGGGAAACAAGGAGAAATGGCTGAGGAATGCCAAATTACACAATAACTGGAATGAAAATCAGTGGCAACAGGTGTTATGAAGTGATGAACCCAAATTTGAAATGTCGGAATATCGTCGTTCTTACCCTCACCTATGGTCATGAGCTTTGGGTAATGGCTGAAAGAACGAGATTGCGGATACAAGTGACTGAAATGAGCTTTCGCCATTGGATTGCTGGACTCACCCTTAGAGCGCATTCAGACTACCACTGTTTGGTCCGGATCAAAGGACTAGACAGTGGCTTTCGCAGATAGTTTGGTTCATTTGGTGCAGTCTGAATGCGCATTGGAATTATGGTGCGCATCAAACAAGCAAAGTCCGGATTTCCATCTTCAGTTCTGGCCATTTGATGAGCCTGATTTTTCTTCTTCGCCAAGATTTTTTCTTCCTGGTCAGTGGTGGTTTCGGCTACAGCACCCCAAACGAACAGCTGTTGTAACTGCGTGACGTTCTCCAGACAGTTTGGGCCGCTGCAGTGTGAATACGAACCAAACCAAACAAAGGCGTGAAAATTCTCGGCATTCCCTGCCCAGTCGAACCAAGACCCCCAGACTATTCTGGTCTGAATGCAGCCTTAGAGATAGGGTGAGGAGTTCAATCATCCGGGAGAAGCTCAGACTAAAACCACTGCTCCTCTGCATTGAAAGGAACTCAGTTGAGGTGGTTTGGGCATCTGATCAGGACGCCTCCTAGACCCCTCCCACTTGAGGTGTTTCGGGCTCGTCCCACTGGGAGGAGATCCCGGGACAGACCCAGAACTTGCTGGAGAGACTACGTCTCCCAGCTGGTCTGGGAACGCCTTGGTATCCTCTCTGAAGAGCTGGAGCAGGTGGCTGGGGAGAGGGAAGTCTGGGCTTCTCTGCTTGGGCTGCTGCCTCCACAACCCGGACCTCCAGAAAAGCGGTAGAAAATGGATGGATGGATGAATGGAATACCTTAACGTATAAAGAAACAAAAGGCAACCAACATCCAAAAAAGACCTTTGAGGTGTCCTTCAAGATGCGTGGAGACACCTGAAGACTACTTAAAGAAATGACAAGAAAGCTTGGTTGAGGAGATCATGCTGTGTTGAAGAATAAATGTAGTCATACAGTTGTTGACTTTTGAGCCTGTCATTATCTTACATAATGTATTTCAATTTATGTTTGTATATGTCACAATAAATTTCTCCACTTACAAATCCCAATTCCAATAAAGTTGGGACACTGTGTAAAATATAAATAAACACAAAATACATTGATTTAAAAATTCTTTTCAACCATTAATGTGACCTATAACCTGTACAACCCAATTGAAAAACAAACTTAAATCTTTTAAGGGAAAAAATAAAAAAAGCACAATAACTTGTTTGCATAAATATGCACACCCTGTTATAATTTGGGATGTGGCTGTGTTCAGCATTAACCAGTCGCATTCAAACTCATGTTAAATGTGAGTCAGCACACACCTGTCACCATTTAAAGTGCCTCTGATTAACCCCAAATAAAGTTCAGCTGTACTAGTAGGCTTTTTGTAGTCACCTTTTTGTAGTCACATCTTACAGCACAAGCCATGGTCCACAGAGAGCTTCCAAAGCATCAGAGGGATCTCATTGTTCAAAGGTATCTGTTAGGAGAATGGTACAAAAGAATTTCCAAGGCATTAAATATACCATGGAACACAGTGAAAACAGTCATCATCAAGTGGAGAAAATATGACACAACAGTGACATGACCAAGAACTGGACTGTTGTGTCTGGAACTGGAGTCAAGGAGGAGAGCAGTAGTGGAGCTGAAACGTTTATTGTATTACAGGACGCAGTGCATCTGACCACACATACACCTGCTGCAGAGGTAAAGGTGGAAGAGAGCACCCCTCCCACCTGCAACCCTTCTTATACGCACGGGGTTGGCGGAACCGGAACATGGAGCCACCACCCCGTGCCACACAAATAAGAGCTCCAAATACAACACAATATGAACAATAAATAACTACACTACACCCCCCCACACACACAGAAATGTCCAAAACACACAGATACTATCAGCCCACCCCAAATGGCGAGGTGGGTTATTCTGCCTCCTATGATATATAAAAGTCCTGCTAAAAAAAAATTAATGCCGTGTCTCCTACTTAAAAATAACACCAAAATAATCCCAGAACTATAAATACATGTTAACAACTATCAACACATACACATCCATGGCTCTGTGAGGATGACCCGTGGCCCCCCAGACCCTTCACCAGTCAGTCTGCCCCTGGAGGTAGCTCGCTTCTCGGGCCACAGCTGGTTGCCTCAATCCCGGTGCGCCTTCTCCTCAACGCCTCCGAGCGCTCCAATCGTCTGGGGCCATACCCAACTGCCTTCTTCGGGGCATGCCGTACCTCATTAGGATGGCGCCACGAGCCATCCAACAGCAGAAGATAACCATTGTGCCATTCGCCCGTCACCTGCAGCCGGACCTGGTACTGCTCCATCTTCCGCTTTTCTCTCACCCACCTGGACCTCGCCTCTGCCTGAGCCTGAACCCAGTCCACGACTCCAAGTGGTGCCCTGCACGGCCTGCGGTGTCTCCGCCTGGCACTCACTCTCTCAGTGCCACTCAGTCCTGCCCCGACTGCTTGTAAATCTGCTGCGGACCCTGCCGATGTGGCCCCGTGTTCACCGGCCCACCATGGACATACTCTGGGAACACCTGTGACCATCTTTTGGGCACCGCTCGCTGCCACAGGCTCTCCCCTGTGCCACCCGGTACCCTCGTTCAGGGCGACTCAGACACTGGCACCGAGGCCCTCCCGCGGTGACTCTGAGTGCGACAAGGCCTGTCCATTTTCCAAAATGCCCAGCAATTGTTCATCCCACACAGCATCGTCCCGAACTCTCGGAACCGGTCGGTCCCACAGTCCGCATCCCAACCACTCTTCCCCAATGCTGCTCCTGATGGAAAATCTGAAGCCATAGAATAAGTTGCAGCCCATGATGTTCGTGCCGCGGGGCATCACGACGAACTCCACATCGGCCATTTCCGCCGAGTTGTACTGAATCGTCAGTCTGACGGTACCCACCGTGGCCAACCGTCCTCCTCCATAGCTGCAAAACGGCAATGAGTCACCTCCAATTCTGTAGAGGGGAAAACATTCTCTAACTGTAGCCCAGTTCAGTAGCGAACTCTCTGCCTCCGTGTCGATCAGCATTGGTACCGGTACTCCGTCCAACTCTGCCGTGCAATGTGTGTGCCCACTGGTACTCGGGGACACAGTATGAATCACTGTCGGGGCGGGAGGAGTCGAGCTCTTGCGTGGGCTATCTTGTTCCGCTGACTGGCACACCCTTGCAAAATGATGTAGACGGCCACAATTGCCGCAGCGCTTTCCTCTTGCCGCACACTCTCTGGCCTTGTAGCGGTGTTTCGTGGACCCGCAGCCCATACACCTGGGCTTCCCCAGGGCAGGCCTCATCCATACAGCGTTGGCACTCTCGGCGTCATCCTCGACTCTCCCATTGCTGTCTGGGTCCACTACCTGTGCAGCAATGGAGGATCCCAACTGTCGTGGTGACAGACACTCACTTAACTCCCGAGTTAGCTCAACTGCTGCCTCCAGCTGGAGAGCCAACTCGATGGCCTTGGCCAGCGCCAACTCACCCGGAAATGTGAGCAGCCCAGACCAGACCGCAGCACAGCTGGTGTGCGCCAACTGGTCGCGAACCATTTCTTCCTCCAACAGTCCGAACCGACACTCAGCGGCTAGCTGCCTCAAGTCTGATACAAACCACTGGATGGGTTTGCCAACCTGTTGGCAGCGCCGTCGGAATTTAATCCTCTGGACGATGATGTTGTCTGGCGCCTTGAAATGGCACGCCATTAGCTCGACCACTTCTTCAGAATTGTGCACATTACCAAGGGTGCCCAGAATCCTCCGGCCCTCCATTGTCATGAACTGAGCTGGGGATTCTCCCGAGCTCGGCTTCATGGCTGTTTGTCTGTTCCTCAGTTATCTGTGCTTTATGTTACCTTTTGAGTTCCATATTGTGTTTCATTGTTTTGCCTTGTTCTGTTGTATTTTTGGTGCTTATTATTTGCCCTTAGCCATTTGATTATCTTTTGAGTCATTTGTATTATTCCTTAGTCTGCATTTGGTTTTGTGTTTCTTTATTTTGTCTGACAGCTACGCCTCCCTCTCCTGTCTACTACTGACAGGTGATTCCAATCCTTCATTGCCTGCTCAGGTCCACACACCCACACATGCACACATACACGCACAATCGCTTTCATACCTGCACTCACTCAGCTCTACACACGCCCACACATTCCTACTCGCACTCACGCACTCACTCACACCGGCAATCACTTAGGTCATTACGTCTTGTGTTATTTAAATGCTGTCTTCCCATTTGTGTTTGTCGGATTATTGTATTGTCCGTTTGCACAGTCATCGGTATTGTCTTCTGCTTTGTCTTTCTGGGATTATCGCCATGGACTGCTCTGTTCCCGGCTCAGTGAGTACTGTTTGTTTCCCCCCGCTTGCAGTTACATCTGGAGCACACTGGGTCTTCTCGTTTGCTTCCCCCCGCTGGCAGTTACGTCTGCAGTGCCTTGGGTTTTCTCTGTATGTACTCACCTGGAGCTGAGGGGCATATGGCGCGTAATCCCAGTGATTCCTCATTGTACACGTTCGCCTGTTTGTTTGTTTGGACTGTTTCATCACGTTTTGTTCAATAAATACACACAACATCCTCCTGCGTTTGGGTTTCAGTCTCTCCTGCCTCAGAAAGGCAGGAAATCATGACATCCATTCCCAAGTTATGCACAAGCAACGCACGCACCCTCAGCTTCTCCATCCTTCCCAGGTCCAACACCACCATGTATGTTTTAAAGGTTTTGTACCACCAAGGCCATGGCACTGGTGGCTCACCTGGGAGCTCCAAGAATGGCCAAAATGGTGCTCCACACGCTTCCATGGCTTTTCTTCTCGTCGCCAAATGGTATGTCTGGAACTGGAGTCAAGGAGGAGAGCAATAGTGGAGCTGAACACACGTTTATTATATTACAAGGCACAGTGCACCTAGCCACACATACACCTGCTGCAGAGGTAAACGCGGAAGAGAGCACCCCTCCCACCTGCAGCGTTTCTTATATGCACGGGGTTGGTGGAACCGGAACATGAAGCCACCACCCCGTGCCACACAAATAAGAGATCCAAATACAACACAATTTGAACAATAAATACAATAACTACACTACATAGACGTACCTTCAAAATTGATGAAAAGACGAGAAGAAAACTAGTCAGGGAGGCTGCCAAGAGGCCACCAGCAACATTGAAGGAGCTGCAGGAATTTCTGGCAAGTATTGGCTGTTTAGTACATGTGACAACAATCTCCCATCTAGGGTGGCAAGGACGGAAGCCTTATCTTACGAGGAAAAACATCCAAGCCCTGCTATGTTTTGCAAAAACACATTTGAAATTTCCCAAACACATGTGGGAAAAAGTTTTATGGTCCGATGAAAACCAGGGTTGAACTTTTTGGCCATAATTCCAAAAGGTATATTTGGCGCAAACACAATATTGCTCATCACCAAAAGAACACCATACCTACAGTGATGTATGGCAGAGGCAGCATCATGTTTTGGGCTGTTTTTCTTCAGCTGGAACTGGGGCCTTAGTCAGGGTTGAGGGAATTATGAACAGTTCCAAATACCAGTCAGTGTTGGCACAAAACCTTCAGGCGTCTGCTAGAAAGCTGAAGATGAAGAGGAACTTTATCTTTCAGCGCCGCAATGACCCAAAGCACACATCCAAATCAACAAAAGAATGGCTTCACCAGAAGAAGATTAAGGTTTTGGAATGGCCCAGCCAGAGTCCAGACCTGAATCCAATCGAACATCTGTGGGGTGATCTGAAGAGGGCTGTTCACAGGAGATGCCCTCACAATCTGACAGATTTGGAGCATTTTTGCAAAGAAGAATGGGCAAATATTGCCACATCAAGATGTACCACGGTGATAGACTCCTACCCAAAAAGACTGAGTGCTGTAATAAAAGCCAAAGGTGCTGCAACAAAATATTAGTGTGAGGTTGTGTATATTTATGCAAACAGGTTATTGTAAGTTGTTTATTTTTTATTTTTCCCCTTAAAAGATTTCAGTTTGTTTTTCAATTGGGTTGTACAGGTTATAGGTTACATTAATGGTGGAAAAAGTTTTGAAATTATTTACCTTGGTCTCATTTTTTTACATCATTAAAACCTAGCATTTGAACAGGGGTGTGTAGAATTTTTATATCCATTATATATTCAATTGAATACACTACAAAGACAAGATATTTAATGTTCACACTTGTGGGGAGTGTGAAATAAGGAGACTGAATTTATTTCTCAATTCAGGTTTAATGAAGATTTCACATCCCCAGCATCTCTCAGGACAAGAAGAGAGTGAACTCCCCAAAAAACCCCACATTTATACATAGAACATCAGAGGCAAAATCACACATTGTCGCCAAACCCCCCATTGACAATAATTCTCCCCCCGAGTCCTTTCGTCGTCCATCTGACCCAAGGAGGTCAGGAAGTCCTCTCAAAGTCTTATCACGGCACCTCCGCCTCCTGCTGTTATCCTCAGGAGGTCCAGACGTATTGTTCCATCCCAGACATGAGGTCAAACAACACATGCAGTACTAAGCATCTCACCCCTGTGCTTATACATATGTAGTCAAAATATGTGAGCCACATAACCCCCCCCCCAAACGTCGAAGAATGAACAATACAGCATAGTCCACGCAACATGATGAAATCACACATATGAAACAATACAGCATAGTCTACACAGCATGATGAAACCACACATCAGTCTGTACGCCGTCTGGGCTTCAAACGTCTTCCAAACCTGCTGTAAGCGGGCTTCGCAGCCCCTGCGGCGCCGTCTTGCAGTGAATCTGCTAACTGAGGAAGAGAATCGTTATTTGATCCCTGCGGGGGCTCCAGGACATGCTCCCTGGGGGGTCTGCCACGTTGAGGGGCCCTCGCCACCCGTACAGACTCGTCGTTCATCACAAAAGCAGGCTTTAGTCTGTCAATACTAACTTTTTCCCTTCTGTCCCCCAAATTTAGCACAAAATGTTTATCACTTGTTTCCAGCACCCTAAATGGACCGTCGTAGGGTGGGCGCAGGGCCGGGCGCATAGCCTCGTGTCTGACAAAAACAAATTCGGCATTTTTTAAAGCTTTGGGAACAAAAACACGCGGAAAAGTGTGATGAACGGGGCCCGGAAGCATGTCCGCTCCCGTGCCAATCAGCGGCCACTGAGCCGGGGGACGCTCCGGTGCCGGATGATCCGGTAGGAACTCGCCTGGCAGCCGGAGAGGCTGCGCAAAGACCAACTCCGCTGGGGAGGCCTGTAAGTCCTCTTTGGGCGCAGAACGCAACCCCAATAAAACCCATGGTAGTTTGTTTACCCAATTTGCATCCGTAAGCGACGCTCTGAGGGCTGCCTTCAATGATCTATGTTAACGCTCGCATAAACCATTAGCCTGGGGGTGGTAAGCGGTAGTGCGGTGAATTGTCGCCCCTAAGCTGTTGGCCATCGCCGACCAAAGCTCAGAAACAAATTGAGGTCCTCTGTCGGACGTAATATCCAACGGAACCCCGAAACGCGCTATCCAGGCCGTCAAAAATGCGCGGGCCACTTCTGCAGCTGTGGTCGATGCCAGTGGGACCACTTCCGGCCAACGCGTGGTTCGGTCCACCATTGTCAAAAGATGTGTGAACCCCTGCGACGACGGTAGGGGGCCCACGAGGTCGACATGCACATGGTCAAATCTCTTGGCCAGGATGTGGAACGGTTCTAAGGGGGCTTTTGTGTGCTTGTGAACTTTGGCCTGCTGGCAAGCCATGCAGGCTCTTGCCCACTCCTTCACGTGCTTGCGCAGGCTCGGCCAAACAAACTTCTCCACTACCATTTTCACAGAAGCGCACACCCCCGGGTGTGCCAGGGAGTGAACCGAGTCAAAAACACGGCGGCGCCAAGCAGCCGGTACCACCGGGCGCGGTCGCCCGGTAGAGACATCGCAGATTAGGGGGGGCATACCGGTTTGCAAACTCTTGCTCTCCAGCCTTAACCCTGTTGGTCCAGACTGGAGCGCGCACACGTCCGCATCTCTACTCTGATCCGCTGCCATGGCTGCATAATCTATCCCCACGTGAACTGGGGTCGCGTGCACTTCCGCGCTGCTATTTTGCTCTGCGGCAGCGATAGTATAATCTACCTCCACGCGGACTGGTGCTGTTACCGCGCGAGAGAAGCAGTCTGCCACTACATTGAGTTTACCCGCTACGTGCTGAATATCAGTAGTAAATTCCGAAATTGCGGCCAGCTGCCTCTGCTGCCGGCCCGACCAAGGTTCCGAAATTTTGGCCATCGCAAAAGTGAGCGGCTTGTGGTCAACAAACGCGGTGAAACGCCGACCTTCCAGCCAGAATTGGAAGTGGCGAATGGCTAAGTGGAGCGCTAACAGCTCCCTGTCAAACGCGCTGTACTTCCGCTTGGCTTCGCGCAAGAATCTGCTGAAAAAGGCCAGCGGCTGCCAAACCCCGGCAACATGCTGCTCCACCACCGCCCCATGGTCAAATCTGACACGTCGGTGGTGAGCGCTATGCGGGCCGTTGGGTCTGGGTGAGCTAACAGCGCAGCGTCTGCAAGGGCTTTTTTTACCTCCGCGAATGCGCGCTCCCGCTCTGGGGACCAATCGATTGCATTGGAGGGTTTTTGCTTTTTAAGCACGGCATATAGTGGTTGCATGAGCTGCGCTGCGTGAGGTAGGAAACGGTTATAAAAATTCACCATTCCTAAAAACTCCTGTAACGCTTTGACCGTTTGTGGCCAGGGAAAATCTGCCACTGCGCGCACTTTGTCCGGTAGCGGAACCGCCCCTTCTGGGGAAACGCGGTGCCCCAAAAAATCAATCTGCACCACCCCGAACTGGCACTTGGCTGGATTGATTATCAACCCGTGCTCTCCCAACCTACGAAAAACCGCTGTGAGGTGTTTTTCGTGTTCCTCCTCGGATGTGCTGGCGACTAAAATGTCGTCAAGGTAGACGAACACAAAAGGGAGATCGCGTAACATGGTGTCCATCATGCGTTGGAAGGTTTGCGCGGCGCCTTTGAGGTCAAACGGCATGCGCAAAAACTCAAAAAGCCCGAAAGGGGTTATCACCGCTGTTTTGGGAATGTCCTCAGCCCGGACTGGGACTTGATGATAGCCGCGGACCAGGTCTATTTTAGATAAAAATGCGCGCCCCCGCCAGATGCACCGAAAAATCCTGAATGTGTGGGATTGGGTAGCGGTCATGCGCTGTGGCGTTGTTTAACCTGCGGTAATCGCCGCAAGGTCTCCACGAGCCGTCAGCTTTAGGGACCATATGCAGTGGAGAGGCCCATGGGCTGTTTGAACGGCGGAGAATGCCCAACCTTTCCAGGTTGGCGAGCTCCTCCCGCGCTATGGAGAGTTTAGCTGCATCCAAGCGCTGAGCTTTTGCGAAGACGGGGGGGCCAGCTGTGGTGATAAAGTGCTCCACCCCGTGTTTCGCAACTGTTGCCGAAAATGTGGGAACTGTGAGCGCTGGAAACTGGGTGAGGAGTGTGTGAAACTTACCGCCTGCTGTGGCGACGTTGGTCTGTGCTGGTGGCGGAGACACTTGAGCTGCACAAGGAATGGAATAAAAAGATCAACTAACAACCCATGTGAGCACAGAAAATCAGCACCTAACATGTTGAAACTCACCGCCGCTATAATAAAAGTCCATTCATAAGTGTGGCCGTGCAAGGACAGAAGCAGAGTCCTTTCGCCGAAGGTCTTAATGCTGGAGCCGTTCACTGCTGTTGCTCCGTCACCCCGGGGGCCCGCGAGCCAGTCAGCGTAGGTTGGGGTGATGAAACTCACTTGGGCGCCCGTGTCCACGAGGAAGTGCCGTCCAGAGCGCGCATCTGTGAGGTAGAGCAGCCTGTTCTGCTCGCTGAGAGCCGATGCTGCTAACGACTCCCGGTCCTGGCGTTTCCCGAGCTCTTAAAGTGGCACGGCGGCACACACCTGCACGCCTTCTCTGCGAAACGCCGATGATAAAAGCAGAGGTCGTCTCCTCTGCTGCGTCGGGACCGTGCCGCTGCCATTGTTGGTGGGATTGATTCCACTGCCTCTGGCCCTCCGCTGCTCCCGGCCGCCGCTCCGAGGTCTGCTGTTGCTGCGGTGGCCGTCTGCTCCCCATAGGAGTCGAGGATCCGCTGCGCTTCTCGGGCCAGCGCACGGGAGTCCCGCTGGGTCACACAACGAGTGCCCGACAGGGTCGCCCTCATCTGCATCGGAAGGGTTCTCAGGAAGATGTGCCTGAACAGGAAATCATCATTGTCTGTGTCTCTCAGCTGCAGCATGTCTTCCATCAGGTCGACTGGCCTGCGTCCTCCCAGGTCGTGCAGAGCCAGGAGTCTCCTGGCTCTCTCCTCGGCTGAGGGCGTGAAACACTGGATGAGGGCAGCCTTCAGTTTGCTGTATTTTTCGCCAGCGGGCGGGTGCTGCACCAGGCTTCGCACGTATTGAGCTGTGCGGTTGTCGAGCTTAGCGATGACATGGTAGAACTTTGTGTCATCCGCAGTTATTCCCCCGAGTGCGAAATGGGCTTCTGCCTAGAGGAACCACAAGTCTGGGTTGTCCTGCCAGAACTCCGGTAGCTTGATCGAGACGGCGCTTGATCGAGACGGCGCTCGCTCGAGCGGTCCCTGACGAGTCTGCTTCGGGGGAATTGGTTCTAGACATTGCACGTCTTTGGTCACCAATGTGGGGAGCGTGAAATAAGGAGACTGAATTCCACCTCCTGCTGTTATCCTCAGGATGTCCAGACGTATTGTTCCATCCCAGACGTGAGGTCAAACAACACATGCAGTACTAAGCATCTCACCCCTGTGCTTATACATATGTAGTCAAAATATGTGAGCCACAACACTGATAAATTTAGTTTTTCGCAAATATTCACTCATTTTGTATTTGATTCCTGCAGCACGTTCCAAAAAGCTGGCACAGGGGAAAGAAAAGACTGGGAAAGTTGAGGAAAGCTCAAAAACACCTTTTTGGAACATTCCACAGGTGAACAGGTTAATTAGAAGCAGGTGAAAATCATAACTGGGTATAAAATGAGCATTCACAAGCAAGGATGGGGTGAGGTTCACCACTTTGGGAACAACTGCGTGGCCAAATAATCCACAGTTTAAGAACGTTTCTCAACGTATGTTACGCGCTCCTCAGTGCACTGTGCACGTCCGCCTATAGTGTTTGTTTAATATTAATTTGTCCTTGTTTATCCCTGTCTTAGGCGTCATTGGCTCCGGACCGCAAGAAACGCCTATAAAAGGAGGTGGAGCGGACGCTGAGGCAGGCACTTTACTTCCTCAATCGCCAGCATCCACCCCCAGCTTGCTCACTCTTCGTTCTCTTAGTTTTCTTATAATTTTGTGTATTATTCTAAGTTGAGTTGGGAGTTGCCAGCAGACCTGTTTTCAGTCTTCTTTTGTTGGGTAAGTTTCTTTCGGTTAGGTTAGGGGAGAAGGTGGAATGCAACGGCCCATTGCTGGGTTGGTTCTTAGCCTTGTCCCTCTTTTGTTTGTTTCAGCCGGGGCTCCCATCTCTGTTTGCTTGGTTTTGTTCTGTTTTTTTTTCAATAAACCCTGTTGACTGCAAAACCGAGTGAATCTCATATGTTCGGTCCCTCTGAGCTATTAAAAGGGGCCGTAACAATGTACAATTGCAAGGAATTTAGGGATTTCATCATCTACAGTCCATAATATCATTAAAAGGTGCAGAGAATCTGGAGAAATTTCTACATGTAAGCAGCAAGGCTGAAAAGCAACACTGAATGCCCGTGACCTTGGATCCCCTAGATGGCACTGCATTAAAAACTGACGCAAAGTAGAAAAGTGTGCTCTGACCTGATGAATCCATATTTTAAATTGTTTATTGAAATCATGGACGTCATGTCCTCTGGGCAAAAGAGGAAAACATCCATCCAGATTGTTATCAGCACGAAGTTCAAAAGCCAGCATCTGTGTTGGTATGGGGTTGTGTCCATGGCATGGGTAACTTGCACATCTGTGAAGGCACCATTAATGCTGAACGGTACATACAGGTTTTGGATATACTGCCATACAAGCAATGTCTTTTTCAGGTACGCCCCTGCTTATTTCAGCAAGACGATGCCAAACCACATTCTGCATGTGTTACAACAGCGTGGTTTTGTAGTCAAAGAGTGTGGGTACTAGACTGGCCTGCCTGCAGTCCAGATCTGTCTCCCACTGAAAATGTGTGGTGCATTATGAAGCACATAATATGACAATGGAGACCCCGGACTATTGATCAGTTGAAGTCATACATCGAGCAAGAATGGGAAAGAATTCCACCTCCAAAACTTCAACAAATAGTGTTGTCAGTTCCAAAAAACTTATTGAGTGTTGTTAAAAGGAAAGGTGATGTAACATACTGGTACACATGGTTGTGTCATGGCTTTTTTGGGAACATGTTGTGGGCATCAAATTCAAAATGAGTGACTATTTGCAAAAAAAATTTATCAGTTTTAATTTTAAATATCTTGTCTTTGTAGTGTATAAGTGACTTTCGCATTATGAGTGCGCATGTGCGGACTATGTGAGTTCAAAGTTCACGACTACTAAACATTCCAGTAGCCGGCTTGCTTTTGTACAGAGACAGTACTGTCACACCTGAACAATTGCCGCTTAAAGTTTGCTTTAAGCTTTAAGTCTCTGTTATGCCAGGCGCACATCGTGCTGTAGTGAAGTGTGGGAATGGCATGTATCATCTAGAGCGGTGGAAAAAGCAAACTTGCAACATACATGCATGTAACTTCGGGACCAGCGTGTGTACATGTCCGCCGCCATTCATTATATACATTCCTCACGGAGCTGAAGGATCCGGACGGACGTAATTGTTGGATTAAAGCAGTAAGTCTATATTATAACATAATTAAATAGTGTGTATTGTTCAAGTTCTAGCCTAATTGACACGAGTCTAAACCTTGAAGTAGTAGGTACGGACAGGCAGGCAGGGATCTAGGATATAGTTCTTTGTATATTGGTAATGAAGCTTGATCTACACACACATGTAATTAAGGCCATTGATAAGTAGGCTGGTATAAAATAAAACTGCAAATCATTGAAAACATGTGGTACTTAAACTATAGTAGTATTGACCTATAGATCTAAGTAAGCAGGCTATGTCTTGTAGTGAAATTTACTCAAAATGACAAAACCAAAGTTGAGCTGTCAAACCACTTGCTTCCCTTCTTTGTAGTCGTTTTGGAGTCTCGCAAGTAAGGGTGCTTGGTCCTTTGACAACAAAAAATCTGCTATGTCAGCGTACATACAGGGGGCCATTTTGGCCATTTTCTGCAACGTGGCCGCGAATGCAAGCGCAACTATGAGTATATATATCACCAAGATGGCGGCACGTGCACAACGCGAGGCTCAGCGTCTTTTCAGATTTTGTGGATTAGCAGTGTTATTTCTGCTCATTACGGGTATGTTCGTTCAGAACAGCTTTGCTTTCACATCTTAAACCCGAGAGGAGCTTTTGGACATTGGATTACAAAGTAATGATAACGATCTTTTTATCAGCAACCTACGTCTCATCCCTGAGCTCCGGAGAACACCCGACGCTCGGCAGGCTTCCCGGCCGACCGGAAGTGCTCGCAGGCGGCGTAGAGACCGTAAACAAAGGCGGGGAAAGCGCGGTGGGCTAAGAGCTAAGCTAAAGTTAACACCGTACCGGCTTTCTCTACCCAGTATTTTCCTCGCTAATGTACGGTCACTGGCGAACAAAATGAGTGAACTACGGCTTCGGATCACCAACAATAAGAGACTTATGAACTGCAATATCATGATTTTCACCGAAACATGGCTACATAGTGGAATACCCAACAATGCTATTGAGCTAGCCGGCCTACACATGCTCCGAGCAGACAGAGCAGCAGATGACTCCGGTAAGACTAGAGGTGGGGGATTGTGCATTTATATTAACAAGGCTTGGTGCACGAACTCTGTCACTGTTGAGAGACACTGCTCAGCTAACCTGGAGTTTCTCATGGTTAAATGTAGACCTTTCTATCTGCCACGCGAGTTCACTTGTACCTTCATAACAGCTGCTTACATTTCTCCGGATGCTAATGCTAAGCTTGCTATGAAAGAACTGCATGCAGCTATTAGCAAACAACAAACTGCACACCCAGAGGCAGCATTTATTGTGGCGGGTGATTTTAACCACTCTAACCTCAAGACAGTGCTTCCTAAATTCTACCAGTATGTCTCCTGTCACACAGGCGGGGAGAAAACATTGGACCATGTTTACACCAATATTGTGGGAGCCTACACAGCAACTCCCCTCCCCCACCTAGGTCAGTCTGATCACTTATCCTTGTTCCTTACCCCCAAGTATGTACCGCTCATCAACCGGGTGAAGCCATCAGTGAGGACCATCAAAGTGTGGCCAGAGGGGGTTGACTCTGTACTCCAGGAGAAGTTTAGGAACACAGACTGGAGTATGTTCACCTCTCAGGCTACCTGTGGCTCCCACATAAACATCGACTCTTACACCCACTCAGTCCTGGACCATATCAACACCACTATTGACAGTGTCACCACGGAAAGACAGATCACCACGTACCCAAATCAGAAGCCGTGGATGAACAGAGAAGTGCGGCTTCTGCTAAAGGCACGTAACAATGCCTTTAGATCTGGTGATGCACAGGCCTACAGTTCATCCAGGGCAGATCTGAAGAGGGGCATCAAGAAGGCCAAGCACAGCTACAAGCTGAAGGTGGAGGAACATTTTGGGGACTCTGACCCCCGATGCATGTGGCAGGGCATTCAAGCTATCTCTGATTATAAGCCCAGCAACTCCATACCTATAGCCATAACTGTGCCCTTTCTCAGTTAGCTAAATGACTTCTATGCTCGTTTTGACAAGGACAATAACGAAAAGAACATCAATTTCCCACCCTCTGACGACCTCCACCACCTCACACTCACCCACACCGACGTCCGTAACGCACTGAGTCATGTCAACGTACGTAAGGCTGCTGGCCCTGACGGCATTCCTGGGCGTGTGCTGAGGGCATGCGCTGAGCAGCTGGCAGGGGTCTTCACAGACATCTTCAACCTGTCCCTAGCCCAGGCCGTGGTACCAGCGTGCTTCAAGACCACTTCAATAGTACCAGTGCCGAAACATTCAACACCATCGTGCCTAAATGACTATCGCCCTGTGGCACTGACGCCCATAGTCATGAAGTGCTTTGAGCGACTGGTCTTGGCACAGCTCAAAAAATGCCTGCCCCCTACACTGGACCCTCACCAGTTTGCCTACCGGAGCAACAGGAGTACAGAGGATGCGGTTTCTACAGCGCTGCACTATGTACTCTCACACCTGGATGACAAGAACACCTAACCAAGAATGCTGTTTGTTGACTTCAGCTCAGCATTCAACACAGTTATCCCCTCCAAGTTGCTCACTAAACTTGGGGACCTGGGAATCAGTACCTCCACCTGCAACTGGATCATGGATTTTCTGACCAACAGACCCCAGCATGTTAGGTCAGGCCCCAACCGTTCTTCCGTCATCACACTCAACACTGGTGTACCACAGGGCTGTGTGCTCAGCCCATTCCTCTACTCCCTCTTCACCCATGACTGCAGGCCTATGTACGGATCCAATTCCATCATAAAGTTCGCAGATGACACCATGGTGATTGGACTCATCAGAGACAACGATGAGTCAGATTACAGGACAGAGGTTGAGCACTTGGCTACTTGGTGCGCTGACAATAACCTGCTCCTTAACACCAGCAAAACCAAGGAGCTCATAGTAGACTACAGGAAGGAGAGGGGAGAGACACATGACCCCATCCATATCAATGGCATAGCTGTTGAACGTGTCCCCAGCTTCAAATTCCTGGGGATCCACATCTCGGAGGACCTGTCCTGGTCAGTTAACACCACCAGCCTGATCAAGAAGGCCCATCAGCGCCTCTTCTTCTTGAGGACACTGAAGAAGAACCATCTGTCAACTGACATCCTGGGCAACTTCTACCGCTGCGTGATAGAGAGTACCCTGACCAACTGTGTCACAGTCTGGTATAGGAGCTGCTCTGTCGCTGACCGTAAGGCACTGCAGCGGGTGGTGAAAACCGCCCAACGCATCACAGGGACTCCACTTCCAGTTATAGAGGACGTCTACAGGAAAAGATGTCTGCGCCGGGCACGCAGCATTCTTAGGGACTCCAACCATCCTGCTCATGGACTGTTCCAGCTTCTCCCCTCCAGAAGGCGTTTCAGAAGCCTTCGGACTAGAACCAGCAGGTTTAGGAACAGTTTCTTTCCAACAGCTGTCACGTTATTGAACTTAGTTCCCCGCTGACTCTCTTACCATCATCTCTTACCATCCTCACCTGTACATAACTGCCCATCTAACTTATTGTACATTATTTGCACATAACAGTACTCTTAACTTTCTGCACTGCTGCATATATTTGTATATATTTGCTTAAATTGCACATACTGTTAATTATCGTATATACTGCACTGTTGTCCTTTGCACTTCTGATTGGATGCTAAACTGTGTTTCGTTACCTTGTATTCATACATGTGTAATGACAATAAAGTTGAATCTAATCTAATCTAAACTAGTTCATCCTTGCGTTTGCGGGTACAACCGGGAAGACCCCTACGCATACAGTATGCTCGTAGATCAGGAACTTTCCATAAATTAAATGTATCGTTACAGCATGTTTGGTAGCCACGTTCCCATGATGCTTTGCACGAACCAAGATGCGAAAATTGCTTATTCAATTGAATATAGGTTGAAATGGATTTGCAAATTATTGGATTCTGTTTTTATTTATGTTTTACACAATGTCCCAGCTTCATTGAAATTGAGGTTTGTATTTCCCATTTTCCTAGCAAAATACAGTATAAAGAAACAAGGGGTGGCTCAAGACTTTTACGCAGTACTATAATGTGAGGCAATCACATATTCACTAGCTGCTCAAACCTTCTCTTTGCAAGAGGCAGTCAATCAGCATAAATGAAAGAGCCATGGTATTTTTTTAGAAAAAGGAAGAAAGAGTGAAGGGCCTCCACCCAGGCAGCATGGGAGATAAGCGTTATTTTAATGCTGCATATTGCAAATCTTTTCTTAGAGTCCAAGAATTAAGATATTAATGTGATATTGGAAATTAGGAAGATGGGTACATTTTCAGCTGCTATGTCCATCCCACAGTTGCTACTCACTGACAAGCCACTTTGCAACCCACCTCTACCCCTGTCTTTTCATTTTATTCAGGTTCTGACCCAACAGTGGCTGTTGTTATTCGTGTGTTCCCTGTTTTGAATAGGGAGCAGTTGTTGCTGTTCTTAATACCTCTGGCTTTCCATGTATTCATGGAGCAGAGCCATAGCACCAAATATAAATAACTGTTCATGGAAATAATAGTCCTTTGACTCCTGACTGAAATAAATGAAATATAACAGGTGGAAATCTCAGCCTTCTGCCTGTCAATAGGTTGGTTAACTGAACCAAACTGAGCTCAGTGGCCTCCTGCTTGGTCTCATTTTTATTGTGCTTTCCATGAATGTAATGTAAAGGTTCGTAGTTTTATGAGGAAGCACTCACAGCAACATAAAATTATACATTTTATTACCATTTTCAGGGATTAATTTTCAGTTTTGACACCCACAATGACATATACAGTACAGTACAGTACAGTATGTTCCCCTCATGGTGCCCACCTTACCTTAGGGGCAGACATTGTAACTGATCTTTGAATACCTGACTTGCATTTGTGCATGTCTCATTAATAATATTAAGAACTTTTTCGGAATCACATGCTGATCTAGAAAACAGAATCACATAATCTGCCTACAAAATCCATTTGAAGGCTTTGATTCCCCTCATACGCCCACGGCGTTGTTGTTCTTTATTTCTTTTTACCTTTATTTATTCAGAGGAGGTCCACTGAGAGGCAGCTTCTCTTTTTCAAGGACAATCTGTTCACATTTGCACAGTTACATTCACACCTGGACGCAGCCCAGTACGACCACTGTGGCCACTGAGTAGTTCCTCTGGAGCAGTTGGGGTTAGGGTTAAAGGCCTTGCCACAGTGGGATTGAAGAGGGTGTGGCCAACACTGCTTTTGTCATCTGTCCCACCCTAGTGCATAGATGGGAGATGTTAAACTAAAGATCTATTCCCCAACTCTCTGGGAATACCTTGTCAGTTTCACTAGATGCCGCTTTACAAAGTTGAAATAAAAATTGAAAAGGCAAGGGGATTCCTGACCCCCTGCCGATATCCAGTGCAAGCATCAAACATACTTAATTGCAGGTTATGGGTCTGAAGCACGGATCGACAGTGCAGAGACACATCCCTAAGCTCTGATGCTAACGGCTTGGAGCCCCCGTCTCTTGTGGGACCATGGGCATGGGCTGGATCGATATCAGAGCCAATACCACAGTCACTGAAAGCAGGTTTTCATTATGTGACAAATGTAACCCACAAAGCTATACCAGCTTCTGCCAGAGGGTATAAATATAAATATTTCCAAGTAAAGACAGGTTTTAAGATTTTTACTGTAATCATATGACCCAAGAAAGCTATTTAGAAGGATAAAACCCACATACACCATTTTTTTAATTGAGTGGGACCTTTAATGGCATGAACAACCCTCAACCAAGATAGCATTGCTAAAGCTCAGACTGATATGTGTGAAGTTATGGCAATAAATTAAAAAAAAAATCAGAGAAACACAAACAAGCCGGTGTCTAGCTCCAGCCAACAATACTTATACTGTAGCAATATAGTCTCTTGCTCCTCATGTGAGCCTCTTTTAAAAATTGCATTTCAGTCTGAGTTGTTTTGTTGCGGTCTCGCTGTGGGTTTGGATCCATGTTTAATCTAGCAGTTCTGGGAGCAATCACTTTCTTCAACATGGGAGACAGGCAGACACAACGTCTGTACGGCTTTATTTCTTTTGTCAGAGGAAACGTCTCTTTTCTCTTGTGGTGTGCAAACGAGCTCAGAGAGACCCAGCTTTCCTCATCGTGTCTTCTCTGAGACGAACAAAAAGAACATTCTGTCAAACTTAATTTAATTATGTGTATGAAGGCTAGTTTGAGTTGTAAATAACTGTGTGAAAGGTGTTGGATTTGTAGGGTTTTTTGCAGATCAGAGTTCCTCCTACAGTTCTTGTGTATTTGAGCCAAGACTCCCCCCCCCCCCCCACACACACACCACCACCTTTTTGTTCCATGGCCAGTGTATCCCCCCCTTCCACCACTTCATGTGATTGACCTGCTGGGCCTGTGAACTCATTAAGCATTGAGAAAGACCAGCAAGATCCATGCAAACCACTAATTGAAGTCAGCTCCAGCAGCTGGATGGCAACAATAGAGCCCAGCATGCACGGCCATACAATCAAAACAAATCACAGGGCGAAGAGACGGCTGTTTGGCTATTGCATGCGGCTGATGTCTGGAAAAAAAAACAAAACAAAACAAAAAAAGCCTCACCATACAATATATCTGAATGGGTCACAGATTCAGCCTGATGAGAGACGACTAAAGAGTTTGTTTTGAGTTATGGACCCGGCTGAACCGCAGGCCTGATGGTTTGTGCGAGCACGTTTGTCAGGTTGGAAGGGCGCCATTAGAATCGCTTCTCCCAGAGACGCCGCGCATTAATACTCAAGGAGAACGAAGGCCCGGCATTATCCTGATTGGAGAGGGAGGATATCCTGTTACCAAGTGCTGTGCCAATAAATTCATCCCCCCCCCCCCGTCCCATAAATATCAATGTGTTTATTTTGAAGTTCAAATGGTGACATACAAAAAGCTTGGAAATGGGCACGAGCCTGGCCACAGATTATTTCAGCATGTAACGCAGCACTGTCATTTGCTGTAATAGTGTGGACCGCCCAGGACAGACACAGGACGACACTTTAGCTGCGTGAGAAATTCCATTGATGAAACGCATTAAGGCACTGCAACGTTATGAGTGAGATGCAGGAAGAACAAAAGGCTTCTCCAGCCAGTAGATGTCACTTGTGTTTCCTAAAGCAGATGGATCAGTAGATTATGAAAGTGTTTCTGAACTAGCCAGAGCATTCCTTCTTTTTAGGAATGCACCGGAATGTTGATTTGGTCACATGAAAGTTTTTACTTTCTCTCTGTTAAAGGTACAGTGTGTAAAATTTTGGGGTAATTCTGAAATTTAATATGGCATACAGTCTTAACTTTGTTTTCATTGTTATATAATCACTGTTTTGCAGAAGTTGCATTTTGTGCATTTTTAGTTAAGTTTTTTTTATACACAGCAAGAGGGTCTCTATTCATGTGGGCGGCCATCTTGGACCGCTATAATGTCTTTCCAAGTTTTTAAGTTAAAAATTGCACAAATGACTTCTGCAGGTGCTGCTACGGCTCTGGAAAAAATTAAGACACAAAGAGACCACTGAAAAATTATCACTTTATTTGGTTTTACTATTTATGCGTAGTATGTGCTTTACTGTTTTATTCTCTAACCTACTGAAAACAATTCACCCAAATTCAAGTCAAAATATTGTCATTTAGAGCATTTATTTACAGAAAATGACAACTGGCCAAAACAACAAAAAGATGTTGCTTTTAGATCAACTAATGCAAACAAGTTCATGTTCATTCTTAATTTAGTGGTTTAGACAGGGCTGCAGTTCCCTGTCCATACTTTGTTTTTTTTCTGAACTCATCATTATTATCACTGTCAGTATTATTATTATCATTGTTCCTGCTTGTCTCTTCCATTCTGGGTTCATTTATGGTGACAGCACTTCCAGTTACTTCTGCTCCTCGTTAGTTATCCTTTGTAGTGGAGCAGATAACTAAAAAAATCCTTCAAATGGTGACACAAGCATGAAATTTTGCACAGATACCCTCCTGGATATACTCTTTCAGATTAGGGTCCTGGCCACGTGAAAATTCAAGATGGCGACCTTTTTTCAAGATGGCCGCCATCAGTATCTGGCAATCTCACACCGAGACCATATATCTGTTGAAATAAACATGCTTTTTTCATTTAAATGAACTTTAAATCATGGGATTGTGATCATGAACTGTTTCTCACAAGAGAGAGAGACTGTCAGGAGAATAACTGACAGTCTTCTTTCAATAGCCTTTGCTTTGACTGTACAGGACTAGCCGATTCTTGTTGGAAGAAGTCGGTCACATTCTTCTTGATGGGTTCATACATGGAGGCAGGGCGGCTTGCCAGAGCATCTGAGAACTCCTGGAACTTGGCATGGCCTCTGTTCATGTGTGTCTTGAGAAGCTCTGCTGTGTTGGGGTGGGCAATATCCTTGGTGTCAATGGAATACAAGTCAGAACTTTCTTCCTGAAAAGGACTGCCTAGGTTTTGCAAGGCTGCAGAAAGCTTGTTGACCTTGTCCAGAAAAGTCTTCTGTGCCTGTGGGTTTTGCTCATGGTGTGTTGCTTGCTCGGGAATTTCTTTGCGTTGGGCCTCTGTGTCATAAACAGATAACAAGCGACTGACCTCTGGGCCAGCTAACATCCATCGCCTGAGTGCAGATGGATCTTCTGTCAACCCAATGGCTCCACCATCAGCCTTGATGATGGCATTGGTCTGCTCATGGGCTTGATCTAGAGCCATTGCTGAGAAAGGACGACGGGTCTTGTGCACCACAAAGTTGCCAGCTTTAAACTCTTTGTCTAACTCTGGGTGTGAAATCTCTAGCATAAGCATGTCCCTGAGATGGATGGGCAGCCAACGAGCATAGTTTGTATTGTTGTTGGCAAAGAAACAGGGTATCAGTTCATGTAGTGCCTGGCAGTAGAGAGCAAAATTTCCCTCGCGGAAAGATCTAATCAGCAGAAAGACAACAAGCTCCATGGATAGTACCATGTGCCAGAAGTGAAACTGTGGACTATCCTGTTTTCGGGAGTCACACCACTTCTCAAAGTCCAGTGCCTCTTCATCTTGATTTTCCTGCTCAGTACAGTACTCATCATATGCAGCTTTCAAGAGTTTGTACAAGCTGGAGGCTGTCACTTGGTGCATCTGTCGCGTCCTGGTAACACTTGCAGCTGACAGGAAGGACTCTGCAGTGCCAGATGAAGCCACACCAGCTTCAACTAGAGCTCCTGTCCATCCACTGGCTTGGAGGATAGTACCCAGCGACTTCAGTGCTGCCATCTCAATGTGCAGACCACCAAACATGACCAGGTACTTGTCCTCACCATACTGACCTGGCCACTGCCACTGCACCTGCTTTGCTATGGCGTAGATTGGCTGGTCAGCTGTGATGACAGGTACCTGGCCAGGGTTGAGGAAATCAACAACATCTTTTACTTTGTTCATTACATGTTTGACTGTAGCAACTGAATGAGCTGGATCCCGCAGGAGAGGACGCAAAGAAGTAATGGTAACTTCAAATTCAGGGCTTCTCTTCATTGAAGCATGATGTGCTGACCATGTTAGGTTCAATGCATCATCAACTTCTTGTGTCACTGAGACCTTGTCCAGCCACTGGTACTCTAGTGCTAGTTGTGGCCCCAGAATATCTGTGGGTGGTTTTGGCATTGCAGTACCTGGTGGAACAGGATTTGTTGTCCGGAAGGAAGCTGGAGAGATATTTGTGAATGTATCAGGAAGTTCAGGAACTGACTTTACTTTCTCAGGCCCAAACCTGAGTTGCCCTCGTTCCTGTCCACTATTATCCTTTGTGGGATGTTGGAACAGAGAGATGCTTGTGCCATGAAAGGAGGTAGTTGCAGTTGTTGCAGAGGGATTGTGATCAATGTTATCCATCACTGCAGTAGTGAACAACCCTTTCCGCAGCACTGGAGGACAAACCACACCCTCCTCAACATACTTGCTGACTGTTGCATCTCCAAGTTGAGCAGAGATCTCCAGCACTCTGTCATAAGAGATACTGAGACCATGATCGAACAACATCTCAACCAGATTCCTCTTTCTGGTTTTGGCATAAACAGAGAGCCCCATGTACACGGGAAATGGGGTCTCTCTGTCTTTAGAATGCCTGTGAGTTGCTGCTCCTTCCTTGTAGCGGGTGTAGCAGTTGAATTGCATGAGCTGAGCAATTGCCTGGTCTGACTTTGATGCCCCGAATCTCAGCTGTGATTTTATGTCAGCACCATGCTCAACCATCCCCACAAATTGAAGCAGAAGGGGAGGTATAGCATTTTGCACACAACCCTGAGAAAATGTACCTTCAAATCTAGACTTGTGGTCAAGTATACATCTTCTGAGGATCCTTGCTGCTTTAACAATGATAAGTGCATCTGAAAGATCTGTGGATTGAGCAAGCGCTTTGCCTACATCTTCCTGAAATGTAAGTATCACTTCTCTATGATCTGCGCCAGATCTGTGAGCCTCAAGTCCTGGAATTTCAGCCAATAGATTTTCTTTCAGTCTAGTGGAATTCACATTTGGTGAGTCCACCCCCAGCTGTTCCAGACGCTTTTGGTACATGTGGCAGATATCTGGCATGCGAAATGTAACTGGTCCTTCTGAACATAGGTTGCTTTCAACAAGGTATGCAACCAATTCTGAGATCACCATTGGATACACATCTGGTTGTGACTTAGTGTCACGTTTCTCAAGGTTCCTCAGGTGCGCCCTTTCCCTGTTGTAGAGAGCCCGAAGGCAAACATTATGGTACTTGAACTCCTGTGCAATGACATCACCACCAGTCAATCTTGCAAGAAGCTTACCATCACCAAGCATCTCTGCAATGTCGCGCAGCCTCTTGTCTAGGCCCGTTGTACTGGCCTCTCTGAGGTCTGATGCAGGTGCCACTTTTTCACAGAAAATGCATGTCTGACTGTCATGACTTTTTCGCCGCAGTTTTGACTGACAAGCTCCAGTCTCAGTTTCACTGGTTTGACTACTGGAATGGCGCTTTTGTGCCCGTTGCAATTTAGTGTTGTTGAACAACAAGCGACAGCTCACATGGTATTTTGCCATATTTTTCCTGAGTGTGGCTTCTATGCCATCACCTTCATCCAGCCTCGTTGGATCTATTCTCAATGGCATGTCATTGATTTCGCTGAACATGGGAATGTTCCTTGCCAGCATTTTGTATCCATCATGTTCTGGGGAATGATGACTTGGAGTGGATGTCAGGCCCTCACCTATTTTGTCCTTCTGGCAAAGGCAACACAAGCTCCAATTTGTTTTCCGATTGGCAGATATCACATTCGCTTCTGCCATGATGTGTCTTGATTAAGGCTGAGGGGCTATCCTTTTACCACCCTAATCAAATTGTGCACACATTACTGTATGGGATTCAACTAGGTTCGGTTGCCCTACACCTAGCCCGATCATTCATCCAGTGCCATTTAAGTCCCGTGTGATCTGTACACCATCCGGGTAAGTACATGAACATTTGGCGAGACATGCATAACCCCCTTACCCTTGGCTCGGCTCTCCCGCGCTGGCACATCCTGTCAATTCAGGTGCGACTCTCTAACTAGTATCTAATAACTAAAAAACTACAGTTTAGTAGCTACATGATATGGGGCTGTTAGAAAGCATTTGGGACACTAAACTATGCATATACTACTACAACTAGTCTAATACTGCAGTGTTAGTAAAGCTAGATCAGTTGACACTGAACCCCATGCCGAGTTACACAGCAGTGATTGACACCAGTGTGCCCTGGTTGTGTGCTGACAATCACTCTTGTTTTTTTTTAACTGCAATCACAGTCACAACTGTAGTTTATAAAAACGGTTGAATGGGATCTGCACCACACCAACCAAGATCCACATCCAGAAACGATTACATGTGTGTGTTAAATATGCTCAATTTACGATGGATAAATCATAATTTTCAAGGAGTAGCAGCCATTTTGGGCACCACATTGAAGGCTAACCTTCTTAAATTTATATCAGAGACAACAAAATCTGTAAAATTAGTATATAAGAGCATAAACATGGTTCACTTGGAAAATTAAATTAAGAAAAGAGGAAAAATAACAAAAAATTGTCACATTCTGGCAGCCATCTTGGAAAATGGCGGCCATCTTGAATTTTTGGCGTGGCCAGGACCCTTTTCTGAAAGAGAGGACATTAAAGCATATTTGTGGAGAATTTCATGCTTGTGTCACCATTTGAAGGATTCTTATGAAATATGCAATTAACCGCTGCACTATTGTGTTGTTTATTATTCACAGCTGTTACTGATCGTGTTAATCACCACCTGCCCTTTATATTGCTGCACTCGTCTCACTTTCGGTCTGGCGATCTACTATTAAGTTCAACAGCAAAGAAGTCTGTTAGTTTTTTCACTCAGTTAATGTTACTTTTTCTCACGCACAGTTTGTGACAGTTAAGGTTTGTTTCCCTTTATCCTACCGTGCAGTGTTTGTTATTTTTCCAGCCTAGTGCTGCGTTTGTGTTTCCTCAATAAGTAATGTTCCCTTTTTACCTGGCGAGTGGATTCTGTCCTTCCCTGCGAAGGGGGCACCGTGACAGAAGATCGCCAGCAGGGAAGGACCCAGTGGGTAAAAGGAACAGGAGAAGGTGGGGGCAGAAGGAGGAGGATCTGCGGGCTGTCGGCATGCTGTGGGATTTGATTATCGCGGCTGGCAGTTCACTTTCCCTGGAGGAGGCTGAGGATTGTCTGGGAGCAGCCGCTAACATCCTGGAGGCTCGCCCACACCTGCGTACTCTTTCCTGGCTGCGGGGGCTCCCAGTCCCCGCTTTATCACCACCACCACCCTCCTCTTCATCACCTGCTGAGTCTGAGGACTGCAGCTGGACCCAATCCAAACAGGACTCAGGACTTGAGGCTGCTCAAACCATTGAAGATCTTATTTCTGACCCCCACGCCTTCCATTCGCCGGAGGCAGCCCTGACATTCTTGAACCCTGCAGCCGAAATAATAAAGGCATTTCCCAGCCTTCGGAGCTATGTACTGTGAAATGGTGAGGAATGCACCTGTGTTGTTGAGGTCTGTGCCGACAAAGAAGCGTCCCCGCCCTCTGGCATCCTCTTCTCCTCACCATCTTCCGGTATCCGCTCCAGCTCCAACCCCAGCCCCGCCGGTCCCGCCATTTTTGTGGGGGGTGTTTCGGGAGTATGGGGTATCGGGCTTGTTGTTACAAGCTATCCGGTCTCTATATGACCGTTGTGAGAGTTTGGTTCATATTGCCAACATTCAGTCGGACTCATTCCCAGTGAGAGTTGGACTCCGCCAGGGCTGCCCTTTGTCGCTGATCCTGTTTACAATTTTTATGGACAGGATTTCTAGGCGCAGCCAGGGAATGGAGGGTGTCATGCTTGGTGACCACAGGATCTCATCTCTGTTGTTTGCAGATGATGTTGTCCTGTTGGCTTCATCCAGCAATGACTTACAGGTCTTACTGTGATAGTTTGCCGCTGAGTGTGAAGTGGCTGGGATGAGAATCAGCAAGTCCGAGTCCATGGTCCTCAGCTGGAAAAAGGTGGATTGTCTTCTCCAGGTTGGGGACAAGCTCCTGCCCCAGTGGAGGAGTTTAAGTATCTTGGGGTCTTATTCATGAGTGAGGGGAAACCCCACAACGCCTGCACAAATTTCCTTGTTTCTGGCCGGGGTAAACTTCTATGGATGTTTCATTCCCCATTATTCACAGACTATCGAGCCTCTCAGAGCCCTCCTGAAGCAGGACGCTCCGTGGCAGTGGACCCCAGCCTGCTCAGCGGTGGTCACTAAATTGAAATCTCAACTCACATCCCCACCAGCGTTGGCACATTTTGACCCCAAATGGCCCACTTTTGTGACTTGTGACATGTCTGGTTCAGTAGTGGGGGTGGTTATGTCTCAACTGCAATATGGTATGGAACGCCCAGTGGCATTCACATCGAAGTCACTCACGTCGGCTGAACAGAAGTACGCCATGGGTGAGAGGGAGGCGCTTGTGTGTGTTTGGGTATGCAACCGGTGGCACATCTACCTCTGTGGATGCCGTTTCACCCTATGCACAGACCATAGGGCACTGACGACTTTGCTGGAAATGACTGGCTCGGGACACAGGCCCCTGTGGATCCACAGGTGGACAAAACGTCTGCGGGCCTACACCTTCACCGCTCAGTTCACCCCTGGCAAAGAAAACATAGATAGATAGATAAATTAGTTTATTTGACAGGGACAGTGCAATAGTGGCAGACCTCCTGTCCTTTGCCACAATCAACACCCTGCAACCGGATGACAACGATTCCTTGGAGGCGGACCTGATCAACGCGTTGCATGATTTCCTTCGAAACATGGTGTCTCTCCAGGAACTCCAGGCGGAGTCTGAATGGGACGAGGGGGACTTGGCACCTTTTCACAGGTTCAGGGAAGAACTGAGTTGCTGAAATGACATGTGCGTGGCGAGAGGACACTGCACGTTGATTCCAGTGTTGCTGAGATTGCGCATTTTGGCTATGCTCCATGAGGGTCATCTTTGGGTGGTTAGGGTGAAACAACGATGCAGGGATTCGGTTTGGTGGCCTGGCATTGATAAAGACATTGAGATTATGGTTAAGAACTGTGTACCGTGTTTGGAGAGCGGGAAAACCAAAGTGCCACTTCCTCCACCCCTGCATCCACTATAATACCCTAGGGCCCCTGGAAGCACATCCAATTGGACATCTGTGGCGAATTGCAAACTGCCCCCGTGAACAGCTGTTTTCTGCTCGTGGCTTATGATCTGTTTTCAAAATGGCCGGAGGTGTTGCCCACTGGATCGGTCACGATGGACGTGGTCACCAGTTTCCTCTCATCGCTGTTCACCAGGTGGGGGGTTCCAGACGCCATTACAATGGACAAGGGTCCACAGTTCATCTCTGGGGGGTTTGAAGATTTTTTTCGGAGAAAGGGGCGTGGAACACATTAGAACCGCATTTTATCATCTGCAGGCTAATGGGGGTGTAGAACGTTTCAATAAGATGCTGAAAAATGGTTTGCGGGCCCATCTGGCAGACGGCTTCACGTTCTCTGACGCCCTTCAGAACACGGTCCTTCACTACAGGGCGGCGGCCCGTGCCACGATGGGGTGTTGTCCAGCAAAGCTCATGTTGGAACGCAAACTACATCTGCCCCTGGATTGACTGCAGCAGCCCTTGACCCCTTCCCCGGTGGACACGGAACCACCTCGGGGTCGGGTCCTCGCCCAATAGTGAAGAATGAAACAGCGCTTCGACAAGAAGCATAGGGCAAGGGCTCATGGACTCGGTGTGTCGGACTGGGTCAGGGTCAAATACCACAACAGTATGCATAAGCTGCAGCCATTCTGGACAGGACAACTACAGATTGTGAAGTGGCTGGGCCCGGACACGTTCCGGCTCTCAGACGGGTCACGGTGGCATTCCAATTGCCTCAGGAAGTTATTGCCGGCCCAGGATCCAGGAGCTGCAGCGGACAAGACAGACATGGGTTGGGACTTGACTGATGAGACTCTGGGGGGCACATGGGTCTGGCCGACAGAGCCTGGAGCAGGTCCTCCACCTGTGAGGCGCTTGGCTAGAACTCATCAGAGGCCTAAACACCTTGATGAGGTGTTGGCCTTGGGTGGCAGAATAACCCACCCCAACACGGTGGCATTCTGGCAGTCTACCCGGATGCCCAGGTAGTTCATTGTTTTGTTCTGTTGTTGCATATCTTGTGTTTTGGAGAAGGGGGGGGTCACTTGCTAAATTTTTTTTGGGGGGGGGGTTGATCTGGTTTTGTGTTTTTACGCTTTGTAAAGGAGGGGGATGTTATGTGGGGATTTGGCCCTTGAGGCTTGCCATAGCCGGCGCCAGGCAGTCAGCGTGGTGACGGCAGGCGGGCTACGCCCAGTGTGTATATTTGAGGCTTTGCTCAATAAAGTTCAGCTCGTTGCTTGGTACAACATGGCTCATGTCTCGCTCTGTTAATACATAACATAGAGTCCACCGGCTGCCACGCCTGCACATGCAGGGTCTGGAGGCGCCCACAGAGGAATGGGAAGCACACGGTTGGAAGGCCAGACCAGAGAGAGACGTCTGCTCTTAGGGGGATGAAGGCGCCAAGATAGCCACCTGCCCATTTTGCATTCATTTGTCTCGGTTCAGTGAAGGGGTTTTCGGGGGGGGGGGGCACAAACACCCCCAGGCAATCCAGTCCGCGCCTGCCAGGGAGGACAGAGGAGGAGACATTAACCCCCCCCATTCCTTCCAGAGGAGGGAAGTGATCCCGGGGGGGGGGGCACGTGGGGCAATGGCCAGGGCAATGGCCGGGGCAACGGCCGGGGAAAAGCCGTGCGCGCCACACTGAGATCGTGGTTCCACAGCCCCCAGCGAGCAGCACAGTGGAAACCCATCAGCCCCCAGGTGGGATGCTTTTTTTGGGGGGCGGGGGGCAGCCAAGCAAAACTGTCAGATCCACTGGGCTGGCTCCACCCCCCGCCGTGCGATGGTCTTTGGAGAATGTAGTCCCAGGTGTGAGAAAGCATAAATGCCCCTTCGTCCTCATTCATGATGTCTTTGCCCCACTTCCTGATTTCTATGGCCTCCTTGAGCCAACGTTTGTGTTACCTTCCGATCCAATGATTTTTGCATGTTCCCAGTCCATGATGTGATTATTTCTTTTGCAGTGATCTGATATTGCTGATTTTAGTGTCGCTTGTTCTGCCTTTTCTTTTTGCGATCTTGTGAGTCGTCCTTGTGTTTTCTTCTCACATTCCTTCTGGTGTTCTTTTTTCCTTGTGGTGAATGATCTTCCGTTTCTCCGATGTAAGTCTTGGGATAGGACAAGATAAGCTTTTGGCTTCAATCCTGTTCCTTTTCAGACTGCATTTGGATTTTTTGTTTTTATTCTTGTTTTTATGTTGTTTTGTTTGAAATAAATAGTATCAATCATTCAAAAGTCTTGTTACATAATCTGCATGATATTTCATATATTATGTTGCATTTTTTGCCTTGTTCTATTTTGTTCTTGGGGTGTACTAATAACTGTCTTAATTTTTTGTATGGTTTTACCACTGTGTTTATTTTGTGTTTTTTCATGATCCTTTGAATTGGTTCTGTTATCCCTTGGATGTAAGATACCCTTACAGGTCATCTAGCACGCAGACCACACTGATGTAAATGGTTTTGAATGGTCTGATGTGACACTTGGGTTCCTCTCACTTCCCTTAATGTGCCTGGAATTGAGTGGCATTCATCATCCGGTTCCGCAGGGCACCGTTCACAATGAAGTGGTCATCAGCATGGGATGTAGCCAAAGGAAATCCATTTCTATGCCTTTCTGTGACTCTCCCAGCCTCTCTGTTTCTCTGTTGCAACCTGCTGATGACACTCTGTGACACTCTAAGATCAGTGGCTACTTTGCTCTGAGAACATCCTGTTTGAAGACTCGCAATGGCAAGGTACCATTGATCAATTGCTAGTTGTCATCTTGGTCTCATGATGTCAAAATGTGAACAGCATGATGAAGAGGACTGTTAAAATACCAATTCTAATTGAACCAGAAAATGTATTGGTCAATTCATGGCTCAAACACCTGTTGTATGTGCCATTAAGCACCTTGTTAGAGGACAGCAAGTTATGCAAAAAGTGGAGAAACATTGAACAGTTGGACATGGGCATTCAAAAGGTTAGAGAAGGTCAAATTAACTTCACCTGTAAAGGTTATAGTGCATTTTAGGTGCATCCTGAAATTTCACCTGAAAGCCGAATATCCCTATCTTTTTGTGAGTAGTGTACCTATCTGGACTAAATCCACCTATTTTCAATATAGAGAAAAAATCTACAGACAAAAAGAAGGATTTACAATGGGAGACCCACTATCAGCTATCATGAGCAGCTTTTTCATGGAGGATCTGGAAAATAAGGCCATCAACACAGCACCCATACAATGCAAACCCACCATCTGGAGGAGATGCGTGGATGACATATTGGAGAAAATTAAAAAAAAGGACACACACAAGAACTCACAGACCATCCGAACAATAAGGACAGCACTGGGAACATAAAATTCACACATGAAGAGGAAGAAAACTGGACCATAGCCTTTCCTTTAAACAAACTCTCGGCGCCACACCAGTCGGCTGCCTTTTGCAACAGCGGCTCGATTCCGAGTCTTTTTCCCTTCCTCTCTCTTTTGATCCGTCTTTTTTTTTCACCCCACTTATATCACGGACACACAGATCGTCCTAAATGTCTCCTGAGCCGGTGGACGGAGCCACTGTTTATAGCAGGATACGATACAGCAGAGAACAGCTGCTAGCATTCAACCGCCACCCGGTCCCATTGGAAAAACTCGACATACCGAGAGAACTGAGGCGAAAACGCCGCGGCTGCCGGGCTGGAGTAAGGCGGAGGACAAAAAATATAAGGTACAGACCCTCCCTTCCATCTGTTGTCATGGGAAATGTACGGTCGATACTGGGAAAGTTAGATGAGCTAGCGGCTATCTCCCGTTATGATAGCACATACCGGGAGTGCTCTCTCCTCTTGTTTACTGAGACGTGGCTAACTGAACTAGCAGCAGATGCTAACATTGAGCTGGAGGGTTTTCACATGATACGAGCTGACCGAACACCAGACAGTGGCAAGGCTAGGGGCGGTGGAGTGATAATGTATGTTAACAACAACTGGTGCAGACCGGGACATATCACTGTTAAACAACGACACTGCAGCAAAGACATTGAGTTGCTAGCTGTTAGCATGAGGCCTACATATCTCCCGAGAGAACACTCACACGTGATCTGCATTGTTGTTTATGCAAATCCGACGGCGAACGCTGGGACAGCACGTGACGTCATCCATTCAGTAACCAGCAGGCTGCAGACAGAACACCCAGATGCTCTTCTCCTCATCTCAGGCGATTTCAACCATGTTTCACTGTCTCCCATTCTACCCACGTTCACCCAGTATGTCACATGCCACACTAGAGACAATAAAACACTGGATTTATTCTACGCAAACACTAAGGAGGCGTACACCTCATCACAACTCCCCCCACTCGGGAGATCGGATCACAACTTGGTTCATCTCCGGCCGGTGTACAAACCCCTAGTGCACAGACAACCTCCGGCCATGCACACTGTGGAGTTATGGTCTGAGGAGACAATGGACACCCTAAAGGGCTGTTTTGAAGCCACCGCCTGGAAGCAGTTCTGCGATCCACATGGTGAGGACATCGATGGCCTCATTCACACCTTCACGGGCTACCTCAGCTTCTGTGTGGACAAATCCGTTCCCACCAAGACCATACGGCGTCACTCAAACAACAAACCCTGGATCAACCCTGAGATAAAAACACTTCTGAGAGAGAAGAAGAGGATCTTCAGGTCAGGGAACAGGGAGATGCTGAAGTCCGTACAGAGGGAGCTGAGGAGAAAGATCAGAGAAGGCAAGGACAGCTTCAGGAAGAAGATGGAGGACAAGCTGCAACAGAGCGACATCAGCGGGGTCTGGAGAAACCTCAAAACCATCTCGGGGCTCCAGAATACCTCCCCCCAGGCCACAGGGGGCAGGGAGTGGGCGAACAACCTGAATCTGTTTTTCAATAGATTTGACCAACCGCCCTCCCCCCTGACTGCACAACAACCACTGCTGCCTCTAAAGAAATCAAGTCCTGCTGCCCACTCCCCACTCCACCAACACCCCCCCACTCCCAACACACAGCCCCCCATCCTGACCCTGACCAGGACCCAGGTGAGGACGGAGCTGAGGAAGATCAAGGCGAGGAAGGCGCCGGGACCGTACGGCATCAGCGCAAAGCTCCTCAAGTCCTGTGCAGACCAGCTGTGTGGGATTGTGACGTATATCTTCAACATGAGCCTGAAACTGGGGAGGGTACCACAGCTGTGGAAAACATCTTGTGTGGTACCTGTACCAAAAACTTCCCACCCCAAAGACCTGAACAGCTACAGACCGGTGGCCTTGACGTCCCACTTGATGAAGACCCTGGAGAGACTGCTCCTTGCTCACCTCCGCCCCCTGGTGGAACCAGCGATGGATCCACTCCAGTTCGCCTACCAGCATGGCATTGGGGTGGAGGATGCGGTGATCTTCCTCCTTCACCGTTCTCTGTCCCACCTGGAGAAGCCCGGGAATATGGTGAGGATCATGTTCTTTGACTTCTCCAGTGCTTTCAACACCATCCAACCGATGATCCTGAAGGACAAGCTGCTGCGCGCAGGGGTGGACCAGCACCTGTCATCATGGATCCTGGACTACCTCACGAACCGGCCTCAGTTTGTGAGAACCCGGGACTGTGTGTCCGACACGATCATCAGTAGCACGGGGGCCCCCCAGGGAACGGTGCTGGCTCCCTTCCTGTTCACTCTTTATACTGCGGACTTCTCACACAACACAACACACTGCCATCTACAGAAGTTCTCTGATGACTCTGCGATCGTTGGCCTCATCTCCAATGGAGATGAAGCTGAGTACAGAGGGCTTATCCAGGACTTCGTGGACTGGTGCCATCGGAACTGCCTCCAGATCAACGCGAGGAAAACTAAGGAGCTGGTGGTGGACTGCCGCAGGCATGGGCAGCCCCTCACAGTACCAGTAAATATACAGGGAACAGACATCGAGATGGTGACATCCTATAAGTACCTGGGTATTCATCTGAACAATAAACTAGACTGGTCACACAATACTGATGCACTCTACAAGAAGGGACAGCGCAGGCTGTTCCTGCTGAGGAGACTCAGGTCTTTTGGTGTACAAGGGGCGCTGCTGAAGTCATTCTATGACACGGTGGTGGCATCAGCCATCACTTTTGGAGTGGTCTGCTGGGGCAGTGGCATTACTGCAGCCGATAGGAAGAGACTGAACAAACTGATTAAGAAAGCTAGCTCTGTCCTGGGGCAGCGCCTTGATCCGATGGAGGAGATAGGAGAGAGAAGGATGGTGGCTAAACTGTCATCTCTGCTGGAGTCCGAGTTCCACCCTATGCAGGACATACTGAATGCACTGAGGAGCTCATTTAGCAGCAGACTACATCATCCCAGGTGCACAACCGAGAGGTTTCGTAGGTCCTTCCTACCAACGGCTGTCAGACTGTACAACCTAAGCAGGGCTGCTCGCAGAGATAGCAAAAAGACGTAACAAACTAATAGTTTTTTGAATGCAAAAGATGCAATAGACTTACACAATGGTCCCCTCCGGCATACAACTAGGAACTTACCGGTCGCTATGGAGGGTGAGAATATGTATGGGCACATAATCATACCATGTAGGATAACTAAGTAGACGGTTATGCTGTTTCATTCCATCTAGCAACAATGCTCTGCACTGTGTGTGTTTATATATTTACATATTTATTCCATCTAGCTACAATGCTCAGCACTGGGTGTGTTTATATATTTATATATCTACATATTATTCCATCTAGCTACATTGCTCCGCACTGTGTGTGTTTATATACTTGCATATTTATTCCACCTAGCTGCAATGCTCCGTACTGTGGGTGTTTATATATTTACATATTTATTCCATCTAGCTACAATGCTCTGCACTGTGTGTTCATATATTCATATATTTATTCCATCCAGCTACAATGCTCTGCACTGTGTGTCTGTGTGTGTGTGTATATATATATATTTTATAGTAATACGTACATATGTATATTAGCTGCTCTTGCTTGCTTGTTTTTTTGTTTTTTTTTTGTTTTTTTTTCTTGCCTTCTGATTGTTGCTCTGAGTGTTGCTATCCCTGTGCTGTTGCAATCCTGGAATTTCCCCGTTGTGGGACTAATAAAGGCTTATCTTATCTTATCTTATCTTATCTTATCTTATCTTATCTTATCTTTCTGGACATGAAAATCCATCACAATGATGACGGCAGTATAAAAACCTCAGTTTACAGAATCAGAATCAGAATCAGAATCAGGTTTATTGCCATTGTTCATGTAGTACACAAACTAGGAATTTGTCTCGGTACAATGCTGCAACATTAAACATGATAAGATAAGAGAAATAAACTATACATGTAATAAAGTGTAGGATAAGATTAAGTGATACTGGTCAACAGTTAAAATATATATTAGCCAGCAGCAGATACTGTGGAGAACTATATAGTGCAGTCGGTAATGCAGGAAGAAAACAGTGATGATTGACATGAGTCTGGTTGAGCTGCTGTACATGGTGCACGAGAGTCACTTAGTGTTCAGCAGTCTAATGGCAGAGGGGAAGAAGCTGTTCATGTGACGGGAGGTTTTAGTCTGGATGGACCGAAGTCTTCTACCAGAGGGGAGGGGGGCAAACAGTACATGACCAGGGTGTGAGGGATCGGCTATGATCCGGCCAGCACGCCTCCGGGTCCTGGAGATGTACAGATCCTGGAGAGATGGGAGCTTGCAGCCGATCACCTTCTCAGCAGTGCGCACGACGCGCTGCAGCCTTAGTCTGTCCCTGGCAGTGGCTCCTGCGTACCACACGGTTATGGAGGTGGTGAGGATGGACTCGATGATGGCTGTGTAGAACTGCACTAACATCTTGGTGGGTAGCTTGAGCTTCCTCAGCTGCCGCAGGAAGAACATCCTCTGCTGGGCTTTTTTGATGAGTGAGCTGATGGTCAGCTCCCATTTGAGGTCCCTGGTGATGGTAGTGCCTAGGAAGCGGAAGGAATCAGCAGTGGTGATGGGAGAGCCTGAGAGGGTGAGGGGGGGCAGAGGAGTAGTGACTTTCCTGAAGTCTACAATCATCTCCACTGTCTTCAGAGCGTTCAGCTGCAGGTTGTTATTGCTGCACCAGGACGCCAGCTGGGCCACCTCTCTCCTGTAGGCGGACTCGTCGCACAGGTAACCAACCCGCACGGATCATTACCTACTATGGACATCAGAACACTCCACAGCACACAAACTATCAGTTGTCAGGACACTATACGAACAGGTCACCATCATCACAGACCAAGAAGACAGACAGGAGGAGGCAAACCACATAAGACATGCACTCACACACTGCCAATACCTGTTATGGGCCGTAAATAAAGGATAACAGCAAGTCGAAAACAAAGAAAACAAATAGAAAACAAGACACAGACCAAAAGCTGAAATCAAAACAAGGACATCATAACCATACCTTACATCTGAGGTATAACAGAACCAATTTAAAGGATCATGAAAAAACACAAAATAAACACAGCGGTAAAACCACACAAAAAATTAAGACAGTTATCAGTACACCCCAAGAACAAAATAGAACAATGCAAAAAATGCAACGTAATATATGAAATATCATGCAGATCATGTAACATGACTTACATTGGAGAAACGGTAAGATCATTCTCCACAAGGAAGAAAGAACACCAGAAGGAATGTGAGAAGGAAACACAAGGACGGCTCACAAGATTGCAAAAAGAAAAGGCAGAACAAGCAACACTAAAATCAGCAATGTCAGATCACTGGAAAAGAAATAATCACATCCTGGACTGGGACAATGCAAAAATCATTGGATTGGAGAGTAACAGACACAAACACTGGATCAAGGAGGCCATAGAAATCAGAAAGTGGGGCAAAGACATCATGAATCAGGATGAGGGGGCATTTATGCTTTCTCACACTTGGGACTACATTCTCCAGAGACCATCGGACGGCGGGGGGGCGTGGCCAGTCCATTGGATCTGACAGTTCCGCCAGGCGGGCCATGCCTAGGAAAAACAGCTGATAAATGACACTTCACAGCGATCAGCTGACACTTCCGAGGAAGACTGCAGATACCAGTCAAAACATGTAAAGGTAAAAACATCTTTCATCCTTGTCTGAAATAAGAAAAGCAAAAAAATCTAATACACATTTGTTTTTGAGGTGGTTTTAGAGCCACCGGAGTGCGTCTTTAAGTTTGAACTTAGGAAGCACTCAGAAATCTGTATTTGTGGAATAACTGATTTTTATTCACAGCTTTCAAGCGTCTTGCCATGCATAGATGATCATCTAATCAGTACCCCCTTAAGAAGATTGACGTGCCCTTGTGTTGGAATTCAACAGATACTCAAATTGAATGGTTGCCATACATGTAGAGATGCTAATTTAGGAAAGATTTTGCAGTGGTCTCTTATTTTTTTCAGAGCTGTATATGCTTTGGAAGAGAATAATGACTAGAATCAGCTCCAGATCTTTTATTTGCTTAATTTATCACTAAATATTGAGAGCATATGAAACTGCTTTTCAAACAGAATATCTATTTGCAGAAAAACCATTATTAGACAGACAGATACAGACAGACAGATAGATAGATAGATAGATAGATAGATAGATAGATGTACTTTATTGATGTCAAACTGGGAAATTACAGTGTAACAGCAGCATGACACAGTAGAATAGAATAGGTTTTATTGTCATTGTACAGTTGTACAGTACAATGAAATTGTGGGTGCGCCACCAGGCTACTGCGTGATAAAGTGAGAGAAAAGGATTAGATAAAACACGGTTACAGAACACACGATTAAACACACGACTGAAATAAAAATAGCCCAGGATTATGGAAATATACACAGGTATGGTAGTGGCTTCACAGATGGAACTATGTGCATAAGAGTGTGGAGTGCAGAACACACAATTGAGTAAAATGGCCCAAGGATTATGGAAAATATACACTACCGTTCAAAAGTTTGGGGTCACCCAGACAATTATTTTGTGTTTTCCATGAAAAGTCACACTTATTTACCACCATGAGTTGTAAAATGAATAGAAAATATAGTCAAGACATTGACAAGGTTAGAAATAATGATTTGTGTTTGAAAAAATAATTTTTTCCTTCAAACTTTGCTTTCATCAAAGAATCCTCCATTTGCAGCAATTACAGCATTGCAGACCTAACATGATTGCACAAGGGTTTTCTAATCATCCATTAGCCTTCTGACGCAATGAGCAAACACATTGTACCATTAGAACACTGGAGTGATAGTTGCTGGAAATGGGCCTCTATACACCTATGTAGATATTGCACCAAAAACCAGACATTTGCAGCTAGAATAGTCATTTACCACATTAGCAATGTATAGAGTGTATTTCTGATTAGTTTAAAGTTATCTTCATTGAAAAAAAGTGTTTTTCTTTCAAAAATAAGGAAATTTCTAAGTGACCCCAAACTTTTGAACGGTAGTGTACATAGTAGTGGTTTCACGGACGGGTCAATATACATGAAAGTGTGGAGTGCAAAGGCAGGTGTGTTATTGTGATAATTAAAAAGGTCCTCAGTTCTGTGCATGTGAGCGTTCGGAGGGAGGGGAGTGGGGCCTCTGACTGTTTGTAGTCTGGATGGCCCAGGGGAAGAAACTGTCAGTCTGGAGGTGTGGGCTGATTGATCTGAACCATTGTCCAGAGGGGAGCAGGTCAAACAGGTGGTGGGTGGGATGTACGTAGATAGATATATAGATAGATAGATAGACAGACTTTATTGATCCCAAACTGGGAAATTACAGTGTAGCAGCAGCATGACAGTAGACAACCAAATGACAGAAACACATGCATGACAGACAAAGGGATTACCCATGGAAAGTAAAACTAACATGACTATAAAACCTATATACATCATAGCTTAATATATGATGGCCCGTATAAACACATGAATCATCCCACTGCACAATGAAGGATTATCAGGAGCAGAGTGAAATATGAGGTACCAGTTAGACTGTAAGGTGCAGTGTGGCAGCATTGTTATGACCAGAATACAACATCATAGTGAGTTATTGGAATTTCCCCATTGTGGGACTAATAACGGCTTATCTTATCTATCTTATCTTATTGTATGGTGAAATGGCATGCGGCAGGAAAGATTTCCTGTATCTGGCTGTTCGACAGCGAAGCTAGAGTAGTCTACTGGAGAAAGTGCTCCACTGTCTGTCCAGTGTGTGGTGGAGGGGGTGATCAGGATTGTCCATGATGGATCGCAGTTTATTTAGTGTTCTCCTCTCCACCACTGTCTCAAAGGTCTCCAGTCTGAGACCAATTACAGAGCCAGCCGTCTTGATAATCTTGTCAAGTCTGTTGGTGTCGCTGGCCCTGATACTGCTACCCCAACAGACAGCAGCAAAGAAGATGGCGCTGGTGACAACGGTCTGGTAGAAAAGCTCCAGCATCCTGTTACACACGTTGAAGGATCTCAGCTTCCTCAGGAAGTAGAGTCTGCTCATCCCTTTCTTGTGTGCAGAAGGGGATGTGAGGGGTCTCCTGTGATGGCCTTGATCTTTCTGAGACAGGAGGATCTGGAGATGTCTTCCAGGGAAGGCAGAGGGCTGTTGATAATTTTTTGGGCGGTGTTGATGACCCTCTGCACAGCCTTCCTGTTCTTGGCCGTGGAGCCGGTGTACCACACACCCACGCAGTAGGTAAGCATGCTCTCTACTGAGCAGCGATTGAAGGCCAGCAGCAGCTTCTGGTCCAGGTTGTTCTTCCTCAGGACACAGAGGAAGTGCAGCTGCTGTTGGGCTTTCTTCACCAGGGCCTTGGTGTTGACAGTTCAGGAGAGGTCAGAGGAGATGTGGGTTGCCCAGGAACCTGAAGGTGGGGACAGTTTCCACGCAGTCGCCATTTATGAGGAGGGAGGGGGTCCTGTCTGTTCTTTCTGAAGTGGTCTCTTATTTTTTTCAGAGCTGTATATGCTTTGGCTGTATAGACAACCCAAACCAACAGAAATACACACAGCATAATAGAAAAGAAGTTACCCTGGAAAGTAAAAATGCTTAGATAATTTTATAGACTACATAGGCTACTACTAGGTTAAAATAGATGATGATACTTATGTCTATGGATAGTACTGACTGAACAAAGAAGGATTATAAGGCACAAGGTGAAATGTGAGGTACCAATTAGACTGTAAGGTGCTGTATGGCAGCATTGTTATGACCAAAATTCAACATTAGAGTGAGTTATTGTATAGTGAAATGGCATGTGGCAGAAAAGATTTCCTGTACCTGACCATTCGGTAGCAGAGCTGTAGCAGTCTGCTGGAGAAAGTGCTCCGCCGTCTGTCCAGTGTGTGGTGGAGAGGGCAATCGGGATTGTCTATGATGGATAACAGTTTGGTCAGTGTCCTCCTCTCCACCATAGTCTCAAAGGTCTCCAGCCTGAGTATAATTACAGAGCCAGCTTTCTTGATAATCTTGTCAAGTCTGTTGGTGTCGCTGGCTCTGATACTGCTACTCCAACAAACAGCAGCAAAGAAGATGGCTCTGGCAACGACAGTCTGATCGAAAAGCTCCAGCATCTCGCTGCACACATCGAAGGACCTCAGCTTCCTCAGAAAGGTCCCTTGAATAAAAAGGGTTGTATTATATGCAGTGATATGTTTGTAGGTTTTTATGTTATAAAAGATATAGCTATGGTTTACATAAATACTGTCAAATATTTTGCTTTATTTAAACAAACTCTAATAGAAATTAGCAGATTGGACTTGATAGGTTTTATAACATAACAAACCTTTAGTTCTCCAAGTTAAGCAACACAACACAAATGCATCTGACTGCCTCATTATTTCTGATTGGTACACTCAAAAAACGTTTACCCAGTTTGATTAGGGGCTCATTATTATTAATGAGCAGGCAGAAAATGACTGTTTCAGACATAAATTTAACAGACTGCTTTACTGGTGAACTGTAAAACAAGACAGAAATGGTTTGTGGGCTCTAAAGCTACATGTACTGTACAGGTGCATCTCAATAAATTAGAATGTCATTGAAAAGTTGATTTATTTCAATAATTCAATTCAAAAAGTGAAACTCATATGTTACAGTACATCCGGAAAGTATTCACAGCACTTCACTTTTTCCACATTTTGTTATGTTACAGCTTTATTCCATCCATCTATCCATCCATCTTCTTCCGCTTAATCCTTTTCAGGTCGCGGGGGGCGGGGGGTGTGGGGGGGGAGCTGGAGCCTATCCCAGCATCTTTGGGCGAGTGGCAGGGTACACCTTGGAAAGATCGCCAGTCCATCACAGGGCCAACACAGAGAGACAGACGACCATTCACTCTCACATCCATACCTAAGGACAATTTAGAATCCCCAGTTGATGCCAATTAACCTAACTTGCATGTTTTTTGGCATGTGGGAGGAAACTGGAGAAATCCCGGAGTAAACCCACGCAGACACGGGGAGAACATGCAAACTCCACACAGATCACTGTTGGTCAGGGGCTGGGATTGAACCCAGGATCCCCCGGCCAAGGGTGAGTTGCTGTGCTGCCACAGTGCTAACCACTCCGCCACCGCACTGCCCAGCCTTATTCCAAAATGGATTAAATTCATTTTTTTCCTCCAAATTCTACACATAATACCCCATAATGACATTGTGAAAAAAGTTTTTTGGGTATTTTTGCAAATTTATTAAAAATAAAAAAACTAACAAATCACATGTACATAAATATTCACAGCCTTTGCGCAATACTTTGTTGATGCACCTTTGGCAGCAATTACAGCCTCAAGTTTTTTTGAATGTGATGCCACAAGCTTGGCACACCTATCTTTGGGCAGTTTCGCCCATTCCTCTTTGCGGCACCTCTCAAGCTCCATCAGGTTGGATGGGAAGCGTCGGTGCACAGCCGTTTTCAGATCTCTCCAGAGATGTTCAATTGGATTCAAGTCTGGGCTCTGGCTGGGCCACTCAAGGACATTTACAGAGTTGTTCTGAAGCCACTCCTTCGATATCTTGGCTGTGTGCTTAGAGGCGTTGTCCTGCTGAAAGATGAACCGTCACCCCAGTCTGAGGTCAAGCGTGCTCTGGAGCAGGTTTTCATCCAGGCTGTCTCTGTACATTGCTGGTTTCATCTTTCCCTCTATCCTGACTGTTCTCCCAGTTCCTGCCACTGAAAAACATCCCCACAGATGATGCTACCACCACCATTGCATGGTGATGGGCGGTGCCTGGTTTCCTCTAAACATAACACATGGCATTCGCCCCAAAGAGTTTAATCTTCATCTCATCAGACCAGAGAATTTTGTTTCTCTTGGTCTGAGAGTCCTTCAGGTGCCTTTTGACAAACTCCAGGCAGGCTGCCATGTGGCTTTTGCTAAGGAGTGGCTTCTGTCTGGCCACTTTACCATACGGGCCTGATTGGTGGATTGCTGCAGAGATGGTTGTCCTTCTGGAAGGTTCTCCTCTCCCCACAAAGGAATGCTGGAGCTCTGACAGAGTGACCATTGGGTTCTTGGTCACCTCCCTGGCTAAAGCTCTTCTCTCCCGATTGCAGTTTAGATGACCAGCCAGCTCTAGGAAGAGTCCTGGTGGTTCCGAACTTCTTCCATTTACGAATGATGGAGGCCACTGTGCTCATTGGGACCTTCAAAGCAGCAGAAATTTTTCTGTACCCTTCCTCAGATTTATGCTTTTAGACAATCCTGTCTCGGAGGTCTAAAGACAATTCCTTTGACTTCATGGTTGGTTTGTGCTCTGACATGCACTGTGGGACCTTATATAAACAGGTTTGTGCCTTTCCAAATCATGTTCAATCAACTGAATTTACCACAGGTGGACTCCAATTAAACTGTAGAAACATCTCAAGGATGATGATCAGTGGAAACAGGATGCACCTGAGCTCAATTTTGAGCTTCATGGCAAAAGCTGTGAATGTAGATGTACATGTGATTTCTTAGCTTTTTATTTTTAATAAATTTGCAAAAATCTAAAAAAGAAACTTTTTTTCATGTTGTCATTATGGAGTATTGTGTGTAGAATTTTGAGGAAAAAATGAATTTAATCCTTTTTGGAATAAGGCTGTAACATAACAAAAAAGGGGAAAAGTGAAGCACTGTGAATACTTTCCGGATGCACTGTATATAGATTCATTACACAGAGTGATATATTTCAAGTGATTATTTCTTTTTATTTTGATGGTTATGGCTTGCAGCCACTGAAAACCCCAAATTCAGTTTCTCAAAAAATTAGAATATTATATAAAATTAATTTAAAAATAAAAGATTTTTAATAGAAATGCTGGCTAATTGAAAAGTATGTCCATGTAGACACTCAATACTTGGTCGGGGCTCCTTTTGCATAATTACTGCATCAATGCAGCATGGCATGGAGGCGATCAGCCTGTGTTACTGCTGAGGTGTTATGGAAGCCCAGGTTGCTTTGATAGCGGCCTTCAGCTCATCTGCATTACTGGGTCTGTTGTATTTCATCTTCCTTCTTGGCAATACACCATAGATTCTCGATGGGATTTACTGTAGGTCAGGAGAGTTTGCTGGCTAATCAAGCACAGTGATACCATGGTCATTAAACCAGGTATTTGTACTTTTGGCTGTGTGGGCAGGTGCCAAGTCCTGCTGGAAAATGAAATCAGCATCTCCATAAAGCTTGTCTGCAGAGGGAAGCATGAAGTGCTCTAAAATTTCCTGTTAGATGGCTGCACTGGCATTGGACTTGATTAAACACAATGGAAAAACACCAGCAGATGACATGGCTCCATGTCTCATCATTGACCGTGGAAACTTCACACTGGACCTCAAGCAACTTGGATTCTGTGCCTGTTCACTCTTCCTCCAGACTCTGGGACCTTGATTTCCAAGTGACAGGACTTGGCACCTGATTTGGGGAGCCATGTCATCTGCTGGTGTTAGTCCACCGTGTTTTATCAAGTCCATAGTCAATGCAGCTGCCTACCAGGACATTTTAGAGCACTTCATGCTTCCCTCTGCTGACAAGGTTTATGGAGATGGTGATTTCATTTTCCAGCAGGACTTGGCACCTGCCCACACTGCTGCCAAAAGTACCAAAGCCTGGTTTAATGACCATGGTATCACCATATTTTACTGGCCAGCAAACTCTCTTGACCTAAACCCCATAGAGAATGTTTGAAGTATCGTCAACAGGGAGATGAGAGACACCAGACCCAACAACGCAGATGAGCTGAAGGCTGCTATCAAAGCAACCTGGGCCTTCATAACACCTCAGCAGTAACACAGGCTGATCACCTTCATGCCATGCTACAGTGATGCAGTTTTAATTTATGCAAAAGGAGCCCGGACAAAGTATTGAGTGTGTGCATGGAAATACTTTCAGTCGGCCAACATTTCTATTAAAAAAAAAAATAAATAAAATTGATCTTTTGTAATATTCTAATTTTTTGAGAAACTGATTTTCGGGTTTTCATGAGCTGCAAGCCATAACCATCAAAATTAAAAGAAATAAACACTTGAAATATATCACTCTGTCTGTAATGAATCTATGTAAAATATGAGTTTCATTTTATGAATTGAATTACTGAAATATATCAACTTTTTGATGATATTCTAATTTAGTGAGATGCACCTGTATGTATGTACTATATATCTTTGAGGAAGCCAAAACTTAAGGTTAATTGCTTGAAAATATGGGACCTTTAATGCTGAAAGTCTGCCATTTAATCAATTAAAATTTACCGCGGGGAAGACATAAGCATCTGTGAGCTCCCCTCCTAATGTTACATTTCCAGTAGTTTGTTTTTTGGACTAATTTTCTTTTCTTTAGGTAGCAGGGAGGCAGCATTCACTTATGCCATCACAGCAGCCGGAGTTGCCCATGCAGTAACGGCAGCTTGTAGCCAAGGCAACCTGACTCAGTGCGGCTGTGATCGTGAGAAGCAGGGCTACCACAACCAGGAGGAGGGCTGGAAGTGGGGGGGCTGCTCAGCCAACGTGAAGTACGGCGTGGAGTTTTCACGGCGCTTTGTAGACGCCCGTGAGATCAAGAAAAATGCCCGGCGTCTCATGAACCTGCACAACAATGAGGCAGGACGAAAGGTAACACAAAGTCAGTATGACCAAAAATGGTTTTAAAGCCATTCACTGGTATCAATAAATAAGAGGATAGGATAAAATACAAATTACACAGAGTTCTAACAGAAGTGTACCTGCATGCAGAAACTGTTAAGAATTCTCTAAATCAAAGGTTTGGTTCGTATCTCAGTTTTGGTTAATGTCTCATTTTATTAAGAGATAATAATAGCCATTTTATTCAAGGGTATGCTCTAGTTTATTCTTTACCTGAAAGAGCTTTACACATTATAGTTCTCAGCAGACTAGCATGCTTTGATCAAACATTACCAGCATAAACAACAAAAGTACATTGCATTAGCATATCATGACATACTATAACTTTGTAATGCTTCAGCTTACCAAGACATTTTGGAGAACTCCTTTTCCTTTGGGGTTGCACCGATATATGGTCCTAACATTGATATCAGCAGATATTTACCTTATTGACTGATATTGGCTGTCGGCAAATAAGATATGGGCAGATATAAGCAAACATTTTTCTGGTGTGTCCCAGTTGTGTGGCATTGATTTTGACCTGAAACAGACAACCGTAGATGACAGCTGCAAATTCAGAAAACATCCAGGACTGAACCATTTTAAAGTATTTCACTTTAGTTTTTTTTTTTAAATCCATATTTCTTAGCCAATACCAAAACAAATGGGCAATACTAGAGCAATCAAAAATAATAATTTGGCCATTGGCAAACATATTTTTTTTAACATCGGTATTTGTCGGCCTCCGTCGGTCTATGATGACCATGGAAGAGAATCCTAAACATCTACTCTGCTGGAACAGCACCGCCTGTGGCTGAACAGGCCGATGTGCGAATGGCAGTCCCTGTCACACAGGTCACACTTGTGGGTGGTCTCCGTGCTGCTGGGTCTGTGGCGGTTCTTCCTGCGGGTCCTTTTTTCATCTGCTGCAGCAGTCATTCTCTCTTCACCGCCTTGAGCTGTCTGGTCAGGGTGCCTCTCCATTTGGAGCGGTCCGTTGCAAGGTCCTCCCAGCGCTCTGTGTTGATCTCCAGGGCCTTCATGTCTCTCTTGCAGACGTCTCTATAGCGCAGCTGTGGGCGGCCAACGTCTCTCCTGCCAGTTGCCAGTTCTCCGTAGAGGACGTCTTTGGGGATTCTGCCTTCCTCCATACGGTGAACGTGGACTAGCCAGCGGAGCCTGCGCTGCCTGAGTAGAGTGAACATGGAGGGAAGGCCGGCGCGGGACAGAACTTCTGTGTTGGGCACTTTGTCCTGCCAGGATATGTCCAGTATGTGGCGAATGCAGCGCAAGTGGAAGGAGTTCAGTCTCTTTTCCTGCCGGGCGTATGTTGTCCACGTCTCACTCCCATAGAGCAGTGTGCTGATGACGCAGGCGTTGTACACTGCCATCTTCGTCTTGACAGAGAGTTTGGGATTCTCCCACACTCGTGTGGTGAGGCGAGCGAGTGTGAAGGCTGATTGGCTGATTGGCGCCTCGCTGATTGCGAGTGTGACTGGCGCCTAGCGGCTGCCCCGGCCTTGGATGCGCTCTGCAGAGCGTGCCCAAATGCCAAGTCACGTTTCGTTACCTTATACATGTGTAATGACAATAAAGTTGAATCTCATCTCATTTTCCAATCCTCTTGTTGATCTCTGTATCAAGGGAGAGGTTGTTGCTGATCGTGGACCCCAGGTACGTGAACTGATTCACGACCTCCAGCTCGTAGTCGTCGATGGTGATGGTTGGTGGTGGTTCCGTGCCTTGCGCCAAGACATTAGTCTTCTTCAGGCTGATGGTAAGCCCGAAGTCCTTGCATGCCTGGGAAAAGCGGTCCATCAGGGTCTGAAGCTCCTGCTGTGTGTGGGTTGCGACTGCAGCGTCGTCTGCGAACAGCATGTCTCTGATTAGAGCCTCGCGTACTTTGGTTCTGGCTTTCAGGTGGGCGAGGTTGAAAAGCCTGCCATCAGATCTTGTGTGCAGGTAGATTCCCTCTGTTGCTGTGCTGAAGGCATACCTCAGGAGCATAGCAAAGAAAATCCCAAAGAGGGTTGGCGCAAGTACACAGCCCTGTTTCACTCCGCTGCGTATGTTGAATGGCTCTGAGACGTTGCCATCGTGCTGCACTATCCCCTGCATATTGGTGTGAAACGATTCGATGAGGCTTTGCAACTTTGGTGGGCATCCTATCTTTGGCAGGATCTTGAAAAGGCCCTCTCTGCTGACCAGATCGAACGCTTTGGTGAGGTCGATGAAGGCGACGTACAGGGGCATGTTCTGTTCTCTGCATTTCTCCTGGAGTTGGCGGATGGAGAATATCATGTCTACCGTCGATCGCTCAGCACGGAAGCCACACTGAGACTCGGGGTAGACACGTTCGGCAAGCTTCTGTAGACGAACGAGAACAACTCGTGCGTAGACTTTGCCAACAACGCTGAGGAGGGAGATGCCCCTGTAGTTGTTGCAGTCGTTTCTCTCCCCTTTGTTTTTGTAGAGGGTGATGATCTTGGCGTCCCTCATGTCCTGTGGTACGGCACCTTCCTTCCAACACTGGCAGAGGACGTCATGCAATGGCAGCAGTAGGGCGATCTTGCAGTGCTTGATCAGGTCAGGGGGTATGCCGTCGTTGCCAGGTGCCTTGCCAGCGGCCAAGCTATCAATGGCCTTGCTGAATTCGTTGATGGTTGGCTCGGCGTCAAGTTCGTCCATGGATGGCAGGCAGTCGATGGCATCAAGGGCTGACGGTGTCACGGTGTTCTGTCTGGAGTAGAGGTCGGAGTAGTGTTCCACCCATCTCTCCATCTGCTTGTTCTTTTCTGTGATCATCTCCCCAGTGGAGGAATTGAGGGGGGCTGTCTTGCTCTGAGCCGGACCAAGTGCTTTCTTGATGCCATCGTACATACCACGGAAGCTCCCTGTTATGGCAGCGGTTTGAATGTCTTGGCTGAGCTGAGTCCAGTACTCGTTGGCACAACGCCGAGCAGTCTGCTGAACTTTGCTTCTCGCAGCCCTGAGAATCTGGAGATTCTTCTCGTTTGGGTACTTCTTGTACTCAGCAAGTGCTGAGCGCTTGGCTTCAATGACGGGGGTCATCTCGGTCAACTTGGCATCAAACCAGTCCTGTGACTTCGAGGTCTTCCTCCCAAAGATAGCCAAGGCTGTGCGGTGGATGGTGTTATCGCAGCTCTTCCCACTTCTGCTTTGCAGATTCTCCTTCTTGTGGTACACCAAGTTCCTTCTCAAAGGTGGAGGCAAACTGCTCAACAAGTTCTGGTTGGGCCATCTTGCTGGTGTCAATCCGTGCCTTTCCAGGCTGTCTAGCACGATGGAATTTCTTCAGCTGCAGCTTGACCTTGCAACATACCAATGAATGGTCTGTGTCGCAATCTGCACTCTGGAACGAACGGGTGATTAGCACGTTCTTCAGTGAGAAATTATGGAGTTAATAAGCTGGGCTTTGAACACAATTGACACTATTTTTTCAACAAGGAAAAGTGCTCCGGGGGAAGCTGTCTGCCCCGCTGGAACGGCTCCAGTGGGCTATCTATGTGACACAGGTAATTGGAAAATGCTGTGTCTCTCTAATCTCTCTATCGAAGATATTGAAGATTTGTTTATCTTCGTAATCTTGGTGATTGGGATAATTCTGATTGGGACGGGAATTGTCTTGGTTTACCGCAAATTGCTGAAGATGGATTCAACCTATCAAAATGCTGGCCAGGCGAGGTGCATCCAACAAATTGAGAAACTGGAGAAGACCCTGATAGCGACTACTGGAGAACTGTCTCGTAAGGTGGATTACATCATGGGTTCGCTCAGGTCTTTCCACGACGAATTCAAAGCTGCGCAATGAAGGATTAATGTACTGAATCTACAGAAGAAATACAAGTCTTCTCTGTGATCAGTCCTATTTGGCATTATTATTCCCCATGAAAATTCCTCCTGGCTGTCTGCAGACTGTGTTTTTTCAAAATCATGAGCACAAGGCCTTGGACAGCCAGCTGCAGCGCCAGATAAGACTGGGCGCCAGACAGACAAAACATCTTCTGCCAAGGGTCCTTGGGTCTCTCTTATTATCATCAACACTGCTCAACACCGCACACACATTGATTCATGAACTGATTAAAGATATACTGTACACTGCTCTCTTGTGTCTTGTGAAATTCTGAGTTGTTGCTCTGTGCTATTGAGAGATTTTTTTTCATTGTAATCATAATCTGCTTAAAAAATAAGCTGTATTCTGATAACAAAGTTTTTTTTCTCCTCCCCCCTTGTGTCGTTCCCTCCCTCCCCCTCCCTTTCTTATCTATCTCTGTTTGATGAGGCGCCTATTATGGCTGCCGTGTCGTTGTGTCGCGCGCATGCGCACCAATGTCAAGTCAAGTTCCTCGTGTGTTTTTTACATGCTTGGCAATAAAGTTTATTCTGATTCTGATTCTGAGGTGCGCCTGGTCAGGATCAAGTCCAGCTGATGCCAGTGCTTTGAGCGCGGATGTTGCCAGGAAACCTTGTGTTGGGGCTTGGTCTTGAAGAACGAGTTTGTGATGCACAGATCGTGATATGTGCAGAACTCGAGCAGCCGCTGTCCGTTGTCGTTCATTCTGCCCACGCCAAAAGGTCCAAGACAGGAGGGCCAGGAGTCGTGGTCAGTACTCACTCTGGCATTGAAGTCTCCAAGGAAAATGAGTTGTTCAGAGTTGGGGATGATCCTGACAGTTGTTGCGAGATTCTCGTAGAACTCGTCTTTTGCCTCTGGTGTGGCTGTCAGTGTTGGGGCATACACACTGACGAGGGTGACTGGGCCTTGAGTGGTGTTCAGGCGGAGGGTGAGGAGTCATGCAGAGCCAGTGCTGCCCGGTTCCACCATCTTCAGCAAGGTGTTCTTCACTGCGAAGCCCACTCCGTGTTCCCTGTGTTCGTCACTGCCCTTTCCCTGCCAGTAGAACGTGTAGTCCTTCTCTCTCAGTGTGCCTGCGTCAGCCAACCGTGTTTCCTGGAGAGTGGCGATATCCACTCCCAGTCTCTTCAGCTCATTATTGATGATGGCAGTCTTCCTGGTGTCGTTGATGTCCTTGAGGTTAGCAGCAAGTCCTGTCATCATAGTGCGGACGTTCCAAGTTCCCAGTTTTAGAGTTGGTCTCTTTTGTTTTATTGTCTTGCCTGGTGCGAAGGTTCTCAGCCTGCTGTTCTGACTTCTCCTCATCCCCATGCACCCAATGAGGAAAGCAAGCTGTGGCGGGACAACACCTTATTGGCTGGGGGCTGCCCAGCTTGAGGCGGGTGGTAGCTGTCCAGTGAGATCCGATGATCCCTCCCACCGTCAGGAACAACCCCTGGCGCTGCGCTCTACGCCAGTTGAGCAGTGGCTTATAACCGGTAACTGTCACTCCCCGTGTTTTGTCTACGCCAAAGGCGAAGCTGGAGTGTCCTCTCCAGTGATCCGGTGTTCTACCTTCCAGCGTTGGGCGTTGGTAGGATTCAAGCCTGGGCAGGAAGATATGGAGGACAAGATGTTGCCCATGCAGCATGTCCCCCCTCTCCACGTCACTGATGAATCCAAAGGAACAGCAGGGCTGCTACAGTTTGGCACCAGCGCCGTTGCAGGAGCTGCCAGAACGATGTTGAGCACAACATAGAACTGCCTTAGGGGCTCCGACTCCGGATTTTTCCTCAGGGTTGACTCCCGAAGACTTTCCTGTGACCGGGTATGCCGCAAGGCAGCGGAGGTTTGAAATCAGGGTTTACCTTCCCCTAGATGGGCTACCTTCCCAGGTTGACGAGCCACCATCTACCCGAAGCATCTGGTTTTAAGGCGCCAGAGATGCACCCTCGCCCCTTCTCCTATTATTAAAAGCAGTTCCGCCGGGCTTAGAGACTAAACCACACGGGCAGGCTAGGAGTTGGACTTAGTTGTCAGAGGCTTTTCGAGACGCACGCCATAAGGAGCATTTTATGAGCACTGGGAGCTTAACCCCAGTGCCGCTCCTGGCTATGACAACCTTGGAACCATCGGTAATAGCCCATCATAATATATAATGCAAGCATACTGTATATATTATTTAATCAAGTTTATATGATACTGAGTTTAAGTCAGTCTGTAATGCACATGCAGCCTTATTTCCATCCATCCAGCCATCTTCTACTGATTTTCCGGTGGTCCGGGTCACAGAGGTAGCAGTTCAAGCAGAGAAGCCCAGACTTCCCTCTTCCCAGCCACCTGCTCCAGCTCTTCAGAGAGGATACCAAGGCGTTCCCAGACCACCTGGGAGACGTAGTCTCTCCAGCGAGTTCTGGGTCTGCCCCGGAATCTCCTCCCAGTGGGACGTGCCCGAAACACCTCAAGTGGGAGGCATCCAGGAGGCATCCTGATCAGATGCCCAAATCACCTCAACTGGTTCCTTTCAATGTGGAGGAGCAGTGGTTCTACTCTGAGCCTCTCCTGGGTGACTGAGCTCCTCACCCTATCTCTAAGGGTGAGTCCACCAATCCTATGAAGACAGCTCATTTCAGCCGCTTGTATCCGTGATCTCATTCTTTCGGTCATTACCCAAAGCTCATGACCATAGGTGAGGGTAGGAACGTAGATTGACCGGTAAATCAACAGCTTTCCCTTAGAGCTTAGCTCCCTCTTCACCAAACAGACCGGTACAATGTCCGCATCACTGCAGATGCTGTTCCGATCCATCTGCCAATCTCTCGCTCCATTCTCCCCTCCCTCGTGAATAAGATCCTGAGATACTTAAACTCCTCCACTTGGGGCAGGAGCTTGTCCCCAACCCGGAGAGGACAATCCACCTTTTTCCGGCTGAGGACCATGGACTCGGACTTGGCAGTGCTGACTCTCATTCCAGCCACTTCACACTCAGTGGCAAACCGTCCCAGTAAGACCTGTAGGTCATTGCTGGATGAAGCCAACAGGACAACATCATCTGCAAACAACAGAGACGAGATCCTGTGGTCACCATGCATGACACCCGCCGTTCCCTGGCTGCGCCTAGAAATCCTGTCCATAAAAATTATGAACAGGATCGGTGACAAAGGGCAGCCCTGGCGGGGTCCAACTCTCATTGGGAATGAGTCCAACTGAGTTTTGGCAATACAAACCAAACTCTCACAACGGTCGTAGACCGGATAGCTCGTAATAACAAGCCCGATACCCCATAGTCCCGAAGCACCCCCGACCAAAAACCACAAGGGACACGGTCGAATGACTTCTCCAAGTCCACAAAACACATGTAAATTGGTTGGGCAAACTCCCATGAACCCTTGAAGATTCTCAAGAGGGTAAAGAGCTGGTCTGATGTCCCATGGCCAGGATGAAAACCATATTGCTCCTCCTGAATCTGAGGTTCAACCAACGGCCAGACTCTCCTCTCCAGTACCTTGGCATAGCCCTTCCCAGGGAGGCTGAAGAGTGTGAGCCCTCTAAAGTTGGAATACACCCGCCGGTCCCCCTTTTTGAAGAGAGGAACCACCACTCCGGTTTGCCATGCCAAAGGCACTGGCCCGACCTCCACGCAATGTTGCAGAGGGGCGTCAACCATGACAGCCCTACAACATCCAGGGCCTTAAGGTACTCAGGGCAAATCTCGTCCACCCCTGGGGCCTGACCACCAACAAGCTTTTTAACCACCTTGGCAACCTCAGCCCCTGTGATGGGCAAGTTGTCCCTCTCGTCCACAAGCCCTGCTTCCTCTGTGAAAGGCATGTCAGTGGGATTTAGGAGGCCCTCGAAGTATTCCTTCCACCGCCCGATAATATCCCCAGTCGAAGTCAGCAGCGCCCCATCCGCACCATACACAGTATGGACAAGGAGCTGCTTCCCCCTCCTGAGCCACTGGACAGTTTGCCAGAATCTCTTCGAGGCTGACTGAAAGTCGTGTTCCATGGCTTCACCAAACTCCTCCCACACCCTAGTTTTTGCTTCAGCAACCACCCGAGTTGCACTCCCCTTGGCCTGCCGATACGCCTCAGCTGCTTCGGGAGTTCCACAAGCCAACCAAGCTTGATAGGACTCCTTCTTCAGCTTAATGGCCCCCCTCACCACTGGTGTCCACCACTTGGTTCAGGGGTTGCAACCACAAGATGCACCGACGACCTTGCGGCCGCAGCTCTGGGCAGCCGCTTCAGCAATGGAGGTGGAGAACATGGCCCATTCAGGGTCCATGTCTCCAGACTCCCTCGGAATGTGGTCAAAGTTCTTCTGGAGGTGGGAGTTGAAGACCTCCTGGACAGGGGCCTCAGCCAGACGTTCCCAGCACACCCTCACTATACGTTTGGGTCTACCAGGTCTGAATGTCTTATTTGTGCTTATTTATTCAGTAATGTAAAAATATTACACTGACTATGTTGGTGCAAACCGTTTTCATTACTGTGTACTTGTACAGTAAATGCTCTTTATTTTTGCATGATCCCCTGTGGGCGGACTGCATTTACAATTGAAACCAGAAGTTTCAACTGTAAACATACACTGTATAAGAAGACACATAACCTTTTTTTTCCCTGTCTGATGTTCAGTCTCTTCAGTATTTCGCAATGTTGTGATCAGGGGCGGACTTTGTCCATTTGGGGCCCAAGGCAAAGACAGAAATGAGGCCCTACTTTTTCTTTGTTCCACACTTTCTTTTCAGGCCTGATTGAAATCCTACCTGAAACTTATTGTCCTCAGAAGTCTTCAAATAATGATGTCATTCAGGCATCAGTGTCATGATTTACACCAGAGAGGGTCAAACACAGAGCAACCACACTGGATGAACACTCAGACTCAAGTGGTAAAAATGAACACAACTTTAATGAAAACACAAAACTCAAAATACACGTCTAAATAAAGCAGTAATAATACTGAATAACGCAAAAGAGACACACACTTAAATAGACACAAAACCACAGGAACACGCTGGAGCGTACGTAGCCTAAGGGAAGAGAAGAGAGAGATAATAAGTGATAAGGAACACTCAGAGAAAAGGAGAGTGGAGATGAGAGGAGGGTGGTTACTGTATGGAGCAGAGGGCCCAGCAGAGTACTCCTGCATGAAATAAGGAAGTGAAGAGGACGAGGAACGGGCAGGTAGACCTGGATGGAGAGTACGTTGTCTTGAAGGATGAATGGTTCAGGCAAACGTGGCCAGCCCCAGAGAACACACCGCTGAGATGGCAGCAAACCTGAGGAGAGGAGAACATAGAGGTAAGACAACGAGGAAAATAACACCAAACAACATATAAATGAGTTGTTGCTTGGCAGCAATACCCAGCAGTCCAGTGGCGAAGCATTCACACACTGGCTCTTAACCTCTTGCGCTCCGTTGTAACGCAGACGGGCAAGTCTCTGCGTCCTAGTGCGCACGAGGGCGCTCTCGTGCGCCCTCGTGCGCTCTCGGACGCATGGTCCTGATGGTGGTGATGTAGGTGGTGTGGCGTCCAAGCGCCACTGAAAATAAAAGCTGCAGACACAGCCGCGAACAGATTAGTTCATCTGATTGACCTCTCATTCAACTAATAAGAGCCTTGAATTGGGTTTCTGAAACACTGAAGAACCAATGAATGAAAACCTAGGAAGGAGGACCCGCCTACTGTGAATGCAGGAGCCAATTGAAGCACAGAAGTTCGGGCTGGGTGAAATGAGATTTACTGTTGCAGCAGATGAAAAAAAGGATGCTGGAAGAACCTGCTACAGATCCAGCAGCATGGAGAACACCCACAAGTGGGACCTGCACTCATTCCAGCAGAATAGACGTTTAGGATTCTCTTCCGTCATCATAGACCGACGGAGGCCGACAACAAAGGTCGTAAATCATTCGCCAAAACCGCAATAATGGAATTATGTTTTGACCGGGATCCACGAGCGGACCAGCATCGCGTTCGTCTGACAATGGGGAAGAGAAGTTCGCCAGGACAATGCTGCTGTGAAGAGGTAAGGTGTTATAAGCTAAGTTATTATTTATCCCTGAAAACTGTAATCAGAAAATGACTTTTGACCGATCGGTAAATTACAACTGTATGGCGCACGAAGTACGAAGTGCGTGCGCCGTACCGCAATAAACGGTTCATTTACCGTGTTCGGACCGTGAACGCCCCCCCCCCCCGCCTTCATGGTCCGAACGCCCCCCCGTCCGCGGGGGGAAGCTGCGCTGACTGCGCAGCGGTTACCACATAGCCATATGAGTCTATTCCGTCATGTAGCGATGGCCGATGGCCATCCTCTGTAGCGAGGAGGGGGGGACAACCCCCCCCCCCACACACACACACAGTAGCGGGGGGGGGGGAATCCGCTGTGACAGCGTTGCTGTGGAAACATGCAATGAGTGTAATCCGTCATGTAGCGAGGGCTGATCTCCGTCCTTTGTAGCGGGGGGGGACAACCCCCCCCCCACACACACACACAGACACAGCCCTGAATGTGACCTTTCATTAGAGCTCAAAATGAAGATTCTACATTGAATCATTCAAAAGTTACAGACGTTTTTCCAAACTGTGCCATTTGGCACAATTTGGCACAGTTCCAAAACGCCTGGGAACAGTCTGAGAACAAAGCTGTGTAATATATTCATTTTTTGTGGTATTGTTACAAAATTTGGACCTCAGCTGGATAACACTTGGTTCTACATTTCTGTTGCATTTTCCAGCCCGGATCTGAAGCTGTGTGTTATTTGCAAGCATTTGTATCCAAAAAAACACCCAGGCCAAATTTATTTTCTTCAAGTTCACTATGTTTAGATGACTGTAACTCAGCAGCCAAAGCACTTAGAGAGATCATGTTTTTTTTGCCAAAAAATTCAAAGTGTTTTCTTTTAAATGAGACCAATCCCATGAAGATGCTGCAAAGGGTTGAATAACAGCTTTCGATTTACTTTGGGCATATTATTTTTTGGCGTTTTTAGGAAAATTGGCCGGAGTGCAAGGGGTTGAATAGGCTGGTGACCCAGAGCAGCAGGTGCAGCAAATCATGCAGGTGTGCAGATGACTCCGGAGCTGGGAAAACAGAAATGGGGGGAGGGGGTGCACGTATGCCTGATCATCACAGTGCCCCCCCCCCCAAGGGGCGCCTCCTGGCATCCCACTGGGTTTCTGAGGGAGTGCTCGATGGAACGCTCACACCATACCCTTGTCGAGGATGAAAAATCCAGGAATCCATGACCTCTCCTCCGGTCCATACCCCTTCCAATGGACGAGGTACTGGAGACCTCGGCCCCGCTGACGGACATCCAAAATCTTCTGCACTGTGTAAGTGGTTTGAGCATCAATAATCCGGGGAAGAGGAGGGGGGGTCCGGAGGAGGGCAAAGTGGGCTGGCAGAGAGGGGTTTAATCTGGGACACATGGAAGGTCATCTGAATGCATAACAAAGACAGCAGGGCCGGCTGAACAGTGACATCATTGATGATGTGCGCGATGGTATACGGACCCAGGTAGCGCGGTGATAGCTTGCGGGACTCCGTATTCAATGGAATCTGTTCAGCGGACAGTGAGACCTTCTGTCCCACAGCATACTTTGGCGCCAGCGCACGTCTGCAGTTCGCATAACATTGGTTCCGCTCTGACGAGCAGAGAAGGGCAGCTTGCATAGCCCTCCACAGACAGCAACAGCGGCACGCGTGGGCCTCTACAGATGGAACAGCGGTCCCCCTCTCTGCCATTGGTAGCAGAGGCGGCGTGTACCCCATCAACACATGCGATGTAAACTGAGGACCTCGGTCAGAGACGATGTCTATGGGGATCCCATGCAGGCGGATGACATGGAGGGTTAGTAAACTGGCCGTTTCCGCAGACAAGGGCAATTTGGGGAGGGGGACAAGGTGGATGGCTTTGGAGAAACAATCAACGATGTGGAGGATGACAGAATTACCCTGGGATTGAGGGAGGCCCGTGATGAAATCCACGGCGATATGGGACCACAGACGACTCGGCACCGGGAGGGGATGGAGGAGGCCGGCTGGAGAAGAAGAGTCAGTTTTATTAGTGGCACAGACGTGACAGGCCTTCACATACTCCTGCACATCCCTTCTGATCGTAGGCCACCAAAACAATTGCTGCAGGAGCTCAGTCGTCTGTGAGATTCCAGGATGGCAGGCAAAAAACTGATGTGCCCCCACTTGATGACTTCGCTGCGTAAGGAGGAGGGCGGACCTCCCTCCGGGATAGGCTTGGAGGACTGGGCCCACCGGACCTCTGCTCAATCTCCCATGAGAGAGCACCAAGAAAGCAAGAAGAGGGAAGGATGGTCTCTGGCGGAGAGGCAGCAGCTGCGGAGAGTGAGGAGGAGGAGTCAGGAGAGAACTGATGCGAGAGGGCGTCACCCTTGGCATTACGGGACCCTGGACAGTACGAGATGGAGAGGTTGAATCCAAGAAAGAACAGGGCCCACCAAGCCTGCCGAGATATTTAACCATCTGGCAGATCTAAGATATTCTAAATTTTTATGATCTGTCCAGATAATGACCAATTGGCTAGCCCCCTTGAGCCAGTGCCTCGACTCCTCCAACGCCAACTTAATAGCCAGCAGTTCACAGTCTCCCACGTTGTAATTCCTCTTGACTGGTGTCAGCCGCCGAGAGAAATACGCACACAGACGGAGCTTCTGATCAGAGCGGGAGTGCTGGGAGTGAACAGCGCCCACCCCCGAATCGGAAGCATCCACCTTGACCACGAACTGCGGTTGAGGGTCAACCTGCGCCAAAACACACGCGTTGGTGAAGAGGCCTTTAAGAGTCATAAAAGCATGTTCAGTGGCCTCGGACCACTTGAACAGACTCTTGGTAGACATCAGTTGCATCAGAGGTTGTAATCGTGAATAAATTGGTGGTAGAAGTTGGCAATGCCCAAGAAGCGTTGGAGTTGTTTCCTGGACTCGGGGGTCAGTCAGTCTACTACCGCCTTGATTTTCGCCAGAACGGCCTTTAACGTGCCTTCGGAGATGATGAACCCCAAGAAAGGAGTGGAGCGGGTGATGAACTTGTACTTCTCAGCTTTAACAAAAAGCTGATTTTCCAGCAGCTGCTGCAGGACAGCCTGGACGAGGACTACGTGCCCCTCAAGCGTGCAGGAAAAAATCAAAATATCATCCAAATAAAAACAAACTGGTTCACCATGTCCCACAGGACATCATTGATCAACCGCTGGAAGACGGCAGGAGCGTTGGTCTGCCCAAATGGCATGACCAAGTATTCAAACTGGCCCAGGTGTGTTTTAAAAGCCGTCCTCCACTTGTCCCCCTTGCAAATGGGAACCAGGTGGTACGCATTACGGATGTCGAGTTTGGTGAAATAACGTGCCCATTGGAGAAGTTCAAAAGCAGAATTAATTAGGGGTAATGGGTATTTATCCTTACAGTTAATAGCGTTGAGTTCATGGTAATCAATGCATGGCCGCAATGTCCTGTCCTTTTTCCCTACAAAAAAGAACCCAGCGCCGAGAGGGGCGGACGATGGATGAATAAGACCGACGCTGAGGGAGTCCTTGATGTAGGTCTCCATCGCATCTCTCTCCAGCCCAGATTAACTGTAGAGCCAGCTGGATGGTAGCCACACGCCCGGAAGGAGATCAATAGCACAGTTGTAGGCCAGATGAAGTGGTAAAGAAAGAGCCTTTGACTTGCTAAAGACCTCCCCAAAGTCATGATAGACCTCGGACACGGAGCTGAGATCCATCAGTTCAGCCGGAGGGGAGGAGATGGGGAGAGAAGGGTGAGCATGCGGCCGAGTGGAGACACGCAGAGAGGCAAAAAGGGCTCCAGGAGGAAATGGAGCACTGACTCTAATTAATTATGGGGTTATGTTTATGGAGCCACGGATATCCCAGGATCATGGGAGTAGATGATCAGGGCAGTACACAGAACCGGACGGTCTCATGGTGATTACCGGACAAAATGACCTTCTTCTTCTTCGTCGATCGCTAGATGATCACACCAGCTGCCCTGACGAATGCTGCCGTCCTGCGGAGGTCCCCGAGGTCCCCGTGCAGCTTTTGGTTCAGCGATGTGGGGTCAGGCCATGTAGCTCGTCTGAGTGCAGCGTGGTCTGGGCAGTCTTGGAGGAGGTGTTCGCTGGTCATTTGGGCAGTACCACATGGGCATCTGTCCGATTGTCCAACTTTAAGTTTCTGGTGCATGTGAGCATGCATTCTGTTATGTCCAGTTCAGAGTCTGAACAGAACGACTTGGTCAGCCCTGCTCAGACTGTAGTAGTTGTCATCCTTGCAGAAGTTTGGGTGTTGCTGCTGCCACTTCTTGTGAGACAGGGCCTTAATAATGATTTTCTCCTCACTGTAAGAGACCTGCCTGTCTTCCTGGTCTTGCTGCCCACCCTCCTTAGCAAGTCTGTCAGCCGTCTCATTTCCATAGATTCCACAGTGGGCAGGAATCCACTGGAGTGATACGTTCGCCTGTGTTGCTAGTTGAGACAGAGTGAGGGCGAGTTCATTCAGTTCTTTGTGTTGGGGGTCCTGAAGTGCATCCAAGACAGAGAGGGCATCAGTGAAGATGACGACCCGCTTGTGTGCCTTGTCTTGATGTTCCCTGACGTGGGCCGCTGCTGTTCTCAGGGCCTCAGCCCTGAAATTGGTGGAGTACTTTCCAGTCACAATGGGAATGTGGGTCTCCTCGTCAGCGTACCTGATGTACACGCCGCCTCCTCCATTTCTGGTTGCTTCCATGGCAGAGCTGTCTGTGTAGACGTGAGTCCACTGCTCTTTAGGGTAGGCAGACCGAATGAACTCCAGGGCCAGCGACTTCCTCCCTTGGTCTGACTGTGTTCCTTTCTTCCTAATGCCCGATATGTCTGTGCGTATGGCTGGGAAGTTTTGTCGGTTCCAGGAGGGAACAGATGCTATGGGTGGTATTGGTGTGGGTATGTGATCCATCAGTTTAGGGTCTCTCCTTTCAAGTGTCCTGCTCTGGTGGATGAAGCTCGATCTCTTAAGTCTCCCTTTTGTTGGCTTGTTCAGTCTGTCCTTCATGGGATGGTTTTCCAGTCTTTTGAATTTGGCAGCCTGGGTCAGTACCTTGACATTTCTTCTGTCTTCCAGAGGTGCAAGGCCTGTTGTTGTCTCCAGCGCTTTGATAGGGGTACTGCGCATGGCTCCTGTCATCATGATGAGTCACAAAATGACCAAAATGGGTTCCGTTTGTGAGGTAACCATCGCGATCCTACTGCCAGATAGGGCCGAGACATTCAACTGTGTCAGGAGGTTCCTGGTGGGAATCTTAAATTTTTGGACCAACCCTTGATATTCTGCTCCACCCCGGAATCAATCAGAGTGGATGTTTTGAACTTGGCCCCCGGTAACTGAATGAGGGCTTGGAGTTCAAAACAGTTGGGAGGATTTTGGGAAGATCCTCTCGCCAGACTCCCCACGGTTACTGACGGGCCGGATCTTTCTGGTTGAATTGGGCATTTCAATATTATATGCACGCCCCCACCCTCTTTCGATGCCGGCGTTCCTTCAGAGTCAGACGAGCCCTACCAAGGGCCATCGGCTCTGGTGACGATGCTGACGGAGCAGCATCAGAGGACGGGGGGCCGGCCATGAAACGGACAAGGAAGTAGCGGCCTTCTGCTCCCTTGCACGCTCCCTAAATCGGTTATCAAGGGCCACCACCTGCGCAATAACCTCATCCAGAGAAGAGGAAGAAGCATGGATAGCCAGCTCATCATGGAGATTAGCATTTAGACTCCAGAGGAACATGCTGCATAAGGCAACGTCATTCCATCCGTAGTCCGCCACGGAGAAATCGGCTGCGGACTGATTCCCCTGCCAGACTCCCTTCAGCTGGCTAGCAACATTCCCCTCACTCTCTGTATGGTCGAAAGCCTGTGAGAATTCCTGCACAAACCATTCGAATGTGTGCAAGGGCCCCTTTGGACCACTCAAGATGGACGGTGCCCACTTGAGCACCCGGTCCCAAAGTAACAGGATCATGAAATGAATTTTGGCTGTATCTTCCCTATATTCCCCCTCCACCTGCTGGAAAAAAAAAGCCGGCAGTGATGCAAGAACCCCTTGCATTCCCCACCTCCCCCGCATAGGGGGCAGGCGAGGGGACAGAAGTGGTTCTGGGGATGGGAGGGGCTGCCGGAGCAGCAGGTGCAGGAGGAGCCGCCACATCAGGAAACTGACACAAATGCTCGGTAACAGTAGCATATTGCTGGATAATAGTTTGAAGTTGGTTGGATAAGAACATGACCTGGCATTCCATGACATCCAAGTGCACGAGTGCTGACTGGTCACCCAGTGAAGCACTCGCTGAGCCTTGATCCTGACTGGACCATTCTGTCATGATTTACACCAGAGAGGCTCAAATGCAGAGCAACAACACTGGATGAACACTCAGACTCAAGTGGTGAAAAAGAACATGACTTTAATGAAAACACAAAACTCAAAATACACAAATCTAAATAAACCTGCAATAATACTGAATAACGCAAAAGAGACAAACACTTAAATAGACACGAATCCACAGGAACATGCTGGAGCGTACGTAGCCTAAGGGAAGAGAAGAGAGATAATAAGTGACAAGGAACACTCAGGGAAAAGGAGAGTGGAGATGAGAGGAGGGCACTTACTGTATGGAGCAGAGGTCCTGGCAGAGTACTCCTGCATAAAATAAGGAAGTGAAGAGGACAAGGAATGGGCAGGTAGACCTGGATGGAGAGTACATTGTCTTGAAGGATGAATGGTTCAGGCGAGCGTGGCCAGCCCCAGAGAACACACCGCTGACATGGCAGCAAACCTGAGGAGAGGAGAACATAGAGGTAAGACAACGAGGAAAATAACACCAAACAACATATAAATGAGTTGTTGCTTGGCAGCAATACCCAAAAGTCCAGTGGCGAAGCATTCACACACTGGCTCTTAAATAGGCTGGCGACACAGAGCAGCAGGTGCAGCAAATCACGCAGGTGTGCAGATGACTCTGGAGCCGGGAAAACAGAAACTGGAGGAATGGGGGTGCACGCTCGCCTGATCATCGCAATCAGGATTTACATCTGTAGAAAAACAAAAAAGTTTAACAAATTGAATGTAAATTCTTGTATATTATAAAAACAACAACAATAACAACAACAATTCATGTGGAAGATCTGTTGTTTGTTCACACTTACCAGTCCCTCCAGGATTTCACAATATTGCAATTGCACTAATTCACGTGAAATCAGGCCATCACCGCATCTTTTGAGCGACCAAAATTGCAACTTTGTCCAATCACCACAACTTTCCCATAATTTTGGCCAGTCCTCGTCAACTTCCACCAATTTCGCCAATCAAATTTGTCCCTGAGTAGCACTCAAACACTCAGTCTAACCAATCAAATGCGTCACTGCACCGCACTCACTTCAGTGTTTACAGTGAGTATTAACGGAACATATCAGCAAACAACAGAGTGTGCGATTTAAAAAAAAAAGCACTCACCTGCGAGTTTTCCCACACCATCCCTTTCTCCATCGCCCCTGGCCTGCCGGTGGATGTCTCCCCATGTCTCTGCCTTGACTGCATGTACGAAGTGCCGGGTTTGTGTTGAAAAAAGTTCGCCTGCCTGAAAAACACCCAGTTGCAGAAGCGTGCGTAAGGAGTGACTCTGTAAAACCACAAACAAATGAGCAAATCTAACACTATAGCCAGTGTTGTAACATTCCATACACCTTTAGAGGTAAAATCATTACTACATCTTGTCAATGAGCTTTAAAACTGTAAATCTCCGGTCTGGACATGGACCAATGCATGCTCCCGGCAAACCCCTAAGGATAGCCCCTCCTCCCGGTAAAACTCCCAGTAAAGGAAAGATGAGTATCTGATGAGACAGGTGTGTGTCAAGACGCACAGCAGATAGACAGGTAGGAGTCAGGCATAGAAAGAGAGAATATTCAGTAATTTTTTTCAGAAAAACACAGACTTTGATAGACAATACGGAGCAACAGAGTAAATTATTTATTTTTTCTCTGCACTCGGTACTATTTGGTTGGGGACCGCTGCGGTTAGGGAGTTTTCAAATGAAGGTGCTGCCATGATTTCCAAATCTATACTCTTTAACATGCATTCAGTGCAGTTTAGCTGTTGTCCATCCATCCATCCATCCATCTTCTACCGCTTTTCCGGAGGTCCGGGTCACGGAGGCAGCAGCTCAAGCAGAGAAGCCCAGACTTCCCTCTCCCCAGCCACCTGCTCCAGCTCTTCAGAGTGGAGACCAAGATGTTCCCAGGCCAGCAGGGAGACGTCGTCTCTCCAGTGTGTCCTGGGTCTGCCCCGGGGTCTCCTCCCAGTTTAGCTGTTGTAATAGATAATTATTTTTTCATCCTTTTTATTCAAGCTCTCAGCAAGAGTAGCCTACAGTGTTGGTCATTTTTATGACAAATTTATGAGTAGCTTCTTCATTCTCACTTAATTGTATTAAAGTCTGTATTTGCTGTTGCACAAGAGTCTTTCTGTATAGCAAAAGTTTCTGCTTAATTTACAAATCACAGTTTAATAGGAAATTGTTGACAATCCTGTGCTTTTCCTGTGGTGCTATATAGAATATCATTGCAGTAAACCATAGAAAAAAGCATCTGCTTTAAAATTTAATTTTTCCCACAACTGTTAGTACAAAAAAAAAAAACCCTCTCAAAACATCACAACTTTTTAAAAAAGCTCCCACAAATTCAGGCTTTTTGGGCCGCAACAATCATAAAAACATCCCACGAAATCCTGGAGGGACTGGATGTTAAATCAGACTAAATTTTTCTTATTTGAAGTTAGCTAGGGTCACCAAAATTATTTCTATTTGCCAATTAATTTTCATATTTGTTAAAAAATAGTGATTTTTTAAAATTATTTTCTTCAAAGTCATAAGCTTACATACATTTACATCGTATTTGGTAGCATTGCTTTTAAACTGTATGACTTTGAGCAAACGTTTTGAGTATCCTTCCACAAGCTTCTCACCATAGTTTGCTGGAATTTTGACCCATTTCTCCTGACAGAATGGGTTTAACACAGTCAGGTTTGTAGGCTGCCTTGCTTGCACACGTCTTTTCAGCTTTGCCCAATAATTTTCTATGGGATTGAGATCAGGGCTTTGTGATGGCCACTCCAAAATACTGACTTTGTTGTCCTTAAGCCTCTTAGTAACTAATTTGGAGGTATGCTTAGGGTCATTGTCCATTTGGGAGACCTATTTGCACCCAAGCTTTGACTTCCTGGCTGATTTCCTGAGATGTTGCTTTAATATCTCCACACAATTTTCCTTCCTCATGATGCCATCTATTTTGTGAAGTGCACCAGTCCCTCCTGCAGCAAAACACCCCCACAACATGATGCTGCCACCCCCGTACTTTACGGTTGGAATGGTGGTCTCAGGCTTGCAAGCTTCTTCCTTTTTCCTCCAAATGTAACGAAGATCATTCTGGCCAAACACTTCAATTTTACAGGTACACCTCAATAAATTAGAATATCATTGAAAAGTTGATTTATTTCAGTAATTCAATTCAAAAACTGAAACTCATGGCTTACAGTTCATAAAAACCCAAAATTGTGTTTCTCAAAAAAAAAAAAAAAAAATAGAATATTACATAAGATCAATTTTAACAAGAGCACTCTGAGGCGTGTGCAATATCCCCCGCCTCTGTTTTCTCTGAAGATCCCAGTACTTACTGATGAAGAGCAATTTTCAATTTTTCAATATAATTACTGTGACAGAACCAAATTATGATAAGGCCATCATCCATGAATATACAACAAAGTATACAACCCACAGATGTAGATCAGGATCCCAAGGTGAACCTGTGTAGCAAGTATGGTGACCCTAGAGAGCTTTACACGTTCTATAGCAAGAGATCATAAGGGGTACCAACCTTGACCTTTGACCTTTTGACCCCAAACCTGTAGTCAGAAGTTATGGTCTCAGAGTGAACCAGTGTGCCAGGTTTGATGACCCTAGCTTTCTTTGTTGTTGAGATATACTTTATAAGGCATTTTGATGTTGACCTTTGACCTTGCGATTCCAAAACCACAGTCACACTTCAGGGTCACAGGGTGAACCTGTGTACCAAGTTTAGTGGCCCTAGCTTTATTCATTGTACAGTAATAAGGCATAAGGCATGTTAACCTTGACCTTTTGACCCCAAACCCAGAGGGAATGTTAACCTTGACCTTTGACCTTTTGACCCCAAACCTATAGTCTGAGGTCAGGATCCCAAGGTGAACCTGTATACCAGGTTTGGTGGCCCTAGCTTTACTCGTTTTATAGTAATAGTGCAAATAGAATGTTAACCTTGACTTTTGACCTTCTGACCCCAAACCCATAGTCAGAGGTCAGGATCCCAAGGTGAACCTGGGTACCAGGTTTGCTGGCCCTATCTTTATGTCTTGTACAGTAATAAGGCATCAGGAATGTTAACCTTGACCTTTGACCTTTTAACCCCAAACTCATAGCCAGAGGTCAGGATCCCAAGGTGAACCTGTATACCAGGTTTGGTGGCACTAGCTTTACTCATTTTATAATAGCAAATGTAGTATTTACCATAGTGCAACTGCAACGTCCAGAGTTTCCTCTCCATTATTCAGACTCCCCTTTGCTTTTGAAACAAAAGCTCTTCCACATTGTCAGTTGTCTTCATTATTTTTCTCTATCCATATTTCTATATTTGTTTCTTTTTGCTGCGCATAAAACAGTAATTCGGTTCCCTCTTCTCTTCTTTCTCCCAGTACAGCATACAATTGGAGGAAAACAACAACGAGATTATTTTAAAAAGAGCACAGATTACTCAGTGACAGCAGTCTGTGCTGTGGCTGTGTGAGGAATAAGTGAAATCATGTGTGTTTAATTTTATTACGGTCTAGACTTCAGAAAACGTAAAACACACATAATTATGAAAAGTCATGGACTGGGAGATGTGAAGATTTTGTTAAAACAAAGTTATTCACATAATAAAACATAGTTATTCACATAATAAAACCCCAGAGTCTCCATCAGACTATCTTGATAGTTCTTGTGTTAATAAAATAAACACGTTGGTCAAATAATCACTTTATTCATGAGTAGTCCTTTTTTTAAATTATATACAAATACTAAATTTATACATATTAAACAAAGGAGTATGTCATGTGAAATGAAAATCAAAACTTTGAAATATGACAAACAAAATATGACAATATGACAAACAAAAATAGACTATTTTAGTGGGTTTAAAAAATTCCTACATAATGCTCCTCTGAACTGGCTGTGCCTGTGTTGATGACCCGCTTTCTCAGGTGTGCCTGTGCGCAATTTTGCGGTGCTCTTGGTGGATGGGTGGTCATTATTGAAATGAAGTGACTACGTCTGTGTTCCTAATTTTGCGTGTTGTTAGTAGATCACTGGCAAAAATTAGCCACTCCCTTAAGTGCTCTGTCTAAATTGCGCAATCGCTAATTTGCGTTCCCTTAGTAAATATGTCCCTTGGTCGTGATTCCTTTTAAATGAATACTGCATCAAAGCGGTGTGGTATGGAGGCAATCAGCCTGTGGTATTGCTGAGGTGTTATGGAATCTCAAGCTGCTTTGATAAAGGCTTTCAGCTCGTCTGCGTTGTTGGGTCTGGTGTCTCTCGTCTTCCTCTTGACAATCCTTCATAGATTCTCTATGGGGTTTAGGTCACGAGAGTTTGCTCGCCAGTCAAGCACAGTGATACCATGGTAACTGAACCAGGAATTGGTACTTTTGGTAGTGTGGGCAGGTGCCAAGTCCTCCTGGAAAATGAAATCAGCATCTCCATAAAGCGTGTCAGCAGACGGAAGCATGAAGTGCTCTAAAATTTCCTAGAAGACAGCTGCATTGACTTTGGACTAAGTAAAATACAGTGGACCAACACTAGCAGATGACCTAGCAGAGTCCTGTCATTTGGAAATCAAGGTCCCAGAGTCTGGAGGATGAGAGGAGAGGCACAGAATCCAAGTTGCTTGAGGTCCAGTGTGAAGTTTCCAGAATAAGAGATGATTTGGAGAGCCATGCAGCGAACCAATTTGATTGGCCTATTTAGGGAGCTCATTTAAAGATTGTTGTTAACTGTTCCTAGTTGATACTTAGTATGGCTATTGTTAGCATATGCATCATATATTAAAAAAAGCCATCTGTTGACACTAATTTCTTAAAGAAACTGCCTTGATGTCATCTGTGTGTCTGATTAGACTTTTTTTACTCTACCAGGTTTGCCATGAGATGTCATAAGTTGGTAAACCCAGCCCAGCACCATCCTAGATACCCACCCACTGCTCTATTATTGGCCAGCCCAGCAGTCTCTCATGTACAGAACAGTAAACTAACAGACACAAGTTTCATATTATGATATGTCATCTTATATCACGATAATGATATATATCATGATATACATTTTGTGTAAATTCTTCAGTTTAGATAATCACATAAAATGGACCATCTCTTTTTTAAAACTTTTTTTTTACATGCATCTTTGTCCCTCATAATTTTGCAGTGTTGTTATAAAATAGTTTTTTTTAATGTGCATTTGAGACTTGGTTCTCATAAATTTCAGCTTTTTCTTCTAAATCATATCATATGAATAAAAAGTAAACATCAATAAGTTAAATATTTCCTGAGCCAGAGGAGAACAGAAAAAAAAAAAAAACATACAGTGGATATCAAAAGCCAGTTTAGGAAGCTTGGGATCAGTCCGCCAAGATATCCGCCTTTGACCGCCACCTGATCCACATAGCACCGGACCCCCATGATCCCTCCTGCAGGTGGTGAGCCCACTGGAGGGTGGACCCATGTAACTCCTTCGGGCTGAGCCCGGCCGGGTCCCATGGGCAGAAACCTGGCCACCAGACGCTAGCCATCGAGCCCCTCCCCCAGGCCTGGCTCCATGGTGGGGCCCCAGTAACCCCATACCAGGCGGGGTACACTGAATCCTTGTTCTAGTATTTATCATGAGAGTCTGTTGGATTGTTCTTAGTCTGGCCCTTCACCCAGGACCAGTTTGTCTTGGGTGACCCTACCAGAGGCAAATTACCCTGGACAACATAGCTCCTGTGATCACTAAGGCACGCAAACCCCCCACCACGATAAGGTGACGATCCATGAGGGGGTGGATGAGATTCACCCTGAGTACCTCAAGGCTCTGGATGTTGTAGGGCCGTCATGGTTGACACCCCTCTGCAACATTCTGTGGAGGTTGGGGGCAGTGCCTTTGGCATGGCAAACCGGGGTGGTGGTTCCTCTCTTCAGAAAAGGGGACCGGAGGGTGTGCTCCAACTTTAGAGGGATCACACTCCTCAGCCTCCCTGGGAAGGTCTATGCCAAGGTTCTGGAGAGGAGATTCCAGCCGTTGGTCGAACCTTGGATTCAGGAGGAGCAATGTGGTTTTCCGTCCTGGCCGTGGCACATCGGACCAGCTCTTTACCCTCTCGAGAATTCTCGAGGGTTCGTGGGAGTTTGCCCAACCAGTTTACATGTGTTTTGTGGACTTATAGAAGGCATTCGACCACGTCCCTTGTGGTTTTTTGTGGGGGGTGCTTCAGGAGTATGGGGTATCGGGCTTGTTGTTATGAGCTATTCGGTCTCTGTATGACCGTTGTGAGAGTGTGGTTCGTATTGCCAACACTCGAACGGACTCATTCCCAGTGAGAGTTGGACTCCGCCAGGGCTGCCCTTTGTCACCAATCCTGTTCATAATTTTTAAGGACAGGATTTCTAGGCGCAGCCAAGGAACGGAGGGTGTCATGCTTGGTGACCACAGGATCTCATCTCTGTTGTTTGCAGATGATGTTGTCCTGCTGGCTTCATCCAGCAATGACCTACAGTTCTTGCTGGGATGGTTTGCCGCTGAGTGTGAAGCGGCTGGGATGAGAATCAGGGCCTCCAAGTCCGAGTCCATAGTCCTCAGCCGGAAAAAGGTGGATTGTCCTCTCCGGGTTGGGGACAGGCTCCTGTCCCAAGTGGAGGAGTTTAAGTATCTTGGGGTCTTATTCACGAGTGAAGGGAGAATGGAGCGAGAGATTGACAGATGGATCAGAGTAGCATCTGCAGTGATGCGGACGTTGTACCGGTCTGTTGTGGTGAAGAGGGAGCTGAGCTCTAAGGCAAAGCTGTCGATTTATCAGTCAGTCTACGTTCCTACTCTCACCTATGGTCACGAGCTTTGGGTAATGACCGAAAGAACGAGATCGCAGATACAAGCGGCTGAAATGAGCTTTTCTGTAGGATCGCTGGACTCACCCTCAAAGATAGGGTGAGGAGCTCAGTCATCCATCCGGGAGAGGCTCAGAGTAGAACCGCTGCTTCTCCACATTGAAAGGAACCAGTTGAGGTTGTATGGGCATCTGATCAGGATGCCTCCTGGATGCCTCCCACTTGAGGTGTTTCGGGCACGTCCCACTGGGAGGAGACCCTGGGGCAGACCCAGGACTCGCTGAAGAGACTATGTCTCCCAGCTGGTCTGGGAACACCTTGGTATCCTCTCTGAAGAGCTGGAGCAGGTGGCTGGGGAGAGGGAAGTCTGGGCTTCTCTGCTTGAACTGCTGCCTCTGTGATCCGGACCTCTGGAAAAGTGGTAGAAGATGCATAGATGGATGAATACAGTGGATATAAAAAGTCTACACACCCCTGTTCAAATGCCAGGTTTTTGTGATGTAAAAAAAATGAGACCAAGATCAGTCATTTCAAAACTTTCCACCATTAATGTGACCTATAACCTGTACAACCCAATTGAAAAACAAACTGAAATCTTTTAAGGGGAAAAATAAAAAAAACTTCCAATAACCTGGTTACATAAATATGCACACCCTTAAACTAATACTTTGTTGCAGCACCTTTGGCTTTTATGACAGCACTCAGTTTTTTGGGTAGGAGTCTATCAGCATGGCACATCTTGATGTGGCAATATTTGCCCACTCTTCTTTGCAAAAATGCTCTAAATCTGTCGAGATTGCGAGGGCATCTCCTGTGCACAGCCCTTTTCAGATCACCCCATAGATGTTCGATCGGATTGAGGTCTGGACTCATGCTAGGCCATTCCAAAACCTTAATCTTCTTCTGGTGAAGCCATTCTTTTGTTGATTTGGATGTGTGCTTTGAGTCATTATCGTGCTGAAAGATGAAGTTCCTCTTCATCTTCAGCTTTCGAGCAGAAGCCTGAAGGTTTTGTGTCAGCACTGACTGGTATTTGAAAGTGTTTGTAATTCCCTCCATCTTGACTAAGGCCCCAGTTACAGCTGAAGAAAAACAGCCCAAAACATGATGCTGCTACTACCATGCTTCACTGTATGCATGGTGTTCTTTTGGTGATGAGCAGTATTGTGTTTGCGGCACATATACCTTTTGGAATTATGGCCAAACAGTTCAACCTTGGTTTCATTGGACCATAACACATTTTCCCACATGCGTTTGGGAGATTTGAAATGTGTTTTTGCAAAATGTAGCCGAGCTTGGATGTTTTTCTTCGTAAAATAAGGCTTTTGTCTTGCCACCCTACCCCATAGCCCAGATTGTTGTCACATGTACTAAACAGCCAGTACTTACCAGAAATTCCTGCAGCTCCTTCAATGTTGCTGTCGGCCTCTTGGCAGCCTCCCTAACCAGTTTTTTTCTCGTCTTTTCATCAATTTTGGAGGGACGTTCAGTTCTTGGTAATGTCACTATTGTGCCATATTTTCTCCACTTGATGATGACTGTCTTCATTGTGTTCCATGGTATATTTAATGAGATCCCTCTGATGCTTTGGAAGCTCTCTGCGGACCATGGCTTGTGCTGTAAGTTGTGACTACAAAAATGTCAGGAAAAGCCTACTAGAACAGCTGAATTTTATCTGTGGTTAATCAGAGGCACTTTAAATGGTGGCAGGTGTGTGCTGACTCCCATTTAACATGAGTTTGAATGTGACTGGTTAATTCTGAACACAGCCACATCCCCAGTTATAACAGGGTTTGTATATTTATGCAACCAGGTTATTGTAAGTTTTTTATTTTTCCCCTTAAAAGATTTCAGGGGGGGTTTTTTCAATTGGGTTGTACAGGTTATAGGTCACATTAATGGTGGAAAAAGTTTTGAAATGATTAATCTTGGTCTCATTTTACATCACAAAAACTTGGCATTTGAACAGGGGTCTGTAGACTTTTTTTATAGCCACTGTAACAAAAAAAAATGTCTGAAAATGAGACAATTAACCATCGCTGCCATCTACAGATATAAATTAGTTAAGTTAATCCCTTCCACAGCATGTGGGACACCATGTGGTGTATGGGGCGGCACCTCTGTCCGTTTCACTGACCTTAGACCACACAGCTACTGTAAGTAGTGAAAGCTACAGTAGGGGGTCAGTCCTCTGGTAGTATGCACACAAGCCCATAAACCAGACAAAGGACAAAAACAGGGGCAGGGGAACACAGAGACCACAATACAAACACAAAGGACAAACCGTGGGTGACATAATCAGACTGAGAACCGGTGAAAAACACAGGAAGAAATAACTATAATAATAATAATAATAATAATAATAATAATAATACACAGAAAGTGAATACTGAAATTAATAACCAAACATAGGAGACAATAGCAACCAATAATCGAAAATCATCACAGGGAGAATGAAAATAAAGTGTGTGCAAGGTCAGAGGGCCAATGCCCAGATCATAACAGTAACCCCTCCCCTTAAGGGGTGGATTCCAAATGCCCCTTCAAAAAGGAAAACAAACACCAAGATGGGCAGGAGGAGGGGGACAACACATGGTAGGGAAAAAAAACAAAAAAAACCAGGAATCTTCACACAATAACCCCAAAGAGAAAATAAATGTCCATCAGGTGGTTGGCCAAAGTTCCACGACCACCTGCGGGAAGAATATGATGCACCAATGTCCATGGCCCACCAGATGGAGGAACAGGGTATGTCGGGTGGCCTACCAAAGTCCAAGGACTACCAGATAGATGAACAAAACGCATCTGGTGGCCTACCAATGTTCATGGCCCACCAGACAGAGGAACAGTGTACGTCGGGCGGCCTTCCAAAGTCCAAGGGCCACCAGATGGATAAGCATGGCGCGTTGGGCGGCCCACCACAGTCCATAGGCCGCCAGACGGAAGAACACGGCACAGTAGGGGCGTTCAGCTCAGGAGCCTTTAACATGGGCGATAGCATAGGAGCCTCTTGCACCAAGGATAACAACACAGAAGCATCACACTCAGGAGATAATGACATGAAAACTTTACCCTCAGAAACTTTAACCTCTGGAGAAGACAACAAAGAACGTTTATACTCTGGAGATGACAACATGGAAATTTTGCACCCAGGAGATGATGACAACAAGGAAATTTTGCACTTAGGAGATGATAACAACAAGGAAATTTTGCACTCAGGAGATGATAACAAGGAAATTTTTCACTCAGGAGATGATAACATAGAACCTTTACACTCAGAAGATGACAACACAGAATTTACAGACTCAGAAGATGACAACATGGAACCCTTAACTTCAGAAGGTGTCAACATAGAACCTTTAACCTCAGGAGGTGTCAACATGGAACCTTTAACCTCAGGAAGTTATAATACGGAACTTTTAACCTCAGGAGGTGACAATACAGAACCCTTGACCTTAGGAGGTGACAATATGGAACCTTTAAACTTAGGAGGTGACAACATGGACACTTTAAACTCAAGAGATGCCATGGGGGCTCTTTTGCTCTGGCGAAAACAACATAAAATCTTTGAGCTCAGCAGATGGCAACAGTGGAGTTCTCTGCACAGAAGATAACATCAAAGATTTTTGCTCTACAGATAACAATATAGAAGTCTCTTGCTCTACAGATAACAATATAGGAGCTCTTTGCTCTGGAGACAGTACCTGAGGGGCCTTCAGTGCAGGGGATAAAAGCAGCTGAGGAGCGGTGACCCCAGGGGGCGAAAATGGAGCACACTGTCTGACCTCTTGGATGATGGGTGGAGGTCCTATGACCTCTGGAATGACGGGTGGAGGCTCCCTGGCCTCTGGCACAATGGGTGGAGGCTCCCTGACCTCTGGAACGATGGGTGGAGGTCCTCTGACTTTTGGAATGACAGGTGGAGGTCCTATGACCTCTGGAATGACAGGTTTAGGTCCCAGGTTTAGGTCCCAAGACCTCTGGAAGGATGGGTGGAGGTCCCATGACCTCTGGAATGATGGGTGGAACGTGCAGCTTGGATGGTGACAGAGCTGGGACATGCACGTTGGAGACTGCTGGAGCTGTCCCTGCTGCAGCCACCTCAGACAGGGAGGAAGAAACACAGCATGGGTCACCACAATTGCCAGCGGCAGAAACCGGTAGCAAGGGCCGATGGGAACTGCACTTAGGACCCCCCATCAGGAGCAAGACAAGTCTTTTCAAAAATAGATGTTGAAAATAAAGGGAAAAGCATTTGCCTTAACTCCTGCTTCACTACTGCTGGGTTGACGGTTTGTGGTGAAGCTGCTGGTGGCGTGACGACCTTGGAAGACACAACAGGAGCTGATGTGACGGCCTCTGGAGACACTTGTGAAACAGCGGATGAGGCAGTCTGGAGTGAAGCTGTGGGCGAGAGCACCAGCACAGCAACTGTGGGAGTCGGGACTGCATGCGGAGGGTGATGTGGAGCTGGAGCAGCGCAAGGAGGTGTGGTTGACAGAGGCGCCGAAGCCCGGGGTGCTTCGTCATCGGTATAGGCTGTGGCGCAGATGAGCTCTCCTCCTGCCCATGGAGTGATTGTGGGGCTGGAGAGGCTAGCGCAGGAGCTGGAGAGCTGAAGGCTGGTGCTGGGTGAGGAGAGATGCATAACAGAGCCAGGGAGAGTTTTACTGACAGCATAGGCTCCCGTAATGCTGCCACCAGGGGACGCTTTATCGGTGACGCAGGCTGTGGCACAGATGGTGCTCTCTTCTCCAGCCCGTGGAGTGGCTGTGGGGCTGGTGAGGCTGACATTGGAGCTGGTGAACGGGAGTATGTGGAGGGAGAAGCTGGAGCCCAGGGACGCTTCATCATCGGCGCAGGTAGTGACGCAGATGGTAAGTCTCCCACCATATGCTGGTACATACGCTGTAGGTTTGACACAGAAATTAATAGTCCAACCAGCTCCGGGTAGCACTACAGGCTGGGGGTAATGTCTATCACCTGGGCCGCAACGTTTAAAAATCTCCGGGCATCCTCAGGCATACAGGAGGAGTGGGTGAGTGAAATGAGATCCTCAATAGTTTCTGCCACCCATACCTCATCAGTGCCCAGTCCTAACCCCCAGAAGTCCATACCTGCTGGGTCCTGTGTTGTTGCCGTCATTCTGTTATGTTCTGCCTTTGGCACATATAGATGGAAAGATGGAGGACTCAGGGCGCAGGCAGGACTTCATTGCAAACAATAATGTATTAACAAATACTTAAACTCGGGCGTAAATGATAACAAAACTCACGGGAAATAACTGGAACACAGGGACCGGGGAACACAATACAAACACAAAGGACAAACCGTGGGTGACACAGTCACACTCAGGACCGGGTAAAAACACAGGAGGGAATAACTATAATAATAATAACAATACAGTGATCCCTCACTTATCGTGGTTAATGGGTTCCAGAACCGACCGCGAAAAGTGAAAAACCGCGAAGTAGCGTCACCCCTAATGACGTCATCCATAAATAATACGTACGTTCATTCTCTCACTCTCTCTCTCATATGATACGTGTGTGTGTGTGTGTACGTGTACATACATACATAGATGTAAATAAAGTGTACATAAATATGTTTTTAGAACTCTTTTATTCTTATAACAAGATACGTAACTCAAGATGAAGATGATTTACTTCACAGGTTAATGAGAGCTTTACTGCTCCTCAGGTGACGCCTCATCGTCAGGTGCTAGAAGCGCAGGATCGTCGAGGGCAGCTTCCGATAGAGCTGGAGAAGCTGCAGGAGGCAGCGTAGTGGCTCGACGGGAAGACTATTTCGCACAAAATGGCACAAGAGAACAGCAAAAAGTTCCACGCTGCGAGACTACGTAACACGAGCGATAAAGAGCAATGAATGCAATCTTCCTTCCCTTCATGGGCGCACGGCAGGGAGAGGAGGTGGGTGAAACGTCTCGGCCAATCAGCTTGCGGGGTGAAACGTCTCGGCCAATCAGCTTGCGAGATTTCCGAGCCGAGCCAACACGAGAACAGCGAACAGAGAGGTGGATTTTTTTGAGTTGTGCGGCTCTCCGTGCTGATACCTGATGGTCTAATGTAGTCTCCCTGCCTTCTGCTAGCACCCGCCTATTATTTCTTAATTTTGAATTTTTGATGAATATTTTTGAAAAATCCGCGATGCACTGAGGGCGCGAAAGGTGAAGCGCGAAGTAGCGAGGGATCACTGTAATACACAGAAGGTGAAGACTGATATTAATAACCAAACACAGGAGACAATAGCAACTAATAATCAAAAATCATCACAGGGAGAATGGAAATAAGCAAAGCATGTGCAAGGTCAGAGGGCCAATGCCGGATCATAACAAGGTGGTTGTCTTATTTTCCTTGGGGAATCTGTCTTTATATGCCAGTTATTCATCACTATAAGACAAAGGAGATGTGACTAGGTGGGAAAAATATGTGCACATATCAGCAATCGGCAAAAACTGTTTTCAAAATATCACCATATCAGTTAGCGGGGGGGGGGGGGGGGTTAATATCGTGCATCCCTAGTTTCCACCATTGTGAGAACAGTTTTTGGGGAAGGCCCTGTTTCTGTTACAGCATGACTGTGTCTGAGTGCACAAAGCAAGATCTGTAAAGGCATAGTTGCATGACTCTATGGAAAAATTTGACAGGCCTACACAGCGCCCTGACCTCAGCACCACCAATACCTGTGGATGAACTACATTGGAGATTGTGAGCCAGGAATTGTTGTCCACCATCAATGTTTGACCTCACAGATGCTCTTCTAGATGAATGGGCAAAAATTCCTACAGACACACTCTACAGTGTTGTAGAAAGCCTTCCCAGAAGAGTATAAGCTGTTGCAAGTTGCAAGTTGCTGTAGCAGTTGCAAACAGAAACCAACTACATGCAACTGAATTTAGAATGGGATATCAAAATAGTAATGTGCAGGTGAGCTTTCCCATATGTGCAGTGATTTTGCCCATATGTATGTATGTACCCATCTATTAATAATATGAGGTTTTGGAGTGGGTCTAGCATAAGATGTGGAGGGGCAATACAAAAGGGCACCAACAAACACACATACAAATGTCTGATATAAAAGAAATGAGTTGTCAGCCTACAGTTCATTCCCTGAATTACTAGCATTAAGTCAGAAGAGATTATATTCTGCCCTTTCTCTGTGACAGCACACTGCAAGCGCTGGGCATACTAGAGTGAAGAGCAGCTTCCAAAAATGGGACAACCACATCAAACCATGACTAAAAAGGCTAAGTTGCTGATTGAACAAGTGCTGTGTAGCATAATCACCCAAAAGCTGATTGGAAGTGCATCTACAAATAAATAAGAAATGGCCATCACCTTTTGTCAGGACCAGTGGCCCAAGTCCTAACAGTCACCTGTCAGTTTTGTCATCTGATAGCATTTGCATGGCATTTTAATATCAATCTAACCCAAACCACAATGTAATTCTATGCGCACATGGTTGCACACTGGCTCTGGTCAGTTTTTCTCAAGTTGTCACACAATTATGTGGTTTGAGGAAAGGTAAAACTAATTAGAGACTACGGTTTGGGAATAAAAGTCATTTTTCCTTCGTTTTGACATAAAGTTGGCATACCACTTGGTGTGCTGAAAGCTGATGTGCCCACAGAAAGCCCAGCTTTCCAGAAGAGATTGAAAGGCTATAGTCTATTAATAGTTGAAGCAATGGATTGGTGAATTTCAACCAACTATTTACTGTATGCAACGGAAGTGAGCACAGAGCACTGCAACAAAAGATTAAAGGCCGTATTACCTTACAGTCGCTGCATGGTTTTGAAATAAAACAGTAGAAGATTTTGTCCTGTATCAAACTGGAAACTAAGTTGAGATTGCTATATAAATCATCTTGTTATGGACCTCAGATACTCTAAAAGTATTGCATTTAAGTCAGTTACTCTAAAATGTTTCTTCTTTAGAAACTCCATAGCCAGTGTGTTATGCATTCCTGGAATGTTTCACTTCTTCCAGGCTTTTTCAAGCTTGCAGTTATTCCATCATATTGCCATTTATAAATGTCATCTCCAACACTTTCTTCAGTCACAGCGGCCCTGAGTCATCAAACTCCCATCCCCAAAACTTCTTTCTCAGGACTCTGCATCCCCTGCGGTGGCCCTGGTCTGGTTTACATGAAAAACACTGAGCCCCATCTGAGCCAAACTCATTTATCTTGGTTACAGCTGACTAAAAAAACAACAAAAAAAACCCCAAAACCCCAAAACAAGCTCCCAATGTTCACCAGGTTTCTTTTCATCTTCTTGTTACTTAGGGAAGCTTTTTCTTCTCATCTGTGGCCAAGAGTAAGCGCTTTATTTCTTACACCCCATACAGGCTTATGTCAAGCATTGTCCTTTGCATTTAAGGCAATCTGAAGCACTTGCCTGTTTTTAAGAGATAGGTAGATAGATAGATAGATAGATAGATAGATAGATAGATAGCCTTTATTGTCATTATACAAACAAATGTACAATGAGATTTAAGCATCTCCTTCAGTGCAACATACTGTATATAAAAAAGAAAAATAAAAAGCATAAAAACAATAAATTCTTACAATAAATAATGTATAATATGTACAGTGTACGTAATCTAAGATAAAAAATAAGTTATATATACAATATAAAAATAAAAAATATTAAAAAGATTGTACAACATTCTGGACAATAAATGTCAATTACACAGTGATGTATTTAGAGGTATACTGGGGGGGATCAGGGAGGGTTGGACTGAGAATTCACAGCCATAATGGCTTTTGGAAAAAAACTGTTCTTGAGTCTATTTGTCCTGGCTCTGATGCACCTGTAGCGCCTCCCTGAGAGCAGCAGGTCAAACAGGTCAGCTCCAGGGTGGTAGATGTCCTTGATGATATATTGTGCTCTACTAAGGCAGCGGGCGGTGTAAATGTCTGTCAGGGAGGGGAGAGGGCAGCCAATGATCTTCTGTGCTGCCTTTACTACCCTCTGCAACCTCTCCCTGTCTACCATTGTGCAATTCCCATACCACACTGTAATGCAGTATGTGAGCAGACTCTCAATGGATGAGCGATAGAAGGTCAGCAGCAGGGTGGAGTTGAGGTCGTACTTCCTGAGGACTCTCAGGAAGTGTAGCCGCTGCTGAGCCTTCTTAATAATCACCGAGATGTTGTCTGTCCAGGAGATGTCAGAGGAGATAAGGACGCCGAGGTACTGAAATATGTGGACCCTCTCCACACACTCGCCGTTGATGAAGAGGGAGGCTGGGTCGGTATTGGTCCTCCTGAAGTTGACAATGATTTCCTTGGTTTTCTTGGTGTTCAGAGTCAGGTTGTTTTCTAAACACCAAGTTACCAACTTCAGGACCTCCCCCCTATAGGCTGTCTTGTCCCCTCCTGAAATGAGTCCAACCACCATGGTGTCGTCAGCAAACTTCACGATGAGGTTGTTGTTGTAGGCCGGACGACAATCATAGGTGTAGAGACAGTACAGGAGGGGGCTCAGCACACAGCCCTGTGGGGAGCCAGTACTCAGCGTCCGTGTGGAGGAGAAGTGGGAGCCAAGTCTCATAGTCTGGGACCGGTTAGTGAGAAAGTTCTTTATCCAAGCACATGTGAGAGGTGGGAGACCAAGGCTATTCAATTTGGTAATGAGAATGTCCGGGATGATTGTGTTGAAGGCCGAGCTGTAGTCCACGAAGAGGATTCGGACGTAGCTGTGCTGCCACTCCAAGTGGGACAGCGCAGAATGGAGGGCTACGGCGATGGCATCCTCAGTGGATCGGTTTTCATGCAAACTGGTAGGAGTCAAGGTCCGAGGGAAGATGGCTCTTAATGTGCTGGAGAAGCAGTCTCTCAAAGCGCTTCATAATTACCGGGGTGAGGGCCACAGGACGGTAATCATTTAGGCTGGTGGTGGGAGACTTCTTTGGTACCGGGATGATTATGGCAGATTTCAGACAGGACGGGATGACTGCCTGGGCCAGGGAGAGGTTGAAAATCCTGGTAAAGATGAAGGTGAGCTGGGAGGCACACGCTCTAAGCACCTTACCAGGAACTCCATCTGGGCCGGCAGCCTTCTTAGGGTTCACTGCCAGGAGCACCCGTCTGATGTCACGCTCACTGACAGTGAAAGTGGTGGTGCAGGAGCTGGGTGGGGGTGAGGACAGGGCTGAGGCTGATGAGTGCTGCTGTTGAGTTGTTTCAAAGCGAGCAAAGAAGCTATTTAGCTCCTCTGCCAGCGGTGCACTCGGGTTCTCTGATGTTGTAGCACAGCCTCTGTAATTCGTGATGTTTTGAATTCCCTGCCACACCTCCCGTATGTTGTTACTGGACAAGTGGGACTCTATTCTCATCTTATAATCCGCTTTAGCTTTTTAACTCCTCTTTTCAGATCGGCTCGAGTAGACCTATAAAGGCCTCTGTCACCTGATCTGAAGGCAGCATCACGGGCTCTGAGGAGTGTGCGGACCTGGCTGGTCATCCAGGGTTTCTGGTTGGGAAAAACCCTAATATTTTTGTCCACAGTCACATTACCGATACAAAACTTAATGTAGTCCAAGGTTGTATCAGTGGACGTTTCCAACTCCTGTTGTCCAAATAAATCCCAGTCTGTCTCTGTGAAGCAATCCTGCAGTTTGGAGAGAGCGCTGTCAGGCCAAGTTGTGACAGTCTTTATAGTGGGCCTGTCACTACGCCTGAGGGGGGTGTAAACTGGGGAGAGCAGGAGGGAAAGATGGTCCGACTGGCCGAGGTGGGGGAGGGATATGGCTCTGTATGCGTGCTTGATGTTAGTGTAAACATGGTCTAAAATGTTCTCCCTTCTAGTAGAACACTTAACATGTTGATAAAATTTGGGGAGTACAGTCTTCAGATTGGCCTTATTAAAGTCCCCTGCGACTATGTGGACACCATCAGGGTGAGCCCGCTGATGTTTGTTAATGGTGTTAAGCAGGAGGGAGAGCGCCGTATTTACATTTGCACTAGGTGAAATATACACAGCCGTGATAAACACTACTGTTAGCTCTCTCAGTAGAAAAAAAGGCCGACATCTTACAGACATGTACTCGAGATCGGGAGAGCAATATTTGTCTGTAATAGTCCCATTGTCACACCAGTTATTATGCACATACATACAAAGCCCCCCCCCCCGCTCTTACCGGAGTCCTTAGTCCTATCACAGTGTAGCAACGTGCGGCCCGCTAGCTGCATGCTAGCGTCAGATATGTCCAGATGGAGCCAAGTTTCAGTGATAATCAGAACACAACAGTCACAAACATAGCGATTACCGGCAAGTTGTAATTCCAAGTCTTCCGTTTTATGCACCAAGGATCTGGCATTGGAAAGATACAGGTTCGGTAGAGGTGGCTTATGTGGTTGTCTCCTTAGCCTTAGCATAACACTGGACCTGCGGCCCCGCTTCTGCTTCCTCTCCCTCCTCCGTCTCCGTCTCTGCCGCCTCCACGACCCGACAACAATCCACGGAGAGCCCGGTGGTCTTGCTATGTCGACTGGGATGTTATGCGTGTGCTGAAAGACACTCGCAACTGGTGTCTGATGCTGGTCTCCAGTCTCAAGAAGTCTCTGACGGGTGTAGCGAATGTTCGCCGAACTGATAGCGCACAAATAAACAAAAAAGGAGTACCATAACATCGAAAAAAACCACTGAAAAGGAGAGCCGTGAGTCGCTGCAACATTGCGCGCCGCCATGTCTCAATTGTCTGTGATTATATTTTATGAAAAATGCTTAAAGACATTTCGCCTACATTGAAATGCTCTAACTGAAATGTTTGTTCGCAGCATTATGTAAATTGGCCAAGTTATGAATTAGCTTGCATGTAGGTGGTGCTTGGATTAACTTCTGTGACTAGTAATTGTTTTCTGAAACTTAAAAATAGCTATTTTTTCAGGATAGGGCATCATTTTTTTACAAAGATATATCCAGTTGAAAGAATAAAAACTAGATGACAGGCTATAGCTCATTGCAGTGGCAACAATCAGACACAGTCAGTTCAGTTTTATTTATATAGCGCCTAATCATGACAGGAAGTTGTCTCAGCACACTAGATACATAAGGCAAAATCACACAATAAATAGAAAAGCGTAACAATCAAACGATCCCCTAGGAGCAAGCACTAGGTGACAGTGGGAAGGAAACACTCCCTTACAGAAAGAAATCTCCAGCAGAACGGGTGAAGGGAGACTGACAAATAAAAGAGTAACATTCATACAAACAAAAATTACATGCAAATAACATACAAATGGAGCAACATTCATACAGATACAACGGTTGAACCAAAAATTTTGATTAGCTTTGGATACAAATTAACAAGCTTGTCACAAACCTCACACAACAAGCAAACACAGTTGGGCCCTGTTGAAGTGGTGCCTGCACACTACGCACACAATCTAGCAGTGTAGCAGTAGACAGAGCAGATAAGTAACATGCACATGGCTACGAGTATAATATGTGGAAAGCCTAATCAAAAGCTTTGTAAAATAGAAAAGTTTTCAGCTTGATCTTAAAGGCGGAGAGTGTAGCTACGTTCTGATCCACAGTGTACTTCAAACTGTATTCCCTACTCCCTGCTCAGTTCTCAGGGAATATCAGTAAGTTAACTGCTCTTCACAAAACTTCTTCATTTGAAACACCCTGTAACCGTCGGCTCCTCCTCCGTGAGTTACCACAGTAACCATGGACACGTACTGATACTGTGGTGGATAATTTATATTTCTTAAATAAAATATTATCACAAATATATTTTTATTTCTATCAGTTGATATAAACAATAACCAACATTAGTTTAGCTTGTTAATAACGTTAGCAACAATAGTTTGTTTTACTCGTATTTGAGGCGCAATGGCTTATGAATAATCTTCTTGTCATCTTCCGGTGAAGTGATGCACCGTTGTTCACTTCTTCCCTGCACAGTTCTCAGTTCCCTCTGAACTGAAGACCGTTCGCTCCCTTCGGTTTGGAATCTCAGTTAATATGGCGGATACCCTGTGCAGTCCACTTCGGAGTATACTATTGGGCGATCAGAACGCAGCTTGTGTCTGCCTACAGGGTCAAGGCTGGTTATTGGTTCCATAAGAGAGGAGCCTGATAACTGAAAGCTCTACATCACATAGTACTTTTAGAGACTAAGAATTACTAAAAGTCCTGCATTCTGAAAAAGTAATGTCCTGTTCACTAATATGGTACAGTTAAGTCTATAACAAAACGGGGACAGAATATAGCTTTATATGTCAGGAGGATTTTAAATTCAATTCTGGCCTTTATAGTGAGCCAGTGGAGGGAGATTAACATGGGAGAAACACAACCCCTCTTTTTAGAGGTTTTATGATAACCCTATAGTACTGAATTAGAATAATCTAGAAGTGATAAAGGCATGCATTAGTTTCTCTACATCATTTTGAGATAAGGTGTTCCTAATTTTGGCAATATTAACATAGGTGAAAGTAAACCATTTTAGAGATTTGTTGTGCGACAAGATCAGCCAGGGTCTGCATTAGGGATGCGCTGATCCGATCTGCAATATTGGGTTTGATCCAGGCAAAATGGCTGGATTGGTATCAGGAATAAAAGTAATTTTCTGATTTGATACATTTTATAATATTAAAACGAAGGTGTGGTCACCATTCTCAGCCACGCTATGTGTGGCTTCCATAAACAGAAGCAACGAGTGTCACGTGTCACTGGAGCCTGTCTGTGGGACTCACCTTGGTATGTTTGCTGTGTGAAATTACGGAACTGTTTTATGGGATGGTACCAGCATTTACAATTTTAACACCACCAACTTGATAAAACACTTGCAAAAGTATCATGGTAAAGGGGTATGCCGAATTCTGTCAGGAACCGAGCAAAAGGAAGTGTGTCGCACATCACCAGCCACTGCTTTTCCAGCTTGGAGGCTGGAAAACTGAAATGTAAACAAAAGAACAAAACTTAAAATACAAACAAGACAGCAGCATGGAAAACGTCAGGAACAAAGACATAACATAGGTTTACCTTTTGGTGGAGAACGAGGAACAGCTGATGAGCGTTAGGTAACAGGAATGTAAATAGCAAATCATAGCGGTGAACTGGAAGCAGGACTACAACAATAAGGTTACAGGAAATGGAACAGGAATGACTTCAAAATAAGAGCAAACCTAAAAACTATGAATGGACAGAGAATAATATCAGGAACACTACAATAAAAAAAAACCAAGGACCAGAAGAATACTTATGTTAATAACAATAGGTGACAAAAATACAACTTAAAGGGTTAGTTCCTTTACAGGGAAGTCTGTGTGTATGTGGTGGGGGGGGGGGGGGGTGAAAAGTTCATAGGCTGAAAAGTTCATAATGTTCAAATCTGACCAAATGTGGTTTATTTTTCAACATAGTCTCCCCTTCGGTCCACACACTTCTTCCATCGGTGTTGCAGTGCTTGGATCCCTGCAGTTGAAAAATAAACCACATTTGGTCAAATTTGACCACTATGAACTTTTTAGCCTATGAACTTTTCAGCCCCCCCTCCCGACATTTTCAGATCTACAGCATTTTTTACCTCATGCAGAAAATGGCACTTTGAATTTTATCTTAATGTTTACCTAAATACTCAGCTTTAAAGTTTTGCATAAACTTGCACTTAAAACTTCAGAATGCATGTTTACATTGGTCCTGAGCAGTGAAATGCTGCCAGTGTTACAAAGTTTAAAATTAAAAAAAAACAACAGTGTTGCTAAACTGAGTCAAATTTGTAATATATTCTTTGACTTTTAGATTTATGTTTTTATATGTGTGCAAAATGCAACCAGTCATTACCAAAGTATGTTCTGTACTTTTGTTGTTTTAAATAAGATAGACGGTATGGAGTTTGGATTGGTATCAGCCGATACTCAAAGTCACAGTATCGTATCGGACTTAAAGTGGTATTGGTTCATCCCTAGTCTGCATACCTCCATAAAGGCTAAGCTTTTTGCTATAATGCGAGTACACCATCACTTTGTTAGGGTCCAACTTGGCCTCACTACTTGTCATTAAGAAAGCCATTCAGATTTTCCACTGGCTACGATGTCCCAGCCAAACTTCAGTAGAATTACACTGACAACAGTGACAAGGCTTTAAAAAAATGACAGCAAAAAAAAAAAAAAAATCCTGGTTCTGTTTTGTGATACACATGAACTCCAAAGTTCTGAGTTGAAGCAAGACCTCTAGAAAAATATTCATGATATCTGTCAGAGTTTACGTAACTAATGCTATGCTAACAGACAGACCAACAAGACTGATCATGTAACCTCCTTGGTGGAGGTAACAATTCGTGGTATCAGTAACAATGGAACTTGAGAGGAATCAGTACTGTTTTAAACACTGTATGAATATATCCTATTACACCCACAGACATCATGTGTTCTCTCTGTATGATCAGATCCTGGAAGAGAGAATGAAGATGGAGTGTAAGTGCCATGGGGTGTCTGGCTCCTGCACCACTCGGACCTGCTGGATCACCCTGCCCAAGTTCAGAGAGATTGGTTACCTTCTGAGGGAACGCTACAGTGAAGCAGTTCAAGTGGAGCCGGTGCGGGCCTCGCGGCTTCGCCAGCCCTCCTTTCTGCGCCTCAAAGAGTCTCGGGGCTACCAAAAGCCAACAGACACAGACCTGGTGTATCTGGAGCGCTCTCCAAACTACTGTGAGGAAGACACAGCCACTGGAAGCACGGGGACAAGAGGGAGACTGTGTAACAGCACCTCGATCCACATGGATGGCTGTAATGTCATGTGCTGTGGCCGGGGTTACAACATGCACCACTACACACGGGTCTGGCAGTGCAACTGCAAGTTCCACTGGTGCTGTGTTGTCAACTGTGACACCTGCAATGAGAAATCAGAAGTTTTCACTTGCAAGTAGAAAACTGGACCATGTGAGGGCAGGTTGGTAAAATGGACAAGGGGCCAAAAGAAGACAACATGAGGACGTTGGTGGTATTTATTCAATTTTGCACATGCTGATACCCTAATTCAAATAGAAAATCAAATATAGGTGAGATTTGCAAGTGAAAGACAAACATTTAAGATAAGTACAGAAGTTGTGAAAGTAATTAGCAGATGAAAGGAAAACCCCAGCAAAGCATCTCAAAGATGAACTTCCCAAAAGGAAAAGGACCACAGCAGAATTAAGAGAAAATGCCTGTAATATTCTGACTGAAGATGCCATCAACCGATATGAACTGCCATGAAATAAGAAAGGATGGCATCAGAGCACATTTAACAGTACACTGTATCCTTTTTAACACTGAAATGAAACTATTTATGTAAAAGCATTTTTTTAACCTTATAGGATGGCTAACAAATTCAACTTCTCATTTTCCATCTCTAACAATATACAGTGTCTCACAAAAGTGAGTACACCCTCACATTTTTGTAAATATTTTATTATATCTTTTCATGGGACAACACTGAAGATATGACACTTTGATACAATGTAAAGTAGTCAGTGTACAGCTTGTATAACAGTGTAAATTTGCTGTCCCCTCAAAAATAACTCAACACACAGACATTACTGTCTAAACTGCTGGCAACAAATGTGAGTACACCCCTCAGTGAAAATGTCCAAATTGTGCCCAATTAGCCATTTTCCCTCCCCGGTGTCATGTGACTCGTTAGTCTTATGAGGTCTCAGGTGTGAATGGGGAGCAGGTGTGTTAAATTTGGTGTTATCGCTCTCACACTCTCTCATAGTGGTCACTGGAAGTTCAACATGGCACCTCATGGCAAAGAACTCTCTGAGGATGTGAAAAAAAGAATTGTTGCTCTACATAAAGGTTCAAGGTTCAAAGGCTTTGTTATCATGTGCACAGTTAAGAAATGCTACATTTCCTGAGCAATGAAACTCTTACTTTGCTCTCCGAACAAATGCCAAGTTAAATGTACAGAAACAACAATTCTAATAGGTCATGACACACTAACACAGTAACTCTATCCTAGTACTGATGGATGCTAAGACATATACACCAACACATAGTTAGGCAGTAGAGGAATGAAAATGAAGTCTCCGGTTGACTAAAGTGAAAGTGCTATATTGATATCAGCGATGATGTGAACCTGAGACGGCATGAACCTACTGTATGTACAGTGTGCAAATGAGCATTGTGCAACCTGATGTGAATCTGAGATGGCATAGACTTATGTACAGTGTGCAAATGAGCAATGTGCAACAAGCAGTGTATAATTACAAATTATTGGTAAGTAGCAGCAGAGATGATATGGACATCAGACAGGTGATACTATATCTACTGTACAGGTGAGCAGTGTGCAAATTTAGCAGCCGGTGTGTGAGTTCCTATATGCAAAGCTGTATTGCAGAGTTTTTGGAGTTGTCTGTTCATGAGTCTGATGGCAGTGGGAAAGAAGGAGTTTTTCAGTTTGGTTGTCCAGCATTTCACACTTCTGTACCTCCAGCCTGAGGGTAGAAGTGTGAACAGTCTGTGTTGGGGGTGGGTGGGGTCCCGGAGGATGGTGTCACCTCTCTCGCAGAGCACCACTCTGCGGTGGTAGGTGCTCTGCAGAGAGGGTAGTGGAGTCCTGATGATCTTCTCCGCTGTCTTCACCACTCTCTGCAGGCGTTTGCGCTCCAGGGCAGTGGTGTTTCCGTACCACGCAGTGATGCCATTGGTCAGGATGCTCTCGATGATGCAGCTGTAGAAATTGTTGAGGATCCTGGAAGACATGCCGAACTTCTTCAGCCTCCTCAGAAAGTACAGTCACTGTTGATTGTTTTGTTTTGTATACTTTATTGATCCCCAGAGGGGAAATTGGGGGCATCCACCTGGATGGATGAAGCAGCCATGGTACGGCGCTATCCCTTTACCATTCACACACACATTCACACCTAGGGCCAATTTAGAGTCTCCAATTAACCTAACCTGCATGTTTTTGGCCTGTGGGAGGAAACTGGAGAAATCCCGGAGTAAACCCACGCAGATATGGGGAGAACATGCAAACTCCACACAGATCACTGTTGGTCAGGGGCTGGGATCGAACCAGGGATCCCATGGCCAAGGGTGAGTTGCTGTGCTGCCGCAGTGCTAACCACTGCGCAACAGCACCGCCCTTGAGCTGTCTTGACCAGGTCTGTGGTGTTGTGTGTCCACTTAAGGTCCTCGCTGATGTGGATGCCCAGGTATTTAAAGCTGCTCACTCTCCCCACCTCAAGCTTCTGGATGAACAGTGGCCGATGGGGTCTTACAGCATCCTACAGGAGGATGCTTTGTCATCACCAGTGATGCGTCCTATCACTGCTGTGTCATCTGCAAACTTTAGGATGATGTTGTCTTTGTGGGAGGCAACACAGTCATGGGTGAAGAGGCTGTAGAGGATGGGGCTGAGAACACAACCCTGGGGGACACCTGTGTTTGTGATGATGCTGGCTGAGGTCCTGTTACCCATCGTGACAGACTGGGGCCTGCCAGTTAGAAAGTCCAGTAGCCAGTCACAGAGGGTGGGGTGCAAGCCAAGTGAAGACAGTTTGTTGGTGAGTTTGTGGGGGATGACCGTGTTGAAGGCGGAGCTGTAGTCGACAAAGAGCATCCTAATGTAGGAGTCTTTATCTTCCAGGTGGGAAAGAGAATAATGGAGTGCTACAGCAATGGCATCTGAGGTGGATCTGTTGGGCCGGTAGGCGTACTACAGGGGGTCCAGGGTGCCCGGTATGCTGTCCTGAATGAAGGGCAGCACCACTCTCTCAAAGCACTTCATGATGATTGGAGTGAGTGCTACTGGTCTGTACTCATTCAGACAGGTTGGCGGGCTCTTTTGGGGACAGGGACAATAGTTGTTGTTTTGAAGCACGAGGGGACTATGTTCTGGTTGAGGGAGAGGTTGAAGATTGCTGTGAGAACATCAGTCAGCTCTGCAGCGCATGCTCTGAGGGCCCGCTCAGGGATGTTGTCTGGTCCTGCTGCCTTGCGGGGGTTGATATTTCTCAGTGCTTTGTTTACTTGGTCTGGTGAGACGCTTAGTGGGTGGGGGTGGGGGGGGTGCGTGAGTGTGTGTCTGTTTTCTGTGCTGTGGCTGATGGTCTCGAAGCGGGTGTAAAAGATGTTGAGATCATCTGCCAGGCTGTCTGTAGGGCTAGCAGTGCTGCTGTTGGTCTTCTTGTAGTCTGTGATGTGTTGCAGGCCTTGCCACATGCGCTCCGGGTCAGGAGTGGAGTAGAGACTGTCCAGCCTTTCTCTGTACTGCCTAAAGATGGCCTAGGCTATAAGAAGATTGCCAACACCCTGAAACTGAGCTGCAGCACGGTGGCCAAGACCATACAGTGGTTTAACAGGACAGGTTCCACTCAGAACAGGCCTCGCCATGGTCGACCAAAGAAGTTGAGTGCACGTGCTCAGCATCATATCCAGAGGTTGTCTTTTGAAATTAGATGTAGGAGTGCTGCCAGCATTGCTGCAGAGGTTGAAGGGGTGGGGGGGTCAGCCTGTCAGTGCTCAGACCATACACCGCACACTGCATCAAATTGGTCTGCATGGCTGTTGTCCCAGAAGGAAGCTCCTTTTAAAGATGATGCACAAGAAAGCCCGCAAACAGTTTGCTGAAGACACGCAGACTAAGGACATGGATTACTGGAACCATGTCCTTGGTCTGATGAGACCAAAATAAACTTATTTGATTCAGGTAGTGTCAAGTGTGTGTGGCGACAACCAGATGAGGAGTACAAAGACAAGTGTGTCTTGCCTACAGTCAAGCATGGTGGTGGGAGTGTCATGGTTTGGGGCGGTATGCATGCTGGCCAGCATCTGGGAGCTACAGTTCATTGAGGGAACCCATGAATGCCACCATGTACTGTGACATACTGAAGCGGAGCATGATCCCTCCCCTTCGGAAACTGGGCCACAGGGCAGTATTTCAACATGATAATGACCCAAACACACCTCCAAGACGACCGCTGCCTTGCTAAAGAAACTGAGGGTAAAGGTGAATGGACTGGTCAAGCATGTCTCCAGACCTAAACCCTATTGAGCAATCTGTGGGGCATTCCTCAAATGGAAGGTGGAGGAGACCAAGGTCTCTAATATCCACAAGCTCTGTAATGTCATCATGGAGGAGTGAAGAGGATTCCAGTGGCCAACCTGTGAAGCTCTAGTGAACTCCATGCCCAAGAGAGTTGAGGCAGTGCTGGAAAATAATGGTGGCCACACTAAATACTGACACTTTGGGCACAATTTGACATTTTCTCTTTAGGGGGTGTACTCACTTTTGTTGCCAGCGGTTTAAACATTAATGGCTGTGTGTTGAGTGATTTTGAGGGGACAGCAAATTTACACCATTATACAAGCTGCACACTGACTACTTTACATTGTATCAAAGTGTCATATCTTCAGTGTTGTTCCCATGAAATGATATAATAAAATATTTACAAAAATGTGAGGGGTGTACTCACTTTTGTGAGATACTGTACATCTGCTGCTGATGTGTTCAGTGTGGGAAGAACAGTTTTACTCATATGCAAAGGCTGAAGCAAGTCACAAATGGAAGGCAATGAATGATGAGTTCAGTTTTTTTATTAACAGAAATCAGATACAGTTTGTGTGAGCTTGTAGTTTTTTTTTTCTCCTATTCACATGTTTTTTTAAAAGCATTGCAGCAACCACAACCATTGTGTGGGTTGTGTCAAAAATTTACACTCCGCTGTTATCTCACTGACAACTTAATCTATGAATCCAAAAGTATTTTTTATTAGGGGTCTGCAACCTGTGGCCCTGGAGCCACTTACAATTACTTTGCCCATATCCAGTGGCTCTTCTTCTGTGAGCTGCTCCCTTTAGGGGTCGTCACAGTGGATCATCTGCCTCCATCTCACCCTATCCCTTGCATCTGTCTCTGTAACATCAACCCCTCTACCCATGTCCTCCTTCACTACATCCATCAATCTTCTCTGTGGTCTTTCCTCTTTTCCTCCTGCATGGCAGCACCATCTTCAACATTTTTTGTCCAATAATATCCACTATCCCTCCTTTGCACATGTCCAAACCATCTCAGACCTTGCCTTTCTAATTTTGTCTCCAAACACGCTCAACCTGAGCTGTTTCCTCTGATATACAGTACTCATTTTAATCCAGTCCCTCCTTCTCACTCCCAATGAGATTCTTGCATCTTCAACTCTGCCACCTCCAGCTCCACCTCCTGTCTTTTTGTCAGTACCAGCCATCTCCAAATCATACATCATAGCAGTCTCACCATTGTCTTGTAATCTTCCCTTTCACTTTAGCTGCTATTTTTCTGTCGCAAATCGACCCCGAACACTATCTCCACCCATTCCATCCTGCCTGCAGTCTCTTATTCACCTCTCTTGTTTATTGACCATTGCTTTGGATGTTTGATCCCAGGTATTTAAACTCATCTACCTTTTCTTCCTCTACTCCTTGCATCTTTACTGCCTGACCTCGTCTGTCAGTCTGTCAATCACTATGGCAAACAAGAAGGGGCTCAGAGCCGATCCCTGATGTAATCCCATCGCCTACCTTGAATCCATCTTCACTCCTACAGCACACCTCACCACTGCCTCACTGTCCTCATTAGGGCTGCAACGATTACTCAAATAATTCGGTTACAAAAAAAATTCTTGATCCGAAAATTTATGCATCGACGTGTTGTTTAATGTAGCACTTCCAGTCTATATGACCTTCTTCCAGTGCGACCTTCTTCCAGGTCATGCTACCTAAACAAAACGCAGATTTGTTTAAACGGTGCCATGGCAAGAGTGTCATAGTGACGGGGCCGGCAAAGGACTAAAGAAAATTTAAAAAATGATATCAGTATCTCAAGTACTAGGAATCATTTCAAAGCTCAAATTTAAGAGAAAACATTGTGACTGTGATTGTATATGGTGGAAGCCGAGAGCGGCGAGCTAGCATGCTACAATGTTCGGATGTTACAGTGTCTCGGCATAAAGCGTCCCACATCATGCACAGCCAGTGCACCTGAGACAAGGTACGTGATTGAAATTCTAAAATTAAGATGAACAGAATGCAGTCAGCTAGCTAATTATGCCTTATAGGACCAAAGACATATAGCCACCACCACAGTGTCCGCTAGTGGATGCTAACAGGCTAGCGAAAGAACTTTGTCACAAACCCTCCCTGTGTGCTTTAGGCAGCGCACGGAGGAGGGGAAGGGATGAATGGATTTACACGACAGGTTACACCCACAACCAACATTTATTATTACACAAAGGCAAACCTATTCCAAAAATAGAGGTCGTACAAAATGATACAGTTGTTGCACTAATAGCTCAGATACTATAATTAGCACAGATGCCACAAGATAAACAAAAAAAACCAGTACAAAAACACACAACTGCTCAGGCTTACTTGGGAGTCCTCCAGGATGCACTACAGTCTTAAGGTGAGAACCACTGGGGGAAAGCACACAGTTATTACTCACACGGCTGGGGCAGTCCAAGCTAGTCCAACAGTAGCCTGGCAACATAAACAGCAGGTCCGGAGAATCACGCCTCTCCGGGTGATGCAGTACCGAGGCAGTGGCTTGTTTCATGAGTTTGTTTTTTAAAGTAATTCTGTTGAACCACAATTCAAAAGCATTGTCTGATTTCCATTGGTTAATTTTCATAGAATTTTTATTTATTACCATTTTTGTCAGATTCAAGTTATTTCTGTGACCATTGTGGGTTTTTCTTTCATTAACAGAGGGGTACCAACAATTTTGTCCACGTGTGTACATACTCACCTCTGGCTCACTTTGCAAAATGTAAAAGTGGCATCTCTTGGCCACAGTCACCCATATTCTTTTTTTCTTTTACTGCAGAACAGAATAAGAGTCAGCTGATGACGCTGATAGTCCTTCATATCTGTTTAGATTCTGAAGTCACATTTGAATATCACATGATCACATCTGATCACACGAGATTCTGTGAGATCACATCGTGTCAGTGGCATCCCCATGTGATATCACTCATACAAACGGCAGACGTGTGGCCTGCTCATCTCACTGAATCATTTAGTTTGTTCATGTGGAGGATTATAATGTTAAAAAAAATCAGTGTACCTGTCCTCATGCCTGTGGTCTGTCACATTTAAAAAAATGATTAAAATTTGAACATCCACCCGTGTTGGCTACACTGACCCCACAATAAACAGTGGTACTGCGATGCTTGGTCCATATCAGTAGAAATATGGACGGAATGAACATGTACAGATGGAAAGTTCTGCCCGTCTCCGTATTTGTATCCAAAGTAAAGCACTCATGAATGTCCAGTTAAACAAAACATCATCTCAAGTCTTGAAATTTGCAACCAATGCCCATGTTGCAACCTCAGTTGCACACCTCTGGTTACACGTAATGATATTTATACCTTTTTTTAGACTCACGTGGCTTTGCATTCCTGCTTTACTTTGCTTATTTGTGGTGTCCAGTGCTGTACTGACATCTCTCTTCTGGACACACTCCCTACCCAGAGCCAAGGCCCCTTCTTTGTTACGCCATGAACCAAAAAGGCTGAAAACACACATTAAGTATTTTAAGCACCCAACTTGTCGGCTTCAACAGCACTTCATCCTGACTGCGTTCATTGTTGTGTTTCTGGAAGGCTCTTTGACTTAACCACGTAAGCCTCACTGGAACTCCATCGAGGGCCAATCGTTTTCAGATACATCCAACATTCCCACCAGCGGCAGAGAATTCCACACGGTGGCCTCTGCTTACATAAGGCCTTCCAGCGCGGTTTCGGCCCGCCTGGGAGGATGGCATGTACCCCAACCACACGGAAGGGGGTATGTGGGGATCAAAGGCTTCAGAGCTATTTTTGGATGGAACCCTTAATGTATTCAGAAATGTTTACTTAGGCTTTATATAACTTACAAAACAAAAGTATATTTTTATATGAGGAATGTGGCATTTTATGTCATTTATAAATGGAAAGAGAATCACGATTTACAAGTGTTTTCTAGTGCCATTGTATACAGATTTGAAAGTTATAAATTATTTGGAAGTTGTGTCTTTGATCAAAACTTTTAAACTGTAAATACTCATGTTTTTTTAGAAAAATGCTGTAGCCCAGATTGACTGTGTTGATGTGGTACTTCACAATTCAGAGTAACTCAAAGGATCTTGTAAAAGCCACTATAAGGTATTCAGATAAATATGCAACAAGTAGATAATATAATGGAAGTTTTAGGGAAGAACTTTGGCTTTGTTCACACTGCCAGCCTTAGTGTAAAGTTTTGTTTTACTGCTCTCAACTTTTTGGTCATTCATTTGGTCACATTTCCATCAGTCTGCCCCAGTGCAGCTGTGGCTACAGTAGTAGCTTACCACTACCAATGTCTGTCTGGAGGGAATGAATAATGGACTCACTGTAAGTGCTTTGAGATGTCACTTGACATGTAAAGCGCCATATAAATCTAATCTATTATTATTATTATTATTGTTATTCATGTCATTATATTATTAATGTACACATCAAAATTGTTACTTTCTCTTGTTCCTGAGCAGAAAGTGTTAGTTCTCAATTGCTTATCCCTAAAGTAAATGGAAAAGCCCCATTTTCTCTCTTTGCTTACATGGCAGTCATAAATCTGGAGAACTACTCACTTCAAAACATTTCTATTCACGTTTGTATAAACACTCATCATATCGACTTTATGTAAACGAAAATGTGCAAATATGTAGTTATTACATTGAATGTTATTTTCTAAATATCACAATCCAGGTCCTGTTAGCAAAGTTTGATATACTTTTACTCCATAAGCAATTAAGAAATAATAAATACTCTCCCCAAAATAAGATTTGTGTTCTGATAAGGCCAATGTCAGATTCCAGAGTGAACTGGTCACAGTCCAGAACAATAACAATGTCACAAGCATCATGTTGCACAAAGGTGAAAACAGAAGTCAAGATCTTAGTATCTTTAAAATCGCTTCAAATTTACAGTGGTGTGAAAAAGTGTTTGCCCCTTTCTGATTTCTCATTTTTTTCTATGTTTGTCACACTTAAATGTTTCAGATCATCAAACAAATTTAAATATTAGACAAAGACAACATAAGTAAACACAAAATGCAGTTTTTAAATGAAGGTGTTTATTATTAAGGGTAAAAAAAAATCCAAACCTACATGGCCCTGTGTGAAAAAGTGAAACAAATTAACTGTTAAAACAAATTAGCTGTGGTTTATCACATCTTTGGAAAGCTGAGTGCAATTTCTCTAGTCACACCCAGGCCTGATTACTGCCACACCTGTTCTCAATCAAGAAATCCCTTAAATAGGACCTGCCTCACAAAGTGAAGTAGACCAAAACATCCTCAAAAGCTAGACATCATGCTGCGATCCAAAGAAATTCAGGAACAAATGAGAAACAAAGTAACGGAGATCTATCAGTCCGGAAAAAGTTATAAAGCCATTTCTAAAGCTTTGGGACTGCAGCAAACCACAGTGAGAGCCATTATCCACAAATAATGAAAACATGGAACAGTGGTGAACCTTCCCAGGAGTGGCTGGCCGACCAAAATTACCCCAGAAGCAAAGCGATGACTCATCCAAGAGGTCACAAAAGACCCAACAACAACATCCAAAGAACTGCAGGCCTCACTTGCCTCAGTTAAGGTCAGTGTTCATGACCCCACCATAAGAACTAGACTGGGCAAAAATGGCCTGCATGGCAGAGTTCCAAGACGAAAACCACTGCTGAGCAAAAAAAAAACAAAACATAAAAGCTCATCTCAGTTTTGCTAGAAAACATCTTGATGATCCCCAAGACTTTTGCGAAAATATTCTGTGGACTGACGAGACAAAAATTGAACTTTTTAGAAGGTGTGTGTCCCATTACATCTGGCATAAAAGTAACAGCATTTCAGAAAAGGAACATGATACCAACAGTAAAATATGGTGGTGGTAGTGTGATGATCTGGGGCTGTTTTGCTGCATCAGGACCTGGAAGACTTGCTGTGGTAAATGGAACCATGAATTCTGCTGTCTACCAAAAAATCCTGAAGGAGAATGTCTGACCATCTGATCGTGACCTCAAGCTGAAACACACTTGGATTCTGCAGCAGGATAATGATCCAAAACACACCAGCAAGTCCACCTCTGAATGGCTGAAGAAAAACAAAATGAAGACTTTGGAGTGGCCTAGTCAAAGTCCTGACCTGAATCCGACAGAGATGCTGTGGCATGACTTTAAAAAGTTGGTTCATACTCGAAAACCATCCAATGTGGCTGAATTACAGTGGTGTGAAAAAGTTTTGTATAACATACAAAAAGTTTTGTATGTTTGTCACACTTAAATGTTTCAGATCATCTAACAAATTTAAATATTAGGCAAAGATAACACAAGTAAACACAAAATGCAGTTTTTAAATGAAGGTGTTTATTAATAAGGGGAAAAAAAATCCAAACCTTCATGGCCCTGTGTGAAAAAGTGATTGCCCCCTAAACTCAATAACTGGTTGGGCCACGCTTAGCAGCAACAACTGCAATTAAGTATTTGTGATAACTGGTAATGAGTCTTTTACAGCACTGTGGAGGAATTTTGGCCCACTCATCTTTGCAGAATTGCTGTAATTCAGCCACATTGGAGGGTTTTTGAGCATGAACCACCTTTTTAAGGTCAGGCCGCAGCATCTCAGTCGGATTCAGGTCAGGACTTTGACAAGGCCACTCCAAAGTCTTCATTTTGTTTTTCTTTAGCCATTCAGAGGTAGACTTGCCGATGTATTCTGGATTATTGTCCTGCTGCAGAACCCAAGTGCGCTTCAGCTTGAGGTCACAAACAGACGGCCGGACATTCTCGTTCAGGGTTTTTTGGTAGACAGCAGAATTCATGGTTCCATTTACCACAGCAAATCTTCCAGGTCCTGAAGCAGCAAAACAGCCCCAGACCATCATACTACCACCACCATATTTTACTGTTGGTATGATGTTCCTTTTCTGAAATGCTGTGTTATTTTTACACCAGATGTAGTGGGACACACACCTTCCAAAAAGTTCAACTTTTGTCTCGTCAGTCCACAGAGTATTTTCCCAAATGTCTTGGGAATCATCAAGATATTTTCTGGTAAAACTGAGATGAGCCTTTATGTTTTGTTTTGCTCAGCAGTGGTTTTCATCATGGAACTCTGCCATGCAGGCATTTTTGTCCAGTCTCTTTCTTATGGAGGAGTCATGAACACTGACCTTTGCTGAGGCAAGTGAGGCCTGCAGTTCTTTGGATGTTGTTGTGGGGTCTTTTGTGACCTCTTGGATGAGTTGTCGCTGTGCACTTGGGGCAATTTTGGTCGGCCAGCCACTCCTGGGAAGGTTCACCCGTTTCATGTTTTTGCCATTTGTGGATAATGGCTGTCACTGTGGTTTGCTGGAGTCCCAAAGCTTTAGAAATGGCTTTACTGTGGGTGTTTATATATTTACATATTTATTCCATCTAGCTACAATGCTCTGCACTGTGTTCATATATTCATATATTTATTCCATCCAGCTACAATGCTCTGCACTGTGTGTCTGTGTGTGTATATATATATTTTATAGTAATATGTACATATGTATATTAGCTGCTCTTGCTTGCTTGTTTTTTTTGTTTTTTGTTTTTTTTTTTTTCTTGCCTTCTGATTGTTGCTCTGAGTGTTGCTATCCCTGTGCTGTTGCAATCCTGGAATTTCCCCGTTGTGGGACTAATAAAGGCTTATCTTATCTTATCTTATCTTAACCTTTTCCAGACTGATAGCTCTCACTTACTTTGTTTCTCATTTGTTCGTGAATTTCTTTGGATCGCAGCATGATGTCTAGCTTTTGAGGATGTTTTGGTCTACCTCACTTTGTGAGGCAGGTCTTATTTAAGGGATTTCTTGATTGAGAACAGATGTGGCAGTAATCAGGCCTGGGTGTGACTAGAGAAATTGAACTCAGCTTTCCAAAGATGTGATAAACCACAGCAAATGTATGTTTTAATGGGGGGAGGGGGGGTCACTTTTTCACACAAGACCATGTAGGTTTGGATTTTTTTCACCCTTAATAATAAACACCTTCATTTTAAAAACTGCATTTTGTGTTTACTTGGGTTATCTTTGTCTAATATTTAAATTTGATGCTCTGAAACATTTAAGTGTAACAATCATACCAAAAAATGAGAAATCAGGAAGGGGGCAAACACTTTTTCACACCACTGTACAACAATTGCTCAAAGATGAGTGGGCCAAAATTCCTCCACAGCACTGTACAAGACTCATTGCCAGTTATCACAAATGCTTGATTGCAGTTGTTGCTGCTAAGGGTGACCCAACCAGTTACTAGGTTTAGGGGGCAATCACTTTTTCACACAGGGTCATGTAGGTTTGGATTTTTGTTACCCTTAATAATAAACACCTTCACTTAAAAACTGCATTTTGCGTTTACTTGTGTTATCTTTGTCTAATATTTAAATTTGTTTGATGATCTGAAACATTTAAGTGTGACAAACGCACAAAAAAATGAGAAATCAGGAAGGGGGCAAACACTTTTTCACTCCACTGTATGTGTAGTGAATTTGAGATAAAAAGAGAGATTGGCTTTGTCATCTCTGGCTTCTTATGGTGCCACTGAACAGAGTCGGTGCAGAGTTAAAGGCACAATGTTTTAGATTGTGATGTGAATGAAACAGACTGAATCCATGATATTAGAATGTGATGGGCCACCTTAAACTGCAGCGAGATACCTGGATCAAGCAAGTGGCAAAAGTGAACAAGATCTTGTCTGTGTCCTGATAGCCAAGCAACCGAGTATCCCTGTGTGTCCATCAGTTTCTACATTACAAACCCAGTGGTCCAACAGTAGCTGCATGACGAGTAACAACGTGATGTTGTCAAGCTCTGCAATGTCAATGTATTTGAAGTGGAAGTCATGTTGCTGCCCTACATGCCAGTGGGCATAATGGGTAGAAGGAATAGTCTACATTAGCACGATGTAATTTAGCTGTTCCTGGTAGGAAAATTGAAAAGACTACAACTGGCACATTTTACTGCTAAAGTCTCACTAGCCAATCATAGGGTATGGCTTTAGCCACCAATTAACAAAACACCCTGTGACTGCCTTTTTTGACATAGGCCATAAAACGTGTCTTTTCAGTGTTCCTGCCAGGAACTGGAATGTTAATAGCACTGCTTTAAACTACAGCAGTGCAGCTTGTTGACATGATGCCTAAACATCAATGTTGACTGCAAATAATTTTGAGTCAAACAGGTTGATCTTCAGTGGCTGGTTAAAGTAAAGTCAATCCCTTTCAAATAAAAGTGGGTGCAATGTCAGCAGCACTATGGAACTTTCTTATTCTGGGTCGGAACACTAAAAAGACTACAACTATGGCGACCATGACCTCAGCCCCAACAGCCAATCACAGGTTGCTTAGTTGTTTGTGGCCACAGTTATGCCTTGTGATTAGGTGTAGAGGCTGAGGTCATAGTTGCCATCATTGTAGTCTTCTCAGTGTTCCAACCAAGAACGGAGCTCTGGTAGGCAACACGGGCCCAGTCAGTCAAAGGGTGATGTACTATGAAAATAATTACAGAAATATTATTTTAAGGTGAAAATCTCGACATATGGTTGCTTGAAGATGTGTAACAAGTTGACAGCTTTGTCTGGAATCACACCAAACAAAGTCAGAAATGACTGGTGCCAGTGATACCCCTCAGTATCTTACTTTTTTACTCGTTGTGTTCACACAGTGTTTGCAAACACCTTGACCTTAAACAGGCCAATCAGATTCAGACTGGAGCGACAACCTGATACACTAGGTTCACATTTGGTGACTCTAGGCTTCTCCAGTCAACAGCTTTCACCATAACAAGAAAATCAGAAAATCTTGGCTGTGACCTTGAGGTCAATGGATCTTGAAGTGTTAACACCATCTGCCAACAGGGCGATAACAATGCAACTCCAGCCTTCATACGCTGAGGGGTTTAAAAGAAAAAAAATCTAACTTTAGTCTGGAGTGTGAATATAGCCTGAGTGCACAGGTAAGATTTCTGTGGTTTCCAATCACCTTAATATTGTTTTAACCAAGGGCAAGTACGTTTCCTAAATGTAAAGTTATAGTTAAAACTACAGTTTAATTTGTTGTGCTGTCAAATGAAAGTCCCTCATGAACATGTTAGTTGTATTTTCTCTTTTTTTACCAATAAAATCTGGACAATATTTCCCAAGTTTTGAGTATTATGATGAAGTTGATCTGTGTTGGTTTTATTCACATTAATACACAATGCCATACATCTCACACACAAACAATTTATTGGGCATTACTGTATATAAACTTCTAAAGTATGCATGTTAAATCATGTCAAGGTGTTTTAATGTTGAAAGCCAGTATCAAACCGGAAGGCACAAGTACATTAGCCTAACGCCCTCTGGTGTAAAATGCTGACATCAGGAAAAAAACTCAGTTTTGACCTTGACCGACGGTGTCAGGGGTGACCATACGGCCGCAACCGCACTGCCTCATTTAGCCTGGCTGACTTGTACAGCCTCTTTCCCGAGGGGCTGAAAAGCATTGCAGTCGTGCAGTCGGGCACAAGTAACAGCTGTTTTGTTAGTCGTCTGAAATCCCGGGGACCGGAACCACATAAGCTCCCGACACTAAGTTGGTGGATTGAGGGGAGAGTCCCACCGATTGTTTCAATACATTTTGGCATTAAAAATCAGAGGCAGAGCAAACAGAGTGGAGCAGGGTGCTGGCGGGTCCATAAAGCATGGCTTTGTTGCGTTGTCAGGACCATTCAGCTTATCCAGCAGGAGGAGGAGCAGGGGCGGACGTCTGTCTGGTTCCCTCCCTCATTTATTCACTCAGACTACTGATCGACTCTCTGTAGGCTTTTATTGACGTCTACTAATAAAGAGTCACAGTCTATTTGCTGAGAAGTGCAAATGCACAACAGCCAAAGAGGGAGAATTTATTCATCTTCTAAGAGAAAAATAACTAAATACAGCAAAGATCAGTCAGTAAAGTTATGTAGTGATAGTGCATGCGATGAGCCCTATTAGCCCTTATTATAACTACTGTGAAACTGAATAATGTGAGATATAAAAGACTGAGACTAAATGGTGTTCACTTATATAGCGCTTTTTTCTCATCTCTAGATGACCAAAGCACTTAACAGATCCTCCTGTCCACCCATTCACACACTGATGGCGGTGGAACTGCCATACTCAGGTGCTGGCCTGACCCACCAGGAGCAACTGGGGGTTCAGTGTCTTGCTCAAGGCCACTTCGACATGCAGACTGCAGACAGAGTGGAAATTGAACCCCTGACCCTCTGATCAGTAGTTGGCCACACTACACCTGCACCACATCCTATGCTTAATCTTATTAAGCATAGGATGAAATTCATTAAATTTGACAGCATGAGCATATAACCTAATGTTATATAACCTTTAAAATAGACAGGCAATCCAAAATTAAATTCACTTTTTTTTTCTAAAGTAGTTATATTAATACCTTTATGCTGCTTTGGTGTTAGATGTCCCGTTTTGGAGACGTCAGTCTTATAGATATCAGACTTGGTTTCAATATAATAGAATTTTGTATGTTACGTGTGTATATTTGGAGTGGGAATCACCAGAGGCCCCATGATGTGATATTATCACAATCTTGCAATACGCTGAGTATTGCAATACAATTTGCTGCAATTTTCCATCCTGATCCTTTTTGTCTTGTTCAACTCCTGACTAAAGCTCAGGAGTCACTCCTTTAATTTTTTTTTAAAATCCTTTATTAGTCCCACAATAGGGAAATTACAGGGCACCCTCATGAGTGGATGAGGCAGCCACTGGTGCAGCGCCCAGCCCTTTCACCATTCACACACACATTCACACCTGGAGCCACTTTAGAGTATCCAATTAACCTAACTTGCATGTTTTTTGGCATGTGGGAGGAAACCGGAGAAATCCTGGGGTAAACCCACGCAGACCGGAGAACATGCAAACTCCACACAGCAGATCACTGTTGGTCAGGGGCTGGGATCGAACTCAGGATCCCCCGGCCAAGGGTGAGTTGCTGTGCTGTTGCAGTGCTAAACACTCCGCCACCGCGCTGCCCAAAGAAACTGCTCCGTAAACTGGGGTCTTAACCACTGCGCTGCACTTGGTGTCTGACCTAACCAGACAATGAGCATTTAGCACCATCTCGTGGACTGAAAAGTTTATTGGTTTTTATTACTCTGGTACCTAAATAGGTAAATCTGTATTTGCAACATAAATTAATAATTTTTAATAAAGTACCACAATACTGGTGTCACTGAAACATTACAGTATCGCAACCACAAAGTATCGCAATATTACATTGTATCGATTTTTACACCCACTCCAAGTCTGCATGTGTATTTCAGCACTGATGTCTCTTTCCAGAAACCATTAAACTAAACCATGAACATTGCTGTGAGAGGTTTAACTCAATTTGGCACATGATTGGACACCCCTGACTTCCTTGTGGTAACGTATCGTCACTTCCTGTTTTGCTGTCTGCCTGTGTGGTTTGCTTTGTGGTTTGCTCTCTAGCTACTAGCTATGGCTACTAGCTCTCTTTCCTCTCCTCCTCTGGTGTGCTCTCTCTGTCAGATGTTTAGCTACACCTCTGCCTCTTTTAGCGATAACGGTAAATGTAATAAATGTTGTCTTTTTGAGGCGCTCGAGGCGAGGTTGTCTGATTTGGAATCCCGGCTCCGCTGCATTGAAACACCGTCTGCGCCAGTTAATCTTGACGGACGCCCATTAGCTGCAGCGGAGCTAGCTAGCTTAGGCCCCCCTGTCAGCGGTCCCTCGGCTCTCCTCAGCAGCGAGGAGACTGGGTGGGTGACGGTGAGAAGGAAGCCTAGTCGCAAAGCCCCGGAACACCACCAACCTGTTCACATTTCTAATCGTTTTTCCCCGCTCAGCGACACACCCGCTGAGGAAAAAACTCTGATCATTGGCGACTCTGTAGTCAGAAACATGAACCTAGAGACTCTAGCGGCCATAGTCAAATGTATTCCTGGGGCCAGAGCAGGCGACATCGAGTCAAATTTGAAAATGCTGGCTAAAAGTAACTGTAAATATTCCACAATTGTTATTCACGCCGGCATTAATGACATCCGTCTCCGGCAGTCGGAAGTCACGAAACTTAATATAGAATCGGTGTGTGACTTTGCAAAAACGATGTCAGCCACTGTAGTATTCTCTGGGCCCCTCCCCAATCTGACCAGTGATGACATGTTTAGTCGCTCGTCATCCTTGAACTGCTGGCTGTCTGTGTGGTGTCCTAAAAATGACGTGGGCTACATTGACAATTGGAGCTCTTTTTGGGGAAAACCTGGTCTTAGAGACGAGACAGCATTCATCCCACTTTGGATGGTGCTTCTCATTTATCTAACAATCTGCATCTTTTTTATCCAAATTTCCAAAACCTGTGCTACTCAGAGTTGGGACCAGAAGCAGAGTCGCTCAGTTACACACCTCTCTGCAGCTCCTCTTCATCCGCCACCCCTCAGCTTAGCCCCTGTCTTCCCCATCAGAGAATCGTTGTCTGCTCCCTCCAAAGTGAATAAAAAATATAATGTATAAGCATCCCAAAGTGATAAAGACAAAATATTGGTTTAAACTCAATTAAACATAAAGCCTCTAACTTGAATGATTTGGCCTCTGTTCCTCCTCATATTTAATAATTAAATGTGGTTTATTAAATATTAGGTCTCTAACTCCCAAGTCTCTGGTAGTCCATGATTTGTTAATTGATCATCAGATTGTTTTAATTTCCCTTACAGAGACTTGGTTAGGGCAAGAGGATTATGTTGGTTTAAATGAATCAACTCCCTCTGGTTATTTAAACTGTCAAAATCCCAGAAGTTCTGGTCGTGGAGGAGGAGTAGCAACAATTTACCATTCCAAATTATTAGTTAATGTAAAGCAAAAAACATGTTATAATTCCTTTGAGGGCCTGGTCCTCAGTATTGGGCACTTTAGCAATTTTAGGTTAAACCCAATTTTATTTGCCATAGTTTATCGTCCCCCATCAACCTACTCAGAATTTTTATCCGAATTTGCTGATTTCTTAGCTGATTTAGTGCTGAAATCTGATAGAATAATTATAGTAGGGGACTTTAATATACATGTGGATGTAGATAGTGACTGCCTTAATGTGGCATTCAATTCAATATTAAATTCGATTGGGTTTTCTCAGAAAGTAGGAAATTCTACTCATTACCTCCACCATACATTGGACCTTGTTTTGACATATGGCATAGAAATAGAAAATCTTGTAGTGTCTCCTCATAACCCTGTACTGTCAGACCATTGTCTGTTAACCTTTGATTTTACTATTTCTGACTATTTGGCTCCTAAAGAAAAATATTATTACAGTAGATGCCTCTCAGATGATGCTGTTTCCAAATTTATGCAGATTGTTTCCTCTATGCCATGTGTCAACACAACGGAAATAAGCTATAGACAGCTTGCTCCTTCTGTAATTGATAACATGGTGGATAGTGTTTCAGCTTCTCTGCATCAGACTCTAGACTTGGTGGCCCCCTTAAAAAAGAAAAAGTCTAATCAGAGATTTCTAACTCCTTGGTTCAACACAGAAACTCGTACCTTAAAACAGAAGACTCGTCAATTAGAAAGAAAATGGCGCTCCACTAATTTAGATGAAATCTATTTAGCTTGGAGAAATCATCTTTTAATTTATAAAAAATCTCTTAGAAAAGCTAGAACGAGTTATTACTCTGCATTGATAGAAGAGAACAAGAATAATCCCAGGTTTCTTTTCAGTACTGTAGCCAGGTTGACAAAGAGTCAGGACTCTGTCAATCCTAGCATTCCCTTAGAGCTTACTAGTCAGACTTTATGAACTTTTTCAATAATAAAATTTCATCCATCAGAGATAAAATCAATCTGATTCTTCCCACAGTTAACTAAATACTGTAACTACTACAACTCCTTCTATTGATGTCTGCTGTATGTTGAGTTACTCCAATCGACCTTTGTGAGTTAGACAAAATAGTTTCCTCATCCAAACCTTAACTTGTCTTTTAGACCCTATCCTACCAGGTTATTTAAAGAAGCCTTCCCACTTATTGGTAGCTTTATATCTTCATATAATCAATTCTTCATGAACTTTTGGCCAGATACCGCAGGCTTTTAAAACGGCTGTATTTAAACCCTTACTCAAAAAGCCTACGCTAGATCCAGGAGGCTTTAGCTAACTATAGACAATCTCTAATCTCCCCTTTCATTTCAAAAATCTTAGAAAGAGTTGTTGCCTGCGCAATTATTTGACCACCTGCAGGTAATGGTTATTTGAAGAGTTTCAATCTCGGGTTTAGAATCCATCATAGTACTGAAACTGCCTTAGCGAAGGTCACTAACGACCTCCTCATTGCATCTGATAATGGACTAGTTTCTGTACTTGTCCTTTTAGACCTTAGTGCAGCTTTTGATACTATCGATCATAATATTCTACTTGATAGATTAGAACACTATGTTGGACTTAATGGAACTTCGTTGCAATGGTTTAGATCTTATTTATCTGATAGGTTCCAGTTTGTTCATGTAAATAATGAGTTTTCTTTCAACTCAAAGCTTAGTCATGGAGTTCCACAGGGATCTGTGCTAGGCCCTACTCTTTTTAGTTTATATATGCTTCCGTTAGGCAACATTATTAGAAAGCACTGTATACATTTTCATTGTTATGCAGATGACACACAATTATACCTGTCAATGAAGCCAGATGATAGTAATCAATTAGCCAAGTTAGAAGCCTGTCTTAAGGAAATCAAAGCTTGGATGATTTGTAATTTCCTGCTATTAAATTCAGATAAGACTGAAGTCATTCTTGTTGGTCCAAAAAACCTTAGAAATCCTTTCCAAATCAAACTTTCAGTTTGGATGCGGTTTACTCTTTCTCTTAATAGCCTCTGTGAGGAACCTTGGAGGTTATTTTTGATCAGGATTTGTCCCTTCAATTCAAGTATAAATGTGTTTCTAAGACTGCATTCTATCATTTGCGTAATATTGCCAAGATTAGGAGGCATCTTGTCTCAGAGTGATGCTGAGAAACCTGATCCACGCTTTTGTTAGCTCGAGATTAGATTACTGTAATTCTTGTTATCAGCTGTCCTAAACATCTTTAAAAAGTCTTCAGCTGATCCAAAATGCTGCAGCAAGAGTTTTAACAGGTACTAGAAAGAGAGATCATATCTCTCGGTTCTGGCCTCCCTTCATTGGCTTCCCATAGAGTTTAGAATTAAGTTTAAAATCCTTCTTCTTACTTACAAAGCTCTAAACAATCAGGCTCCTTTTTATTTAAAAAGATCTGATACTACCGTATTATCCTAACAGAGCACTACACTCCCAAATGGCAGGATTACTTGTAATACCTAGAATCTCAAAAGTGCAATGGGAGCAGAGCTTCAGTATATAAGCTCCCTCTCCTGTGGAATCAGCTGCCATATCTGGATCGGGAGTCAGACTCGATCTCTGTTTTTAAGAATAGGGCTAAAACCTACCTTTTGATATAGCCTTACAATTAGGGAGGGATCATGTGTTTCTGAACTCCCTTAGTTATGCTGCTATAGGTGTAGTCCAGCGGGGGACCTCCAGTAATGCACTGGGCCTCACTCCTTTCCTCACTCTCTATGAATATTTTTTTTTTTGCTGGTCATTACATCTGTTTGTTCTCTCCCATAGATTGAGTCCCCATCGTGCTGTTTGCTCTCTACATGTCTGTTTCTTTTCTTCTTCTCTATCCCCTCACCCCCCAGCCAGTCGCAGCAGAGGACTGCCCCTCCCTGAGCCTGGTTCTGCTGGAGGTTTTCTTCCTGTTAAAAGGGAGTTTTTCCTCTCCACCGTCGCCAAGTGCTTGCTCACAGGGATCGCCTGATTGCTGGGGTCTTCTGCAACTGTGGGGGTTCCCCCCCCTTACCAGTTGATAGTGCTACTGAGATGACTGTTGTTGTGAAATGGCGCTATATAAATAAAGTTGAATTGAATTGAATTGAATTGAATTTATTCCAAAGGACACATGCAGGAAAACACCAGCAGTGTTTACATTGTGGTGCACACTGAGAGTTCTTGCTGTCACCCAGTGACCTTGGGAATAGGAGAAGGGGCGGAAATGAAATGTGTGCGCCCTCAAGTGGAGAGGCGACTATAGGTGCTGTGGCACCCAGGGGGAGAGGTGAAAGAGGAGATGCAGAGGGTAGGTGCCAGAGCGCCAAGGGGGAGAAAAGATGTTAAGATATGCCTTCACACCTGGGACTGCAGGTGTGAATGTATTGTGATGTTATGTACTCTTGGTGCCAAAGAAGAGAAGTGTAAGATGAATAAAAGGTTTGCTTTGGCACCTAGAAGTCAGTCTTGTTTTGAGGATGGAGGAATAAAGTCTGAATCTGCAAAACTCGTGTTTCGTCTCGTCAATCCTCAACACTGGTGAACTACAACGTCAGAATGGGAGATGAACCAAGCACCTCTGCGGGACCACCCAAGCTAGGGTTTCCCCCCCGCTGCATCTGCTGTGGCGGTAAAGCTCCCGGACTTTTGGCTCCACAACCCGGCTGCCTGGTTCTTCCATGTGGAAGCCCAGTACGCTCTCCACAGAGTCTCTGCTGATGACATGAAATACTATTACGTGGTGGCTTCACTGGACCTGCGCTCCACTTAGTGCACCACGAGCCTGCTCCAAGCACCACCCAGCCCAGAGGAAGTACAATGCTCTCAAACAGCTGCTGTTGCGGCGTTACACTCTCTTCACTGGAGAGAGAGCAGAGAAGCTCCTTGCACACTCGGAGTTAGGGGACAGATTGGCTGTGGAGCTAATGGAGAGTATGCTGGCTTTGCTGGGCGCAGATGACGGATCTTTTCTCTTTGCCCATCTCTTCCTGAGGAAACTCCCGGTTTCGGCACAGACAATTCTGGCCAATTATCCTGGCGAGCAGGAGTTTCAGAGTCCAGGTAGTGAGACCGGGGTCTTCGGCGGAGCACACTGACGGTGAGGAGCTGAAGGTAGTGGCCAGGACACTCAGGGAAACCGGAATGGGACGACCTGTTTGTACCATCAGCGTTTTGGCGCCGATGCGCGGCGTTGTCTCCCGCCGTGCCGCTTCAAAATGCCAGAGAAACGGGCCAGCCAGTGGTCAGTCACAGCTACGACCACTAGCAACAGGGAGAAGCTGTTTTTCATCAAGGACATACGTTCCGGGAGACAGTTTTTGGTGGACTCTGGTTCCCAGAAGAGTCTCATTTTGTCAGTCAGCACTGATAGGCTGGCGGAAGGCTGTGGTCTGTCACTAACAGCCGCCAATGGATCCCCCATCAAGACTTTTAAAAAGAGGTCAGTGACTGTGTGTTTGCATGGACGCAACTACAAGTGGGCCTTTGTGGTAGCCGCCTGTTCGGTTCCTATCTTAGGTGCTGATTTTCTGTGTGCTTATGGTCTCCTTGTCGATGTTGCTAACAGATGTTTAGTGGATGCTGTTCGTTTGCCTCACTGCCTTGTATGGCTTGGGGAGCTGGGCCACCAACACATGCCAGTTTTTTAGCCTCGGGGGATGTGTATCAGCGTTTGTTTTCCGAATTTCTCGCGCTCACCTTTTCTGCTACTGTGACCAAGCATGGAGTCAAGCATTTTATCACGACTAAGGGCCCGCTGGTTTTTGCGCATCCACTCCACCTGGACACAGCTAAGCTAGCCATCGTGCAGGAAGAGTTTGCCAACTTGGAATGTTTGGGGATCGTTACGCACTCCAATAGCCTTTGGGCGTCCCTGCTGCACATGGTGCCCAAGTTCGATGGTTCGTGGCAGCCGTACGGTGATTTCCGTCGCCTAAACAATGTCACTGAACACAACCGCTACCCAATGCTGCACATCCAAGACTTTTCGGTGAACCTGGCTGGAATGTGCATTTTTTTTTTAAAGTGGATCTGGTCTGCGGCTACCACCAGGTCCCGGCTCGTGCCGAAGACGTCCTAAAAACAGCGGTGATAACACCTTTCGGCCTTTTCAAGTTTTTACACATGCCATTCGGGTTAAAGGGTGCAGCTCAGACTTTTCAGAGGATGATGGAGGTGGTGCTCCGCGACTTGCCGTTTGTGTTCATCTACTCAGATGACATTCTGGTGGTAGCGCGTCAGAGGAGGAGCACCTCTCCCATCTAAAGCAAGTTTTCGGTCGGTTGGAAGCACACGGGCTGATAGTTAACCCAGCAAAGTGTCAGTTCGGGCTGTCGGTGATCCATTTTTTGGGCCACTGCATCTCGCCGGAGGGCGCATTCCCAATACGAGCGGTCTCAGATTTTCCGCGTCTGCAGACTGTGAGGGCGCTGCAGGAATTTTTGGGGATGGTCAATTTTTACAACTGTTCCCTTCCCTGGGCAGCCCAGCTGCTGCAACTGCTGTATGGCGTGCTGAAGAAAAAGAAACCCATGGATAGCATTGACTGGATCCCCATCGGGTCCAGGTGTTTACAGGTGCCAAAGCAGCACTCACTATTGCGGCTCTGGTGGCCCACCTGTCCCCATCAGTGCAGATAGCACTCACTATAGACGCATCTGATGTCGCAGTAGGAGTGGTGGTGGAGCAGTATGTCTCCGGTTCGTGGCAACCTCTTGCCTTTTTCAGCCGTACTTTGCGCGACAACGAGTGTAAGTATAGCACTTTTGACAAAGAGTTGTTGGCCCTCCACCTGGCCACGTGTCACTTTCAGTTCTGGTTCGAGAGTCGCAAATTTACCGCGTTTGTCGACCACAAATCCCTAATCTACGCAATGTGCAAAGTCTCAGAACTGTGGTCGGCCCGACAACAATGGCACCTAGCTGCAATTTCAGAGTTCACTACCGACATTGAACATGTAGCCGGTAAACTTAATGTCGTGGCTGACTGCCTGTCGTGCACGTTAGTTTCCCCAGTCTACATGGTTATTGATTTTTCCGCCATGGCCACCGACCAACCAGGGGACACGGACATTTGCACGCTCCGATCTGCAGGTACCGGACTAAAACTGGAAAACAGGGCGGAACAAGAGGGTTGCCCCCCCCCCCCCTTGCATTGTGACGTCTCCACCGACCATCCCCACCTGGTGGTTCTGAGTTCTTGGCACCGACGCATTTTTGAGGCCGTCCACTCTCTTTCACACCCGGGCATATGGGCTTCGGTTAAGCTGCTGGAGTCTAAATTCGTCTGGCCCCGCTTACACAAGGATGTGAAGGAGTGGGCTGTGGCGTGCGTCGCGTGCCAATGGGCTAAGGTCCAGAGGCACACAAAGGCCCCCCTCGAACCTTTCTGGATTCCAAGCAGGAGGTTCAACCATGTACACATGGATTTGGTGGGCCCCCTTCCACCACCGTCACAGGGGTTCACACACCTTTTAACAATAGTGGAACGCACCACGCATTGGCCAGAGGCGGTTCCGCTGGCTTCCACCACATCCACCAACGTTGCCCGCACATTTTTGTCATCCTGGGTCGCATGTTTCAGTTCCCTGTCAAACATCACTTCCGACAGGGGTCCCCAGTTTGTTTCAGAACTCTGGTCTGCAATGGCTGAGAGCCTGGGGGTCAAAATCCACCGCACCACTGCACACAACCCGGAGGCTAACAGTTTGTGCGAGAGGTTCTACAGGTCACTTAAAGCAGTGCTCAAAGCCTCGTTGACGGACGTGAATTGGTTTGACCTCCTGCCTTGGATCCTACTGGGGTTGCACTCCGCGGCCAAAGAAGATTTGACAGCTTTCCCAGCGGAGCTCGTTTTTTGTCAACCGTTACAGATCCCAAGTGAATTTTTGTCGGAAAGTCCCACGTCCAATACTAACTCGTCCGCACGCATTTTGCCCAGGGCAGGGCTAGCAGCTTTCCAGGGCCAGTGCACCATTGTTTTCCCCGCACTTTCGTTCCGAAGCGTTTGGAGAATGCAGAAGAATTTGGAGAATTGGAGAAGTTTGTTTTTGTTTGACATGACTCCCACCGAACCCCGCTGCATCCGCCTTTTGACAGCCCTTTCAGAGTTTTGGAAACCGGGGCGAAAAATTTCGTGTTAGATTTTGGGGAGCATAAGGAAACTGTTGCGCCCTCTGCTCCACAGTTCAGGAGAGGTACGTGGTGCTTTTGAGCAAGAAATAATGAAGAGAGTCGCGGTCTACGTCTTCACTCCATTTCGCTTTATTCAAAAAAGAACATGGACACTTCTGCGCAAGTGCACAACACAGTTCCCTTTCCGGGCAAAAGCAATCAATTTGTGAATCATCGAACTTGGACACTTCTGCACAAGCGCACAACACAGTTCCCTCTCCGGGCAAAAGCGATCAATTTGTGAATCATCGACCTCTCAACAAACCGTAAACAGTGCACACAGCATTCAAACCTTTTTAGCACTGTATTAATGTTTTTGAATGTAACAATCATGTACAAAAATAATAATGAAATATTAATCTTTTAACTCTCATTTTTAACTGTATATACTGTCTACAATCAGCATTTTAACTGACTTTTTAACCTGTAATCTGCTTCTTAACCCGTGTATGATACACTTTTAATTAACCCATTAATCCCCATTTTTTAACCCGTCACATACTCCCCCTCAAAATAGATGTTGTCCCCAACATCAGGACATGTGCAATGTATAATAACCACTGTCACAGTGCAAAATTCTCAAAGAATGCATAGTCAACTAATTCAAAAAAGTTTACAGACTGGAACTCTTTTCATACATTCTGTCATGCAAGTATCAAATACTCATTGTCCAGTGTTTCTTGTGTATGCATTTTGTTACAGACTGGAACTCTTTTGATACATTCAATTTTGAGTCCAAATAACACATATATGACAGGCTGGAACTCTTTTCATACATTCTGGCTTTGAGATAAACTCATTCACAGTCTCAAGTGTCCATTACACTTTAAGTGCATATCCTGTGCATACTGGGATAAACACCAACACAGTCCCCCCCCCCCTTTTTTTTTTACGTCAGTCCCAATGAGTCAAACGACCTTAAAACTCAATCTTTCAGTGTGAGTCCAATGTAACTGCATTTACTCTACTTCAAGTATACAAAATGACCACCAACCCATTAACATTTACCACAAAGCTCTTGGAAGTAGAAAGGATGTACTCTGTATACCCATGGCATGGTTGGTTCAGCATAATAAGGCAACGTCTGTATGTTATAACATGCTGGTGTAGCCAATGTATCATAAGTGAATACTTTCGGTTTTCTAGCGTTACGTCTAGGTCTCTGATTCACTTCCTCACCAGGATCACTATAGGTAGGAGAAGGAGGGTGCGGTGAAGGAAGGCTTACCTCCGCAGGTAAGTCCTCTACCTGACCAATGTCGTCCTCTGGTGGCTGGTCAGCTGCTGCAGCTTCAAGCTCTGTCTCCTGCTGCACCTCTTCAGGTATGTTGTCCTCCTGCTGAGCTGGGTCTGCGGTCCTCTCAGGCGGTGGCGAATCGGGGCGAGTGCTCAAGTGAAGTGGCACTGGATAATACTCGTCCTCATCATCGTCGTCCTCTTCTGAGTGAATCTCCGGTGTCCCCACTGATCTGGTAGTGGCGTATTTCTTTGAACAAGGCTGCAAAGAAGTCTCCAAAGGCAATTGATCACATGGCAGAAGCAGATTGTGATGCAAATTTCTAGATCTACCCTTGCCTCTCTCAGGTTTCAGTTCATAAACTGGAATGTCCTTGCTCACTTGACGAACCACGGTATGTATAACATCCTCCCAGTGGCTCCTCAGTTTGCCTGGACCCCCACGTGGAGTCAAGTTCCTGACTAAAACACGATCACCGGGCAACAGAATAGAATACCTCATCTTACTATCATACAGTCTCTTACTCCGAGCAGCGGCTTTGCTTGCATTTTCTCGTGTGATCTCGTAAGCGTCCTTCATCCCGTTTCCACTTCTGCATGTAACTCTGATGTTTACTGTCACCCTGATCTATGTTTGGGGATAAACTGAACAACATGTCCACTGGTAACCTTGGTGACCGTCCATAAAGTAAGTAAAAAAGCGAAAACCCTGTCACTTCACTTTTAGTAGCGTTGTAGCCATACACCAGTTTGTTTAGTGAGTCCTTCCAGTTACTCTTTCGTTTCTCCGTGTCTTTGTAACCCTGTGACACTTACTCGTCTCGCCAAATTTTGTAACAATATACCACTGTAATACAATGGGTATAATTAGGGTATAATATCACTGGGATTGGGTAATTAGGTAACACCCACTAACACCTGCGCTCGCCAGATTTTTGTGTGTAACCCTTACTCTACTACTACTACTCACTCCTACTTGTGTGTAACACCTACTCACTTTAGGTGTAGTACCTTAACATTACTACCTGAGCAGAGGGATAATTGGGCCAGGTCAGACCGACTCTGGGTTCATAGGAGCCTGGGAGGTGCAACAACAGACGACACATACACAGCCATATATGGAACTTGGAACTATATATATTATTTACAAATAGGTACACATAAATAATACACAGCGCGATAAAAGAAAATACAATTCACAAACTCCAAATTATATTTACAATATTCACAGTTCTGTTTTGGTCCTTTCCAGGTAACTAGTGGAGTCACCTTTAGCAGTTCATAGGGTTCGGGCTTCGACTCGCCATCCAGATCTGGAGAGCCACGCTCTGGTCAAACCAGTCCAAAGGGAAAATAAAAAGAACCTGACCTATAAAATAGGTCAGAACAACAACAAATAAGCTATTGCTCTAAGCTTATTACAATTGAATCGGTGAATTCAAAAAGGGCCCAAGTCCCCTTTGAAAAAGTGTGGACTTGGGCCCTTTTTGAATTCACCGATTCAATTCTAAAATATACAACAAGTCAATTTCCCCAAATCAACAAATGTGCATAAAACAAACACATCTACCATTCAAACTCATCAGCATGGTACTATAACGATGAGTAAAGTGCATTTGGAACACTTGACATCACAGGACATTTGTGCAGTGTGCTGCACCAAGCTAACATCACATCTAGCACAACAATTTATCAAAAGTTTGCACTTTAAACACACATAGACCACAGATATAACTTTCATCATCAAGTAGCAATCAAGGGCAAGGGCACTGGGACCTTTGCTAACCGTTACAGCCTTGAAAAATTGCTTTTTCTGATGAAAAAACTAGCCGAATTTAGCATCGCGGCTAGCGTTTTTAAGCTAGCGGTTAGCATCCACATACACGATGAATAAATAGCACTCACCATGCCAAGTGGCTCGTGCGTCAATGGGGTTCTCGCGCTCAACAGCATCGACAACCCCCGGATCCCAATCCCAAAATCCAACACGGGGGCATTAGAACCTGGCAACACCGCAATGTCTCACCTCTCATTCCGGTCCAGGCTCACCAACTTCAAGGACCCCATCCAGGCAAAGGCCGCTACCAGCACGCCAGTGTTGCCACATCACCAAGGACCGTCTCTCTCTCCGGTCTGCGTCCCCCGCCGTCCGGCGCGACCGAGCCAAAAATGCAAGCCATCCCAGACCCAGGGAGAGAGCGCCCAACCCACCGGGTGGCGCGACCCAGCAACGGCGCAGCCATTGGTTACTCAAAATATCAACACACAATACTAGGAACTTTATCAGAATATTCTAGAAAACGTTCCTAACTATTTATGAATATATATTTATTTAAATATTCATATTCGAATTATGTATTCCCATTGTGAAATGGGTGTTTTTCTTTTCTAAAAGCGGTTTCGATATTCATAATTTTATTTGCGTTTTTAACACTGGGTTACATCTTCAACATCTGAATCAAAGTCCGGTTAAAGTGTTCAACTTGCCCGTTTCCTTGTGGGTGATAGGGACCGGTAGCCTGCAACTCCACAATACTCTTTGAGTTGGGCAAAAAGCTGGTTCTCGAATTCACCACCTTGGTCATGGTGAAGTCTCAGGGGAAACCCAAACTTTAAAGCATAGTCATTAAAGATTTTGTCTGCCGCTGCTTTTCCAGACTTGTTTGTGGTGGTGTAAGCCTGGGCAAAACGCGTAAAATGGTCAACAAGAACAAGTACATACTCATAACCACCCTTACATTTGTCTAAGTGTAAAAAGTCAACTGAGACAAGTTCAAAAGGCCAAGTAGTAACTATGTTAGTGAGTGGAGCTCTAGTCTCGTGGCTTGGTCTCTTGTTTTTAAGGCACACACACTGTCTCAATACATAGTCCTCTATCTGCTTTTGCATGAAGGGCCAGTAAAAACGATCCTGTATCAAAGAAGTAGTTCTTTCTACACTATTGTTAACCGTTCCTGCTTCTGGTCTCCTAACCGTGGTTGGGGGACGCAGGGGAGATCTGTCTTCTCCAGGGCCGGAGGCGCTTTTCCTCCTCCGGGGTCAACTCCCGAGTAAAACCTCACTCTTGTTAATAACGGTATTGTGGTGCACAGAAACACAGGCCGTTTCGCTGAAGCGTTGGGGCTTTATTCACAGACTGCAATATTATTAGCAACCATTTCTACCTGCTCCGGTCGCCTCGCTCTCTGTCTCTCATCCGCCCAAAATCACACACACCGTTCACTCGTCGGGGCCATTCCACACACCCCCGGGGCGCGCCTTGGCTGCGCGCACGCACTCACTCACATTCACGCACTGAGCTGTCCTATCTAAACACCTGCATTAGGCACATCTTACAACACTACCCCCACCATGGATTGGCAATTAACACTAATTCCATTCCATCCAAACTATATAAAATTGGTACACACTCTCTACATTCATACGCCTAGCAGTAGCAGTAGCAGTGTCCAATATATAACAGGGATTCAATAGGTAGGTAGGTTACGAGTGTCTATGCAGTGGTAAAACTAGCTCATTTGGCAGTGAAAACGTGAGGGGCAAATACATTGAAGTACCATTGTTTCTAATTAAACAAGGAGTACATTACATTCTGAAACCTATTTCTTGGCGACCGGGAGTATTACTGTCTAACTAATCAAAATACAATACATTCAAATGGAATCAAGTGCATGTGGTATATGAAAGCATTGTTACTTCAGCTTTTTTTTTCTTTTTTCAAACAAACATATAGAACATTATAACTAGAGTCCAAAAATGTGAACTGGAGAGTCTCTAGTGCAAACAGGAACTACCACAGTTGGCTCACTCAGTAACCCAGTCCCCGTAACGGTCCGGTCCTCTGCGCCGACGTTTGGGCCGTGACACGTGCTGAGCCTGATGGCGTGGTTCTCCCACCGCACCCCCACCATGGCCAAATATCACATGGGAAGGAGTGGGTGGAAGAGACCCGATCACATTGGGGGCATTAGCAGGTGGAGTGGACGGCCGGGAACTGCTGAGGCCATCACTGGAGGTAGTAGCGAACAGGTTGTACAGGCTGAGGTCCTGGTCTGCTGGGTCCCCGTCCACAGCTGGTGGCAAGATCTCAGAAGGTGTCCAGTTCTGGGCTTGGTCCAGGACCCAAGTGTTGTCCAGCTGCTCACGGCTGCGGTAATGTTTCAGTTGGTCATGATGGACGACTTTGACTTTGGCTCTGGGGTTCTTTTGGATCCGGTAGACTAGATCATCCAGCTGTCCCATAACAAAGAAGGGTCCTTCCTATGAGGGGAGGAACTTTTTGACTCTGTTTTTGACATGCCATGTTCCTTTGATGAGGTACCACACTGCGTCTCCGACTTTGTACTGTGTGTGGCAAGCGTTTTTGTCATATTGTCTTTTTGCACGTGTGACTGACTCACCCAGGGCTTCTCGAGTAATGTTGTGAGCCAGCTCCAGCCGCTCGCGTATTTGTTGCACATACTCTGGGGCTGAAGGTGCAGGGTCAGAGTCCGGGGGCAGACCGGCTACAAGGTCCACAGGCTCATTTATTTCACGTCCGAACATCATATAGTTGGGGGTAAAACCAGTAGCACTGTGCTTGGTCGCTCTGTAGGCCATAACTGCATATGGGGTCATCAGGTCCCAATCCCAGTGACAGCGTTCTGCAGTAGAGGCCAAGATCTTTTGCAGTGTGGCATTGAAACGCTCAACCTGGCCATCTGACTGTGGTCTGAATGGTGTAGTGTGGGTTTTCTCAATGCCAAATAGACGGCACATTTCTTGAAACACCTCTGATTCAAAATTGCGCCCTTGGTCGCTGTGCAAAGAGTGAGGCATTCCGAAGCGGCACACCCATTCTGTTGCAACAACGCGTGCCACGGTGACAGCCTTTTCGTCTGGAATAGGAAATGCTTCAGCCCATTTTGTGAAATACTCCTGTATTATGAGCACATAGCGGTTTTTGCGTTCTGTCTCATTGAGTGGGCCCATAATGTCCAGTGCAATGCGCTCCATGGGGGCTCCGACCCTGACAGTTCCCATGGGCGCTTGTGGCGTTTTGTGGGGTCTGGCTCTGCATGCACAGTTGGTACAAGTCCGGCACCAGAGAGCCACGTCTTCTCTCATGTGGTACCAGTAATATCTGGTTTGAAGTCTGGCCACAGTCCGTTCAATACCAAAATGTCCACCTATTGGCCCCTTGTGCATCTGGCACATGACGTCGGGTTGCATTTTGCGTGGCAGGACAATTTGGGGGTAGTACTGTGTGTCGTCCAGACAGTAAAAACGGCGGACCAGAACTCCATCTCGGAAATACAGTCTTTTCCATTGGCTCCAGTATGTTTTGGTGGCTGGACTGCAAGGGGCGACTGTGGTCCAGGGAGGGCGCTCACTGCTGGCCTCTAACCAAGCTTTTATTGGTGCAATGTCTCTATCAGCGGCTTGGGCCTGGCACAACTCTTCTATAGTCCAGCCAGGAAACAGTGTGGTCTCATTTGTATTCGTCACATAAATTGTCTCTTTTTGTTTTAAAGTGTCTGTATTGGTAAAGCTGTCTGCACTTACCCCCACCGGACTCACGGCTGTGGTTGTAGGGCATGTCTCTACCCCCACCGGACTCAGCGACAGGGAGCTGGTGTCGGAGTCCAATTCACACTGAATGGCTTGGTGGTTTGTGATTCTCAGCTGTGAGGAGGGGTCCTGCATTTTACAAGGACAGGACTGGCGGCAGGGCCTGCGGGACAGACTGTCAGCATTAGTGTGTAAGCGACCTGGGCGATGAATGATTTCAAACTCGTACTCTGCTAGCTTCTCAAGCCACCGGGCTAACTGACCTTCTGGCTCTTTCATTCGGGTTAACCAACGCAGGCTGCTGTGGTCGGTACGTAATTTGAAAGGCCGCCCAAGTAGATACTGCCGAAAATGTGACGTGAAATCGACAATGGCTAGCAGCTCTCATCTTGTAGTGCAATAGTTCTGTTCAGCTTTGGCTAGTTTGCGACTGCCGTATGCCAACACACGTTCCGCGCCATCCTGCATCTGTGAGAGGACGGCGCAGATGCCTGTGTCACTAGCATCGGTGTCCAAGATCATTTCACCATGGTCCAGTGGGTAGCCTAAGACAGGGGCTGTGGTGAGACGGTGCTTGAGCGTGTTGAAAGCAGCTTGGTGTTCAGCGTGCCACTGGAAATGTGCGTTTTTCCTTGTCAGGTTGTGTAACGGTTCGGCAATGGAGGCAAAGTCTTTCACGAACCTGCGATAGTAGGAGGCGAGGCCAATGAAACATCGGACCTCTTGGACCGATGTGGGAGTGGGCCAAGCTTGGACTTTGTGGACTTTATTGGGGTCAGTGGCTACACCGTGCTCGGACACAATGTGACCTAGATAAGCCACTTGGCGGCGGAAGAGGCAGCATTTGGCTGGTTTTAGTTTGAGGTTTGCATGTTTAAGTCTCTGGAACACCTGACTCAGCCGCTGCAGCATCCCGGACACATCCTTGGCCAGCACGATGATGTCATCCAAGTAAACGAGGCAAGTCTCCCACTGCATGCCGGCGAGGACGCGGTCCATAAGGAGTTGGAACGTCGCTGGCACATTGCATAACCCAAACGGCATAACGTTCCATTCAAACAGCCCATTTCGGGTGCAAAAGGCGGCTGTGCGGCGAGCTCTTGGAGTCAGCTCGACTTGCCAATAACCTGAAGCAAGGTCCAAGGTGCTGAACCATTTGGCGGTGGCGAGGGTGTCTAATGTTTCTTGGATGCGGGGTAGCAGGTACGCGTCAGTGATGGTGCGATCGTTGAGTGTCCTATAGTCTATACAAAGACGGTAAGTTCCATCCTTTTTACGTATCATAACAATCGGTGAGGCCCAACTGCTGTGGCTGCGGGTGGCGAGGCCGTTCTGGAGGCTCTCACGGATCTGCTGGTCTGCGTGTTGCTGCTTTTCTCCAGCCATGCGACGAGGGGGCTGCTTCACAGGAGCTCCAGGCCGGGTTATGATGTCATGCTGCAAAAGACTGGTCCATCCCAGGTCACCGGGCCCTCTGGAAAACACATTTTCATAGGCACACAACAGGTTAGACAGTTCAAGTTTTTCATTGTCATTAAGCTCGGTGGAACTCTGGGCATAGAGCTCCTGGAGGTGATCTGGGACTGCAGGGGAGCTAGCTGGGAAGTCTGCCGCTGTGGAGGCACTGGGCGGGGGAAGAGCTTCAGCTGGCTGGAGGAGGCCTGCAATGGCACCTTCTTTAATAGTGACGGCCTTGTTGCCAGGGTTAAAGAGGCGTAGTGGAACAACATTAGTGGGCTGAGCGTTGACTAGGACCCTGGCAATGAGTATTTTGTGCTTCTCAACAAAGCCTTTTGTGGGGCTGAGCACCATGTCTCCCTGAGCTGCTTTGCCACAAGGCACAGTGCCCTTGACTAGGTACTCTTGTCCAGGTTCAGCCACGACAGTTCTGGCTACTCTCACAGCATGCGACTTTGGGACAGTCTCTGGGTGAAAGTATGGCACTTCTTCTCCAAACAGAACTACGCGGCGTTTACCAAAATCAAGGCGGGCCTCAGCTTGGGTGAGGAATGGGTGGCCTAGCAGTACTTCATTGCCCGTTATGTCCGCCACGAGGAAGTCCACTTCAACTTGCCAGTTGTTAATACTGACAGGTATTTTGGCCTCACCACACACAAGCACGTCTCCTGGTCCCACCCCGAGCAGAGTCTCGACGATGGATGACTGTAGTGGGGGTCTCATGTCTTGGTGAATGGCATTGTAATGGTGAAGGGGCAGCACGTTCCTCCGCGCTCCACTGTCCAAGACTGCGCACACCTCCAGTTCATATATGTGCATGTGGATGCTCATGTCACGACTCTGGCCTTTAAAGTGGAGCACCGTGGCCTGTGGGCCTCCCTGGGGAGTGCTCGGAATTAAAGTCTTTGCATTTCTTTGAGGGGATGAACACTGGCTCTGTTTGTGACCCCTGCCCTTACAGTTATGGCAGCGAATGCCACCCTTTTTAAAGTTCTTGTGTTGCCCTGGTGTTTTTTTCAGACGTGTGTGGGGCAAAGCGATTGGGTGAGGAGCTAGTGTGACAGAGATCATCCTGCGCAGTTCGCCCCACACGGGACACGAACCCGCGACCTCTCAGTCAACTACACAGTTCGAGCATGGGAGACACAGCACGATCGCGCTGAGCTAAAGGTCCGACCGGTAGCTCAGCGCTACCGATACTGTATGAGGCTTTCGGGAGGGAGGTTTACTAACGTTCTACGCCGAACAGTACTAGTTGGCATCCGTTACACTCTCCCCCTTAAACCTCACTTCCATCCCGGGTTCACGGCACCATTGTGACAGAGATCATCCTGCGCAGTTCGCCCCACACGGGACACGAACCCGCGACCTCTCAGTCAACTACACAGTTCGAGCATGGGAGACACAGCACGATCGCGCTGAGCTAAAGGTCCGACCGATAGCTCAGCACTACCGATACTGTATGAGGCTTTTCGGGAGGGAGGTTTTACTAACGTTCTACGCCGAACAGTACTAGTTGGCATCCGTTACACTAGCTGCAGGTGTAGTGGCAGTTACAGTCTCATTCTCGTCTTTTTCTCTGACAACAGCGGCCCGGCTAGTGATATAGGACGCAGCTCTCTTTGTGGTTTCATGGCGATGGGCTATCTCATAAGCTCTAGCTAGTGTGGCTGGACGTTCTTCCAACAGTTTTTGGATTAGCTCTGCATCGCCCAGGCCATTTGTGAAAACTTCAACAGCTATAGCACCTTGCTCGGCCTCTGGCCAATTTCCATAAGCTACAGCTACTTTTCCATAAATGTCATCTCTGAACACATGAAGGGCCTCACCAACTTTGTGTACTCTTTGCCTCAGTTCCACTGCCACAGCTGCTGAGTGATATGAGGAAGGGCCGTATGCAGTTTCAAGTTCCTCCAGCAGGCGGCGGTAGTCCCACAGAACGAGGGTTTCTGTGGATGATGGCGCCTGCAGCTCCAACAAGGCAGAATTTCAGCTGGATGGCCATTGTCTTTTCTGACCAGTGATTTGCCTCTGCGCAGGTCTCAAATCTGTGCAGGAACTCTCTCCATGGTGTGCTGCAGTCATACTGGCCTGGACGTAGAGTGGGGACTCTTTCTTTGGGGTCATAGTCCTCATCACTGTCTGATGTAAGAGGCTGACTGGGCGCAGAGCGGCTCTTATGTGTATGTGAGTGACAGGAATGGCTCAATGGTGAATGCCCCTGTTTATCAGTCTCCTCTGAATTTATGTAAGGAGTAAATATGGGGAGCGTACCTGCTTTGGGCTTGGAAATAGCTGGTGTGCTGTGTACAAAACTTCTCATGTGAGCCGTGGCAAAGGGGTTTGTATCTGCATAATACAGCTTTAATGATGTGTTTGGAGCAGGATTCGGGGGCACGTAAATGTCTACGCCTCCCACGGGGGCATGGCTTTGATTGTCGGCTCTGAAAAAGGGATTTGTGGGGACGAATTGAGCGGGGCTGCTGAATAGCGCGAACAAATCCTCTCCATCAACAGGTGCGCCCGCGCAGCTTTCATCACACAAAAATGGGTTATAATGTCCAGACTTCGTCTCAGCCCGACATTCATGAGCCCTCACAGCACCTCGTCTGCACTCCTGACGATTAGCCAGCGACATGAACATGTTTGAGTAGTTAATCTCTTGTCTGTAGATATCGGCGGGATAGCAAGTGGCCGCCATGTCTCATTAGCTTAGCTGCCATCACAGTCACTCGGCCCAGCTGCCGCTGTCCTTTTCGTTCGGTACTCACCACCCTCTTAACAACGTGAGAGTCCCTTCGTGGTCGCCAGTGTTAACCGTTCCTGCCTCTGGTCTCCTAACCGTGGTTGGGGGACGCAGGGGAGATCTGTCTTCTCCAGGGCCGGAGGCGCTTTTCCTCCTCCGGGGTCAACTCCCGAGTAAAACCTCACTCTTGTTAATAACGGTATTGTGGTGCACAGAAACACAGGCCGTTTCGCTGAAGCGTTGGGGCTTTATTCACAGACTGCAATATTATTAGCAACCATTTCTACCTGCTCCGGTCGCCTCGCTCTCTGTCTCTCATCCGCCCAAAATCACACACACCGTTCACTCGTCGGGGCCATTCCACACACCCCCGGGGCACGCCTCGGCTGCGCGCACGCACTCACTCATGTTCACGCACTGAGCTGTCCTATCTAAACACCTGCATTAGGCACATCTTACAACACTATGGTGGCCCATTTCATCATGCAGTTCTCTTAACACTGTTGGCCTGTGTTTTTCTGGTAGCACGAGTTGCTTTCTGCTTGTCATTTGTCTATATAAAACACCTCTGTCATTGAACTGTAACTTGTCCCACTCTCTTAAAAGACATACAACTTGTGGGCCCTGCGATGGACTGGCGATCTGTCCAGGGTGTACCCTGCCTCTTGCCCAAAGATGCTGGGATAGGCTCCAGCCCCCCCGCGACCCTATAAAGGATTAAGCGGAAGAAGATGGATGGATGGATGGACTAAGCTGTTTGAGTTCTGAACCTGAGGGTTTTATCTCTGCCAGTTTGTATTTAACAACCTGTCCAATAATGGGATCAGTTTCTTGGGTCTCGTTTGATCTGTTCTACAGCAAGTGGAGCGATAAGCATACTCACTGACACTGTGGCACTCTTAGCTGAAATACCCATAGACCAGGCTGCACTAGACTCATCCTGATGGTCAACTGCCTGTGTGGCTGCACTCACTACATCGTATGACATTTCTTTTGAGCATTCCTTCATGTAAGTCTCCATATCTAAAGGCATTCTAGACAGACTGTCTGCATCTATGTTCTCTCTGCCAGGGCGATACTTCACAGTAAAATGGAAATCGGCAAGTTCTGCAACCCATCTACACCGTGTAGCATTCAACTTTGCTGTCGACAAAACATAAGTAAGCGGGTTATTGTTGCTGAACACAGTAAAGGAAGGTGCATAGTACAAGTAATCACGAAACTTGTCCATGACCGCCCATTTAAGAGCTAGAAATTCTAACTTGCCTGAGTGTAAATTGTAATTTTTCTCAGCCGCAGTTAGGGTTCTAGAGCCATAAGCTATTACGCGGAGTTTACCATTTTGCCTTTGACACAATACAGCTCCTAACCCCTGGTTAGAGGCATCTGTATGTAAGATAAAGGGTTGTGAAAAGTCCGGGAAGCCAAGAACAGGAGGCTAGACCAAACAGTCTATCAACTGCTCCAAAACTGACTGATGCACATCACTCCACTGAATAGGAGTACTCAAGGGGACACTGTTGTTCTGTTTCATTGTTCTTTTTCTTGTATAGTTCTGTGTCTTTGCTTCTAAGGGGGCTTTAAGCAAGTCATACAAAGGGCTAGCAATACGAGAGAAATCTTTGATGTACTGTCTACAGTAGCTTAACAGTCCTAGTATTGCTCGGAGCTCACCAACAGTACCTGGCTGCTTGTTTTTCAGTGCTCGCACTGCAGCTGTGTCTGCCGGGTCCATTTTGCTTCCTTCAGCAGAGACAATTCTGTCAAGGTACCTCACCTCTGGTTTGAAAAAGTCACATTTTCGTGCCTTGAGTTTTATCCCATTGTCTCTGAGACGCTGCAGTACTCTCCTGACGTCCTCAATGTGGTCTTCAAAAGTCCTGCTGAACACTAGAATATCGTCCAGGTAAGGGACACATATCTCGTCCCGCAGCCCTTCCAGGCATTGCTCCATACATTGCTGGAATGCTGCTGGTGCGTTCATAAGGCCAAAAGGAATCCTGATCCATTCATAAAGGCCCCAGGGGGTCACAAAGGCGGTCAGGTGTCTGCTCTCGTTGGACATGAACCCCTGGTGATACGCTTTACCCTGGTCCAGCAGTGAGAAGATGGTGTTCCCCCCCAGGCTGTCCATAATATCCTGTACCCTGGGTATGGGGTGTCGATCTGGGTGTGTCTTGCGGTTCAGCTCTCTGTAATCGATACATAAGCACAGCGAACCGTCCTTTTTTCTTACACAAACAACAGGAGACGAGTAGGAGGAAGTAGACTTTTCCACCCATCCCTGTGCTATCAAGTCCTGTAAGTAGTCCTTCATCTCCCTGTGCAGTGGCCTTGGTACAGACAGATAAGTTTTTGAAACTGCCTCAGTGTCCTTTAACAAAATGTTCATTTGCAGATTTTTCACACACCCTATGTCATCGTCTGTCTTTGAAAATGATGCTGATTCCTCTCTTAACATCTGCTGAATAGTCTTCCTTTTATTTTCATCCAGATGGGACAAGTCAACAGGAGGGTCCCATTGCTCACTGGTGGGGGTGCATCCTGTGGGTTCCTGTATGTGGATCTCGTTGATGGTTGCAGACGGGAGGTCTCTGGTGAAGATGTTAGCAGGATAGACTGACCCCACTGACTACACAGTACCAATAGTGGTTCTTCCTGATAGAGTGATGTCACGGTTGGTAGGGTTTTGGACACTAACAGTAATCTTTGGAATAGACCCTGCTTTCACTGAAATTAATGTGTCACAAAACTCTAAACTGTCTGGCCACTGTGGGTTTTCACAAGGCTCAAAAATCAGTGTAATGTCCTCTTTAAATGCCGTGGCCTGCGCCCTACATTCAATAAACACTGAACTCTGGCTGGGTACAGTTACTCCCTCTTTTGTTGTCCTCACATTGTACTCGTGTGTTTGTCCAACTCTAACTGCTTTTATGAAAGTTGCAGCTTTGTTTTTTTAAGATGTGGAAAAGCTACTTTCACTGCTCTCTGAAGTTTCTCTTTTTCCCCTGAATTATTTTCACCTTTCATACTTTCTGAAATCAAGTGGTCAATAACATTAAACCCAATAATTGGACATTGTTGCTGGTTACCACTAAAACAGGTATGAGTAACTCAGAGTCATTGGCTGTAAGTTTAAATGGTACCTCAACCCAGCTCACGTATGGCATGTCTGTACCATTGGCTGCTTCAAGATGGAGTGGTTCATTCGGATTGATAAGCTCACTCACATTTCTCAGCGGTAACTCAGGTAAATTAGTGTTTTTCCATGACTCATCAATAGCACAAACTTGTGAGCCAGAGTCCCAAAGTGCTTCAACCTTTTTGTTGCCTAAAAAGCACCGAATGAGACATTTTCTCCCCACTAACTAACAGACGGTATTTTGTCTTTGTCACAGAATTTCCTTTTGACCTGTTTCTCAGAGAACTTTCTACCCCCCTTACGAATACTACCACAGGTGTAGGGCTTACATTTGGCTTTGTGTATGGGCCAGTGCTCTCCTTGACACTTTTTGGAGCAGTACAAGGCACTTTTACTCACTGAACAACATTTCAAACTCTGGGTTTCACCCTGTGTAGCACAGCTATCACAACACTGGGACCTTTTTATGTCACTGGTCACACCACGTCCCGCTGGAGTGACCCCTTCTAGTTTAAAGAGTTACCTCTGGCTGGTTTCACTGGCTTCTGCGCTTTACAGCCTGCTCTAAAATGCTCGCTGCTCCCACAGCTAAAACAGTGCTGGCAAAACTCTTCACCTGTCTGAATGCAATAATAACACCTTGGTTGCGGGCGGGGCATGTGGTACCGCTGAGGGGCGAAGTGCTGCTGGAATTGTGCAGTGCCTCTTATCGGCGCCAGGCCTTGCGCTGGATAGTGCTGCTGAAGAGCTGCTTGGGGCTGCTGTTGAGGAAAGTAGTGCTGAGCAGATGGGTCCAGCTGGTATTGTGGGTATGGTGTGAAAGTCGGCGCTGGGGAGTGGTTTTCAGGTCCTCCGCTGGTGGTGGGTTGTGCTGTGACTGAAGACTTCTGCATGGTTTCTCGGATTTGGGACACTTCAGCTCGCAAGTCCTTTAAAAATACCATCTCAGACCACATCTCTTTAATCTCTGCCAGCAGATCAGGTGACGGAATGGCTGTGCTTTGTTTTTGAACTGTCTTTTTTTCTGCAGGTGCAGGGGTGTCACTGGGCTGAACAGCATTCACGGCGGCCGCTCGCTGGGGGACAGCATGTTTCTTCTTGTCTTGTCTTTCCTTTTCATTTGCGCATGCAATATTCACCTTTTCCAATAAAACTTCATCAGGTGTCGTGGGCTGAAGAAGGTACGGCTGCATGTCACTCTTAACATTGTCACTCTGCAAACCTGTTAGGATGGTGTGCATGAATAAACTTTGGACCAAGGTGGGATCATATTTTAGACCTGACTCATCTTCCTGGGACGCAAAGAGAATCTTCTGGCGAAGGTCTATGGCTCTCAGAAGGAAGTTTTGAGGAGTCTTTAATACAATCCAACCTCATATTTTAGTTGAAAGGCTCCTGCAACAATTTGATTTGAGCAATAATCTGGTGGGTTGGATTCTGGATTTCTTAACCAACAGGACGCAGAGAGTAAGGGTCAATGGCACATTGTCTGACCTAAAGTGCTCTTCTACTGGCTCTCCTCAGGGGGGGGGGGGTGTTGTCACCACTACTCTTCATCCTGTACACAAACATGTGTCGGAGCAGACATGACAACAGACACATTATAAAGTATGCTGATGACTCAGTCATTGTCAGTCTCCTCCAGGATGGTGAGAGTGGCCACGGCCCAGTAGTTGATGACTTTGTTCACTGGTGTGAGGATTCCTACCTGCAGCTGAATACAACAAAAACGAAAGATATGATTATTGACTTTAGGAGGAAAACTCCCAGGCACAAAGTCACCATACTAAAAGGCCAGACCACCGAATGTGTACAATCGTACAAATATCTTGGGACGATTATTGATAGTAGATTAAACTTTGAAGTGAACTGTGAAAGGGTGTGCAAAAAGGGTCAGCAAAAATTTGCATTGTTTGAGGAAACTTGCACGCTTCCAAATTGACCGAACCATAATGACTATGTTTTATCGGGCTTTTATTGAATCTGTTTCATCCTTTTCTTTAATGTCATGGTTTGGTCAGATAAAACTGAAACAGAGGAAATCCTTGGATCAGGTAGTTAGATGGTCCAGTCGTTTGCTTGGTGAGTCACAGCTGAGCCTGACATCCCTGTACACCAGACAAGTACAGAGGATGGCCGACTCGATTTTAAATGATGACTCCTACCCTTCGCACTGCAACTTTCAGCTTCTTCCCTCCAGACGGAGGTTTGCTGTCCCAAAAAGCAAAACCCAGCGCTACAAAAACAGCTTTGTCCCTGCTGCTGTCAAAGAGTTGAACAAGCTATAAAAATTATATTGTACATATTTTATATTTACCTATTTTGTAAGATGGGTGCCTGTGTTTGTGTCTATGTTGAATGTAATTAGTGGCTTGTAAATATGGATGTCACCAGACTGCAAAACAAATCTACCTACGGGTACAAATAAAGTAACCTGAACCTGAACCTGAACCTGTCTCTTTACTGCTCTGAGCTTCTGAAGAAAGCTGCTTGTACAGTTCAGTAGCCCCTCTCTCCTGATAGTGAGACCTTAGGATCCTCTGCAGGGCAGGAAGAGTAAGATTACCTTTGCCTTCTAGGTAACTTCTCAGCTGCAGGCCTGGTGTGATGGCGTGAATCACTGCGTCGATGATCTCATCTTCATGGTAACCTTTACTGAGCCCATTTTCAATCTGCCTAGCCAAACTGGAAAATGTGAGCTTGTCTTTTTGTCCTGGCTCCCCTATTTGGCCTGATATCTTAAAGTCTTTACGCCACATGGAGTTATCTGGAGGCGCTGAGGCTCGTCTGTGCATTGGTGTGCTCTGTAGGCTCAGTTTATTACTCATTAGCTGATGCATAGCCTCTTCTTTGGCTTGAAGTGTGGCCCGTAAAGCATGTACTTCTTTCTGCAGGTCTTCTTTCTGTTTATCTTCACCCACTATCTCTAACTCTGGCATCTTTGCATTTTCAATCAAGTCCTTTATATTTAGCAAAATAGACATTCCCTCAGGGCAGCGCGGTGGAAGAGTGGTTAGCACTGCGGCAGCACAGCAACTCACCCTTGGCCGGGGGATCCCTGGTTCAATCCCAGCCTCTGACCAACAGTGATCTGTGTGGAGTTTGTATGTTCTCCCCGTGTCTGCGTGGGTTTACTCCGGGATTTCTCCGGTTTCCTCCCACATTCCAAAAAACATGCAAGTTAGGTTAATTGGCATCAAACTGGGGATTCTAAATCGCCCTTAGGTATGAATGTGAGAGTGAATGGTTGTCTGTCTTTCTGTGTTGGCCCTGCGATGGACTGGCGATCTGTCCAGGGTGTACCCTGCCTCTCGCCCAAAAGATGCTGGGATAGGCTCCAGCCCCCCCGCGACCCGAAAAGGATTAAGAAGAAGAAGATGGATGGATGGAGACATTCCCTCATCTTCTAGCTCAACTAACTCAGCTCTTTCAACATAACTCGTGACAAATGTGACTAGCTGGCCTCGAGTTTTGTCTGCAAATTGCTCTTTTCCAATTCCAGATATTTGTAGTCCATTGCATACATTAAGCAGTTGTTCAACATTCAGTTTGTATAATGCACCTTTAACTTCTAACTGCACTTTTTCCAATTCCATTTTCATCAGAGAAGTGGGCATAAAACAGTTCAACGCAGGCCTCTTTTACCTTCGTGGTGTAGCGGTGCCCTCTAATGGTGATTGCGGCGCTAGAGTTACAACCCTTGCACGTGGTGTCAAAGCCACGGTGAATGTCGGCGGTGCCTTACGTCTCCGATGCCAGGGGTTCGTGGGGGGGATATTCGGCTCGAGTTTCCACTTCAGCTGGCGGATTTTTCTCTCACCAAAACATCCCAAGCGGTGCCTCCAAAATGTTGTGCCTTCTGCTCCACAGTTCGGGAGAGGTACGTGGTGCTTTTGAACAAGAAATAATGAAGAGAGTCACGGTCTACGTCTTCACTCCATTTCGCTTTATTCAAAGCGAAATTTATTTCCTCTTGTGATAGATTGATTGTCACTTCCTGTTTTGCTATCTGTCTGTGTGGTTTGCTCTCCTCACTCTCCTGAGCTTTGGGTTAGCCACTAGCGATGGCTACTAGCTCTCCTTCCTCTCCTCCTCTGGTGTGCTCTCTCTGTCAGATGTTTAGCTACACCTCTGCCTCTTTTAGTGATAATGGTAAATGTAATTCACCGTCGGCCTCCGTCGGTCTATGATGACCATGCAAGAGAATCCTAAACGTCTACTCTGCTGGAACAGCACCGCCTGTGGCTGAACAGGCCGATGTGCGAATGGCAGTCCCTGTCACACAGGTCGCACTTGTGGGTGGTCTCCGTGCTGCTGGGTCTGTGGCGGTTCTTCCTGCGGGTCCTTTTTTCATCTGCTGCAGCAGTCAGTCTCTCTTCACTCGCCTTGAGCTGTCTGGTCAGGGTGCCTCTCCATTTGGAGCGGTCCGTTGCAAGGTCCTTCCAGCGCTCTGTGTTGATCTCCAGGGCCTTCATGTCTCTCTTGCAGACATCTCTAAAGCGCAGCTGTGGACGGCCAACGTCTCTCCTGCCAGTCACCAGTTCTCCGTAGAGGACGTCTTTGGGGATTCTGCCATCCTCCATACGGTGAACGTGGCCTTGCCAGCGGAGCCTGCGCTGCCTGAGTAGAGTGAAGATGGAGGGAAGGCCGGCGCGGGACAGAACTTCTGTGTTGGGCACTTTGTCCTGCCAGGATATGACCAGGATGTGGCGAATGCAGCGCAAATGGAAGGAGTTCACTCTCTTTTCCTGCCAGGTGTATGTTGTCCACGTCTCACTCCCATAGAGCAGTGTGCTGATGACGCAGCCGTTGTACACTGCCATCTTCGTCTTGACAGAGAGTTTGGGATTCTCCCACACTCGTGTGGTGAGGCGAGCGAGTGTGGAGGCTGATTTTCCAATCCTCTTGTCGATCTCTGTATCAAGGGAGAGGTTGTTGCTGATCGTGGACCCCAGGTACGTGAACTGATTCACGACCTCCAGCTCGTAGTCGTCGATGGTGATGGTTGGTGGTGCTTCCGTGCCTTGCACCAAGACGTTAGTCTTCTTCAGGCTGATGGTAAGCCCGAAATCCTTGCATGCCTGGGAGAAGCGGTCCATCAGGGTCTGAAGCTCCTGCTGTGTGTGGGTTGCGACTGCAGCGTCGTCTGCGAACAGCATGTCTCTGATTAGAGCCTCGTGTACTTTGGTTCTGGCTTTCAGGCGGGCGAGGTTGAAAAGCCTGCCGTCAGATCTTGTGTGCAGGTAGATTCCCTCTGTTGCTGTGCTGAAGGCATGCCTCAGGAGCATAGCAAAGAAAATCCCAAAGAGGGTTGGCGCAAGTACACAGCCCTGTTTCACTCCGTTGCATATGTTGAATGGCTCTGAGACGTTGCCGTCGTGCTGCACTATCCCCTGCATGTTGGTGTGAAACGATTCGATGAGGCTTTGCAACTTTGGTGGGCATCCTATCTTTGGCAGGATCTTGAAAAGGCCCTCTCTGCTGAACAGCTCGAATGCTTTGGTGAGGTCGATGAAGGCGACGTACAGGGGCATGTTCTGTTCTCTGCATTTCTCCTGGAGTTGGCGGATGGAGAATATCATGTCTACCGTCGATCGCTCAGCGCGGAAGCCACACTGAGACTCGGGGTAGACACGTTTGGTAAGCTTCTGTAGATGAACGAGAACAACTCATGCGTAGACTTTGCCAACAACGCTGAGGAGGGAGATGCCCCTGTAGTTGTTGCAGTCGCTTCTCTCCCCTTTGTTTTTGTAGACGGTGATGATCTTGGCGTCCCTCATGTCCTGTGGTACGGCACCTTCCTTCCAGCACTGGCAGAGGACATCATGCAATGACAGCAGTAGGGCAGTCTTGCAGTGCTTGATCAGATTAGGGGGTATGCCGTCGTTGCCGGGTGCCTTGCCAGCGGCCAAGCTATCAATGGCCTTGCTGAGTTCGTCGATGGTTGGCTCGGCGTCAAGTTCGTCCATGGATGGCAGGCAGTCAATAGCATCAAGGGCTGATGGTGTCACAGTGTTCTGTCTGGAGTAGAGGTCGGAGTAGTGTTCCACCCATCTCTCCATCTGCTTGTTCTTTTCTGTGATCATCTCCCCAGTGGAGGATTTGAGGGGGGCCGTCTTGCTCTGAGCTGGACCAAGTGCTTTCTTGATGCCATCGTACATACCACGGATGTTCCCTGTTATGGCAGCGGTTTGAATGTCTTGGCTGAGCTGAGTCCAGTACTCATTGGCACAGCGCCGAGCAGTCTGCTGAACTTGGCTTCTCGCAGCCCTGAGAATCTGGAGATTCTTCTCGTTTGGGTACTTCTTGTACTCAGCAAGTGCTGAGCGCTTGGCTTCAATGACGGGGGTCATCTTGGTCAACTTGGCATCAAACCAGTCCTGTGACTTCGAGGTCTTCCTCCCAAAGGTAGCCAAGGCTGTGCGGTGGATGGTGTTTCACAGCTCTTCCCACTTCTGCTTTGCAGATTCTCCTTCTTGTGGTACACCAAGTTCCTTCTCAAAGGTGGAGGCAAACTGCTCAACAAGTTCTGGTTGGGCCATCTTGCTGGTGTCAATCCGTGCCTTTCCAGGCTGTCTAGCACGATGGAATTTCTTCAGCTGCAGCTTGACCTTGCAACACACCAATGAATGGTCTGTGTCGCAATCTGCACTCTGAAACGAACGGGTGATTAGCACGTTCTTCAGTGAGGTGCACCTAGTCAGGATCAAGTCCAGTTGGTGCCAGTGCTTTGAGCGCAGATGTCGCCAGGAAACCTTGTGTTGGGGCTTGGTCTTGAAGAACGAGTTTGTGATGCACAGATCGTGATATGTGCAGAACTTGAGCAACTTGAGCAGCCGCTGTCCGTTGTCGTTCATTCTGCCCATGCCAAATGGTCCAAGACAGGAGGGCCAGGAGTCGTGGTCAGCACCCACTCTGGCATTGAAGTCTCCAAGGAGAATGAGTTGTTCAGAGTTGGGGATGATCCTGACAGTTGTTGCGAGATTCTCGTAGAACTCGTCTTTTGCCTCTGGTGTGGCTGTCAGTGTTGGGGCATACACACTGACGAGGGTAACTGGGCCTTGAGTGGTGTTGAGGCGGAGGGTGAGGAGTTGTGCAGAGCCATTGCTGCCCGGTTCCACCATCTCCAGCAAGGTGTTCTTCACTGCGAAGCCCACTCCATGTTCCCTGTGTTCGTCACTGCCCTTTCCCTGCCAGTAGAACGTGTAGTCCTTCTCTCTCAGTGTGCCTGCGTCAGCCAACCGTGTTTCCTGGAGAGTGGCGATATCCACTCCCAGTCTCTTCAGCTCATTATTGATGATGGCAGTCTTCCTGGTGTCGTTGATGTCCTTGAGGTTAGCAGCGAGTCCTGTCATCATAGTGCGGACGTTCCAAGTTCCCAGTTTTAGAGTTGGTCTGTTTTGCTTTTTTGTCTTGTCTGGTGCGAAGGTTCTCAGCCTGCTGTTCGGACTTCTCCTCATCCCCATGCACCCAATGAGGAAAGCAAGCTGTGGTGGGACAACACCTTATTGGCTGGGGGCTGCCCAGCTTGAGGCGGGCGGTAGCTGTCCAGTGAGATCCGATGATCCCTCCCACCGTCGGGAACAACCCCTGGCGCCGCGCTCTACGCCAATTGAGCGGTGGCTTATAATCGGTAACTGTCATTCCCCGTGTTTTGTCTACGCCAAAGGCAAAGCTGGAGTGTCCTCTCCAGTGATCCGGTGTTCTACCTTCCAGCATTGGGCGTTGGTAGGATTCAAGCCTGGGCAGGAAGATATGGAGGACAAGATGTTGCTCATGCAGCATGTCCCCCCTCTCCACGTCACTGATGAATCCAAAGGAACAGCAGGGCTGCTACAGTTTGGCACCAGTGCCGTCGCAGGAGCTGCCAGAATGATGTTGAGCACAACAGAGAACTGCCTTAGGGGCTCCGACTCCAGATTTTTCCTCAGAGTTGACTCCCGAAGCCTTTCCCGTGACCGGGTGTGCCGCAAGGCAGCGGAGGTTTGAAATCAGGGTTTACCTTCCCCTAGATGGGCTACCTTCCCAGGTTGATGAGCCACCATCTACCCGAAGCATCTGGTTTTAAGGCACCAGAGATCCGCCCTCGCCCCTTCTCCTATTAGTAAAAGCAGTTCCGCCGGGCTTAGAGACTAAACCACACGGGCAGGCTAGGAGTTGGACTTAGTTGTCAGAGGCTTTTCGAGACGCACGCCATAAGGAGCATTTTATGAGCACTGGGAGCTTAACCCCAGTGCCGCTCCTGGCTATGACAACCTTGGAACCGGTAAATGTAATAAATGTTGTCTTTTTGAGGCGCTCGAGGCGAGGTTGTCTGATTTGGAAACCCGGCTCCGCTGCATTGAAACACCGTCTGCGCCAGTTACTTTTGACGGACGCCCCTTAGCTGCAGCGGAGCTAGCTAGCATAGCTAACCCTGTTAGCAGTCCTCCGGCTCTCCTCAGCAGCGAGGAGACTGGGTGGGTGACGGTGAGAAGGAAGCCTAGTCGCAAAGCCCCGGTACACCACCAACCTGTTCACGTTTCTAATCGATTTTCCCCGCTCAGTGACACACCTGCTGGGGAAAAAACTCTGATCATTGGCGACTCTGTAGTCAGAAACGTGAACCTAGAGACTCCAGCGGTCATAGTCAAATGCATTCCTGGGGCCAGAGCAGGCGACATCGAGTCAAATTTGAAAATGCTGGCTTAAAGTAACTGTAAATACTCCACAATTGTTATTCACGCTGGCATTAATGACATCCGTCTCCGGCAGTCGGAAGTCACGAAACTTAATGTAGAATCGGTGTGTGACTTTGCAAAAACGATGCCTGCCACTGTAGTATTCTCTGGGCCCCTCCCCAATCTGACCAGTGATGACATGTCTAGCCGCTTGTCATCCTTGAACCGCTGGCTGCCTGTGTGGTGTCCTGCAAATGACATGGGCTACATTGACAATTGGAGCTCTTTTTGGGGAAAACCTGGTCTTATGAGACGAGACAGCATTCATCCCACTTTGGATGGTGCTTCTCATTTATCTAACAATCTGGCATCTTTTTTTTATCCAAATTTCCAAAACCTTGACTACTCAGAGTTGGGACCAGGAAGCAGAGTCGCAGTCTTACACGCCTCTTTGCAGCTCCTCTTCATCCGCCACCCCTCAACTTAGCCCCTGTCTTCCCCATCAGAGAATCATTGTCTGCTCCCTCCAAAGTAAATAAAAATATAATATATAAGCATCCCAAAGTGATTAAGCAAAATATTGGTAAAACTCAATTAAACATAAAGCCTCTAAATTGAATGATTTGGCCTCTGTTCCTCCTCATAATTTAAAAATTAAATGTGGTTTATTAAATATTAGGTCTCTAACTCCCAAGTCTCTGTTAGTCCATGATCTGTTAATTGATCATCAGATTGATTTAATTTCCCTTACAGAGACTTGGTTAGGGCAAGAGGATTATGTTGGTTTAAATGAATCAACTCCCTCTGGTTATTTAAACTGTCAAAATCCCAGAAGTTCTGGTTGTGGAGGAGGAGTAGCAACAATTTACCATTCCAAATTACGAGTTAATGTAAAGCAAAAAACATGTTATAATTCCTTTGAGGGCCTGGTCCTCAGTATTGTGCACTTTAGCAATTTTAGGTTAAACCCAATTTTATTTGTCATAGTTTATCATCCCCCATCAACCTACTCAGAATTTTTATCCGAATTTGCTGATTTCTTAGCTGATTTAGTGCTGAAATCTGATAGAATAATTATAGTAGGGGACTTTAATATACATGTGGATGTAGATAGTGACTGCCTTAATGTGGCATTTAATTCAATATTAGACTCAATTGGGTTTTCTCAGAAAGTAGGAAATTCTACTCATTACCTCCACCATACATTGGACCTTGTTCTGACATATGGCATAGAAATAGAAAATCTTGTAGTGTCTCCTCATAACCCCGTACTGTCAGACCATTGTCTGTTAACCTTTGATTTTACTATTTCTGACTATTTGGCTCCTAAAGAAAAATATTATTACAGTAGATGCCTCTCAGATGATGCTGTTACCAAATTTATGCAGATTGTTTCCTCCTAACATGGTGGATAGTGTTTCAGCTTCTCTGCATCAGACTCTAGACTTGGTGGCCCCCTTAAAAAAGAAAAAGTCTAATCAGAGATTTCTAACTCCTTGGTTCAACACAGAAACTCGTACCTTAAAACAGAAGACTCGTCAATTAGAAAGAAAATGGCACTCCACTAATTTAGATGAAATCTATTTAGCTTGGAGAAATCATCTTTTAATTTATAAAAAATCTCTTAGAAAGGCTAGAACGAGTTATTACTCTGCATTAATAGAAGAGAACAAGAATAATCCCAGGTTTCTTTTCAGCACTGTAGCCAGGTTGACAAAGAGTCAGGACTCTGTCAATCCTAGCATTCCCTTAGAGCTTACTAGTCAGGACTTTATGAACTTTTTCAATAATAAAATTTCATCCATCAGAGATAAAATCAATCAGATTCTTCCCACAGTTAACTTAAATACTGTAACTACTACAACTCCTTCTATTGATGTCTGTCTTGATGAGTTTACTCCAATCGACCTTTGTGAGTTAGACAAAATAGTTTCCTCATCCAAACCTTCAACTTGCCTTTTAGACCCTATTCCTACCAGGTTATTTAAAGAAGTCTTCCCACTGATTGGTAGCTTTATTCTTCATATAATCAATTCTTCATTAACTTTAGGCCATGTACCGCAGGCTTTTAAAACGGCTGTAATTAAACCCTTACTCAAAAAGCCAACGCTAGATCCAGGAGCTTTAGCAAACTATAGACCAATCTCTAATCTCCCTTTCATTTCAAAAATCTTAGAAAGAGTTGTTGCTACGCAATTATTTGACCACCTGCAGGGAAATGGTTTACTTGAAGAGTTTCAATCTGGGTTTAGAATCCATCATAGTGTAGAGGAGCTTGAAATAACGAGGCGATGTGATTCATAAACCAAAGTTTATTATCAGCTCCTCTAACAAGTCTCATCTAGGTGCAGCAGCAGAAGAAGTAAGAGAGCAAACACCTTCGGCTCTACGAACTTATACTCGCACATAACAAAAGACATGCATATCAAAAGCTGACATCCCTCATTATCTTAATCCCCCCATTGTCTTCGTACCCCTCCGCCTGGCCCTGGGGGGTCAGGGCAACCCATCCGGTCTCCACCGCAGTGCCTTGGATGCTCTTTGATCTTCACTGGCGGTTGAGACTCTTTGTCCTGTTCTGAGGTGTGAAGTCACCTTACATATGTAATCACCAAACATTCTCACATGCTTAAACATATGTTGGTTATGGAATATATGATTAATATAGACCACAGCCCCCCCCCCAAACGACTAAGAAAAGGACAATAGAAAAATTCACAGTTTAAGATAATTATTATGACATACTAACTGCTACACCTCTTGCCACAGAAGAAACTTTCCAGCAGCCATGCTCCTAAGAGAGTTCAGTGGTAATCATAACAGCATAGTAAAATCACAAGTCAGTCCTAAACTGTTACAGCACAATTAGTGAACAACTGTTGAGTAGTTTGCATCAGTCTCTGTGCCGTCTGGGTTTTAATCTTCTCCCGAATCTGCTGTGGGTCCGCTTGGGCGTCCTGCTGGGACCTTCCTGTAAGGAATCTGCAGCTTGGGAAGGAGAGTGATTATTTGTTCCCTGCAGGGGGGCTGAGTCTTTTCTCTTGGGGGGTCTACCCCGCCGAGGTGCTCTCGCCAACCGTGCAGGCTCGTCTCTCAACAAGAAGGCAGGTTTAAGTCTGTCAATGCTGACTGTTTCTTTTCTATCCCCAAAATCAAGCACAAAGTGTTTATCACCAGGTTCCAGCACTCTGAATGGCCCATCGTATGGTGGGCGGAAAGTTGGTTTTAAAGCTTCATGCCTAACAAAAACGAATTCAGCGTTTTTTAAAGCTTGGGGGACAAAAACCCGTGGAAAAGAGTGATGTGCCGGCCCGGGGAGAGAGTCCGGTCCGTTGCTGCCTACAAACCTCGGGGCTGGAAAATGCCCTGGCTCTGGGTTCTCTGGTAAAAATTCACCTGGGAGCCTGAGAGGTTGTGCAAAAACTAATTCTGCTAGAGAGGCGTCTAGATCCTCTTTGGGCGCAGCACGCAACCCCAATAAAACCCAGGGAAGTTTATTTACCCAATTTGTATCCGTTAGTGAGGCTCTGAGGGCGGCCTTTAAAGATCTATGAAAACGCTCGCATAACCCATTAGCCTGAGGGTGATAAGCGGTGGTGCGGTGAATTGTTGCCCCTAAGCTGCTGGACATGGCTGACCAAAGCTCCGAGACAAATTGAAGCCCCCTATCGGACGTGATGTCCGATGGGACGCCGAAACGTGCCACCCAGTTTGTCAAAAAAACGCGAGCGACTTCCTCCGCTGTGGTTGACGCCAGATGGACTGCCTCTGGCCAGCGCGTGGTGCGGTCTATCATTGTTAACAGGTGTGTGAAACTTTGGGAGGAAGGTAGTGGCCCCACGAGGTCGACATGAACGTGGTCGAACCTTCTAGCAGGGATTGGAAAAGGCTCCAGAGGGGATTTTGTGTGTTTGTGTACTTTGGCGCGCTGACAAGAAATGCAAGTCTTTGCCCATTCTTTTACGTTTTTGCGCAGGCCAGGCCACACAAACTTTTCGGTGACCATTTTAACTGAAGCGCGCACACCTGGGTGCGCGAGGGAGTGAATCGAGTCGAAAATACGGCGGCGCCATGCAGCTGGAACTAACAGGTGAGGTCAGCCGGTTGAGATGTCGCATATTAGGGGGGGCACACCGTCGCGTAGACCCCTTTTCTCCAGCCTTAACCCTGTTGGTCCAGACAGGAGTGCGCGCACGTCCGCGTCACTACTTTGTTCCTCTGCCATGACTGCATAATCTATCCCTGCGTGGATTGGTGCTGCGTATGTGTCCGCGTTGGCGAAGAGTTCCGCGGCTGAGGTAGTATAATCTGTCTCCTCGCGCTCTGGCGATGTCACAGCGCGAGAGAGGCAGTCTGCTACCACGTTAAGTTTGCCTGCCACATGTCGAATGTCTGTGGTGAACTCTGAAATCACAGCTAGCTGTCTTTGTTGCCTGCCTGACCATGGTTTGGAAATTTTAGCCATAGCAAAGGTGAGCGGTTTGTGGTCTACAAAAGCCGTAAAACGCCGCCCCTCTAACCAGAACTGGAAGTGGCGGATGGATAAATGGAGTGCTAGTAGCTCTCTGTCAAAAGTGCTGTATTTACGCTCAGTTTGGTTTAGCGATTTGCTGAAGAATGCCAAAGGTTGCCAGATTCTGCCGATGTTCTACAACTGCCCCTATGGCCAGGTCTGAAGCGTCTGTGGTTAGCGCAATGCGGGCCGAGGGATCGGGGTGAACCAACAATGTGGCATTAGCTAGGGCGCTTTTTACTTCCGCGAAGGCGCGTTCGCGCTCCGGGGTCCATTCGACCGCGTTGGAAGGTTTTTGTTTTCTGAGCACGTCATATAGGGGCTGCATGAGCTGAGCTGCGTGGGGGAGGAAGCGGTTGTAAAAATTAACCATGCCCAAAAATTCCTGCAGCGATTTGACCGTTTGTGGCCATGGGAAACTTTTTAATGCGTGAACTTTGTCTGGAAGTGGGACTGCCCCCTTCGGAGAAACTCTGTGTCCAAAAAAATCAATTTGTGACACGCCGAATTTGCATTTGGCTGGATTGATTATTAACCCGTGCTCTTCTAGTCTCTGAAAACCATAGTGAGATGCCGCTCGTGTTCTTCCTCAGACGAGCTGGCTACCAGCATATCGTCGAGGTAGACGAACACGAAAGGGAGGTCGCGTAATACTGCGTCCATCATCCGCTGAAAGGTTTGAGCAGCGCCTTTGAGGCCGAAAGGCATCCGCAAAAATTCAAAAAGACCGAAGGGGGTTATTACAGCTGTTTTAGGAATGTCCTCTGCTCGAACTGGGACTTGATGATAACCGCGGACCAGGTCTATTTTTGAAAAAATGCGCGCACCCGTCAGATGTAGTGAAAAGTCTTGAATGTGAGGAATTGGGTAGCGGTCATGCGCTGTCGCATTGTTTAATCTGCGGTAATCGCCGCACGGCCTCCAAGAACCGTCGGATTTCGGGACCATGTGAAGTGGTGACGCCCAGGGGCTTTTCGAGCGTCTGATAATGCCTAATTTTTCCAGGGTGGTAAACTCGTCCCGAGCTATGGCGAGCTTGGTCGCGTCTAAGAGCCGAGCTTTGGCGAATACGGGTGGGCCCGTTGTGGGAATAAAGTGTTCGACCCCGTGTCTAGCCACTGTGGCTGAGAATTTGGGAATTGTGAGTGCTGGAAATTGGGTGAGGAGTTGATCAAACTTAGCTCCTGCTGTGGTGACGCTAGCCTGCACGGGTGGTGGAGAAAGTCGAGCTGAGCAGGGAATAGAAGCAAAGGACAGTGCATTAACCAAGCGTCTGTTCGCTAGATCAACTAATAACCCATGTGCACACAAAAAATCTGCACCCAACAAGTTAAAACTCACCGCCGCTACAACAAATGTCCATCTGTAGTTGCGGCCGTGGATGCAGAGGGGCGGGCTCTTTTCGCCAAAAGTGTCGATGATGGAGCCGTTGGCTGCCACCGCTCCACTGCCCCGGGGGCCCATGGCCCGGTCTGCTTGGGAGGGCATGACAAAACTTAGTTGAGCTCCCGCGTCGAAAAGGAACCGTTTGCCAGTGTGTCCGTCCGTCACATATAAAAGCTTGCTTTTTTCGCCGAGAACCGCCGCTGTTAACGGCTCTCGGCTTCGGCGTTTTCCCGAAATCGTGAATTTGCAGGGGGGAACGCATTTGTAAGCCTGCTCAGCAAAGCGGTGGTGGTAATAACAAACGTCGTTCCGTCTGTTGCGTCCTGGCCGTGTCGCTGTCACCGTGGGCTGATTCTGCTCGGTGATTTGTGGCTCCTCGTGGCTCCGGACATCAGCATGGAGGTCTGCGGATGCTGCTGTGGGTGTCTGCTCCTTGCAGGCGTTGACGAGCCGTTGAGCTTTGTGAGCCAGCGTGCGGAAGTCTTGCTGGGTGCTGCATCGCATGTTGGCCAGCGTCCCTCTCATGTGTGGTGGCAGCGTACTGAGGAATATGAAATGGAAGAGGAAGTTGTCATTGTCCTCTTCTTTAAGTTGCAGCAAGTCCTCCATGAGGGCCTTGGGTCTGCCTCCTCTGTGGCCGTAGACCGCCAGGATCCTCTCGGCTCTCTCCTCGGCTGAGGGGACGTAATTTGCCACGATGGTCGCTTTCAGTTCCTTATATTTGTCCTGGGCCGGCGGCCGCTGGATTATGCCCCGCGCACATCTCGAAGTGGCGGCGTCGAGTTTGGCGACGATGTGATAGAACTTTGTATTGTCAGCCGTGATGCCCACAAGTGCAAACTGGGCTTCAGCTTGCTGAAACCACGAGGCGGGGTCTTCCTGCCAGAAGTCCGGCAGCTTGACGGCGACGGCGTTTGTGTGGACCGTCACTGATGTGTCCGCAGGGTGAGAGTGCCTTGCTTCGGCTCTCTCCGCGGCGCTGGTGCTCGGTTGAGCCCTCTCTATCACTTCTGCCGTGGGGGAACGTCGTCCATCTGTTCCCCTGTCTGCATGGGCGCCGGCATCTGCCTGGGTCGCCACAGATGAGTCGATCGCGGGGGAATGCCTCTGGTCCATTCTCGCGTTAGGGTCACCAGTGTAGAGGAGCTTGAAATAACGAGGCGATGTGATTCATAAACCAAAGTTTATTATCAGCTCCTCTAACAAGTCTCATCTAGGTGCAGCAGCAGAAGAAGTAAGAGAGCGAACACCTTCGGCTCTACGAACTTATACTCGCACATAACAAAAGACATGCATATCAAAAGCTGACATCCCTCATTATCTTAATCCCCCCATTGTCTTCGTACTCCTCCGCCTGGCCCTGGGGGGTCAGGGCAACCCATCCGGTCTCCACCGCAGTGCCTTGGATGCTCTTTGATCTTCACTGGCGGTTGAGACTCTTTGTCCTGTTCTGAGGTGTGAAGTCGCCTTACATATGTAATCACCAAACATTCTCACATGCTTAAACATATGTTGGTTATGGAATATATGATTAATATAGACCACAATAGTACTGAAACAGCCTTAGCGAAGGTCACTAACGACCTCCTCATTGCATCTGATAATGGACTGGTTTCTGTACTTGTCCTTTTAGACCTTAGTGCAGCTTTTGATACTATCGATCATTATATTCTACTTGATAGATTAGAACACTATGTTGGACTTAATGGAACTTCATTGCAGTGGTTTAGATCTTATTTATCTGATAGGTTCCAGTTTGTTCATGTAAATAATGAGTTTTCTTTTCACTTAAAGCTTAGTCATGGAGTTCCACAGGGATCTGTGCTAGGCCCTACTCTTTTTAGTTTATATATGCTTCCGTTAGGCAACGTTATTAGAAAGCACTGTATACATTTTCATTGTTATGCAGATGACACACAATTATACCTGTCAATGAAGCCAGATGAAAGTAATCAATTAGCCAAGTTAGAAGCCTGTCTTAAGGAAATCAAAGCTTGGATGACTTGTAATTTCCTGCTATTAAATTCAGATAAGACTGAAGTCATTCTTGTTGGTCCAAAAAACCTTAGAAATTCCTTTCCAAATCAAACTTTCAGTTTGGATGCGAATACTCTTTCTCTTAATAGCTCTGTGAGGAACCTTGGAATTATTTTTGATCAAGATCTGTCCTTCAATTCACATATTAAATTTGTTTCTAAGACTGCCTTCTATCATTTGCGTAATATTGCCAAGATTAGGAGCATCTTGTCTCAGAGTGATGCTGAGAAACTGATCCACGCTTTTGTTAGCTCGAGATTAGATTATTGTAATTCTTTATTATCAGGCTGTCCTAAAACATCTTTAAAAAGTCTTCAGCTGATCCAAAATGCTGCAGCAAGAGTTTTAACAGGTACTAGAAAGAGAGATCATATCTCTCCAGTTCTGGCCTCCCTTCATTGGCTTCCCATAGAGTTTAGAATTAAGTTTAAAATCCTTCTTCTTACTTACAAAGCTCTAAACAATCAGGCTCCTTTTTATTTAAAAGATCTGATACTACCGTATTATCCTAACAGAGCACTACGCTCCCAAAATGCAGGATTACTTGTAATACCCAGAATCTCCAAAAGTACAATGGGAGGCAGAGCCTTCAGTTATCAAGCTCCTCTCCTGTGGAACCAGCTGCCAATCTGGATTCGGGAGTCAGACTCGATCTCTGTTTTTAAGAATAGGGCTAAAACCTACCTTTTTGATATAGCCTACAATTAGGGAGGGATCATGTGTTTCTGAACCCTCCCTTAGTTATGCTGCTAATAGGTTTAGTCAGCCGGGGGACCTCCAGTAATGCACTGGGGCCTCACTACTTTCCTCACTCTCAATGAAATATTTTTTTTGCTGGTCATTAACATCTGTTTGTTCTCTTCCATAGATTGAGTCCCCATCGTGCTGTTTGCTCTCTACATATCTGTTCTTTTCATCTTCTCTATCCCCTCACCCCCCAGCCAGTCGCAGCAGATGACTGCCCCTCCCTGAGCCTGGTTCTGCTGGAGGTTTCTTTCTGTTAAAAGGGAGTTTTTCCTCTCCACCGTCGCCAAGTGCTTGCTCACAGGGGATCGCCTGATTGCTGGGGTCTTTCTGCAACTGTGGGGGTTCCCCCTACAGTTGATAGTGCTATGAGATGACTGTTGTTGTGAAATGGCGCTATATAAATAAAGTTGAATTGAATTGAAAAAAGAACATGGAAACTTCTGCGCAAGCGCACAACACAGTTCCCTGTACAGGCAAAAGCAATCAATTTGTGAATCATCGAACTTGGGACACTTCTGCGCAAGCACACAACACAGTTCCCTCTCCGGGCAAAAGCAATCAATTTGTGAATCATCGACCTCTCAACAAACCGTAAACAGTGTACACAGCATTCAAACCTTTTTAGCACTGTATTAATGTTTTTGAATGTAACAATCATGTACAAAAATAATAATGAAATATTAATCTTTTTATCTCTCATTTTTAACGGTATATATTGTCTACAATCAGCTTTTTAACTGACTTTTTAACCTGTAATCTGCTTCTTAACCCATGTATGATACGCTTTTAATTAACCCATTAATCCCCATTTTTAACCCATCACAAAACCATCTGTATGGACAGGCTGAAGCCCACTTATGTGCTGGCAGGTGAGCAGGTGGTGCTGGCCCAGGCTCCCCGGTGTGGTCGTCCTCCTGCAGTGGGTCCACAGGTTTGTTTTCCCCCTTCAGAGAGCTGTTTGCAGGAGACCAAATATTTCCCCTCCCCACCTTTTCCCCCTACAGAGGACTGTGCACCAGACCAAATCTTCTCCCTATCCACCCCAACAGAAAGGTCCTTCGGCCAGCCCGGCAGCTCCATGTTACAGCCGGTACGGGCAACTGCACATGCCCAAGGCACTGGATGCTTAAGGCCCCTTCTGGGTGTTCGGGAGGTGGGGGGGGATGTATGGTGGCACACCGGGAGGTCTTGCTCTCACCCAGTGATCTTGGGAATAGGGAGAAGGGGCAAGAAATGGAAATGTGCGCACCTCAGGCAGGAGAGGTGAATATAGGTGCTGTGGCACCCAGGGGGGAGTTGAACGGAGGAGATGCAGAGGTAGGCGCCAGAGCGCCATTTGGGAAAAAACTTGTTAAGAATGTGCCTTCACACCTGGGACTGCAGGTGTGAATGTATTGTGATGTTATGTACACAATTGTGATGATATGTACTCTTGGTGCCAAAGAAGAGAAGTGTAAAATGAATAAAAGGTTTGCTTTGGCATCTAGAAGTCAGTCTTGTTTTGAGGATGGAGGAATAAAGTCTGATTCTGCAAAGCTCGTGTTTCGTCTCATCAATCCTCTGCAACATCCTAATACACTACTACTAGTGTGTGTGTCAAGAGAGTTGTGCAAACCTGAACTGTATTATAAATGCACCTCAAACTACAAAACATGATTATTGCCATTTATCACAGAGAATACAAACTCATAAAAATGGATTTTACATTTGCATTTCTCCATTATAGATACAGTGGTGTAAAAAAGTAATTGCCCCTTCCTGATTTCTCATTTTTTTTGTATGTTTGTCACAGTTAAATGTTTCAGATCATCAAACAAATTTAAATAGACAAAGATTACACAAGTAAACACAAAATGCAGTTTTTAAATGAAGGTCTTTTTTTATGAAGGGAAAAAAATCCAAACCTACATGGCCCTGTGTGAAAAAGTGATTGCCCACCCCCGTTAAAACATAAATTAACTGTGGTTTATCACGTCTTTGGAAAGCTGAGTTCAATTTCTCTAGCCACACCCAGGGCTGATTACTGCCACACCTGTTCTCAATCAAGAAATCCCTTAAATAGGACCTGACTGACAAAGTGAAGTAGACCAAAACATCCTCAAAAGCTAGATATCATCGAAGAAATTCAGGAACAAATGAGAAAAAGTAACTAAGATCTATCAGTCTGGAAAAGGTTACAAAACCATTTCTAAAGCTTTGGGACTCCAGCAAACCACAGTGAGAGCCATTATCCACAAATGGCGAAAACATGAACAGCGGTGACCCTTCCCAGGAGTGGCCGGACGACCAAAATTACCCCAAGAGCACAGCAACGACACAAAAGACCCCACAACATCCAAAGAACTGCAGGCCTCACTTGCCTCAGTTAAGGTCATTGTTCATGACTCCACCATAAGAAAGGGACTGGGCAAAAATAGCCTGGATGGGAGCGTTCCAAGACCAAAACCACTGCTGAGCAAAAAGAACATAAAGGCTCATCTCAGTTTTGCCAGAAAACATTTTGATGATGCCCAAGACTTTTGGGAAAATATTCTGTGGACTGACGAGACAAAAGTTGAACTTTTTGGAAGGTGTGTGTCCCATTACATCCGGTGTAAAAGTAACACAGCATTTCAGAAAAGGAACATCATACCAACAGTAAAATATGGTGGTGGTAGTGTGATGGTCTGGGGCTGTTTTGCTGCTTCAGGACTTGGAAGACTTGCTGTGGTAAATGGAACCATGAATTCTGCTGTATACCAAAAAATCCTGAAGGAGAATGTCCGACCATCTGTTCATGACCTCAAGCTGAAGCACACTTGGGTTTTGCAGCAGGACAATGATCCAAAACACACCAGCAAGTCCACCTCTGAATGGTTTAAGAAAAACAAAATGAAGACTTTGGAGTGGCCTACTCAAAGTCCTGACCTGAATCTGATTGAAATAATGTGCCATGACCTTAAAAAGGCAGTTCACGCTCGAAAACCCTCCAACGTGGCTGAATTACAACAGTTCTGCAAAGATGAGTGGGCCAAAATTGCTCCACAGCACTGTAAAAGACTCATTGCCAGTTATCACACATGCTTGATTGCAGTTGCTGCTGCTAAGGGTGGCCCAACCAGTTATTAGGTGTAGGGGGCAATCACTTTTTCACATAGGGCCATGTAGGTTTGGATTTTTTTCCCTTAACAAACACTGTGGAGAAAGGAAGCAGGCGAGGCAGTGAGCTAGACAACACACGAACTTTATTCCTTCTCCAACATTCAGTACAGTAAAATCTGCTGGGTCTCTGTGCATCCTCTTTTTATAATCTTTAATTCCATGCATTGAGACCCAGGAATCCTTACCATAATCATTGTGTGGAACAAAGACATAGCATAACATAGTGCCAGTACCACATTCTTGGTGCTTCCTCCTCTCCCGGGGGGGGTGGGGGGGTGGGGGGGTGGGGGGGGGGTGCAAATAGTCCTAACTGTCCTGTCTAAGACCCCCTGGTGACACTTCCTCCTTTAGCACATTGTTCCCCCTTTCCCCTAGCTGCCGTCTCTGGGTGGAGAATCCCCCACCCGTACCACCACAACGCCTTCATTTAAAAACTGCATTTTGTGTTTACTTGTGTTAACTTTGTCTAATATTTAAATTTGTTTGATGGTCTCAAACATTTAAATGTGACAAACATACAAAAAAAATGAGAAATCAGGAAGGGGCAAACATTTTTTCACACCACCGTATTGATGGACTGATTATTTTCTGAGTGTTACAATTCAATTCAATTCAATTCAACTTTATTTATATAGCGCCATTTCACAACAGCAGTCATCTCATAGCACTATCAACTGTAGGGGGGACCCCCACAGTTGCAGAAAGACCCCAGCAATCAGGCGATCCCCTGTGAGCAAGCACTTGGCGACGGTGGAGAGGAAAAACTCCCTTTTAACAGGAAGAAACCTCCGGCAGAACCAGGCTCAGGGAGGGGCAGTCATCTGCTGCGACTGGCTGGGGGGTGAGGGGATAGAGAAGAAGAAAAGAACAGACATGTAGAGAGCAAACAGCACGATGGGGACTCAATCTATGGGAGAGAACAAACAAATGTTAATGACCAGCAAAAAAAAATATTTCATAGAGAGTGAGGAAAGGAGTGAGGCCCAGTGCATTACTGGAGGTCCCCCGGCTGACTAAACCTATTAGCAGCATAACTAAGGGAGGGTTCAGAAACACATGATCCCTCCCTAATTGTAGGCTATATCAAAAAGGTAGGTTTTAGCCCTATTCTTAAAAACAGAGATCGAGTCTGACTCCCGAATCCAGATTGGCAGCTGATTCCACAGGAGAGGAGCTTGATAACTGAAGGCTCTGCCTCCCATTGTACTTTTGGAGATTCTAGGTATTACAAGTAATCCTGCATTTTGGGAGCGTAGTGCTCTGTTAGGATGATACGGTAGTATCAGATCTTTTAAATAAAAAGGAGCCTGATTGTTTAAAGCTTTGTAAGTAAGAAGAAGGATTTTAAACTTAATTCTAAACTCTATGGGAAGCCAATGAAGGGAGGCCAGAACCGGAGAGATATGATCTCTCTTTCTAGTACCTGTTAAAACTCTTGCTGCAGCACTTTGGATCAGCTGAAGACTTTTTAAAGATGTTTTAGGACAGCCTGATAATAAAGAATTACAATAATCTAATCTTGAGCTAACAAAAGCGTGGATCAGCTTCTCAGCATCACTCTGAGACAAGATGCTCCTAATCTTGGCAATATTACGCAAATGATAGAAGGCAGTCTTAGAAACAAATTTATTATGTGAATTGAAGGACAAATCCTGATCAAAAATAACTCCAAGGTTCCTCACAGAGCTATTAAGAGAAAGAGTAACTGCATCCAAACTGAAAGTTTGATTTGGAAAGGAATTTCTAAGGTTTTTTGGACCAACAAGAATGACTTCAGTCTTATCTGAATTTAATAGCAGGAAATTACAAGTCATCCAAGCTTTGATTTCCTTAAGACAGGCTTCTAACTTGGCTAATTGATTAGTATCATCTGGCTTCATTGACAGGTATAATTGTGTGTCATCTGCATAACAATGAAAATGTATGAGAGATGAGAGATGAGATGAGATAAGATGAGATTCAACTTTATACAGTGCTTTCTAATAATGTTGCCTAACGGAAGCATATATAAACTAAAAAGAGTAGGGCCTAGCACAGATCCCCGTGGAACTCCATGACTAAGCTTTGAGCTGAAAGAAAACTCATCATTTACATGAACAAACTGGAACCTATCAGATAAATAAGATCTAAACCACTGCAACGAAGTTCCATTAAGTCCAACATAGTGTTCTAATCTATCAAGTAGAATATTATGATCAATAGTATCAAAAGCTGCACTAAGATCTAAAAGGACAAGTACAGAAACTAGTCCATTATCAGATGCAATGAGGAGGTCGTTAGTGACCTTCGCTAAGGCTGTTTCAGTACTATGATGGATTCTAAACCCAGATTGAAACTCTTCAAGTAAACCATTTCCCTGCAGGTGGTCATATAATTGCGTAGCAACAACTCTTTCTAAGATTTTTGAAATGAAAGGGAGATTAGAGATTGGTCTATAGTTAGCTAAAGCTCCTGGATCTAGCGTTGGCTTTATGAGTAAGGGTTTAATTACAGCTGTTTTAAAAGCCTGTGGTACATGGCCTAAATTTAATGAAGAATTGATTATATGAAGAATAAAGCTACCAATAAGTGGGAAGACTTCTTTAAATAACCTGGTAGGAATAGGGTCTAAAAGACAAGTTGAAGGTTTGGATGAGGAAACTATTTTGTCTAACTCACAAAGGTCGATTGGAGTAAACTCATCAAGACAGACATCAATAGAAGGAGTTGTAATAGTTACAGTATTTAAGTTAACTGTGGGAAGAATCTGATTGATTTTATCTCTGATGGATGAAATTTTATTATTGAAAAAGTTCATAAAGTCCTGACTAGTAAGCTCTAAGGGGATGCTAGGATTGACAGAGTCCTGACTCTTTGTCAACCTGGCTACAGTACTGAAAAGAAACCTGGGATTATTCTTGTTCTCTTCTATTAATGCAGAGTAATAACTCGTTCTAGCTTTTCTAAGAGATTTTTTATAAATTAAAAGATGATTTCTCCAAGCTAAATAGATTTCATCTAAATTAGTAGAGCGCCATTTTCTTTCTAATTGACGAGTCTTCTGTTTTAAGCTACGAGTTTCTGTGTTGAACCAAGGAGTTAAAAATCTCTGATTAGACTTTTTCTTTTTTAAGGGGGCCACCAAGTCGAGAGCCTGATGCAGAGAAGCTGAGACACTATCCACCATGTTATCAATTACAGAAGGAGCAAGCTGTCTATAGCTTATTTCCGTTGTGTTGACACATGGCATAGAGGAAACAATCTGCATAAATTTGGAAACAGCATCATCTGAGAGGCATCTACTGTGATAATATTTTTCTTTAGGAGCCAAATAGTCAGAAGTAGTAAAATCAAAGGTTAACAGACAATGGTCTGACAGTACAGGGTTATGAGGAGACACTACAAGATTTTCTATTTCTATGCCATATGTCAGAACAAGGTCCAATGTATGGTGGAGGTAATGAGTAGAATTTCCTACTTTCTGAGAAAACCCAATTGAGTCTAATATTGAATTAAATGCCACATTAAGGCAGTCACTATCTACATCCACATGTATATTAAAGTCCCCTACTATAATTATTCTATCAGATTTCAGCACTAAATCAGCTAAGAAATCAGCAAATTCGGATAAAAATTCTGAATAGGTTGATGGGGGACGATAAACTATGGCAAATAAAATTGGGTTTAACCTGAAATTGCTAAAGTGCCCAACACTGAGGACCAGGCCCTCAAAGGAATTATAACATGTTTTTTGCTTTACATTAACTAGTAATTTGGAATGGTAAATTGTTGCTACTCCTCCTCCACGACCAGAACTTCTGGGATTTTGACAGTTTAAATAACCAGAGGGAGTTGATTCATTTAAACCAACATAATCCTCTTGCCCTAACCAAGTCTCTGTAAGGGAAATTAAATCAATCTGATGATCAATTAACAGATCATGGACTAACAGAGACTTGGGAGTTAGAGACCTAATATTTAATAAACCACATTTAATTTTTAAATTATGAGGAGGAACAGAGGCCAAATCATTCAATTTAGAGGCTTTATGTTTAATTTGAGTTTTACCAATATTTTGCTTTATCACTTTGGGATGCTTATACATTATATTTTTATTTACTTTGGAGGGAGCAGACAACGATTCTCTGATGGGGAAGACAGGGGCTAAGCTGAGGGGTTGTGGATGAAGAGGAGCTGCAGAGAGGCGTGTAAGACTGCGACTCTGCTTCCTGGTCCCAACTCTGAGTAGTCACGGTTTTGGAAATTTGGATAAAAAAGATGCCAGATTGTTAGATAAATGAGAAGCACCATCCAAAGTGGGATGAATGCTGTCTCGTCTCATAAGACCAGGTTTTCCCCAAAAAGAGCTCCAATTGTCAATGTAGCCCATGTCATTTTTAGGACACCACACAGACAGCCAGCGGTTCAAGGATGACGAGCGGCTAAACATGTCATCACTGGTCAGATTGGGGAGGGGCCCAGAGAATACTACAGTGGCTGACATCGTTTTTGCAAAGTCACACACCGATTCTATATTAAGTTTCGTGACTTCCGACTGCCGGAGACGGATGTCATTAATGCCGGCGTGAATAACAATTGTGGAGTATTTACAGTTACTTTTAGCCAGCATTTTCAAATTTGACTCGATGTCGCCTGCTCTGGCCCCAGGAATACATTGGACTATGGCCGCTGGAGTCTCTAGGTTCACGTTTCTGACTACAGAGTCGCCAATGATCAGAGTTTTTTCCTCAGCGGGTGTGTCGCTGAGCGGGGTAAAACGATTAGAAACGTGAACAGGTTGGTGGTGAACCGGGGCTTTGCGACTAGGCTTCCTTCTCACCGTCACCCACCCAGTCTCCTCGCTGCTGAGGAGAGCCGGGGAACCGCTGACAGTGGGACCTAAGCTAGCTAGCTCCGCTGCAGCTAATGGGCGTCCGTCGAGATTAACTGGCGCAGACGGTGTTTCAATGCAGCGGAGCCGGGATTCCAAATCAGACAACCTCGCCTCGAGCGCCTCAAAAAGACAACATTTATTACATTTACCGTTATCACTAAAAGAGGCAGAGGTGTAGCTAAACATCTGACAGAGAGAGCACACCAGAGGAGAGGAAAGAGAGGTAGTAGCCATAGCTAGTGGCTAGCTAGTGGCTGGAGAGCTGGAGAGCAAACCACACAGGCAGACAGCAAAACAGGAAGTGACGATCAGGGAGATAAAAACTAGTGACGATCAGGGAGATAAAAACTAGAAAAGCACTCGGAGAGCGCAGACCTCCGCCAAGCACCACAATTCCCCCCATACAGTGTTTGTGTGTACGTTTTCACATTCCTTGAGCATGTAAACATATGACTAGCAATTGGATTCACAATGGTTATTTGTTTATTTGACAGGGACAGTGCAATAAACACACAATTAATCAATGACAATCAATCTGATAGTGATAGGATTAGTGGTTCAGTAGTAAAAGCATTGCCTCCTTGGCGGAGGTAATAAACTGAAGTGTTGCTGTTGTGTCCATCTCCTCCACTGACGGATGCAAATTGGGTAGACAGGTTGCCGTGGGTTTTATATTATATTGTAACGTGCTGCTCGACATGGCGACGTCCCACCGGGAGGTTCGAACTCACGCCTCCCGCTCCGGAGTCCCGCACTCTACCTGTGTCGCCAATAGGGTCAACCCACTTGGCAAGCCAAATAGGGTGCTCATATTGAGTTCGCTACAATATTATTGTTTTGGGGGTTGCGCTCCGCGGCAAACGACAATTTAGAAGCTTCGCCGGCAGAGAGCTCGTTTTTGCGCAGCGCCTATGGCTGGCCGGTGAATTTCTGCCAAATGCGCAGCTCCTATGGCTGGCCGGGGAATTTCTGCCAAAGAATCCGTCGGCGGACAGCTGCCCGTGTGAGGTTTTGCAGTTGCACACTGGCGGGCCCAGGCCAGCAGTGTTTTCCGCGTCCTTTTGTGCCTAAAACGTTGAAGAACGCAGAGTTTGTGTTGCAGACACGACGACCAGCGCCCTCCATTGCACCTGCGCACATGTTGAAAATGGCTGTATGTCACAGTGTTGAATGAAAAATGCTTTAAAAAATTCCTGTATCCAGACGGTGAACCGGATCACCCCCAAAATTTAATCAGTTCTGCCTTGTACCATTTCCAACAACGCCTGAAAGTTTCTTGGAAATCCGTCCAAGATTTTTTGAGTTATCTTGCTAACCAACAGACAGACAGACAGACAGACAGACAGACAGACAAACCCCGGCAAAAACATAACCTCCTCCTGGCCTTTCGGCCTGGCGGAGGTAATAACATAAAAGGCTTCAAGGTTCAGCTGTTAAGTTAGAAATAAGCCAAGGCATTTAACCACATAACTAGACCAATATGTGCAATGAATTCATTTCATAGGGAGGCCCTGAATATCAGTTATGGGGCTCTGGGTATGTGTGATCAATCCAGAGCAAACATCCAAATATTCTGTACAGTTTTTCTTCTTTCTCAAGAAAATACACTGGAATCACTGATTTTCCAAAAATGTAACTTTTCATGCAAATTTGCAACTTCCATAAAATTGCAGCTTTTCTTGTAAATTTTTAGAGTTTCCTTATAAATTTATCAAATGTTTTCCTCTTGTTTTCCTCATCAGGACTCCACTCCCCTCTCTGTAGAGCATCTACCACCGCAGAGTCTAAAGGAGAGCTGCCGCCATCCTCCAGGACCCCACCCACCCCCAGCACAGAATGGTCACACTTTTACCCTCAGGCTGGAGGTACAGAAGTGTGAAATTCAGGACAATCAGACTAAAAAACTCCTTCTTTCCCACTGCCATCAGACTCCTGAATAAATGACAAACTCCGGCACAGCTTTTCAAATAGGAATTCACACACTGGTTGCGAAATTTGCACATTGCTCACTTGCACAGGGTACATACTGTAGTCTCACCCTGTCTCATGTCTATATCATCTCTGCTGCTAAATTATCATTGTACAGTCTACTGGTATTGTACATAGTCTCATGCCATCTCAGGTTCATATCATCTCTGATATTAATATACCATTGTCCTGCACTGTCCCTGTCAAATAAACTAATCTACTACTACATTATAGTCATCCAGTGAATTTTCATTCTTCTTGTTTCCTCTAGTTTAACTGCTTTAACTGTCCTAATTGCCTAATGTGTGTTATTAGTATTCATTAGTATTAGGTGTGCTATTACCTTATTAGTATTGATGTGTATGTATTACCTTGGCATTCATTCGGAGTAAGAATTTCATTGCTCAGGGAATGTTGCATTGCTTAACTGTGCACATGATAATAAAGCCCGTGAATTGAATTGAAATTTAGCTTTTTTTTGTCCCATATAGTTGCAGTTTTTGTCATGTAAATTTGAGTCTTCATATACATTTGAAAATTAATTCATCCAAATTTGTGACTTTTTTGTAAATTTCTATGCTTATCAAGTTGCTCCTTTTTTTGAATTTGAGATTTTTCTTCTAAATTTAATTTCCCCCCCTCTTTTATATAATTTGGTCAATGTAAATTTGTAATTCACCTTAATTAAAATAAAGCAGTTTGAGGAGAAAAGCCCATACCCAAATGCCACACTTGAAAACAGAATATGAACATATTGAAAAAAAATATTTACGGATGGCCCAAATATTTAAGTTAACAGCAGGAGTTATAAATCATAATCATAAAAATTAGAGAATATATGAAAATGTAAGTATGGCGTTAAAGTATGAAAAAAATTAATAAAAATGTTCACAATATTCTGACTTTGAGACGCACATGTATGGAGAAAAGAATGAAAGGATGACTCAAACACCATTTTCAATATGAGAGCAAGCAATCTGATGCAGAAAGTTTATATCCACCCTCATGACACCCAAAGTTTTTGTTGAGAAAGCCAATAAAAAGAAAGGCTGGCTGTGACAAATAAGCTTTGTCCCATACCTTCAACTATCATTTCTGACAAGAGACATTGCTGTTGAGTTTTTAATTTAGATTTGTACATATTGTCAAAAGACAGACCTCTGAATTTCTGCAAAACTGGGCAACTCATACCAAATGAGGATGAGGACATGCTCACTATATACAGTGGGGCAAAAAAGTATTTAGTCAGCCACCAATTGTGCAAGTTCTCCCACTTAAAAGATGAGAGAGGTCTCCAATTTTCATCATAGGTATACCTCAACTATGAGAGACAAAATGAGAAGAAAAAAAAATCCAGAAAATCACATTGTCTGATTTTTAAAGAATTTATTTGCAAATTATGGTGGAAAATAAGTATTTGGTCACCTACAAACAAGCAAGATTTCTGGCTCTCACAGACCTGTAACTTCTTCTTCAAGAGGCTCCTCTGTCCTCCACTCGTTACCTGTATTAATGGCACCTGTTTGAACTCGTTATCAGTATAAAAGACACCTGTCCACAACCTCAAACAGTCAGACTCCAAACTCCACTATGGCCAAGACCAAAGAGCTGTTAAAGGACACCAGAAACAAAATTGTAGACCTGCACCAGGCTGGGAAGACTGAATCTGCAAGAGGTAAGCAGCTTGGTGTGAAGAAATCAACTGTGGGAGCAATTATTAGAAAATGGAAGACATACAAGACCACTAATAATCTCCCTCGATCTGGGGCTCCACGCAAGATCTCACCCCGTGGGGTCAAAATGATCACAAGAACGGTGAGCAAAAATCCCAGAACCACATGGGAAGACCTAGTGAATGACCTGCAGAGAGCTGGGACCAAAGTAACAAAGGCTACCATCAGTAATACACTACGCCGCCAGGGACTCAAGTCCTGCAGTGTCAGACGTGTCCCCCTGCTTAAGCCAGTACATGTCCAGGCCCGTCTGAAGTTTGCTAGAGAGCATTTGGATGATCCAGAAGAGGACTGGGAGAATGTCATATGGTCAGACGAAACCAAAATAGAACTTTCTGGTAAAAACTCAACTTGCCGTGTTTGGAGGAGAAAGAATGCTGAGTTGCATCCAAAGAACATCATACCTACTGTGAAGCATGGGGGTGGAAACATCATGCTTTGGGGCTGTTTTTCTGCAAAGGGACCAGGACGATTGAGCCGTGTAAAGGAAAGAATGAATGGGGGCATGTATCGTGAGATTTTGAGTGAAAACCTCCTTCCATCAGCAAGTGCATTGAAGATGAAACATGGCTGGGTCTTTCAGCATGACAATGATCCCAAACACACCGCCCGGGCAACGAAGGAGTGGCTTTGTAAGAAGCATTTCAAGGTCCTGGAGTGGCCTAGCCAGTCTCCACATCTCAACCCCATAGAAAATCTTTGGAGGGAGTTGAAAGTCCGTGTTGCCCAGTGACAGATCCAAAACATCACTGCTCTAGAGGAGATCTGCATGGAGGAATGGGCCAAAATACCAGCAACAGTGTGTGAAAACCTTGTGAAGACTTACAGAAAGCGTTTGACCTCTGTCACTGCCAACAAAGGTATTGAGATGAACTTTTGTTACTGACTAAATTCTTATTTTCCACCATAATTTGCAAATAAATTCGTTAAAAATCAGACAATGTGATTTTCTTGATTTTTTTTTTCTCATTTTGTCTCTCATAGTTGAGGTATACCTATGATGAAAATTGGAGAGCTCTCTCATCTTTTAAGTGGGAGAACTTGCACAATTGGTGGCTGACTAAATACTTTTTAGCCCCACTGCACTGTGCAGAAAGGAAGCAGGCGAGGCAATGAGCTGATCGACACAGAAACTTTATTCCATCTCCAACATACAGTACAGTAAAAGAGTTCCCGTGTCTCTGTGCATTCCTCTTTTATATCTTTAATACCATGCATTGAGACTCGGAACTTCTGACCATAATAGATTGTTGTTTAGAACAAAGCCTGTGTGGCACATTAACATGGCATAACGCCGGCACCGCTCTCACATCCTCCTTCTTCCAGTGGCTCTGGCAGTTACTCCTCTCCCCGGGGGGCACATAATCCTTACTGTCCTGTCTGATACCCCCCGGTGACACCTCCTCTTTCGGTCCATTGTTCCCCCCTTCCCCAGCTGCCTTCTCTGGGTGGAGAAGTCCCACACTATGCCCCCCCCCCCCCGTTCTTTGGGCTTGAGCTGGTGCCCATAGCAGCTGTAGCGAAGGGTCGCCAATCCAGTCGAACCGCCCTGCTGGTGGGGTGAACAGGAGGGCAAGTCGGTCTGTTGAGGGAAAAAGGAAGGGGGAGAAAACACCTCAGCTTCGTGAGTGCAGGTCCCTGCCGATCACCAACTTGCGGAGCCACTAACGGTCAGTGTCCGCGCCGGGAAGCTTGGGCCAATACCACCTGCTCGTTTGCCAACACAAAAGCGGGCTTCAGCCTGTCGACGCTGACAGTCTCCCTATATCCCCCTCAAGTCGAACACAAAATGCTTTGCCCCCAGGTTCCAAAATGCTGACCTGTCCGTTGCACGGTGGGCGCAGCGGGGTCTGGTGTGCATCGTGCCTGACAAAAACAAAACTGGCGTTCTGCAAGCTTTTTGGGACGAAGGCACGGGGAAAACAATGGTGGGCCGGGCCTGGTACGTTAAAAGCCTCCGTACTGTGCAAAAATTGCACAGGCAGATCAGCCTTGGGTGCGGGGTTTTCCGGTAAGAACTCTACGGGGATCTGCAGTGGCTGAGAAAAAACAAGTTCTGTGGGGGAGGCTTCCAAATCCTCCTTAGGTGTGAAGCGCAACCCTAAAAGAACCCAGGGCAGGCGGTCGACCCAATTTGTATCTGTAAGCGAAGCTCTGAGTGCTGCTTTAAGCGACCTATGAAAATGCTCGCATAACCAGTTAGGTTGTACATAGCAGTGCAGTGAATTTTGACCCCCAGCCTCTGGGCCATCGTGGACCAGAGTTCCGAAACTAATTGTGGACCCCTGTCGGAAGTGATGTCCAATGGGATCCGAATCACACAACCCAAGCCGACAAAAAAAACACGAGCTGCTTCTGCGGATGAGGTAGAAGCCAGTGGGACCACTTCAGGCCAGCACATGGTGTGGTCCATGATTGTTAAAAGGTGCATGAAACCTTGTGACGGCAGGAGGGGTCCCACCAAATCCATGTGGACGTGGTCAAACCTCCTAGCCGGGATTTGGAACGGCTCGAGGGGGGCTCTGCCCTGTCAGCAAAGGTAATGCGGCCCAGATTTGGGCCAAATCTGGCAACTCATGTGAGCCAAATCCGGCAACCACATGCGGACCAGACTCTTTTCGGTCCCCGGCCCAGTTGCGGCCCAGCTGGTATGGGCCACATCTGGCAATACTGACATGGCCCACATTTGGTATCACACGCCTTTCCAAGATGTATTATTATTCTTAATTGTTACTTTATAAATATGAACTTTACAAAATACAGTTATGTTATATTTTTCATATAAACAAATACAAGATTGATTTATAAATTACATCCTTTATTGTGAATAAAATCAAAACTATCAAAAATTTAGATAAATGTGTAGATCCATAACAGATACATGTGTATTTGTGTATCAGATACTGGTGTTCAGTTTCCTGAAGCCGCTTTCTTTTTGTTCGCCCTCTCCACCCTGCCTCCGTTGCGGTCTCCTGCTGTTTGGAGAAATGTTTTTACTTCTGCACGGATCTCAGCGTCTGTTGCTTTTTTTGTTAAGGCATTCCTTCTCACCGCATCTAAATCATAAAAGAGATACATAAATAATTGTTAAAAAAGAAGTAAGTCTCAAGATATATTTGCACACAAATACCACAAATACTCCATTGACAGCCAATTGTACATTTCATTCATGTAGTAAAAACAGATGTACATTTCACAACGATTTCTGTGCATGGCAGATGTGGATATTTATGGGTATAAAGGTATTTTATCTTAGAATCAGTACTTTGTCTTACTGGTTCTATGGCAATGGTTTTTAATCATAAGCACAGAGACAATTTTTGGTCATAAGTTCTTGAAAGATACTCACTGCAGATTACTTTCTTCAATTTCAGTTCATCAAATTTTCTTTTTGTTTGGCTTCCCATCAGGACAAACTTTCTTTGTACTTCTGGTGCAAGACCTGCTGTAAGAATGCGTCTTGTTGTCTCTTTTACATCAGTTCCACCAATTAGGCCAAGATGGTTCTCCTGCAGTAAAAAAATCAAAAACAACATCATATACAATTTCTCAGTTCAGTAAACTTCTCACAACATTTGCGCTTTCTTGAAATTATAAAAACAACAAATTTTGCGGAGAAATCCACAAATTCTTACTTACTTACTTACTTACCAGATGCTCATCATGAAAGTTTCATTAAAATTTAAAAGTGACGCAAGCGATCTGTGAGATCCATTATCAATCAGATTTTGTGACATATATGTATAATACATATAGGCTCACCTAAGCATTATACATCACTGTTTTGGAGTTCTGCTCCAGAAAAGAAAAAAACAATTCTTTTTTTTTTCAATTTGTCAGAAAAACTTTCTAAGATGCATCATTGAAAGTATCAAAAGGCACATCTGCACCACAGCAACTATATCTCTGTGACAATTCATGATTACATATTATGTCGTTTCTGAGATATGGCCCGGAAACGAAATCTCTACGCCCGCCCATCCGGACAAATGTGATTACCCGCTTGTCATATAAATATGGCTGAGGGTAAAAAGCATTCATCCAAACACCACCAAAGTCACACTTACCAAGACATTGACGAATGCTGAGTCTCGGCTGAGACGCTCCTCAAGCTCATCGACTTGCTCTACAGTAGTCAGGGGCAGGGTGATGTTGTCTGGCAGCTGCTCTACAGGTCTGATATTGCCGGATACCAGGGAGTTAACCAGGTTGGTTAGTTGAACCAGTTGCTGCCTGTTCACTTCAACTGCTCTCAGCAACATTTCCAGTCTCCTGACAGAATCTGAAACAAACACACACATCCACATGTACATACGTATATACAGACAAAAGTTTTGGGTATCCTTACAGCAAATTATCTCCAGATGTGGTCCAAGTACAAGTAGTCAACTTTTGAAGTGGAATAATTTTACAATAATCTGATAATGTCTCAAGACATCTTGCTGTAGGAATGGTCTTTGTATGCACTGTTTAATAACTACAGCTTTTCTCTTCTACAGACTACAGTTGCACCTTGCCGCAAAAATAATGCCAGATGATCATCAAGTCAGTCCAGTGAAGCATGATCATCTGCTGAGACATCAGTGAACAAAATTGTGCTGCAATACTATTGGCAGGTTGCTTTTGTTTAACATTTCTTACATAAAATTACTGACCCACTTCAAAAGTTGAATATTAAAGAATAGTTCCGGCAAATCTTTGGGAAATTATACTAAAAATACTACAAAATACACATGCAGACATCTATATCCCGAGTAATAGGAATCTCACCTGAATCTAGATCTCGAGAAGACTGGCTAGTGCTGGCCACAGGTGAGTCTAGCAAACTCCTGGCAAGTGGACGTGGAGTACTGGATAAGTTACCAGCTGACTGCACACTGCTGGATGAATGTGGTGTCACCACGAGCGAGGGGAATCTGGGGGATGGCGCAGGGCTCCTAACCGGTGAAGAAGGGCTCATGGGTGGTGGCATCGCTGGGGCAGATACCGAAGTAGTAGCAGTCTTCTGGACCTTTGCCCGGCTCGCTGCCAAGTCTGAAGCTGACCTTTTCCCTGACGTCTGCTTCTCAGAGGAGTCCTCCTCATCCCTTTGTTTCCAGGTTGGATGCCTACAAACAGAGAGAACATACTAAAAACTCTGATCATGGTCCTAATCACAGTCAATAGTAAAATGTAATTCATTAGCACTACAGCAAGACAACACACAAATTAACATTTTTAATTATCTTCTATTCAGTACTGGTAGAGCATAAAATGTTTTAAAAATTTAGAATCACTGAAACAATGGAAGTATAGCATTACAACTACAGCACTACAAGATCATAGTCACCCTCTTGCTCTTTTGGAAGACCTGACACCTGCGTCCTCTATCTCTGCTTCTGACGGACTCAGATGTGTACTCACTCTTAGCAAGTTTTGTTCTTGCGACATCATAAGACCCTGAAACAGATATGATTTATTAGGTGTTGCAACCTGAATGCACCAACAAATACAATGGTACTCATGTCTGAGGTTTGAATAATGAAGTAATTGCTGAAAACAACAGGTGTGTGTAAATGCCTGGATCACAATTCTACTTTCTGGAAAAGTTTGATATTGGCCAGAAGATTCCTAAAGCTTTACTAACCTGATGACCCTATCAGTCGTACATCTAGATCCACCCAGCCCTCCTCCAACTCCCCTGGTTCTTCACAGTTCTTCACTGCCCGATCCAGGCGTGTCTTGCCATAATTGGTTGGCCACCTGCACACCCCTCCCTGCACCCAGGAACATGGGACCATCGCCGTTGTGTTTTCCTCGACAAACACAACAACTTGGTACTGCTTGTCACCCTGGAGAAAAAACAGAACATCATTTGTCAACATTGGTTCCAACTATTCGTTAGTTTAGAAATATGGTCAAAGTGAAGATAGATTCCAGGAATATGAAAAACGCACATTACATCTTGCTTGTTAGTACTTACACCTACAGACTCTAACTCGTATAGAGTTAGATGTGAAGCAGTGGACTAGCAGTAAATGATGGTGTAGTTTGAGGCAAGAGAACACGCTTGTGTTGACCTTTCGTCTCCTAACTGTGGTTTTGGGATGCAGGGGAGATGCATCTTCCTCCGCGGTCAATTCCTGAGTAAATTTCACTCTTGTGGTACACAAGCACAGGCCGTTTTGCTGAAGCGTTGGGGCTTTATTTATATACCGCACTGTTGTCAGAAACAAATTCTACCTGCTCTGGTCGCCTCGCTCTTTCTACTTATCCGCAAAAAATCACACAGCATTCGCCACACACACCGGGGAGGGGGGGGGGCGCCTCTGCTGCGCAAACGCCATCACTCACTCACTCACGTCTACGCACCGAGCTGGCCCATCCAAACACACGCACCACCCCACAACACTTGATAGAGCTGACATATGTATTAATCACGCTATGATAAAGTACAATATCACGAGTGTGCGCTTTGCACACCAGTGTTGCGGATGAAATAAGGGACCCCAGTGTTGAGGCACGGAATAAGTGCAGACAGGACACGCGAACTGAAGTTTAAAAGGGTGTTTATTTCATCCTCCAGCGCTGTGGAGCGAGCCTTTTTTTTATTATTACTTATTTTGTACCCATGGGTAGATTTGTTTTGCAGTCTGGTGACAAGCCACCAGCCGCTGCGTGTGCAAGCGCCCCTTAACTCCCTAACCTGCATGTTTTTGACATGTGGGAGGAAACTGGAGAAATCCCGGAGTAAACCCATGCAAACACGGGGAGAACATGCAAACTCCACAGATCACTGTTGGCCGGGGGCAGGGATCGAACCCACGATCTCCGCAATCCCCCGGCCGAGGGTAAACTGTGCTGCCCACTGCGCACTGTGGTTAGTACAAAATAAGTAATAATAAAAAAAAAGGGCTCCCTCCACAGCTCTGGAGTGAGCTTCGTGCTGGAGGATGAAATAAACACCCTTTTAAACTTCAGTTCGCAGTGTCCTGCCTGCACTTATTCCGTGCCTCAACACTGGGTTCCCTTATTTCATCTGCAACACTGGTGCGCAAATTTTGCGCGATGTACTTTATCATAGCGTGATTAATACATATGTCAGCTCTAAGTGTTGTGGTGTCTGGTGCGTGTGTTTAGATGGGGCAGCTCGGTGCGTAGACGTGAGTGAGTGAGTAATGGCGTTTGCGCAGCAGAGGCGCCCCCCCCCCTCCCTCCCCGGTGTGTGTGGCGAACGCTGTGTGATTTTTTGCGGATAAGTAGAAAGAGCGAGGCGACCGGAGCAGGTAGAATTTGTTGCTGACAACAGTGCGGTATATAAATAAAGCCCCAACGCTTCAGCAAAACGGCCTGTGCTTCTGTGTACCACAAGAGTGAGATTTACTCGGGAATTAAACCGCGAAGGAAGATGCATCTCCCCTGCGTCCCAAAACCACAGTTAGGAGACGAACACAAGCGTGCAATCACAGACATGTCTGCCCGCGCTTTGAGCGATATTGTCACAGCGTGATTAATAAGCTTTATCAGGCATGCGCTACGTGCGCGATCACAGACTCAGAGTGAGGAAAATGTGGCTGCCAGTCCGCGCCAGCAGCCTCTCCGGCCGCCACCGAGCATTTAAACATTTTTACACATTCATACAGTGTTATATGGGCACTGGAGGCAATGCGGGTGAAGTGTCTTGCCCAGGGACATGTTCATAAAAATTAAGCTATACATCAACAAGCCTTGACCAGAGTATTTTGTGTGTGCAGTGAAACACGTGGTTCGCCATTTGGTCTTTGTCGAGGCATTGTTTACATGAAATGAATCAACTACTGACTTGCAAAGCCACCCACTGTTTTTCAATGACAATAGTAATGAAATAAATGCAACTCACCATTCCGACACTGTTCTTCAACGTATAATATCGTGGAGATTCTGCACGGTGTACTCCTTGGCTGTTCACGATCTGTTCACGAAACTGGCGTGTTCCTGGCGCATGCGCGACGGCGCCGTCTGGTGGCGCCGCCGCCAATCACCCCCAGGGGTGGGGGAACATTAACTTGGGCCACATCTGGGCTGAATGACTCAAACTGGATACTGTTGCCCTTAATGTGGCCCACCTCTGGCCCACATCAGACACCCCACATCCACACCTACCCCAGACATGCCATAGATAAACCAGATCTGGCCCACATCACCCTTGCTGACTGGGTGGTGTGCTTGTGCACTTTGGCCCGCTGGCACGCGACGCAAGCTGCAGCCCACTCTTTCACGTCCTTGCGCAAGCGCAGCCAGACGAATTTCACCCCCACTAGCTTCACTGAAGCACGCACTCCCGGATCTGAAAGGGAGTGGACCGACTCAAAAATGTGATGGTGCCAAGTTCTCGGAACCACCGGGTGCGGGCGGCCGGTAGAGACACCGCAGAGCAAGGGAGGGCACCTTTCTTGCATCACCCTGCTCTCCAGCCTTAACCCAGTAGGCACAGACTGGAGCACACAAATGTCTGTGTCCCTGGCTTGCTCTGCGGCCATGGCAGGGAAATCTATTCCCATGTAGACCGGGGAGACTAACGCGTGAGATAGACAATTGGCCACGACATTGAGCTTACTGGCGACGTGTTGAATGTCGGGAATAAACTCCGAAATCGCGGCCAAATACAGTTGCTGCCGGGCCAACCACGGTTCCGAGACCTTGGACATTGCATACGTCAGCGGCTTATGGTCTACGAACGTGGTGAACTCGCGCCCCTCTAGCCAAAACTGGAAATGGCGCGTCACCAGGTGGAGAGCCAGCAATTCTGTATCGAACTGCGTTTGTTGTCACGCCAAGTTCGGCTGAAAAATGCAAGCGGCTGCCACGAACCTGAGACATACTGCTCCACCACTGCCCCATGGCAACATCAAAAGCATATATAGTGAGCACTATCCATGCAGACGGATCCGGGTGGGCTAGCAACGCGGCATCCACAAGTGCTGTTTTGGAGTTTGTAAAAGCCTGGACTCTCTCGGGAGTCTAGTCGACGGTCTCTGCGGGCTTCTTTTTTTTTTTAAGCACAGCATGCAATGGCTGTGTAACACTCACTCACCTTAGGTGTAGTACCCCCCTTGGTTCTACCTGGGCAAAAGGGATAATTGGGCCATATCAGACCGACTACAGGTTCGTAGGAGCCTGGAGGGCGTAACAACAGATGACACAACACACACGGTAGGTGTATGGGAACTTACAACTATATATATTTTTCAGATATGTACACATAACCAAAAAAATATAAACACAGCACTTGTCACAAAGAAAAAAAAATTAAAAATACCCAAAATGTATTGACAGTATTTACAGTCTTCTAGAGTCCTTTCCAGATGATCAATTAGAGTGGTCAAGCTGATACAGGCTTCGGCTCGCCATCTAGATCTGGAGAATCCCGGTTTTCTGGTCCAACCAGTCCAAACAAAAAAACCTGACCTATAAAATAGGTCAGAACACACACACAAAAAAATAAGCTACGTTCTAAACTTATTATAAAGGTTTCACATAGTTCTAAATTATTCAATAATAATTTTTAAACACCTTTGAACCACAGATTCAACATTCACTATCAAATAACATTCTATAGTCAGTGAACTGGGACCTTTGCTAACCGCTACAGCTTTGGAAAATGTCTTTTTCCGATGAAAAACTAGCCGAGATTAGCATTGGCGGCTAGCGTTTTTAAGCTAGCGATTAGCATTCACATATACAACGAATGGCACTTACCAAGCTAGGTGACACGTCCGTCAATGGGATTCCTGCGCTCAACGGCGTCGACAGCCTTTGGATCCTAATCTTAAAATTTAATAAAAGGGACATTAGAATTTGCTAGTACAGCAATGTCTCATTGTGGGAATTAATTTAGGCTTACCAATCTTAAATTTTATCCGGGCAAAGGCTGTTATTAGCACGTCAGCGTCTCCATCTCAGCGAGTGATCGTCTCTCTTGGTCGTGTCTCGGCAGTGTCTAAGAGCGGTCTGCGGATTACGCACAGACCGAGGGAGAGAGTGCGTGACTCCGTTGGCTGGCGGGACCCCATTGGCTGTTGCTGCCAAGCTAACAACGCAGCCATTGGTCACCCAAAATGCCAAATAAAAACGTCTGGAACTCCATCAAAACCTTCCAGAAAATACTCCCAGCCATTCGCGAACACATTTTATGAACTTACATTGTAGTTACATACCCATCTTCAAAGTATCCATTTCCACTGTGAAATGAGTGTCCCCCCTTCCTCTTAAAGCGGTATCGACACTCATAATTCTATCACGTTTTTAACACTGGGTTACACTATCCCCCCTTAGAATCATGCAAGTCTCTTTGCATGGGATTAGCTAAATGGTGCTGATGGGAGAACTAGTGTTCATGGGAATATTCCTAAGATCTGACTCTGTTAAAGCTCTGGTAAAAGCCAGGTTTAAGTAATCTTAGGATCTGTCTCTGTTAAGGCTTTGGTAAAAGCCAGGTTTAGTCCTTGAAACAGGGACTGGGCAACAGTTACGAGAGGATTTCCCAACCTACTATACTGTAGTCTTTCTGGCTGGGAGGTTGTCCTCTCGGAGCGTCTCACAGTCTGTGGGACTTCTTTTTCAGGTCCTTTTTCTTCCACAGGTTCATCAGGGGTACTTTTATCAGGTGAGTTGGTTTCACTTTCAGTTCCATTCTCATTGTTTGATGGTTCCACATTTGTTTCAGTTTCCTCCAGGTTTCCATCATTCAGTAAGTTGTCACATCTAGGTGAAGTGACATTTTCTATTTGGCTGTCATTCTCAGGTAAGTGAGTTTCAGCAGGAATGTCTCCTTTAAAGAATGTCTTTGGGTTCCGGTCTGGACACCATGGTGATAGCAGCTTAACGCTGAAGCTCCCTGACCCAATCCAGGAAAATACCTTGAAAATCAGATTTAATGGATTTTTGGAAGAGTGAAAATCAAAAGACAAAGTCATCATGCCTAAAGGAAAACAGAAGAAATCGACATTTACCAGGCCAGGACACGCATCGGCCGAAGAATCTGATCCGTAGGATTTCCATTCAGAAGACGAGGAGCTGAATGAAGCTAGCAAAAAGGTTAGCTTAAAAATGGTATTTAAAGAATTAAGACGATTTCGCTGAGAGTGTTGGGCCGAATTTCGTGAAATCAAAGAAGAAATAAAAAGGACGAACAGCAGAGTGGACCAGGCCGAGGACCGAATCTTGGAAGCAGAGGAAAGAATAAAAGGGCTGGAAGATACCGTGTTCGATCTACACAATAGACAGTCAAGACTGGAGGCTAAGCTAACCGATCAAGAAGGCAGACTAAGAAGAGACAACATAAGAATTCATGGTCTGAAAGGAGTCGAGGATGGTTTCACCACAATGGCGGCACGCGTGGAATCCTTATTGAGAGAAAAGTTGGATATTCCCCAATCCACCGACTTGAAGATAGAAAGGGCGCACCGTACATTAGCCCCTAGGCCGGCGGCGGAAGCGCCTCCACGATCGGTGGTGGTGAGGTTTTCCAACTCCAAAATAAAAGAAGAGGTTGTAAGACTGGCTTGGCACAAAAAAGGATTTATGCACCAAGAGAGAAAAGTTTTCGTGGAACACGATTACGCCCCGGAGGTCCTTAAAAAGCGTTGGGAATACAACGACGCTAAAAAGGTACAACGAGAGAAAAAAACTGCGCTTTCAGACACCATTTCCGGCGAAGCTGCGGGTTTTCTATGGCGACGAGACGTGTCTCTACAACTCGGCGGAAGAAGCAACCTCGGATATGGCGAGAAGAGGGCTCCCGGTAACGGTGTTTAAACCCGCAGCAGACCCGATCGAAAGAATCAAGGCTCAAATGTGGTCCACACAGAGACCCTCAAAATCCTCGGGCCAACAGCGGGAAACCCAGTGCCAGAGCTACAAGGAAAAACTGGCCGTTTACAGGAGGGAATAATGATATTTTTAGTCAATCTGCACATCCAACCCCCCTCCTACAAGGTAACAAACATTAAAGGAGATGCAGAATCAGCATGTGGTAAAACATTTCATGGAACAGTCATAATACTAGAAACAAATAAGTCTTTTTAAAAAAAAAAAAAAAAAAAAAAAACTTGTTAAAATAGAAATGTGACGATGATCCACATGTTCTCTCCACACTAACAAATACTGTATTAACGTGAATGTTTGCTGTGATGGTGGTGGGAGGGTGCACACAATTTCATAGGGTATAGGCATAAAAAAAAATATATATATAATTACAAGTTCGGATTGGGATCTGAAATTCATGTTAAAAACATGGGACAACTTACAGGGGTAAGAGAGGGCCCTCAGCACGTAACGGAATCTGAGGAATTTCCCTCAGAGCCTACACACCATCAAGGCTCTTCTAGGGTCACTAAAAAGACCTCAGCTCAGGAAGTTCTTTTGTCAGTTTTTGTTTTAAAGTTTTATACACTATGTTCTTAATGTTTTTTATGTTCTTAATGTTCTTTCAGTTTCTGAGTAGCATAAAAGAGGGCCACCACACTGTTATACTAAATAAGACAACACAATGGAGAAACAGGGTGTAACCAAAATAATCTCATATAATGTAAAAGGGATCCTGAGTCCAGTTAAAAGATCCAAGATTCTAGGCAAAATGAAAAAAGACAAAGCAGGAATAATATTTTTACAAGAAACTCACCTAATAGACGTGGAGCACACTAAACTCAATAGACAAGGGTTTAAAATGATCTCTTCATCTTCATATAAGTCAGGGAGGAGGAGGGGGGTAGCGACATTGATCTCAACCAAAATTATATTTGAAAAAAAATCAGAACACAAAGATAAAGAAGGGAGATACAGTTTGGTACTTGGGCGGCTAGAGGGAGAAGATATCACTCTGCTGAATGTATATGCACCTCCAGGGGCTAACTGGAAATTTTATAAAAATGTATTTGACCTAATGATAACTAAAGCCCAAGGTTTAGTGATATGTGGTGGAGACTTCAATCCAAGACTGAATCCATACTGGGATGCATCAGGTAATTCTCCACATCAAAATAACACTCAAAGTAGAAAAACTCGGATGCTACTAAAAGAAATGGGAATCTGTGATGTGTGGAGGGAATTCAACCCCAGTGTAAGAGATTATACATTTTACTCAGCACCACATTCATCATACTCAAGGACTGACTATTTTTTTTATGTTTAATAGAGACACTGGAAGAGTAAAAACATGTAAAATAGGACTGATGGATCTCTCTGACCACAGTCCGATCTATATGGATTTAAGTATCCAAAAATACACAAATAATACATTTTCTTGGAGGTTAAATTCAAATGTCCTGAAAGGACCACTGAAAGATGAATTGGAATCAGATATTCTCAGATATTTGGAAGAAAATGATAATGGAGAAGTATCCCCTTTAATACTGTGGGACGCATGCAAAGCTGTAATAAGGGGAAAGATTATTGCAAAACTGGCAATCCAAAAGAAACTGAGACAAGAAAAACTAACCACATTAGAGTCAGAACTTAAGAAACTAGAAAAAGAGCACAAAGACAACACTCATTCTAATGACTCGCTCAAAATTAAGGAAATTAAAAAACAAATAAATGAGATCTACACAATAGAAATCCAGAAGAAACTTACATTTCTGAAACAAAAATACTATGAAGCAGGCAGCAAATCGGCAAAATTACTAGCCTATAAATTGAGGAAACAACAAATGGAGAGAGCAATCTACAAAATCAGAGACCCAGTATCAAAGGAAATAAAATTTAGAATTCAGGATATTCTTAAAAACTTCGAGAACTACTATAAGAACTTGTACTCCCTCAAAAAACATAAAAACTCATCCGAAGCATTCCTAAACACATTAAACCTTCCCCAACTTACTGAGTCTCAAAATAAAACACTACTGTCAGAAATACAACCTAAAGAATTAGAAAAAGCAATTATGAAACTTAAAGCTAACAAATCCCCAGGAGCAGATGGCTATACAGCAGAGTGGTACAAAACCTTTAAACAGCAACTATCTCCTCTCCTCCTGAAAACATTTAACTATGTCCTCCACACAGGGGAAATCCCCCCCCCCTCCCGAAGAGAAGGGGTCATTGCAGTCATACCTAAACCTGAAAAGGATAAACTAGACTGCTCCAACTACAGACCAATCAGTGTATTAAATCAGGACTATAAGCTTTTTACCACTATCCTTGCCAAAAGGTTAGAAAATATACTGACAGACTTAATTCATTTAGACCAAACAGGTTTTATAAGACAAAGACAGACACAAGACAACAGTAGACGTACTTTGCACATAATTCATCATATAAAAAAATATAACTTAAATGCAGCCATATTGGGATTAGATGCTGAAAAAGCATTTGATCCGGTTGACTGGTCTTTCCTATATAGAATCTTATCCAGTTTCAATTTTCATAACAACTTCATTAGAACTATCCAGGCATTATATAAAAAAAAAACAACAGCTAAAATAAGAATTAACGGTAATTTATCATCATCTTTTGAGCTGGAAAGAGGATGTCGTCAGGGCTGCCCCTTGTCTCCACTGCTCTTTGCAATCTTCATAGAACCTCTGAGCCAATGGATAAGACAGAATCAAAAAATTCAAGGTATTACACATGGTCAGAAGGAACATAAAATAGCACTCTTTGCTGATGACATTTTAATATACCTGGGGCAGCCTGACACCTCTTTTCCAGAACTAATCTCAGTTTTTTCAGAGTATGGAGATTTATCGGGGTACGAACTAAACATGCATAAAACCCAAGTTTTAACATTCAACTATGACCCAAATCAATATTTACTAAGCAAACTCAAAACTAACTGGGAGATGGAATCTATGAAATATCTGGGGGTCAATATCCCGAAACAACTCAACAAAATTATAACACTAAACTGATCCACTGGTGGCAAAAATAAAATCTGATCTAGCAAGATGGAATATGATACCATTCTTGGGTACTGCACAAAGAATTGAAGCAGTCAAAATGAATATACTTCCACGTCTTCTATACCTTTTCCAAACAATACCGGTAGAACCTCCCAAAAAAAACATGGCAAGAACTGGACAGAAGGATCTCAAGATTCATATGGCAGGGCAAGAGACCTAGAATCAGATATAGAACCCTACAGCTAAACAAAGACAAAAGTGGGCTTGCGCTGCCAAATATCAGGGACTATTTTAAAGCCGCACAAATTAAAACTTTAGTAGAGATATGTAACCCAGTCTACACTGCACAATGGAAGTAGATGGAATGCCAAATAACAAGTGACATCCCCCTACAGGCGATAATAGGGAATAATGCCTTACCTAAACTTTTGAATAACACTAACCCGTGGATAGAGACCCCACTAAAAATTTGGTTTAAGATAGTCAGAGAGAATCAAACTAAAGAACCCTATCGATTTCTGCAATGGATTGCCTATGATCAAGACTTTACTCCTAATAAAACAGACACTAGATTTAAAAAGTGGAAAGAACGGACTGATAAAATATTACGATTTTTTTAAAGGGCAAATTTTAAGAAGTTTTGAAGATTTGAAAAAACAAGGTCTAGTAAATCAAGACCTTTACAGGTTCTTTCAGCTTAGACACCACATAAACAATATACTTAAAAAGGAGGATTTGGAAAGGGCCCAGTCAGGTGTTCTGAAGGTCTTCTTAATGGCATATAAAGGGATCCCAGGGATCAGATACATCTCTAAAATACACCAAGGTCTTCAAGACTTAAAAGGAGACAACACATCATAAATAAAAGAGAAATGGGAAAAAGAGGGGAATTTCACTTTACAACTGGAAATATGGGAAAAGCTAAATAAACAACAATGGAAAAGTACCTCATCCCTGCAGTGGAGAGAATTTGGATGGAAAAATTTGTTAAGACTTTTCACAACACCTGCACAAAACAAATTTACTCATAAGGGGTTGAATTGTTGGCGCTTGTGTGGTGAAGAGACTGCAAATCATTTTCATGTGTTTTGGTCATGCCCAGTTATCCACCAATATTGGACCAAGGTACAGACAATATTGGGGAAAATATTCAAAATAACAGTCCCCTTTTCTTTTGTAACTTTGTATTTGGGTTTACTACCGGATTCACTGGAAAGACGAGGAGAAAAATACTTATTTACTGTTTTAATATTGGCAAGTAAAAAAGCCCTAACTAAAAAATGGATGTTGAAGGACTGTCCTACACCTGAAGATGCTTTCGGACCGCTTCCAGGTCATTTGGATGTATGGGACGTGCTCTGTGTTTGAACGGTGTTTCATCTGATAATTTGATTGTGTGTTTCACTTGATCCGTTTTGCCAAAGTCAAGATCATTTGGTGCAAATACTTTGGGCATTTGACTGAGTCTTTGTGTTAGGCGCTCTTTCCATTCAGCGCTAACGGGGGAAGAGTCAAAGTTGGAACTTCAGAGTGGACTTTGGTTCAGTTTTGGACTTTGTAACTTTCACGGAGTGTTCTTGCGATAGGACTCGTTGATATGCACAGATTTCTCCAATGACACACTTCTGAGGGATTGTCACGTCATGTTCCGATTCATTGGTAAGTACAACTGGAACAAGGTAAGGTGCTCTTTCAGGTAAGCCTATGAGACATGGTTTTACTAGAATACCACCTTAGGTAAGGCTGACATTAGCGGGTGTTCTGACAGATTTTTCACTGTTGCCGGCTGACACAGCTACAGCACCATCTAGAACAACATGTTTGGCCTGCAGGAACTAACTGTGGCTCTTTGTTGCGCATGGTCACTAAACCAAGGCTAGTGTCTTTGGACTGTCTGTGCCGTAGCTCAAGGACTTTTAACACTGCCTTATAACCAAGTGACATGGTTGGCTGCAGTTCAGAACATGCATCAGAGTACAGCTTGTAAAGTACATCTAATGTGTTTGTCCCTATTAACACTAAGGACTGATCAGCTGCACGTACATCAGGAACCACTAAGGCAAGTGTTGGCACTTCGGCTTCAATTCTGAAAAAGTCTTTTGGGAAAGTGACATGCATTTCAATGTAGCCTAAGAAAGGTACACTCTGACCGTTAGCTCCCTCCCCTTCTAACAGCTCAAAAAGTGGCTTAATCTCATGGTTGGATAAGTACTGTCTGTAATAGGACTCAGGGACAGTAGTCACCTGGGAGCCTGTATCTAACAAACAGCTCACAGTACAGCCATTCACTTTCACTTGTGCTGTACTTTTTGTACCAATTAGACCATTAGGAAAGTTAAAGGGGTCTGTTTTGTAGTGTGACTTCAGTTTAGCACGTGTCTTGAATGGAGCTTTTGGTTTGGGACGGGTCATCTCTGAACTAGCCTCTTTGTCCTGCAACAGGGGTAGACTTCAGTTTTAAAGAGGATGCGGGGTTCTGACTGTCCCAAATCTGTCTTTTTACTCTTAGTTCTTTGTGTTTTGCAGCTACAAGTGCAGGGTTTGGCTCTGACTCACAAGTGGCTACAATATGCCCATCTTTGCCACAGCGGAAGTAATACCATGGTCTGGGCCTAGTACTGGAACGGCTGGACGAAGGTAAGTTTTCAGGTTTGTCATGGTCAGGTTTTTTATTTCCAGATTTCTTAGTTGGGTCTTTCTTTGGTGGTGCTTGTTTCTTTTGTTTCACGACAGCAGCTAATTGGCTTTTTAAATCAGCGACTTGCTTTTTCAGTTCTTTCAGACTGTTCGACTCCACTTCACTACTTGTACTTGTTTCAGTGACTGTTTGCTCATAGGAGGCTGCTTTTGGTTTTGTGGCGCCGAAGTGTTTTTTCATGCGGGTGTTTTTAACTTCTTGACTGTTTTCAACAGTGCGAAGGTGAAGCAATAACTACATACGCAGGTGGATGTTTATCTTTTAGTTCCAGCTGTAGCTCCTTTAGCAGATTGTCATCCCAACAGCCTCTGTTAAACTGCTTGAGAAGCTGTTTGTCCACTTCCTGTGGCTCTAGACCGCCTCTACGCACTGCGAGATTGAGCGCCACCTGCAAACGATGCAGATATGCAGAGGGTTTTTCTCCATAATCTTGGAAAGTGTTCATGAATCGCACAAGCAGTTCCTCACCGTCTTCAACAGTCCCAAAAGCTGAATCCAAAAGCTTAAGATAGTCGGCAGAGGTGGCTTCAGGCCCAAGAGGGCGAATAACATCAGACGCAGGAGCAAGAAGACTTTCAAGGATCCTGCGAGATTTTTTCCAAGTCAGACAAAGAAGTATCTTCCATCATCAAGTCAACATGTGAACGCCATGTTTCATAATCAGCTTCAGTATACGGCCTTGGCGTTTTGCCAGAGAAAGCTCTGATTCTCCAAGAGGAATGGGTGTTTGACGGCTTCTCTGCATGTTTAATGACATGCTCGACTACGATTTTCTTAACCTCGGGTGGGTTAAAATCAGCTGGACTCAACATTTGAGGTGCTAAGTTTGGTCTAAGAGGGCTTTGGAAGAGTGCTTGAGTGGTTTTAGGGGTGTGAGGCACTTCCACTTGGAGTGGAGGAGAGACTCCACTTTGTGTGGGTTCTACAGTCGGGAAAGCCGGATCAACATCAGTCGAGATCATTTCAGCTGTCTCAGCAGCTTCAATAGACTTCCCTATTGTGGACATAACCTCCTGCAACACCTCTTCAAAACCTTTTCCACTTAACTTAGCTAAGCCCTTCAGGTTGCTAAGCCTCAGTAACACTGCCCCCTACATTTTTTGTGTACACATCAGTTAAGGCTTGAATGCAGTACTTAACATCAGGATTGTCAGTGGATGGAAAGGAGCACGGCAACGTAGGTGCTAATGTTTCAATGGTTAATCCAGACTCGAACGCTACAATGTGACTTTTGTCAAAATCAGATGAGTTATCATCAATGCTAAGCACCCTACGAATGGTGCGATGTTGCTCTAGGAACTCAAAAATGTCTGTCTCTTTCTTTGTCAACAACACCACTGACAATGTCTGCATTAGGGACTTTAACACTATATTCTTCCACAAAATCCATTTTGACAGTATATAAACTGTTTGGTCAGGGGTCAAAACAGAATCCACATCTGTTGTCGCAACACTCCAGGCTCCTGGCTGCGCTCGCCAGATTTTTGTGTGTGCAACACCCTTTCTAACACCTACTCACTTTAGGTGTAGTAACCCCCTTGGTTCTACCTGGGCAAAAGGGATAATTGGGTCAGATCAGACCAACTACAGGTTCATAGGAGCAACTCAGACTGATCTGATCTGATCCACTCAGAACTTCTGAGTTCTGAGTGGGTCAGATCAGACCAACTACAGGTTCATAGGAGCCTGGAGGGTGTAACAGATGACACAACACACACGGTAGGTGTATGGGAACTTACAACTATATATACAGTGGGGTAAAAAAGTATTTAGTCAGCCACCAATTGCGCAAGTTCTCCCACTTTAAAAGATGAGAGAGGTCTTCAATTTTCATCATAGGTATACCTCAACTATGAGAGACAAAATGAGAAAAAAAAAATCCAGAAAATCACATTGAAGGATTTTTAATGAATTAATTGGTAAATTCCTCAGTAAAATAAGTATTTGGTCAATAACAAAAGTTCATCTCAATACTTTGTTATATACCCTTTGTTGGCAATGACAGAGGTCAAACGTTTTCTGTAAGTTTTCACAAGGTTTTCACACACTGTTGCTGGTATTTTGGCCCATTCCTCCATGCAGATCTCTAGAGTAGTGATGTTTTGGGGCTGTCACTGGGCAACACAGACTTTCAACTCCCTCCAAAGATTTTCTATGGGGTTGAGATGTGGAGACTGGCTAGGCCACTCCAGGACCTTGAAATGCTTCTTACGAAGCCACTCCTTCGTTGCCCGGGCGGTGTGTTTGGGATCATTGTCATGCTGAAAGACCCAGCCACGTTTCATCTTCAATGCCCTTGCTGGTGGAAGGAGGTTTTCACTCAAAATCTCACAATACATGGCCCCATTCATTCTTTCCTTTACACGGATCAGTCATCCTGGTCCCTTTGCAGAAAAACAGCCCCAAAGTATGATGTTTCCACCTCCATGCTTCACAGTAGGTACGGTGTTCTTTCTCCTCCAAACACGACAAGTTGAGTTTTTACCAAAAAGTTCTATTTTGGTTTCATCTGACCATATGACATTCTCCCAATCCTCTTCTGGATCATCCAAATGCTCTCTAGCAAACTTCAGATGGGCCTGGACATGTACTGGCTTAAGCAGGGGGACACGTCTGGCACTGCAGGATTTAAGTCCCTGGCGGCGTAGTGTGTTTCTGATGTAGCCTTTGTTATTTTGGTCCCAGCTCTCTGCAGGTCATTCACTAGGTCCCCCCATGTGGTTCTGGGATTTTTGCTCACCGTTCTCGTGATAATTTTGACCCCACGAGGTGAGATCTTGCGTGGAGCCCCAGATCGAGGGAGATTATCAGTGGTCTTGTATGTCTTCCATTTTCTAATAATTGCTCCCACAGTTGATTTCTTCACACCAAGCTGCTTACCTATTGCAGATTCAGTCTTCCCAGCCTGGTGCAGGTCTACAATTTTGTTTCTGGTGTCCTTTAACAGCTCTTTGGTCTTGGCCATAGTGGAGTTTGGAGTCTGACTGTTTGAGGTTGTGGACAGGTGTCTTTTATACTGATAAGTTCAAACAGGTGCCATTAATACAGGTAACGAGTGGTGGACAGAGGAGCCTCTTAAAGAAGAATTTACAGGTCTGTGAGAGCCAGAAATCTTGCTTGTTTGTAGGTGACCAAATACTTATTTTACTGAGGAATTTACCAATTAATTCATTAAAAATCCTTCAATGTGATTTTCTGGATTTTTTTTTTTCCTCATTTTGTCTCTCATAGTTGAGGCATACCTATCATGAAAATTGGAGACCTCTCTCATCTTTTAAGTGGGAGAACTTGCACAATTGGTGGCTGACTAAATACTTTTTTGCCCCACTGTATTTTTCAGATATGTACACATTGTGGAGAGTTGTGAAGGACAAGACTGAGTGTATTCCTCAGGTTCAGCTTTATTCACAATGACATTCTCCAACATTCAAAAGCAGAAAAAAAGAGGATGAATCTTCTCACATCTGTCCTTTTATACCAGGACATCAAACATACAATCACATGGTGCTTAATCAAACATACAGTCACATGGTACTTAATCTCAGTCACAATGTAACTTCCCCCGATCTTAACACCATCCACCTCCTAGTCTCCGGTGGTCAGGAAATCTCTCAAGGCCATCTCCTTGAAACAAAAGGCCAGATCTCACACCCTCTCGTTACCTCTGGAAGGCTCAGTCCCTTTGTTCCCCTGAGACATGAAGTATACAATAAGCATACAGTGATATATCTGTGGAGCATCTGAAACCAACATATGTGCATATATGTGTGCCACATGACCCCCCCCCCCCCCCCCAAACGTCTAAGATGGAACAAATGTAATACAGTTTGCAAGTCATGGTCACATTATTACACATCAGTCCAAATGTTGCTTGGGCCTCAGTCGCCTTCCATATCTGCTGTAAGTGGGCTTTACCACCCCCGCGGCGTCTTCCCACTGTGGAGCTGCTGTTTGAGGATTAGAACTGTTAGTCAATCTCTGTGGGTGTTCTGGGGAATGCTCTCTAGGGGGCCTGCCACGCCGAGGAGCCCTCGCCAACTGCACCACTTCGTCAGCCAGCACAAAAGCGGGATTGAGCCTGTTTATACAAATCATTTCTTTCCTGCCCCCCAAATCTAACAAAAAATGCTTGTCCCCTGTTTCCAGCACTCTGTATGGTCCGTCATAAGGTGGCGTAAGGGTGGGCGGTGTGCATCGTGTCTGACAAAAACAAACTCCGCATTTTTTAAAGCTTTAGGCACAAAAACGCGCGGGAAGCTGTGATGAACTGGGCCAGGAAGCGTGCTCGCTCCCGTGTCGCTCTGCAACTGCTGAGCAGGGGGGCACTCTGGCGCAGGATTATCCGGGAGAAACTCCCCGGGCAGCCGGAGTGGCTGCGCAAAAACCAACTCAGCTGGGGAGGCTTTTAAATCCTCTTTAGGTGCAGAACGCAACCCCAATAAAACCCATGGTAGCCTGTCCACCCAATTTGCATCCGTAAGCGACGCTCTGAGGGCTGCTTTCAATGACCTATGGAAACGTTCGCATAAACCATTAGCCTGCGGGTTGTATGCAGTAGTGCGGTGGATCGTTATCCCCAGGCTGCGGGCCATCGCTGACCAGAACTCGGAAACAAATTGAGGACCTCTGTCAGACGTAATGTCTGACGGAACTCCGAAACGCGCTACCCATGCTGTTAGAAACGCGCGCGCCACCTCCTCGGCTGTGGTTGATGCCAGTGGGACCACTTCCAGCCAACGCGTGGTGCGGTCCACCATTGTCAAAAGGTGTGTGCACCCCTGTGACGGCAGGAGGGGGCCTATGAGGTCGACATGCACGTGATCGAATCGCTTAGCCAGGATGTGAAAAGGCTCCAAGGGAGCTCTAGTGTGTTTGTGTATTTTGGCTCGCTGACAAGCCACGCAGGCTGTTGCCCACTCCTTGACTTGCTTGCGCAGGCACGGCCATACAAATTTCTCTCCTACCATTTTGACCGACGCGCGCACCCCTGGGTGCGCCAGAGAATGAATCGAGTCAAAAACGCAGCGGCGCCACGTGGTCGGCACCACCGGGCGCAGTCACCCCGTGGAGACATCGCAGATTAGGGGGGGGCATACCATCTTGTAGCACCCTGTTCTCCAGCCTTAACCCTGTTGATCCAGACTGGAGCGCACACACGTCCACGTCGGCAACTTGATCTGCGGCCATGGCTGCATAATCTATCCCTACGCGGACTGGGGCCGCGCGCACTTCCGCGTCGCTAACCTGGTCCGCGGCCATGGCTGCAAAATCTACCTCTGCGCGGGGTGGAGCCGCCACAGCGCGCGAGAGGCAGTCCGCCACTACATTAAGTTTACCTGCTACATGCTGGATATCGGTAGTAAACTCCGAGATGGCGGCCAGCTGTCTCTGCTGCCGGCCCGACCACGGTTCTGTAATCTTGGCCATCGCGAAAGTCAGCGGCTTGTGATCCACGAACGCGGTGAAACTGCGTCCCTCCAGCCAAAACTGGAAATGGCGAATGGCCAAGTGGAGAGCTAACAACTCCATGGCGAATGCACTGTATTTTCGTTCACTATCGCGCAAGGTCCTGCTGAAAAAGGCGAGCGGTTGCCAAGCTCCTGCTACATACTGTTCCACGACCGCTCCTATGGCCACGTCTGACGCGTCAGTCGTGAGCGCTATGCGGGCCATTGGGTCTGGATGTGCCAACAACGCAGCGTTTGCCAGGGCTATTTTGACTTCAGCGAATGCGCACTCCCGCTCCGGAGACCATTCGATTTTGTTTGTGGGTTTTTGTTGTTTTAGTGCAGCATACAATGGTTGCATGAGCTGCGCTGCGTGAGGGAGGAAACGGTTATAAAAATTCACCATTCCCAAAAACTCCTGTAACGCTTTGACCGTTTGTGGTTGGGGAAAATTTGTTATTGCGCGCACTTTGTCGGGCAGAGGAACCGCTCCTTCTGGAGAGACGCGATGCCCCAAAAAATCAATATGCGCCACCCCAAACTGACACTTCGCTGGGTTGATTATTAACCCATGCTCTGCCAACCTCCGGAAAACTGCTGTGAGGTGGTTTTCGTGTTAGTCTTCGGATGCGCTGGCTACCAATATGTCATCCAAGTAGACGAACACGAAAGGGAGGTCGTGCAGAACCGCGTCCATCATGCGTTGGAACGTCTGCGCTGCGCCTTTAAGCCCAAACGGCATGTGCAAAAACTCAAAAAGCCCGAAAGGAGTTATTACCGCTGTTTTGGGTATGTCCTCAGCGCGCACTGGAACCTGGTGGTAACCGCGTACCAAATCTATTTTAGAAAAAATGCGCGCCCCCGCCAAATGCACCGAAAAATCTTGGATGTGCGGGATCGGATAGCGGTTGTGCGCTGTAGCGTTATTCAACCTGCCGAAATAACCGCAAGGTCGCCACGAGCAATCAGCCTTTGGGACCATATGGAGCGGCGAAGCCGAGGGGCTCTTTGACCTCCTGATGATGCCCAGTCTTTCCAGGTTGGCGAACTCCTCGCGCGCTATGGTCAGTTTAGCTGAGCCCAAGCGCCGAGCTTTTGCAGTAACGGGTGGGCCAGTGGTAGTAATAAAATGTTCCACCCCATGTTTAGCCACTGTCGCCGAAAACGTTGGGACCGTGAGTGCTGGGAACTGAGTGAGGAGTGTGTGGAACTTACCACCCGCAGCTGTGACGTTGGCTTGTGCAGTTGGCGGGGCCACTCGACCTGTGCAGGGAATAGAATAAAAGGAGAGTGCATTAACCAGGCGTCTGTTAGCAAGATCAACCAATAAACCATGTGAGCACAAAAAATAAGCCCCTAACATGTTGAAATTGACTGCCGCTAAAACAAAAGTCCACTCGAATGTACGGCCCTGCAAAGACAGAAGCAGAGTCCTCTCACCGAAGGTCTTAATCGCCGAGCCGTTCGCTGCTGTCACCCGGGGACCACTGGAAGGCGCCAGCCGGTCCGCGTAGGAAGGCGTGATGAAGCTCAGCTGGGAGCCTGTGTCCACGAGGAATTGCCTCCCCGAGCGTGCGTCCTTCAGGTATAGCAGCTTGTTCTCTTCTCCGAGGGCTGCGGCTGCTACCGACCCCCGGCCTTGGCGTTTCCCGAGCGCTTGAAGTGGCACGGTGGGATGCACTTGTGTGCCCTCTCTGCGAAACGGCGATGGTAGAAACAAAGGACGTCGTCCGCTCTGTGTCGCCTGGCCCTTGCTGCTGCCGTCGTCGGTGAGTCTGGTGCTGCAGCCTCTGGCCCCATGCCGTCTCCGGACGTCGTGCCTAGCTCTGCTGCTGCGGCCAAAGCTGCGCTCCGTCTGTGGGCGTCGACGAGTCGCTGCGCCTCCTGGCTCAGCTCGTGGTAGTCTCGTCGGGCCAACAGTGGTGAACCGGCCAGGGTCACTCTCACCGCTGACGGTAGGGTCCTGAGGAAAAGGTGGGTGAAGATAAAGCTGTCATCATTGGAGTCTCTCAACCTCAGCATCTTCCCCATCAGGTCTGCGGGTCTGTCGTTCTCAAACTCCGTCAACGCCAGGAGCCCCTCTGCTCGCTGTTGCACCGAGGGGGTGAAGTGGCTGATAAGCGCAGCCTTCAATGTGCCGTACTTGTCGCTGTCCGATGGGTGGTTGACCAGGCTCTCTACCCTCTGGGACTGTGTGGTTGTCCAGCTTCGCCACCACATGGTAGAATTTTGTGTCGTCTCTCGAAATTCTCCAGAGGTTGAACTGTGCCTCGACCGCGCTAAACCAGGAGCGCGGACTGTTCTGCCAGAAGTCCGGCAGCTGGAACGTGGCGGCATTTGTCAGGCTGGCTTCTGACGAGTCCGGCTCAGGAGAATTACTTCTGCTCATGCTTTGTCGTAAGGTCACCAGTGTGGAGAGTTGTGAAGGACGAGACTGAGTGTATTCCTCAGGTTCAGCTTTATTCACAATGACATTCTCCAGCATTCAAAAGCAGAAAAAAAGAGGATGAATCTTCTCACATCTGTCCTTTTATACCAGGACATCAAACATACAATCACATGGTGCTTAATCAAACATACAGTCACATGATACTTAATCCCAGTCACAATGTAACTTCCCCCGATCTTAACACCATCCACCTCCTCGTCTCCGGTGGTCAGGAAATCTCTCAAGGCCATCTCCTTGAAACAAAAGGCCAGATCTCACACCCTCCCGTTACCTCTGGAAGGCTCAGTCCCTTTGTTCCCCTGAGACGTGAAGTATACAATAAGCATTGTGATATATCTGTGGAGCATCTGAAACCAACATATGTGCATATATGTGTGCCACAACATAACAAAAAAAATAAATAAACAGCACTTGTCACAATGGAAAAAAAAAAAAAAAAAAACCAAAATGTATTTACAGTATTTACAGTCTTCTAGAGTCCTTTCCAGATGATCAGTTAGAGCTAATACGGGCTTCAGCTCGCCATCCAGATCTGGAGAATCTCGGTTTTCTGGTCCAATCAGTCCAAACAAAAAAACCTGACCTATAAAACAGGTCAGAACACACAAAAAAAAAAAATATCTACACAAAAAAAAAAAATATCTATGTTCTAAACTTATTATAAAGGTTTCACATAGTTCTAAATTATTCAATAATAATTTTTAAACATCTTTGAACCACAGATTCAACATTCACTATCAAATAACATTCTATAGTCAGGGAACTGGGACCTTTGCTAACCGCTACAGCTTTGGAAAATGTCTTTTTCCGATGAAAAACTAGCTGAGATTAGCATCGGTGGCTAGCGTTTTTAAGCTAGCGATTAGCATTCACATAAGCCTGTTTTCCACTAGCCCAGCACACCTCGGTACGGCTCGATTCACTTCAGTACGGCTCGGAATGCTTCTGTCTCCATTAGCACGGTGTTGTGCTTGTGCTGTTTTGTTTTTTTTAGGAGGTTTTAGAAGCGGGGCAGCAGCAGATTCTCAGCGAGGCGGGGCCACACTCCCGTGACGTTACGCACCCGACTGAGTCCTTATTTACACGAGACAAAAAAGGATCCAAGGATTATTGCCTTGCTCGCTCTGTGGATTTATCTCACAATTAATTTTATCTCATAATTAAGCTGCAACAACACAAGTCACTTTTGTTTTGAATTAACTGCCAAATGACCTAGAAATAATGAGCTGAAACTTGTTTTTATTCGTATTAAATAATGAGACGGTGGCACACTGGCCTACACCAAATTATTATTTTTTACATCCTAGGGCATTTTGGATGTACTGAATTAAAAAAATTCATGTTTTTCACCTTCAGGTCAACGTTTGGAACAACAGTATTATTATTTTCCGTTTAGATGATGCTACACTCCTTCTAAAGTATTGTAAATCTCTGAATTTGGAATGCCGATAGAACATTCAATTTACATATACTTACTTTTTTACATACTTTGACTTGTAAGCTTGATCAGTCTCTCCTGCTGCATTTTAAAGTCCAACTGTGCAACTTCTTATAAGTTAACATAAAAAATGTACCCAAAGTTTAGAACTGGATCATGTGGGGCTAATTTTTTATGATATTTCAATAAAAAGAACAGAAAGCTTACAAAAAGATTTCTTTTTTGGTCTAGTTAAAAATTACATTACCTTTACAATGGTTGACCCTGACAGGAAGATCAGTATCATTTTGATCAGACTAGGCAATGGAATTTCTATGTAATTATACTGTTTTATAATTCAGTGTTATAACAGACAAACCACACTTTCCAAAACAATTCCATTTTATTATATACAAAATATTAAAAGAAAAAAAAATTTTGCAACACAACATGAAGGTTAATCGACATTTTATACACGCCGACCACTGAGTGTCTCTACACCAGCTTCCCAAACTGGGTCACGACTCGGATGAATGAAGGCGTCTCTGCCAGCTGTGGGTCAGGATGGCTCGGTTGAATAATCCGGACGGGCTGTCGCGGCGGACGCATGGGATGATTCTACAAGGAAAATGCACACAATAAAATACAGCACGTAAGTGCAAGATATACAGAAAAGACAATAGTTTTTTAACAAGAATACATAAGCTTATTTCAGCGTATTGTTCACATGAATAATTAAAATAAAAGCTTTAGTCCACAGTGTGCTGCAATAAAGCAGCGATCCATCCACAAATGAACAGCTTTTTTATTGCATAAATAAACTGAGCGTCTTACCGAATATATTTGCGAAAAAACGCACAATAAAAAAAAAATTAAAACTCACCGTTAAAGGACTCCGATGTCGAGACCTCCCGGTATATTTTTTCATTCCGGGCGGCTCCGTCTAACTCGCGCTGAATACGTTCGTCTGACAATGCAGTGAACAGACACTGCAGCTCCTTACTGGTCCATGGAACACCCTTATTACGCGAAGCCATTTTTGATAGAGAATAAAATGAAAATAGCACAGCAATACACTGAAAAGGAACCGCCAACAGTGGTTGCGTGCTGAGTAAAGGCGGTCGTGGAGATTCTTTTTTTTTTTTTCAAAAACTTTATTGAGAAGGTCGTGAAGATTTGGTAGATGAGGAGGAGGAGAGGGGCAGTTACAACCTGACCAATCAGCGCCGGTTACGACCTGACCAATCAGCGGCGACCAGTCTGTTAACGTCACAACACGGCACAGCTCAGCACTGCTGTACCCTGCCCTTCAGCGGGGCTGAGAATCGCGGCTGTTAAACCGTGTTGGGGCTTGTGGAAAAGCGTACAAAGCGTGCTGAGCCGTCCCGTGTCGCGCTAAAGCGTGCTAGTGGAAAAGGCCCTATATACAACGAATGGCACTTACCAAGCTAGGTGACACGTGCGTCAATGGGGTTCCCGCGCTCAACGGCGTTGACAGCCTTTGGATCCTAATCTTAAAATTTAATAAACGGGGCATTAGAATTTGCTAGTACAGCAATGTCTCATTGCGGGTATTAATTTAGGCTTACCAATCTCAAATTTTATCCGGGCAAAGGCTGCTATTAGCACGTCAGCGTCTCCATCTCAGCGAGTGATCGTCTCTCTTGGTCGTGTCTCGGCAGTGTCTAAGAGCGGTCTGCGGATTACGCACAGACCGAGGGAGAGAGTGCGTGACCCCGTTGGCTGGCGGGACCCCATTGGCTGTTGCTGCCAAGCTAACAACGCAGCCATTGGTCACCCAAAACGCCAAATAAAAAACATCTGGAACTCCATCAAAACCTTCCATAAAATGCTCCCAGCCATTCACGAACACATTTTATGAACTTACATTGTAGTTACATACCCATCTTCAAAGTATCCATTTCCACTGTGAAATGAGTGTCCCCCCTTCCTCTTAAAGCGGTATCAACACTCATAATTCCATCACGTTTTTAACACTGGGTTACAGCTGCATCAGCTGGGCCGCCCGGGGAAGGAAACTGTTATAAAAATTAACCATTCCCAAAAATTCCTGTAGTGTGCTCACGGTCTGTGGATGCGGAAAGTCCAACAGCGCACACCTTATCCGGTAATGGAGTCGCACTCTCCGGCGATCACTGGCACGCCAAACTGGCACTTTGCCGGGTTAACTATCAGCCTGTGCGCCTCCAACCTCTGGAAAACTGTCTTGAGATGGGCGATGTGCTCCTCTTCGGACGTGCTAGCTACCAGAATGTCATCAAAGTAGACAAAAACGAAGGACAAGTCATGAAGCACTACGTCCATCATCCTCTGGAAAGTCTGCGCCGCGCCTTTTAATCCCAACAGCATGCGTAAAAACTCGAAAAGGTCTAACAGAGTTATTACTGCTGTTTTTGGGACATCTTCTGCTCACACCGGGACCTGATGGTATCCGTGGACCAGATCCACTTACAAAAAAACACGCGCCCCAGCCAGGTGCACGAAGTAATCCTGGATGTTTGGAATGGGATAACGATTGTGTTCTATGGTGTTATTCAAGCGCCGGAAATCGCCGCACGGTCGCCACGACCCGTTTGCTTTTGGCACCATGTGTAGCGAGGATGCCCACGGGCTGTTGGAGCGCCTGGCAATGCCCAACTGCTCTAAGTTGGCAAACTCCACTCGCACACTGGCCAGTTTAGCTGCATCCAAATGCCGAGGTTGCACAAACACCAACAGGCCTTTTTATCGTTATAAAGTGTTCAACCCCGTGTTTCATTACCGTAGCCGAAAAAGTCGGGACCCTGAGTGCTGGGACCTGTGTGAGCAAATGTTGGTAGTTACCCCCTGGAATTACAACGTTAGCCAGTGTTGTCAACTCAGCTCCCCAAGCTGTACAGGACAGTGAGGTAAAAGACAGCATCCACTAATCTCCTATTAGCAACATCGACTAACAACCCATGAGCACATAAAAAATCTGCGCTTAAAATGGGGCCGGAACATACAGCTACCACAAAGTCCCACTGGAAGTTGCATCCGCTCGCCAAATGTCCTGATGGTGGATCCGTTTGCGGCCGTGAGCTTGGGACCGCTGCCTCCTGCCACCCTGTCTGCGTTGATCAGCAGGTTGAGGCTCTTCTGGGAGCCGGAGTCCACCAAAAACCGTCTCCACGAACGTGTGTCCGTGACATAAAGCAGTCTGTTCCTGTCGCCATCAGTTGCAGCTGCCACTGAATTCCAAATGTGCTGCCTTCCTGGCTTCTTGAATTGGTATGGTGACAGGCAGTGTTGGGCATTTGAGCAGAAACGACAATGATAAAAACAGATCGCCCGATTCCTTTGTTTCCTAGTGTCAGTCCCGGCTACCACGAACGGCTCCTCGACCTTGCTGGAGTCCCTCATGGATGCCGGTGCCACTGTCTGCACGTTGAGAGTTCTGGTTGCCAAAATGATGCGGTTTGCTTCCTGCACCAGGGCACGGTAGTCCATAGCAACTAGCCGCAGCGAGTTGGCCAGAATCGCCCTCACTGTAGCCGGTAGGTTCCTGAGAAACAAGTGGGCAAACAGGAAAGATTCAGCGTCCTTCCTCCTCAGCGCCAACATGTTCTCCATGAGCTCCACTGCTGATCTGTCCCCCAACTCCAACGTGTTAGAAGTATTTCTGCCCTCTCACTGTCAGAAAGGGTATAGCGCTGGAGAAGCATCATCTTGAACGCTTCATATCCTAGGTGCGTGACCGAGAGGTTTCGCAGGTCCTTCCCACCTATGGCTGTCAGGCTTTAATAACCTAAGCAGGGCTGCTCGTAGAAGCCGTTTAAAAAAATAAATAAATAAATAAATTATGACCTAATAAGTACTGAATGCACAAAACATAAACTTGCACAATAATGGTCCCCTTGGCTGACAAATACAAAATATGCTGAATGGGTACATATTCATACTATGTGGGGTAACTGAATAGACCGTTATGCTGTTTATTCCACTAGCTACAATGTTCCACGCTGTGTATATTTCTGTGTACATATGTATAGTCACTGCTCCATCTATCTTATCTTCTAAATTATTGCTTTGAGTGTTGCTATCCCTGTGCTGTTGCAATCCTTCAATTTCTCCATTGTGGGACTAATAAAGGCTTATCTTTTCCTTGGGCCGGCAGCTCTTGGAACAGGTTCATTATCTGTTACGTGGCATGCGCATCCAGCGCAGCGACCACGTAGTAATATTTGGTATCGTCCGTTGTTATCCCACAGAGTGCGAACTCGGCTTCTATGTACAAGAACCACGCGGTCGCGTTGTGAAGCCAGAAGTCTGGGAGCTTGACTGAGACAGCGCACGCAGTGGTGGTGCGCTCCCTCCAGGTAGTCACCAGGGTGGTGCTCGGCTCGCTTTTCATGGCACGTCTTAGGGTCACCAATGTGGAGAAAGGAAGCGGGCGAGGCAACAAGATAAGACAAAACAGAAACTTTATTCCATCTCCAACATACAGTACAGTAAAAGAGCTCCCGGGTCTCTGTGCATTCCTCTTTTCTATCTTTAATACCATGCATTGAGACCCAGCACTTCCGACCATAATACATTGTTGTTTCAGACAAAGCCTATGTGGCACATTAACATGACATAACACCGGCGCCGCTCTCACACACTTGCTCCGGCAGTTACTCCTCTCCCCGGGGGAGCGCATAGTCCTTACTGTCCCGTCTGATACCCCCCGGTGACACCTCCTCTTTAGGTCCATTGTTCCCCCTTCCCCAGCTGCCTTCTCTGAGTGGAGAAGTCCCACACCATGCCCCCACAATACAATAAATTAAATTCTGCACCTAGATGTCATTTGGTTAATTAATGCATCTTCCTTTAAATAAGCATTTTTATTATAAGTTTGAACAGACCTTCAAACCATGGCCAAGATGCCACCATTTTAATTAGTTATGGTGCGAAGGGGGTATATTACATCATGTTTCTGGTAATTCTCTTTTTCGTGGTTACTGCAGAAGTCACTACAGGCCTGGGACTAAACCCCCAACCCCTGCTGGTATCATCACAGTCTGTGAAAGGGCAAAAAGGCTGGATGCCACGGTGCTCTTTTGTCTTTGGATTAAAGCACAAAGCAGCAGCCTCTCCTAAAGGTACCAGCATGTGCTCCCCTCTCAGACCTTTCCTTTCCCACACTCGGGTCGAGAAAAAGCAGGAGGTGCTTGACTCTGCAACCCCAGCTTCTGTATCGGGTAGACCACATGGGCCTTGTTTATTATTAGTAATACCCATGGAATGAGTGGTCGCATTAATGAGGTAGGAAAGCAGAAACTCGAATAATTCAAAAGTGCTTTTCTGAAGTTTTATTTTTCTTAAATAAGCAGTGTGACTGTCAGTTATTTTGGACAGGTGCAGTGCTTAACATCCAAGTCTAAAATGTTCAACTATTAACATTCACGAGGCATTTAAAGGTCTGATGACACGCTTTTGACTTCATCTAATTTTTCAACACATAATACAATATGAAGAAATAGGCTGGTCTGTGCAGTTCTAAGTCAAACAGGCTTTTCATGAGCGCCACGTCACCAAATGCATCAGTGGCTGGAAAACCCCATGGCCATGTTGTAACGTGATAGAAAAAGTCCATAGTATCTATACTATTATTGATATTAATAATGTATTTTTATATTTGAGAAGTATCATACCTTTCATATGCCATGTTTAATGTTTATATGTGCATTCCATATAAGATTATATATTTTTGGCCTGTTTCTGTGAGCAATTTCAGAGTTCAGACAGGGTTAGTACATGCGTAAGGAATGATCTAAGCCATTTATTACAATCTCTTTGACATGTCCTGTTTTGGGTCACAGGAATGCACAGGAACTCCTCATCTTATAGATTAGTGTTTCATGGACATTCAGTTAGTTTTATGGATCTCAAGTCTTCATGACCCATGTCTCCAGAGTGTCTGACGTCCGCCTGGATAAGCTCAGTTATCAGGACTGTCCCGTTCTGTCCCTTTCCTTATCGTCATCCTCCCTTCTCCTACCTATATATATATCAGAAGAATGGATCCTTTAGAGATTCTAGGTGTGTCTGAATGTCATGCCTGGTAACCTCTCCCCCAAGGTGGCCAATGGGGTGATTCCTTATATTTTTGTAAAAAATGTACATAAATTCAACTTTCCGCCTGATTATTTGACTTCGAATAATTTAAGCTCAAAATTATTCTTACATAATGTCATCGACAGAACACAGCGCTTGGTTGCCCATTGTACATGCAGGATGGAAGCAGTAGAAAACATCGACGATGGTTCCAGCACATGCAGTCTGGAATTGGTTTGTGTTGTCCAATCAGACGATTATAGTTCCGAAGAATGGGATGACAATGAAGAATCTGGGGGCATCAGACCGTACAGATTTGAGCCGTGCCAAGCAGGCATCGTGCCTAGCGAGTCAGACTCAGAGTGTGACAGTGGAGAGGGACACATGCCTGCCGCAGCAGCAGCGACAAACACACGGCAGGGGAACACTGAGTGTTATTCTTTTGCTACAGATACTGCAACAAATTATTTGTTCATAAATATAATTTATTTAAACCAGATTTTTCAATAAAATCAGTGTGTGGCTCAGGCATCAGGTTTATTATGGATTATATTTTGAGTTCTTGTTGTTTTTGTTTTGTACATGTTTTGACGTTGTGCGTTTTGACTCACTTTCAGGTGGGCACTGTCCAAGATTTGCCGGTCCGACCATGTGCCCTCTCTTTTTGACAGTCAACTGTTCATGTTTTGTGTGCATCATCTGCCATGTTGTCAGCCAGCCAATATTTCCAACACTATCACGACGTGTTAGCCACTCCACACAGCCGTGGTTCTGTTGCACCCCTTGAAGTAATGTTGGCCCTGGGGTGCAACCGTGGTTAACACGTCTCCTCTCCATGTTCGCTGGGTGATGTCAGCCCCGAATGCCAATTGTAAGTGTTTGTTTATTTTTGTAAGTCTTCACCTTTTTGGGAACTGTTGTCATCATTCTTATGTTCAATACATGTGCTGTGGTGAATTCTGCGTGTAAATCCATTCATCATGACCCTCCGTGCGCTCTTACGAAGGGCACGAAGAGGGAGGATGAAATGAGGATTTACGTGCAGGGTTCACCGCAGCACATTTAATACAGAAAGACAGACAATTCCCAAAAAGGTGAAGACGTACAAAAAACACAAACACACTTACTGATGGCATGTGGGGGCCGGCATCGTCCAGCGAACGAATGAGAGGAGACGTGTTAGCCACAGTTGCGCCCCAGAGCTGACATCGCTTCAAGGACGCACGAGAAACACGGCGAACATGGAGTGACTAACACATCGTGAGAATGCTGAAAATACTGGCAGACAAACAGCAAAGATGACAATACTATGGACCAGCAGTGCGTGACTGGCAAACGGCCGCTAAGTACACACACTGCTGGTGATGGAGTGATGAGAAGCACCTGGGCAAGGACCAGGAAACATGATCAGCGGGAGTTTGAATAAGCTGGTGATAATGATAAGAGGGGACGTGGCCGGACCGGTGAGCGTCAGCATGCGATCACAGTAAGTAGGTCAAAGCTGCGCGTAAATCCATTAATCCTTCCCCTCCTCGTGCACTCCTCCAGCGTAAAAGCGCATGAGGAGCGCATGAGGAGGTTTATGCCAGTTGGAGCTGAAGCGTGTGATGTGGTTTTTCACGGCCTGCTGTTTATCTAAGCCTGTGACACAATGTGAAGGCATACAGTGGGGCAAAAAAGTATTTAGTCAGCCACCAATTGTGCAAGTTCTCCCACTTAAAAGATGAGAAAGGTCTCCAATTTTTATCATCGGTATACCTCAACTATGTGAGACAAAATGAGAAAAAAAAAATCCAGAAAATCACATTGAAGGATTTTTAATGAATTAATTGGTAAATTCCTCAGTAAAATAAGTATTTGGTCACCTACAAACAAGCAAGATTTCTGGCTCTCACAGACCTGTAACAACTTTAACAGGCTCCTCTGTCCTCCACTCGCTACCTGTATTAATGGCACCTGTTTGAACTCATTATCAGTATAAAAGACACCTGTCCACAACCTCAAACAGTCAGACTCCAAACTCCACTATGGCCAAGACCAAAGAGCTGTCAAAGGACACCACAAACAAAATAGTAGACCTGCACCAGGCTGGGAAGACTGAATCTGCAATAGGTAAGCAGCTTGGTGTGAAGAAATCAACTGTGGGAGCAATTATTAGAAAATGGAAGACATACAAGACCACTGATAATCTCCCTCGATCTGGGGCTCCATGCAAGATCTCACCTTGTGGGGTCAAAATTATCACGAGAACGGTGAGCAAAAATCCCAGAACCACATGGGGGGACCTAGTGAATGACCTGCAGAGAGCTGGGACCAAAATAATAAAGGCTACATCAGAAACGCACTACGCCGCCAGGGACTCAAATCCTGCAGTGCCAGACGTGTCCCCCTGCTTAAGCCAGTACATGTCCAGGCCCGTCTGAAGTTTGCTAGAGAGCATTTGGATGATCCAGAAGAGGACTGGGAGAATGTCATATGGTCAGATGAAACCAAAATAGAACTTTTTGGTAAAAACTCAACTTGTCGTGTTTGGAGGAGAAAGAACACCATGCCTACTGTGAAGCATGGGGGTGAAAACTTCATGCTTTGGGGCTGTTTTTCTGCAAAGGGACCAGGACGACTAATCCGTGTAAAGGAAAGAATGAATGGGGCTGTGTATCATGAGATTTTGAGTGAAAACCTCCTTCCATCAGCAAGGGCATTAAAGATGAAACGTGGCTGGATCGTTCAGTATGACAATGATCCCAAACACACCGCCCGGGCAACGGAGGAGTGGCTTCGTAAGAAGCATTTCAAGGTCCTGGAGTGGCCTAGCCAGTCTCCACATCTCAACCCCATAAAAAATCTTTGGAGGGAGTTGAAAGTCAGTGTTGCCCAGCAACAGCGCCAAAACATCACTGCTCTAGAGATGATCTGCATGGAGGAATGAGCCAAAATACCAGCAACAGTGTGTGAAAACCTTGTGAAGACTTACAGAAAACATTTGACCTCTGTCACTGCCAATGAAGGGTACATAAAGTATTGAGATGAAATTTTGTTATTGACCAAATAATTATTTTACTGAGGAATTTACCAATTAATTCATTAAAAAAATCATTCAATGTGATTTTCTAGATTTTTTTTTCTCATTTTGGCTCTCATAGTTGAGGTATACCTATCATGAAAATAGGAGACCTCTCTCATCTTTTAAGTGGGAGAACTTGCACAATTGGTGGCTGACTAAATACTTTTTTGCCCCACTGTAGCCGTAAAATTAAAACAAGAAACCAGAGAAACTGTGAGCTACAAAGCTGCTGTCATTCCAGTCAACAACACCGGCATCCGTTCTGTCACTTAAGTCATGGTGGTACCGCCCTTCATTCGGTGGGTGGCACCACAGTCCAGTCAGCGGCTGTGGTTTTTTGATAACTAGTTTATGCAGGCAAGGTTGTAAATATTATATTGATCACTGACACCGACTTTTGGGTTTACACAACATGCTAAAAAATGTCAAAATCTTGTCATCAGACCTTTAAATCAAGCTTATGTTAACCTCATCAAAGTTAGCGCTTGTGTGTACACTTGCTTGTGGGGTCGACAGCCTTCCTCATCCCCTCCATACCTGTTCCTCCTCCATGTTTTTCCTTTTTTTTTTTTTTTAAGAGTCTTTCCTTTCAGGCTTGAGCAGCAAGTTTCCATCTCTCTCCTCAACCATGAAACCCAGGTCCCTGAGCGCAGAGAAGTCAGCCGTGCCGCAACACTCCAAGGAGGCGACCACATTCTGGTTCTCCGTGTTGTGTTCTAGGAGGTTCCTAATAGCAAAGATGGCCCATTGGCTGATAACTGCAGGCACCAGGTTAAGAACAGTAAGGTCAGAATTTTAGTTGCAGAAGGAAAAATGTGAAGTTGCATGGCATTTTGAGTGTGCATTTTAGGACCATTTTCCAACATTTGCCAATTGCCAACATTAAAAAAAAACTATTTAAAATATTATCAAGTGGAAACAAAAAATATACACACTCGGAGAACTACTGAGAGCTGTTTCTAGAGAATGCAAAGTGAGGACATGAGTCGTCTTCTTTTACATTTGATTGGTGGTTGGCAACCAGTCTACAGGTGCATTACCACCACTGACTTGATTATCATCACTCTATACAGTATCTTTGTATAAGGAGCTCTCACGAGGAGTTCTGAACAACTCCTTATGTGTGAAAAAATTATCCATCCTTGGACTGTGTCCTCAGCAGCGTCTTGCACACTGGATGTGAGTGTGTATCTCTCCGTCTCATAATTCCAAAAATATAAGCAGACATGCAAATTTTAAGCATATGGATCAACAACATTTGTTGGCTTACCAGGCATATAATCTTTTGACTTAAAAAAAAAAAAGTTGCAGGTGAGGGTCTCAATGTCAACCTGCATACCGAGTTTGGTGACACTAGCTCCCCCCCCCCTCAAGTTAGAGTGCAGATGACCTTGCGACTGTGACCTTTGACCATTTTATCTCAAAACCATCACCATAGGTGAGGGTCCCAAGGTCAGCATGTGCACCAAGTTTGGTTGCCATTGTTCTTAAAGTGACAAGAGATAAAAACTGATTTTGATCTTTAATGACCCTCTGACCTTGAGTTTTGACATCAAACACATAGCCAAAGGTGCTAAATCTCAAGCTCAACCTGAGTACAGAATAGTGTAGTCAAGCCCTCATCAGCACCAACATACACAACAGTATTGGTCTCAACTACAACACTAGTACAAAGTCTGATTGGTGGTAATAACGGTTTAACAGTTGGTGATATAAATTTGGCCAGTGGCAGAGACTTTCCTTATCCATCCCTCCATCCATCTTCTACCGCTTTTCCGGAGGTCCGAGTCGCGGAGGCAGCAGTTCAAGCAGAGAAGCCCAAACTTCCCTTGCCCCGGCCACCTGCTCCAGGTCTGCAGAGAGGATACCAAGATGTTCTCAGGCCAGCAGGGAGACGTAGTCTCTCCAGCGTGTCCTGGGTCTGCCCCGGGGTCTCCTCCCAGTGGGACAAGCCTGAAACACCTCAAGTGAGAGGCATCCAGGAGGCATCCTGATCAGATGCCCAAACCAGGTGGTTTGCTTTGGGGACTTTCCTTATATCAGCCAAAAATGCTGCAGAATTTGGCATTTATTGTTATAATTTAGATTTCCCACAGTAGTCTTTTCATTTTAAAACAAAACCTACATGCCCCAGCTTAGCCACACCTCTTCTGCTGCAGTGGAGTTAGAGCGCCTCAGAGTCTGTAAGTACTGTATATTTTAATGTTACAATTCCATGCTCCAGGCAAGAGGAGACGAGCAGGGGTGGGTATTCTTGTATCCCCCCCCCCAACTTACTGCTTCTATATTGGAGTTTTCCCCGGTGGACGAAAGGGTTGTTTCCCTGCACCTTCGGGTTGGGAAATGGGTCCTGACCATCATTTGTGCCTATGCACCAAATGATGGTTCAGAGTACCCACCCTTTTTGGAGTCTCTGACTGGGGTGATGGAGAGTGCTACTCTTGGAGACTCCATTGTCCTACTGTGGGAATTCAATGCGCACGTGGGCACCAACAGTGAAACCTGGAGGGGGATAATTGGGAGGAATGGCCTGCCCGATCTGAACCCGAGTGGTGTTCAGTTATTGGACTTCTGTGCTAACCACAGTTTGTCCATAACGAACACCATGTTAAAGTATAAGGGTGTCCATATGCGCACCTGGCACCAGCACACCATAGGTCGCAGGTCAATGATCGATTTTGTTATCGTGTCATCAGACCTGCGACCGTACATCTTGGACACTCGGGTAAAGAGAGGTGCAGAGCTGTCAACTGATCACCACCTGGTGGTGAGTTGGAGCCGATGGCAGGGGAGGATGCCGTTCAGACCTGGTAGACCCAAACGTATAGTGAGGGTGTGCTGGGAACGTCTGGCTGAGGCCCCTGTCTTAAACTCCCACCTCCGGAAAAACTTCAACCACATTCCAAGGGAGTCTGGAGACATGGAGTCTGAATGGGCCATGTTCTTCGCCTCCATTGTTGAAGCGGCTGCCCAGAGCTGAGACCGCAAGGTCGTCGGGGCATCTCGTGGTGGCAACCCCTGAACCAAGTGGTGGGCACCAGTGGAGCCATTAAAATGAAGGAATCCCATCAAGATTGGTTGGCTTAAGGTACTCCCGAAGGAGCTGAGGTGTACCGGCAGGCCAAGCGGAGTGCAGCTCGGGTGGTTGCTGAAGCAAAAACTCAGGTATGGGAGGAGTTTGGTGAGGCCACAGAACAAGACTTTCGGTCGGCCTCGAAGAGATTCTGGCAAACTGTCCGGCGGCTCAGGAGGGGGAAGAAGCTCCCTGTCCACACTGTGTATGGTGCGGCTACGGCACTGCTGACTTTGACTATGGATATCGTTGGGCGGTGGAAGGAATACTTTGAGGATCTCCTCAATCCCACTGGCACGCCTTCCACAGAGGAAGCAGGGCTTGTGGACGAGGGGGACGACTCGCCTATCACAGGAGATGAGGTTGCCAAGGTGGTAAAAAAATCTCTTGGGTGGTCGGGTCCCGGGGGTGGACAACATTCGCCCCGAGTACCTCAAGGCCCTGGATGTTGTAGGGCTGTCATGGTTGACATGCCTCTGCAACATTGCGTGGAGGTCGGGGGCAGTGCCTCTGGCATGGCAAACCAGGGTGGTGGTGTCTCTCTTCAAAAAAGGGGACCGGAGGGTGTGCGCCAACTTTAGAGGGATCACACTCCTCAGCCTCCCTGAGAAGGTCTATGCCAAGGTACTGGAGAGGAGAGTCTGGCTGCTGGTCAAATCTCGGATTCAGGAGGAGCAATGTGGTTTTTGTCCTGGCCGTGGCACATCAGACCAGCTCTTTACTTTCTCGAGAATCCTTGAGGGTTCGTGGGAGTTTGCCCAACCAGTTTATATGTGTTTTGTGGACTTGGAGAAGGCATTCGACCGTGTCCCTCATGGTTTTTTTTTTTTTTTTGGGGGGGGGGGGGGGTGCTTCGCAAGTATGGAGTATCGGGCTTGTTATTACGAGCTATTCGGTCTCTGTACGACCATTGTGGGAGTTTGGTTCGTATCGTCAACACTCAGTCGGACTCATTCCCAGTGAGAGTTGGACTCCGCCTGGGCTGCCCTTTGTCACGATCCTGTTCATAACTTTTATGGACAGGATTTCTGGGCGCAGTCAGGGAATGGGGGGTGTCATGCTTGGTGACCAGGGGATCTCATCTCTGTTGTTTGCTGATGATGTTGTCCTGCTGGCTTCATCCAGCAATGACCAACAGGTCTTACTGAGATGGTTTGCCACTAAGTGTGAAGCGGCTGGGATGAGAATCAGTAACTCCAAGTCCGAGTCCATGGTCCTCAGCCGGAAAAAGGTGGAGTTTCTTCTCTGGGTTGGGGACAGGCTCCTGCCCCAAGTGGAGGAGTTTAAGTATCTTGGGGTCTTATTCACGAGTGAGGGGAGAATGGAGCAAGAGATTGACAGATGGATTGGAGCAGCATCTGCAGTGATGCGGATGTTGTACCAGTCTGTTGTGGTGAAGAGGGAGCTAATCTCTAAGGCAAAGCTGTCGATTTACTAGTCAATCTACGTTCCTACCCTCACCTATGGTCACGAGCTTTGGGTAATGACCTAAAGAACAAGATTGCAGAGACAAGCGGCTGAAATGAGCTTTCTCCGTAGGATTGCTGGATTCACCCTCAGAGATAGGGTGAGGAGCTCAGTCATCTGGGAGAGGCTCAGAGTAGAACCGCTGCTCCTCCTCATTGAAAGGAGCCAGTTGAGGTGGTATGGGCATCTGATCAGGATGCCTCCTGGACACCTCCCATTTGAGGTGTTTCGGGCACCTCCCACTGGGAGGAGACCCCGGAGCAGACCCAGGACTCGGTGGAGAGACTATGTCTCCCAGCTGGTCTGGCAGCGCCTTGGTATCCTCTCTGAAGAGCTGGAGCAGGTGGCAGGGGAGAGGGAAGTCTGGGCTTCTCTGCTTGAACTGCTGCCTCCACGACCCGAACCTCCGGAAAAGCGGTAGAAGATGGATGGAATTCCATATTCACAGTTGTAAGTTATGTACAGAGCAGAAATGATCATTAAAGACACACTACAGTGGATTGATGAAGTGATAACAGGACTGGAGACACAACACCAAACCTATGCACGATATAAATCCCCTATAAAAACAAATCTACATATGCGCCCCCCCCCTTTTTTTTTTTTTTTTTTACAAAAAAAATAAAAAAATAAATTTCGTCTTAAGTTTTGCATCAAAATCTTTACCTCCTCCTTCAAATGCCAGAATCTGTGACTAGGCCCACCCACATCCCATAACGCTAATAGCAGCTAGCACTTCAGTAAACAGAATAAATCTTGTAATAAAAAGCCCTACTGGTTGAAGAATAATGGCCCAGGAGCAGTTTCCACCCATGGTAGAACAGTTTAAATCCACCTCCAGTGCTTCTAGCCTTGCTTCCCACAAAGAAAAACCCATAATGGTCACAGAAATAACTTGAATCTGACAAAAGTGGTAATAAATAAAAATTCTATAAAAATTAACCAATGAAAATCAGACAGTGCTTTTGAATTGTGGTTCAACAGAATTATTTTAAAACTCATGGAACAGGCCTGGACAAAATTGATGGTACTCCTAGAAAAGATTAAAAATAATGTGACCATAGGGACATGTTCAACCAAGATGTGTCCTCGAATTAACATCACAGGTGTCTACAAACTTGTAATCAGTCAGTCGGCCTATTTAAAGGGTGACAAGTAGTCACTGTGCTGTTTGGTGACATGGGGTGTACAACACTAAACATGGACCAGAGGAAGCAAAGGAGGGAGTTGTCTCAGGAGATTAGAAAGAAAATTATAGACAAGCATGTTAAAGGTAAAGGCTATAAGACCATCTCCAAGCAGCTTGATGTTCCTGTGACTACAGTTGCACACATTATTCAGAAATTTAAGATCCACGGGACTGTAGCCAACCGCCCTGGACATGGCCGCAGGAGGAAACTGGATGAAAAATGGCAGAGACGGATAATACGAATAGTAACAAAAGAGCCCAGAACAACCTCGAAACACATTCATGGTGAACTCCAAGGTCAAGGTACATCAGTGTCAGATCGCACCATCCGTCGTTGTTTGAGCCAAAGTGGACTTCATGGGAGACGACCAAGGAGGACACCACTGTTGAAAACAAATCATAAAAAAACCAGACTGGAATTTGCCAAACTGCATGTTGACAAGCCACAAAGCTTCTGGGAGAATGTCCTATGGACAGACGAGACAAAACTGTAACTTTTTGGCAAGGCACATCAGCTCTATGTTCACAGACGCAAAAATGAAGCATACCAAGAAAAGAACACTGTCCCTACTGTGGAACATGGAGGAGGTTCTGTTACAGTGGGGCAAAAAAGTATTTAGTCAGCCACCAATTGTGCAAGTTCTCCCACTTAAGAGATGAGAGAGCTCTCCAATTTTCATCATAGGTATACCTCAACTATGAGAGACAAAATGAGGAAAAAAAAAAAAATCCAGAAAATCACATTGAAGGATTTTTAATGAATTAATTGGTAAATTCCTCGGTAAAATAAGTATTTGGTCAATAACAAAAGATCATCTCAATACTTTGTTATATACCCTTTGTTGGCAATGACAGAGATCAAACGTTTTCTGTAAGTCTTCACAAGGTTTTCACACACTGTTGCTGGTATTTTTGGCCCATTCCTCCATGCAGATCTCCTCTAGAGCAGTGATGTTTTGGGGCTGTCGCTGGGCAACACGGACTTTCAACTCCCTCCAAAGATTTTCTATGGGGTTGAGATCTGGAGACTGGCTAGGCCACTCCAGGACCTTGAAATGCTTCTTACAAAGCCACTCCTTCGTTGCCCGGGCGGTGTGTTTGGGATCGTCGTCATGCTGAAAGACCCAGCCACGTTTCATCTTCAATGCCCTTGCTGATGGAAGGAGGTTTTCACTCAAAATCTCACGATACATGGCCCCATTCATTCTTTCCTTTACACGGATCAGTCGTCCTGGTCCCTTTGCAGAAAAACAGCCCCTAAGTATGATGTTTCCACCCCCATGCTTCACAGTAGGTATGGTGTTCTTTCTCCTCCAAACACGACAAGTTGAGTTTTTACAATAAAGTTCTATTTTGGTTTCATCTGACCATATGACATTCTCCCAATCCTCTTCTGGATCATCCAAATGCTCTCTTGCAAACATCAGACAGGCCTGGACATGTACTGGCTTAAGCAGGGGGACACGTCTGGCACTGCAGGATTTGAGTCCCTGGTGGCGTAGTGTGTTACTGATGGTAGCCTTTGTTACTTTGGTCCCAGCTTTCTGCAGGTCATTCACTTGGTCCCCCCCGTGTGGTTCTGGGATTTTTGCTCACCGTTCTCGTGATCATTTTGACCTCACGGGGTGAGATCTTGCGTGGAGCCCCAGATCGAGGGAGATTATCAGTGGTCTTGTATGTCTTCCATTTTCTAATAGATTAGATTAGATTAGATTCAACTTTATTGTCATTACACATGTATGAATACAAGGTAACGAAACACAGTTTAGCATCCAATCAGAAGTGCAAAGGACAGCAGTGCAGTGTATACGGTAATTAACAGTATGTGCAATTTAAGCAAATATATGCAAATATATGCAGCAGTGCAGAAAGTTAAGAGTACTGTTATGTGCAAATAATGTACAATAAGTTAGATGGGCAGTTATGTACAGGTGACGATGGTAAGAGATGATGGTAAGACAGTCAGCGGGGAACTAAGTTCAATAACGTGACAGCTGTTGGAAAGAAACTGTTCCTAAACCTGCTGGTTCTAGTCCGAAGGCTTCTGAAACGCCTTCTGGAGGGGAGAAGCTGGAACAGTCCATGAGCAGGATGGTTGGAGTCCCTAAGAATGCTGCGTGCCCGGCGCAGACATCTTTTCCTGTAGACGTCCTCAATAATTCCTGTAGACATCCTAATAATTGCTCCCACAGATGATTTCTTCACACCAAGCTGCTTACCTATTGCAGATTCAGTCTTCCCAGCCTGGTGCAGGTCTACAATTTTGTTTCTGGTGTCCTTTGACAGCTCTTTGGTCTTGGCCATAGTGGAGTTTGGAGTCTGACTGTTTGAGGTTGTGGACAGGTGTCTTTTATACTGATAACGAGTTCAAACAGGTGCCATTAATACAGGTAACGAGTGGAGGACAGAGGATCCTCTTAAAGAAGTTCTTACAGGTCTGTGAGAGCCAGAAATCTTGCTTGTTTGTAGGTGACCAAATACTTATTTTACCGAGGAATTTACCAATTAACCACTTGCACTCCGTTGTTCCGCGGGCGGGCAAGTCTCTGCGTCCTTGGGCGCACGAGAGTGCAATCGTGCGCCCTCGTGCGCATGACGCATGATAAGGATATTGATGGTGGTGGTGTGGCCTCCAAGCGCCACTGAAAAAAAAATCTGCAAACACAGCCGCGAACAGATTAGTTCATCTGACTGACCTCTCATTCGACTAATAAGAGCCTTGAATTGGGTTTCTGAAACCTTGAAGAACCAATGAATGAAAACCTAGGAAGGAGGACCCGCCTCCCAACGCTTTGAATGCAGTGAGCCAATTGAAGCAGAGAAGTTGGTGAGCTGTTTTTTTTTTTTTTAAGGCTGGGTGAAGACTGGCTGCTGCAGTGGATCAAAAAAGGACACAGGAAGAGCTCCACAGACCCAGCAGCATGGAGACCATCCACAAATGCAACCTGTGTGACAGGGAGTGCCATTCGTGGATCGGCATGTTCGGCCACAGGCGGTGCTTATTTTGTATTGGTTCCAGCAGAGTAGACGTTATGATTTCTTCCATGGTCATTATAGACCGACGGAGGCTGACGACGAAGGCTGAGTGAAACACACGCCTTCGCCAGTCTTTTTTTAATTACTACTGTTATTTGTTTTGAAAAATCGTTCGCCAAAAACCGCAATCATGGAAGCACAAAACCGCAATAATGGAATTATGTTTTGATCGAGTAGCGAGACCAGAACCAGAGCGGACCAGCGTCGCGTTCGTCTGACAATGAGGAAGACAAGTTCGCCAAGACTCCGCTGTGAAGAGGTAAGGTGTTATAAGCTAAATTATTCTCTATCCCTGAAAATTGTAATCCAAAATGACTTTTGACCGATCAGTAAATTACAGCTGTGCGGTTCACGAAGTCTGAAGTTCGTGCGCCGCGGTACAAGGGGTTGCTCGCAGTGTACAGGCTGTGAACGCCCCCCCACCCCCGCTATTCTTCTGCAGCGAGGGGGGGGGGAGCCGCGGTGACTGCACTGCTGTCCTACATCACCCCATAAGGCTAATCCGTTGTGTAGCGAGCGGGGGGGGGGGACAACCCCCCCCCACACACACACACAGTAGCGAGGGGGGGGGGGGGAGAGCCGCTGTGACAGCGTTGCTGTGGAAACATGCAACAAGTGTAATCTGTCATGTAGCGAGAGCCAAACTCTGTCCTTGACAGCGGGGGGGGGGACGACCCCCCCCACACACACACAGACACAGCCCTGAGTGTAACCTTTCCTTTGAGCCTAAAATGAAGCTTCTACATTGAATCATTCAAAAGTTAGAGACGTTTTTCCAAACTGTGCCATTTGGCACAATTCCAAAACGCCTGGGAACAGCCTGAGAACAAAGCTGTGTAAAATATTCATTTTTTGTGGTATTGTTACCAAATTTGGATCTCAGCTGGATAACACTTGGTTCTACATTTCTGTTGCATTTTCCAGCCGGATTGGACAGCTGTGTGTTATTTACAAGCATTTGTATCCAAAAAAACACTGTGTCCAAATTTTTTTTCTTCAAGTTCAGTATGTTTACATGACTGTAACTCAGTGGCCGGAGCACGTTGAGAGATTATGTTTTTTTTGCCAAAAAATTCAAAGTGTTTTCTTTTAAATGAGACCAACCTCATGAAGATGCTGCAAAGGGTTGAAGAACAGCTTTCGATTTACTTTGGGCACGTTATTTTTTGGTATTTTTAGGAAAATTGCCCGGAGTGCAAGTGGTTAATTCATTAAAAATCCTTCAATGTGATTTTCTGGATTTTTTTTTCCTCATTTTGTCTCTCATAGTTGAGGTATACCTATGATGAAAATTGGAGACCTCTCTCATCTTTTAAGTGGGAGAACTTGCACAATTGGTGGCTGACTAAATACTTTTTTTCCCCACTGTATGTTGTGGGGCTGCTTTGCTGCATCTGGCACAGGGTGTCTTGAATCTGTGCAGGGTACAATGAAATCTCAAGACTATCAAGGTATTCTAGAGAGAAATGTGCTGCCCAGTGTCAGACAGCTTGGTCTCAGTCACAGGTCAAGGGTCTTGCAACAGGATAATGACCCAAAACACACAGCTAAACACCCAAGAATGGCTAAGAGCGAAACATTGGACTATTCTAAAGAGGCCTTCTATGAGCCCTGATCTAAATCCTATTGAACATCTGGTGAAGGAGCTGAAACATACCATCTGGAGAAGGCACCCTTCAAACCTGAGACAGCTGGAGCAATTTGCTCATGAGGAGTGGGCCAAAATACCTGCTGAGAGGTGCAGAAGTCTCATTGACAGTTACAGAAATCGTTTGCAGTGATTGCCTCAAAAGGTTGTGCAACAAAATATTAAGTTAAGGGTACCATCATTTTTGTCCAGGCCTGTTTCATGAGTTTGTTTTTAAAATAATTCTGTTGAACCACAATTCAAAAGCACTGTCTGATTTTCATTGGTTAATTTTCATAGAATTTTTATTTATTACCACTTTTGTCAGATTCAAGTTATTTCTGTGACCATTGTGGGTTTTTCTTTTATTAACAGGGGTACCAAGAATTTTGTCCACGTCTGTACTTCAAAAAGAGAAAGGAACATCGGGCGACTTACAAGAGTGGAGGAAGGTGCACACAGGTGGACTACATCCTATGCAGAAGAAGAAATCTGAGAGATGCGAGACTGCGAGGTGGTGGCAGGGGAGAATGTAGCTAGACAACACCGGATGGCAATCTGTAGGATGACTCTGTAAAGCAAGAAGTGGAAGAGAGTGAAGGCAGAGCCAAAGATTAAGTGGGGGAAGTTACAGAAAGAAGAAGGTCGCACAGAGTTCAGGAAGGAGCTGATACAGGCTCTGGGTGGTAGGGAAGAATTACCCAATGACTGGCAAAGTACAGCAAAAGTATTGAGGGAAGCAGGTAGAAAAGCATGTGGTGTATTCAGTGGACAGAGGAAGGAAGACAAGGAGAGTTGGTGGTGGAATGAGGAGGTTCAGCAAAGTATTCAAAGGAAGAGGTTCGCAAAGAAAAAGTGTGATAGTCGGGGAGATGAAGAAAGTAGACAGGAATATTTGGAATCTAGGCACATGGCAAACAGAGAGGTGGCAAAGACAAAGGAAAAGGCATATAGTGAGTCGTATGAGAGCTAAAACACTAAGGAAGGTGAAAAGGACTTTTATTGATTGGCTAGACAGAGAGATCGAGCTGGAAAGGATGTACAGCAGGTTAGGCTGATTAAGGACAGAAATGGTAATATACTAACAAATGACAAGAGTGTGTTGAGAAGGTGGAAGTAGTACTTTGAAGAGCTTATGAATAAAGAAAATGAGAGGGAGAGGAGGATGGATGAAGAAAAGATGGTGAACAAGGAAGTCCCAAGGTTTAGCAAGGCAGAAGTGAGGGCAGCTTTGAAGAGGATGAAGAATAGAATGGCAGTTGGTCCAGATGACATACTTGTGGAGGTATGGAGATGTTTAGGAGAGATGGCAGTGGACTTCTTAACCAGATTGTTTAACACAAACTTGGAGAGTAAGAAGAAGTGGAGAAAAAGTGTTTTGGTTCCAATAATCAAGAACAAAGGTGATGCTCAGAGCTGTAGTAACTACAGAAGCATAACATTGATCAGTCACACTATGAAGATAGGGGAAAGAGTTGTTGAAGCCAGGTTAAGCGCAGAGGTGACAATTAGTAAGCAGCAGTATGGTTTCATGCCAAGAAAGAGTACTGCATATGCAATGTTTTCTTTAAAGGGCTGATGACACGATTTTGACATTTTTTGGGATGTTGTGTAAACCCAAAAGCCATTGTCGATGATCAATATAATATTTACAACTGCGCATGCATTAACTAGTTATCAAAAAACCACAGCCGCTGACTGGACTGTGGTGCCGCCCACCGAATTAAGGGCGGCACCCCCATGACGTCAGCAACAGAACAGACTCCGGTGTTGTTGACTGGAATGACTGCAGCTATGTAGCTCACAGTTTCTCTGGCTTCTTGTTTTAATTTTACAGCTATGCCTTCATGTTGTGTCGCAGGCTTAGATAAACACCAGGCCGCGAAAGACCACATCACACGCTTCAGCTTCAACTGTCATAAGCCTCCTCGTGCGCTTTTACGCAGGAGGAGGGCACGAGGAGGGGAAGGATTAATGGATTTACGCGCAGCTTTGACCTACTTTCTGTGATCGCATGCTGACTCTCGCCGGTCCGGTCACGTCCTCTCTCTCATTATCACCAGCTGATTCCCCTCCCGCTGATCATGTTTCCCGGTCCTCGCCCAGGTGCTTCTCATCACTCCATCACCAGCAGTGTGTGTCCTTCGCAGCCGTTTGCCAGTAACGCACTACTGGTCCATAGTATAGTCATCTTTGCTGTTATTCTGCCAGTATTTTCAGCACTCTCATGACGTGTTAGTCACTCCATGTTCGCCGTGGTTCTCGTGCGTCCTTGAAGCGATGTCGGCTCTGGGGCGCACCTGTGGCTAACACGTCTCCTCTCATTCGTTCTCTGGGTGATGCCGGCCCCTCAACGCCATCAGTAAGTGTGTTTGTGTTTTTTGTACGTCTTCACCTTTTTGGGAATTGTCTGTCGTTCTGTATTAAATGTGCTGTGGTGAACCCTGCACGTAAATCCTCGTTATTTCATCCTCCCTCTCCGTGCCTTGCGTAAGAGCACACGGAGGGTCATGATGAATGGATTTATGTGCAGGATTCACCACAGCACATGTACTGAATATAAAGACTAATCACAAAAGGTGAAGACTTACAAAAATACACAGAAACACAAACAATAGGCGCTCGGGGCCGACATCGCCCAGCGAACATAGAGAGGAAACATGTTAACCACGGTTGCGCCCCAGAGCCGACATCGCTACAAGGGCGCAACAGAACCACGGCTGTGTGGAGTGGCTAACACGTTGTGATGGTGTTGGCAATATTGGCTGGTTGACAACATGGTAGATGATGCACACAAAACATGAACAGCTGACTGTCACTGAGTCTGACTCGCTAGGCACAATGCCCGCTTGGCACGGCTCAAACCTATACGGTCTGATGTCCCCAGATTCTTCATTGTCATCCCATTCTTCGGAACTATAATCGTCTGAAGATTGGACAACACAAACCAATTCCAGACTACATGTGCTGGAACCATCGTTGATGTTTTCTACCGCTTCCATCCTGTGTGTACAATGGGCAGCCAAGCGCTGTGTTCTGTCGATGACGTTACAACATGGCCATGGGGTTTTCCAGCCACTGACGCAACTGGTGACGTGGCACTCATGAAAACGTTGGATATTCGCGTGAAAAAAAGCCTGTTTGACTTAGAACTGCACAGACCAACCTATTTCGTCATATTGTATCATGTGTTGAAAAATTAGATGAAGTCAAAAATGTGTCATCAGCACTTTAAGAGTGTTGATAGACAAGCATAGAGAAGGTCAGAAGGAGTTACACTGTGTCTTTGTGGCTCTACAGAAAACATATGATAGGGTGCCAAGAGAGGGAGTGTGGCACTGTATGAGAAAGTCAGGAGTGGCAGAGAAGTATGTGAGGGTGGTGCAGGACATGTATGAGGACAGCGAGACGGTGGTGAGGAGTGCTACAGGAGTGACAGATGGGTTCAAGGTGGGGGTGGGTTTACATCAGGGATCAGCTCTGAGCCTCTTCCTTGCCATGGCGATGGACAGGCTGACAGATGAGATCAAGCAGGAATCTCCATGGACCATGATTTTTGCAGATAGCATTGTGATCTGTATTGAGAGTAGGAAGCAGGTGGAGGATAACTTGGGAGAGGTGGAGGTATGCTCTGGAAAGAAGAGGAATGAAACTCAGTAGAAGCAAGACAGAATCCATGAATGTGAATGAGAGGGAGGCAGGTGTAATGGTGAAAATGGAAGGAGTAGAGGTAGTCAAAGTAGATGAGTTTAAATATCTGGAGTTAACCATTCAAAGCAATGGAAAATGCATGAGAGGTGAAGAAGAGAGTGCAGGCAGGATGGAGCGGGTGGAGACGAGTGTCAGGGTGATTTGTGACAGAAGGATAGCAGCTGGAGCGAAAGGGAAGATTTACAAGACGGTAGTGAGATGATGTATGGTTTGGAGACACTGACGTTGACAAAAGGACAGGAGATGGAGCTGGAGGTGGCAGAGTTGAAGATGCTAAGATTTTCATTGGGAGTGACCAGAAGGGACAGGATTCGAAATGAGTATATTAGAGAGACAGCTCAGGTTGAGCAGTTTAGAGACAAAGTAAGACAGGCAAGGCTGAGATGGACATGTGCAGAGGATGGATAGTGGACATATTGGACAAGCCAGGCAGGAGGAAAAGAGAAAGACCACAGAGAAGATTCATGATGTAGTGAAGGAGGACATGGAGAGGGTTGGTGTTACAAAGGAAGATTCAAGGGGTAGGGTGAGATGGAGGCAGATGATCCACTGTGGAGACCCCTAAGGGGAACAACTGAAAGAAGAAGATATGTATACAAACACAGATGGAATGAGGCACACTGGTGACCTTTTATTGTTGTGAACCCATTTCATATGCAATAAAATACACCCTTCACACATCAAAAGGTGATGTCCTATGAAAGTTAAGCAGCCCCATGTCATACAGTGTTGCTGGCAATGAACTTATAGGACTGCTAAAAATCATTGAGTATCACATGCAGCATAGCATGTGGATGAGTTTTCCAGACTTATGTATGTTTGGTGATGCAAAACATCTCAGGTCACCCCTCTCAGGTTTCCCACATAAATACTGAAAGCATTTTCCTTGACAGAAAATTCAGGCAACTAAATAAAAGTGTACACTTGGGGATGGGGGGGGTGCATTTCAACTGAGAATACCAACATGTGGAACGGTGTAGTGGCAGGAATAAATTGTGAATTAAAGCCAAGTAACACTGCACTATACAATAATTCAAGAAGAACACAAATGTGCTTCCAACAGCTGTCCATGTGCTGTGATAGGGAGCACTTACATCACATGACATGTTTAACCCTTCCAGCTCAAAGTCAAGGTCTTCTGGTCCAAACTGATTGACTGTTAGCTCAGCAATACCACAAAGAAGAAAATTTAGCACTTATACAGAAAATGAACACATACAAGTATCCTCACCATTATCATCTTCTCCCCTACTACAGCCCATCAGGGGATATTTGTACAATTTATTAGAGGGGTCACTGACTGAAAAATAGTGTGTTTGTAGGTTCTAACATTGTAAAATGCATCTATTAATCAATGTGACTATTGGGGAAAAAATATCAAAACACACTTCTCTTAAAAACAACAAAAAAAAAAAAAACAGCCTTTACAGTGCCTTGAGATGACTTATTGTGATTAAGCGCTATACAAATAAAGCTGAATTGAATTTATATCGTTTTTCTCTCCAAGAGGCAGTTTTGACTCTTCTGGGTTTGCCTTGGAACATCATGAAATGGTAAACCCAGCTCAGTACCATTCTTGATACTCTGCCCATTGCTCTATTATTGGCCAGCATAGCTGTCTGTCATGTAGATGGACGGGAGCTGTGTTGCCAACTTTCTTGCTAAATCTGGCGACTTTTCAAACCCTCTTGGTGATTTTTTTTTTTTTTTTTTTTTTGGGTCAAAAGCAACTAGCAACAAAACTAATGACTTTTTCTGGTGTTATTGGAGACTTTTCTGGTGTTTTGGAAACTGACATAAAAGCACTATTGCTCTTAGTCTGCAGTTACTGTCCTCAACAAGCAGTGGGGGCTACTGTGAGCCTCTCCCTATCTCAAAGCATCCACAGGCAGGCAGTCTTACAGTAGCCTCATGCAGCAGGTAGCTGCAGTCAGAGGGGTGACCCACGCCACACATGTCCAGACTGCAAATGAATTGTGCGTGCGTACACAACCCCCCCCCCCCCACCAATCCCACCCTGTTTTACAAGAAGCCGTTTATTGGAGATGATACACGGGCAAACTGCCTGTACTGTTCCAAGCCCAGATAAAGGGGCCCGGATAAAGGAGGAGGGTTGGACGTAGAGCTAGCAATTCCACCCCACATACCGTAAGTCTTTTGATTAAATTTGATATTAACATTTAACAATGCAGGACAAAACTGATTTATGTAATGTGGGTCTAGTTATCCGGTCCCTATACAACCATTGCAAGAGTTTGGCTCGTATTGCCAACACCCAGTCAAACTCATTTCCAGTGAGGGTTGGACTTCGCCAAGGCTGCCCTTTGTCATAATTTTTATGTACAGGATATCTAGGTGCAGCCAAGGATTGGAGAGTGTCATACTTGGTGACCACAGGATTTCATCTCTGCCATTTGCAGATGATGTTGTCCTGTTGGCTTCATCAAGCAATGACCTACAGGCCTTGCTGAGATGGTTTGCTACCGGGTGTTAAGTGGTTGGGATGAGAATCAGCACTGCCAAGTCCGAGTCCATGGTCCTCAACCGGAAAAAAGTGGATTGTCCTCTCCAGGTTGGAGACGAGCTCCTGTCCCAAGTGGAGGAGCTTAAGCGTCTTGGGGTCTTATTCACGAGTGAGGGGAGAATGCAGCAAGAGATTGACAGACGGATCGGAGCAGCATCTGCAGTGATGTGGACACTGTACCGGTCTGTTGTGGTGAAGAAGGAGCTGAGCTCTAAAGCAAAGCTGTCGATTTATCAGTCAATCTGCATTCCTACCCTCACCTATGGGTCATGAGCTTTGGGTAATGACCGAAAGAATGAGATTGCAGATACAAGCGGCTGAAATAAGCTTTCTTCGTAGGATCACTGGACTCAACCTTAGAGATAGGGTGAGGAGCTCAGTCATCCAGGAGAGGCTCAGAGTAGAACCGCTGCTCCTCCATATCAAAAGGAGCCAGCTGAGGTGGTTTGGGCATCTGATCAGGATGCCTCCTGGACGCCTCTCCCACTTGAGGTGTTTCAGGCACGTCCAACTGGGAGGAGACCCCGGGGCAGACCCAGGACACACTGGACAGACTATGTCTCCCAGTTGGCCTGAGAACATCTTGTGGAGCAGGTGGCTGGGGAGAGGGAAGTTTGGGCTTCTCTGCTTGAGTTGCTGCCTCCGCGACCCAGACCTCTGGAAAAGTGGTAGAAGATAGATGGATGGATGGATGGGTCTAGACAAAGTATTAGTCATGAAGTTATTTTGAGAAGTGATGGTCTATTTAAATGGCAAAATTAAAAAAACAAACCAAGAATCAACAGAAGTTAATTTGTAGTTCTAATAGTGCTTTTTTACTTACTTTTTGTCTCTCCCACGACATTACATATTCTTCTCTCCTTCAGCATCCATTTCAATTACATGCCAATAACCAATTATGCAGATTAGGTGATGACATAATTTAGTGACTTCTAGCAACTTTTAGCACAGCCAATAGCTATTTTCCTTACTGAGAAGTTGGCAACACTGGACGGGAGCCTGAGGTGTTAGTCTCCAAGCTTACAGTGGTACTAGGAAGTTCGCCCCAGGCGTGGTTATCGTTTTCATTTTTCTAGATTTCAGTCATCCAGACATTCCTGTTCTCACCTGGTTCACTAATCCACAGCTGATAGCTCGCATCATTCTGGCTTGTTATATTTTTCCGTGATTTTATATTAGGCTGTTAGCACTAGCATGCTAGGCGGTCTGAGTTTATCACTGTAGCCAAGCAGGGTTCACCTCAGCAGGGGGGAAGATTGCCATTTTCTATAAAATCTATTCACCCCCAGTGGAGTCCATGTTCATCTAACAACACCTGACCATATATTTCATTCTGGCCATTAGATTAGATTAGATTAGATTCAACTTTATTGTCATTACACATGTATGAATACAAGGTAACGAAACACAGTTTAGCATCCAATCAGAAGTGCAAAGGACAGCAGTGCAGTATATACGGTAATTAACAGTATGTGCAATTTAAGCAAATATATGCAAATATATGCAGCAGTGCAGAAAGTTAAAAGTACTGTTATGTGCAAATAATGTGCAATAAGTTAGATGTAGTTACGTAGTTATGCAGTTATGTACAGGTGAGGATGGTAAAAGATGATTGTAAGAGAGTCAGCGGGGAACTAAGTTCAATAACGTGACAGCTGTTGGAAAGAAACTGTTCCTAAGCCTGCTGGTTCTAGTCCGAAGGCTTCTGAAACGTCTTCTGGAGGGGAGAAGCTGGAACAGTCCATGAGCAGGATGGTTGGAGTCCCTAAGAATGCTGCGTGCCCGGCGCAGACATCTTTTCCTGTAGACGTCCTCTATAGCTGGAAGTGGAGTCCCTGTGATGCGTTGGGCAGTTTTCACCACCCGCTGCAGCGCCTTGCGGACAGCTACAGAGCAGCTCCCATACCAGAGTGTGATACAGTTGGTCAGGGTGCTCTCTATCACGCAGCGGTAGAAGTTGCCCAGGATGTCAGTTGACAGATGGTTCTTCTTCAATGTCCTCAAGAAGAAGAGGCGCTGACGGGCCTTCTTGATCAGGCTGGTGGTGTTAACTGACCAGGACAGGTCCTCCGAGATGTGGGTCCCCAGGAATTTGAAGCTGGGGACACGTTCAACAGCTATGCCATTGATATGGATGGGGTCATGGGTCTCTTCCCTCTCCTTCCTGTAGTCCACTATGAGCTCCTTGGTTTTGCTGGTGTTAAGGAGCAGGTTATTGTCAGCGCACCAAGTAGCCAAGTGCTCAACCTCTGCCCTGTAATCTGACTCGTCGTTGTCCCTGATGAGTCCAATCACCGTGGTGTCATCTGCGAACTTTATGATGGAATTGGATCCATACATAGGCCTGCAGTCATGGGTGTAGAGGGAGTAGAGGAATGGGCTGAGCACACAGCCCTGTGGTACACCAGTGTTGAGTGTGATGACGGAAGAACGGTTGGGGCCTGACCTAACATGCTGGGGTCTGTTGGTCAGAAAATCCATGATCCAGTTGCAGGTGGAGGTACTGATTCCCAGGTCCCCAAGTTTGGTGAGCAACTTGGAGGGGATAACTGTGTTGAATGCTGAGCTGAAGTCAATAAACAGCATTCTTGCGTAGGTGTTCTTGTCATCCAGGTGTGAGAGTACATAGTGCAGCGCTGTAGAAACCGCATCCTCTGTACTCCTGTTGCTCCGGTAGGCGAACTGATGAGGGTCCAGTGTAGGAGGCAGGCCTTTTTTGAGCTGTGCCAAGACCGCTCGCTCAAAGCACTTCATGACTATGGGTGTCAGTGCCACAGGGCGATAGTCATTTAGGCACGATGGTGTTGAATGTTTCGGCACTGGTACTATTGAAGTGGTCTTGAAGCATGCTGGTACCACGGCCTGGGCCAGGGACAGATTGAAGATGTCTGAAGACCCCTGCCAGCTGCTCAGCGCATGCCCTCAGCACACGCCCAGGAATGCCATCAGGGCCAGCAGCCTTACGTACGTCGACATGACTCAGTGCATTACGGACGTCGGTGTGGGTGAGTGTGAGGTGGTGGAGGTCATCAGAGGGTGGGAAATTGATGTTCTTTTCATTGTTGTCCTTGTCAAAACGAGCATAGAAGTTATTTAGCTCATTGAGAAAGGGCACAGTCATGGCTATAGGTATTTTTTTTTTTTTTTTTTTTTTTTTTTGTTACTTATTTGTACCCGTAGGTAGACTTGGTTTGCAGTCTGGTGACAAGCCACTGGCTGCTGGTCGCTGCGTGCGCGAGCGCCCTAAACCTACATGTTTTTGGTATGGAGTTGCTGGGCTTATAATCAGAGATAGCTTGAATGCCCTGCCACATACGTCGGGGGTCAGAGTCCCCAAAATGTTCCTCCACCTTCAGCTTGTAGCTGTGCTTGGCCTTCTTGATGCCCCTCTTCAGATCTGCCCTGGATGAACTGTAGGCCTGTGCATCACCAGATCTAAAGGCACTGTTTCGTGCTTTTAGCAGAAGTCGCACTTCTCTGTTCATCCACGGCTTCTGATTTGGGTTTTATTTTTAAAGTTTTATTTTTTCAGACTGCGATACAAGGCAGCTAGCAGTTTAGCCACTCATTCAAGAATGTTTCTGTGCTTACTGTATTCCAGGGACTGGTCATATCCTATAGACCACTGAAACCACTTATCCAGCCCACCAGTGACACTTCATTTTATTCATTCTTACAGACAAATTTATGCTAGATGATTCTGAATTAGGCAGCTAATGTTAGCAATAGTGACGCAAGATGGAGTGGAATGTAATCGCCGAGATTTTAAAGAGGCAAGCACTGAAAGCCTTTCTCAGAAAGGCTGGAAAAATAAAAACAAATTTGCTGAAATAATTTAAGAAAATTTGAACAAAATATGTCACAAACATTTCATTAAGATGTGTGAGCTGTTAAAATGTGGGAAAACAAGTGCAATGACCCTTTAACAGTTCAACATGACCACATTATTTTTTTCCTAGCAGGCCTGAGAGCACCTGCTAGGAGTTGAAGAGATTTGGGTGTTTAGTCAAGATTCCTCCTGGTCACATCCCTCTGGCGGTTTTCCCAACCATGCCCAACTAGGAGAAGATGCTGGGGCAGACCTAGAACCTGTTGGAGGGATTACATCTCCTGGCTGTTTGGGGTACACCTAAGGATGCCCCAAGAGGAGCCGAGGAATGTCGCTAGGGAGAGGGATTTCCCGCAAAATTTGTTGCCAATACGACCCAACCTCAGATAGTAAAACTCTGGCTTAGCTGTCTCCTCTGTGTAGATCCTAAGCCAAACTAAACTAACGGAGGGTTATCGGCTATCATGAAATGTGAAGACACTGTTGTTAACTGCTAGCATGGCTACAGAAGTGGTGATATCTTGTGATGCGTGGCCTTGACACAAGCCTGGAAGCAGACCAACTGGAGGATCTTTGCGAGTGTGGTGTGCATCCAGGCAACTGCATAGAGAAGTAGCAATTCTCATGAAATGTGGACAGACTGAGGTCACATGGCATGGCATAAGCATGACATTTCACCTTTGCCAGTATGGGTTAAAAAAATAACCTCTGTGCAGAAATACAAATGATGACCCAGACAACAATTACACATACACATGTCAAGATGTGTTAATAAAGGATACAAGGGTTGTTGCTGTCTATGCTGCAGTTGTCCAAGATGAGGGGGATGCCTTCAAGTTCTCTCACCTAGGGAGAAAATTTTAGTAAGACATTGTTTGAATTTCTATACTCGACAAAAGGAAAATATTTTAGACAGCATAAAGCAGTAACCCTGACATCTCACAGTAGGAAAAGTTGTAAATATGATTAAATTCCATCTTTTTGCTCCCGTTTCATTGTCCTGGTATTGTGCATGTTGCTCAGCTGTCATACTGTAATGGATCATTCAAGCAACAAAACATGTATACTGTGGAGTGTGTGAATAAAGAGGCAGATTCATGGACAGGCGGTTTATTACACACTCACATCTCACAAGCACAGAACAGACTGAATCATCTCAGCAAGCTCTCCCCTTTTACCCAAATCACTCTTCACACGTTTCATGGCATTTCTCATCACACAGCATGACATTTACATTACACTGCATTCAACCCCCTATGTCAGAATCAGAATCAGAATCAGGTTTATTGCCATTGTTCATGTAGTACACAAACTAGGAATTTGTCTCGGTGCAATGCTGCATCATTAAACATGAAAAGATAAAAGAAATAAACTATACATGTAATAAAGTGTAGAATAAGAGTAAGTGATACTGGTCAGCAGTTAAAATATATTAGCGAGCAGCAGATACTGTGGAGAACTATATAGTGCAGTCGGTAATGCGGGAAGAAAACAGTGATGATTGACATGAGTCTGGCTGAGCTGCTGTACATAGTGCACGAGAGTCAATAAGTCACTTAGTGTTCAGCAGTCTGATGGCAGAGGGGAAGAAGCTGTTCATGTGACGGGAGGTTTTAGTCTGGATGGACCGAAGTCTTCTACCAGAGGGGAGGGGGGCAAACAGTACGTGACCAGGGTGTGAGGGATCGGCTATGATCCGGCCAGCACGCCTCCGGGTCCTGGAGATGTACAGATCCTGGAGAGATGGGAGCTTGCAGCCGATCACCTTCTCAGCAGTGCGCACGACGCGCTGCAGCCTTAGTCTGTCCCTGGCAGTGGCTCCTGCGTACCACACGGTTATGGAGGTGGTGAGGATGGACTCGATGATGGCTGTGTAGAACTGGCTGTGTCCTTCCTGCTATCTTGCCAGGAACCCCCTGGGCATTGTTCTCCCATGCTTATTCACTGTCTCTGTCTGAGATGCTAAATAATCTGACTTCCCCCCCCCAGCATCTTAGATAGAACATCAGTCCACATGCTGTTTTGGCTTCAGTCTCCTCCCATATCTGCTGTAACTGGGGTTGACCGCCTCCGTGGCGCTGCTGTGCCGGTGGGGGGCTGCTGGGAGTGTGTCTGACTGCAGGTGGGCCGTGGCGAGGGGGGGGGGGGGATAAAACTTTGCTCTGTCCGTGTGGCTGCTCTGATGAATCGTTTCCCTGGGGAGTTCTCCGTGGGGGTCTTCCACACCAAGGGGCCCTAGCCAACAGCAGTTGCTCGTCCGCCACCACAAAAGCGGGTTTGAGTCTGTCTATGCCAATTTTCTCCCGCCTACCTCCCAAGTCTAGCAAAAAATGCTTATCCCCTGTTTCCAACACTCTGAACGGTCCATCATAGGGTGGGCGCAATGGAGGGCGGTGGGCGTCGTGTCTGACAAACACAAACTCCGCGTTCTTCAAAGTTTTAGGCACGAAAGCATGCGGAAAACAGTGGTGGGCAGGGCCCGGCAGCGTGCCTGTGTTTGCGCTACGCTGCAAAAGCTGAGACGGGGAGCTGTCCGGCGCGGGATTATCTGGCAGAAATTCCTCGGGCAGCCGTAGGGGCTGCGCAAAAACAAGCTCTGCCAGGGAAGCTTCCAAATCCTCTTTTGGTGCGGAGCGCAACCCCAATAAAGCCCATGGCAACCTGTCCACCCAATTTGCATCCGTCAGTGAAGCCCTGAGTGCTGCTTTCAGTGATCTATGAAAACGCTTGCATAACCCATTGGCCTGTGGGTTGTACGTGGTTGTGCGATGAATTGCAACACCCAGGCTGTGGGCCATCGCGGACCAGAGGTCGGAAACAAATTGAGGGCCCCTGTCGGACATAATGTCCGACGGGACTCCAAAATGTGCCACCCATGCTGTTAAAAAAGCGCGTGCCACGTCCGTGGACGTGGTTGCCGCCAGCGGGACTGCTTCTGGCCAGCGCGTGGTGCGGTCCACCACTGTCAGGAGGTGTGTGCACCCCTGTGATGGCGGGAGGGGGGCCACGAGGTCCACGTGAACATGGTCGAACCTCTTAGCCGGTACCCGAAACTGCTCCAAGGGAGCCTTGGTGTGTCTGTGTACCTTGGCTCGTTGGCACGCCACGCAGGCTGCAGCCCACTCTTTTACTTGTTTGCGTAGGCTCGGCCACACAAACTTCTCTCCCACCATTTTGACCGACGCGCACACTCCTGGGTGCGCCAGAGTGTGAACCGACTCAAACACGTGGCGGCGCCACGCGACCGGGACCAGCGGACGCGGGCGTCCCGTGGAGACACTGCAGATTAGGGGGGGCATGCCGTCTTGCAGCACCCTGCTCTCCAGCCTCAACTCTGTTGGTCCAGACTGGAGCACGCGCACGCCTGCATCGCTAATCTGCTCCGCGGCCATGGCTGCGTAATCTATCCCCACATAGACCGGGGCAGCCACGGCGCGCGAGAGGCAGTCCGCCACCACATTCAGTTTACCCGACACATGCTGAATATCGGTAGTAAACTCTGAGATCGCGGCCAGCTGTCTCTGCTGCCGGCCCGACCATGGTTCTGAAACCTTGGCCATCGTCAACGTTAGTGGCTTGTGGTGCACGAACGTGGTGAAGCTGCGCCCTTCCAGCCAGAACTGGAAGTGGCGTATGGCCAGGTGGAGGGCCAGCAACTCCCTGTCAAACACGCTGTATTTACGTTCGCTGTCGCGCAAAGTTCTGCTGAAAAAGGCGAGCAGCTGCCAAGCCCCGGTGACGCGCTGCTCCACGACAGCCCCTATGGCCACGTCTGAAGCGTCATGGTGAGCGCTATCTGGGCCGCCGGGTCCGGATGCGCCAGCAATGCGGCGTTTGCCAGGGCTGCGTTAACTTCCGAGAACGCCCGCTCTCGCTCCGGGGTCCATTCGACCCCATCCGCGGGTTTCTGTCTCTTGAGCGCGGCATACAATGGTTGCATGAGCCGCGCCGCGTGGGGAAGGAAACTGTTATAAAAGTTCACCATCCCCAAAAATTCTTGCAGCGCCCTGACCGTCTGAGGCCGGGGAAAATCTGCCACGGCGCGCACTTTGTCGGGCAATGGGATCGCTCCTTCCAGAGAGACGCAGTGCCCCAAAAAATCAATCTCCGTAACGCCGAACTGGCATTTCGCCAGGTTGATTATTAACCCGTGCTCCTCTAACCTCTGGAAAACTGTCCTGAGGTGGGTTTCGTGTTCGTCTTCGGACGCACTGGCTACCAGGATATCGTCCAGGTAGACGAACACGAACGGGAGGTCATGCAGCACTGCATCCATCATGCACTGGAACATCTGTGCCACGCCTTTTAACCCGAATGGCATGTGCAGGAACTCGAACAAGCCGAACGGAGTTATTACCACCGTTTTGGGTACGTCCTCCGCGCGCACTGGGACCTGGTGGTAACCGTGGACCAGGTCTATTTTGGAAAAAATGCGTGCTCCGGCGAGGTGAACGGAAAAATCCTGTATGTGGGGAATCGGGTAGTGGTCGTGCGCTGTGGCGTTGTTCAACCTGCGGAAATCACCGCACGGTCGCCACGACCCCTCAGCCTTAGGGACCATGTGTAGCGGGGATGCCCATGGGCTGTTCGATCACCTAATGATGCCCAACCTTTCCAGGTTGGCGAACTCCTCGCGCGCTATGGCCAGTTTAGCTGCGTCCAAGCACCGAGGTCTTGCAAAAACGGGCGGCCCTGTGGTGGTGATAAAGTGCTCCACCCCGTGTTTAGCGATGGCCGCCGAAAATGTTGGGACCGTGAGTGCTGGGAACTGAGTGAGCAGTGCGTGGAACTTACTGCCTGGAGCTGTGACGCTGGCTTGTGCTGTTGGCTGGGTCCCTCGAGCTATACAGGGGAGAAAATCAAAGGACAGTGCATTAACCAGGCACCTGTTAGCAACATCCACAAGTAAACCATGCGCACACAGAAAATCAGCGCTCAGGATCGGGCAACACAGCGCTGCTATGATAAAAGTCCACTCGTACGAGCGGCCATGTAGAGATAAGGCCAGTGTTCTCTCACCGAACGTCTTAATCTCCGAGCCGTTTACTGCTACAAGTCCGGGGCCGCTGGGTCCTGCCAGCCGGTCAGCGTAGGACGGCAGGATGACGCTCTTCTGGGCTCCGGTGTCGACGAGGAAACATCTCCCCGAGCACGAGTCTGTCACGTAGAGCAGCTTGTTCTCTTCACCGGCGGTCGCAGCTGCTACCAACTGCCGGCCTTGGCGTTTCCCGAGCGCTTCAACTGGCACGGTGGTGCACATATGCGTGCGCTCTCTCCGAAGCAGCGGTGGTAGAAGCAGAGCGTGTCTCTCTGGCGCTCCTTGGCCCCTGCTGCCGCTACCGTAGGTGGCTCCTCGCCTCCTCTGGTCGTCTCGCTGGGCTCCGCCGCCGCGTTGACTGTGATCGCCCTGGTGGTGAGGATGATCCTGTCTGCCTCCTGGGCTAGCACACGGTAGTCATGCGCGGCCAGCAACGATGAATTGGCCAGAACCGCTCTCGCCTCTGTTGGAAGGTTCCGGAGGAAAAGGTGGGCAAACAGAAAGTGCCCGTCGTCCGTGCCCATTAACGCCAGCATCTTCTCCATCAGGTCGACGGCCGAACCGTCTCCTAACTCGGTCCGCCCCAGGAGCCTCTCCGCGCTCTCACATTCCGAGAGCATGTAGCGCCGGGTCAGTACAGCCTTGAGCGCCTCGTATTTGCTGCGGGCTGGAGGCTGATCGAGCAGGCTCGCTACCTGCTGGGCTGTGCGAGCATCCAGCGCTGCTACCACATGGTAGAATTTGGTGTCGTCTGCCGTTACTCCCCGGAGGGCGAACTGGGCCTTGGTGTTGTGGAACCAAGAGCGCAGGTTGTGCTGCCAAAAGTCCGGTAGCCTGACTGAAACCGCGCACGCGTTGCTGGGGGTTCCAGTCCGGGCTGTCTGTGGGACGGCTGCTGCGTCGCTGGAGTTCCCCAACCGGGCCAGCTCCGGGGTTCTTGCCTCGTGTTCCATAAGTCGTCTAGGGTCACCAGTGTGGAGTGTGTAAATAAAGAGGCAGATTCATGGACAGGCGGTTTATTACACACTCACATCTCACAAGCACAGAACAGACTGAATCATCTCAGCAAGCTCTCCCCTTTTACTCAAATCACTCTTCACACGTTTCATGGCATTTCTCATCACACAGCATGACGTTTACATTACACTGCATTCAACCCCCTATGTCCTTGACTCCTTCCTGCTATCTCGCCAGGAACCCCCTGGGCATTGTTCTCCCATGCTTATTCACTGTCTGAGATGCTAAATAATCTGACTTCCACAAGGTCCTACAATACCTTTGTTTTAATTGTTTGGTTTTTTGTTTGGTTTTTTTAGCTTTGCCTTTTTATTTTCCTTTGTGTCTGTTTATTAACTAAAGTTGCAATCAAAATTATTCAACCCCTACTGCAAATTAGGTTTGTTGGCAAAATCTGCAAACTAGCAGCTATTTGCGATAAACAATCAAGAACAATTTAAACCGCTCAACACAACTAATATCACAAGTGGTTTCTCCAAATTAAACACAAAATGCCACGACTACTGCAGTCACAAAATTACTCAAACCCTTCATGACAAGTATCTTTAGTACTTAGTACGGCACCCTTTTGCTGTTATGACCTGCTGCAAACATGTTGCATAGCCAGACAACAGCTTCTGGCAGTGTTTTGAGGCATCTTAGTCCATTCCTCATGGGCAAAGACCTCCAGTTCACAAATATTCTTGGGTTTGCATGCTGCAACTGCCTTTTTCAAATCACACCAGAGATTTTCAACAAGGTTCAAGTCAGGTGACTGTGATGTCACTCTAGTATCTTCTAGTACTTCTTCTGAAAGCAAGCCTTGGTGGACTTTGAGGTATGCTTGGGATCACTGTCCTGCTGGAAGGTCTAATGATGCCCAAGCTTCAGCTTCCTCACAGACATGACATTTTCTCTCAGGATTTCCTGATACTTAATTGAATCCATCTTGTCCTCCACACACTGCAGGTTTCCAGTGCCAGAGGAAGCAAAGCAGCCCTAGAGCATCACTGAGCCACCGCCATGCTTCACTGTAGGCAGGGTCTTCTTTTCAGTGTATGCTTCATTCTCCCTCCTCCAGACATACCGCTGATCCATAAGCTCACAAAGTTCTAGTTTTGTTTCATTGCTCAACAGAACCCCAAAACCTCTTTGGCTTATTTATATAGTTTTAGCAAACTGGAATTGACTTTTGTGTTTTTGAGTCCGTAGTGGTGTACGTCTTGGAGTTCAGACATTGAGCCCTTCAATGGTTAGTGTGCACCTACAGTGGAAACTGAAACCTCCGTGCCTGCTGCCACCAAGTCTTGATGCAGGTCTTTTGCAGTCAGTCAGGGGTTTTTGACCACCTGCCTCCTCAGGACTCTGGTGGCAACTGTTGATAGCTTCCTCTTTCTGCCACGTCCAGGTAGTGTAACCACTGTTCCTTTAAACTTGCAAATTATGCTTCCAACTGCATCTCTAGGAAGAGTCAGTGCCTTTGCTATCATTTTGCATCTGTTTCCTTGTTTGTGCAAGGCAATGATCACTTCTCTGAACTTTGTGCACAATTCTCTTGACTTGGCCATATTTCTAACATGCAATCACATGTCACCGTCAACAGTTCAGGTATTTGAGATGTTCTAGCTCAAGCACACCTGATGCAGCTAATGAAGACCTTGACTGGTTGCATCAGGTGTTCTTGAGACCACCCTTGATTTGCAAATGTCTGCTCTTATGAGGATTCAACTCTGGGGGTTGAATAATTTTGAAACTGCAGTAGTCATTGAAAGTAGGATTTAGTGTTGAATTTGGATAAAATCCTTGTAATATTAGCTATATTTATCTATTTAAACTATTCTTGTGTAAGTCGTTTATTGCAAACACCTTAAAAATGTTAAATTTTGCTAATAAACCTAAAATGCAATGGGGGTTGAATAATTTTTATTGCAAATGTAGCACTACCAGCTAGATTTGCTAAGTAAATTATTCCCCCGATTCTCTCAACTAGTAGCACCCAACACTCATAGGAGAAAGGTGAACTTATTTTAATATAAATATCCATGTATTTAAAAGCACATCAAAATATATATTAAATAATGAATTTATTTGTACATTTTTGTCAGTCCCAGTCCTCCAATACATATAAGGACTAAATCCTCATCAAAATTATTGCACAAAAAAAGTCAGAACATGACTAATGAAATATCTTGCAGTAGACCTCAAGCCAGTGGACTCCTAGTGCCAGTCCCAAGTTTGGATAAATGGGGAAGTTTGTATCAGGATGGGCATCTGGTGTAAAATCTTTGCTGGATCAAATATGCGGTTGATCATAAATAAATGAGATTCCCATAGGGTTAACAACAACTGCCAATGTTGACCAACAGGGTGCCTATAGAATATCAAAAGCTTTCTGTTTGGGAACTATTATTTTTTTTTGCGTTGTTCATCAAGACTTGGGAGAAAGAAATGAATGGAGAATATGGACATCAGCAGAGCCTCAAATCTGTGAAAAAGCATTGTGGTTGTGAGTTAGTACTGCAACAGAGGGACCTGCTCTTTATCATGTGTCTGATTCTATAGGCTTAATTATTGTGTTTGCTCACTGTTGCCCTCCGTTTGCCATTGTGGTTACCCTCTAAACACACTGGTTGGAGCAGCAGAACAAGACCGTTCAGTGCTGCGTTTCAGAAAATGCAAATAGCATTTGACCTGCCAAAGAAACACAGACGCTGCGAGCACGAGCACCCAGATCTGAGTTTTCCCCTTCCAGGATGATTGAAGCTGCATTAAATTTCAGAGACGAATAACAAGCAACTGCACCCTGATTTCAGCCGGCGCAGGCAGCTCCCCACACTTTGCATGCACATCTTAAATTACAATCTCTCCCAAAGGTGAACACCACGGCATTTGGTTTACTGGAAGAGAGCTTGGTGAAAACAGATACAGGGTGATTTCTGACCACCGACAGACCACAGATCAGCATCCATAAATATTACAGAGGGGCCAACCTGGTGTAGCCATCCCACAAACATTCCATAAATCCATTTCTCTGAAGTACAGTGGAGTCTTGTGCCACAGATAAAGCAGAGGCTGATTACACCGCTTATCTTCATTACTGCTTTTTGCAGTCATATGGTGACAGATTGTGATGGAGAAACACTGATAAGATTGCTCTGACAACAGTGAAAAAGTAGTGTTGAAAGATTGCAGTCGGCCTCTCCATTACACATTACACCCCTCAATCCTCAGGGGATCACAGGGTTTGAGAAAAGAGCCCATTACGAAAACTCTCATTCTGAAGCTGCTTATTCAAGTTTAGTGGTCTGTCAGAGAGCGAGAAAGCGACCAGGGCCTTCTACTCTGTTTGACCTTTGGCTCTGTTGTCCTAGACTGATGAGTATTCAACAGGCAATCCTCTGTACCCTACAGAGATGCAGAGTAGCCAACTATTTTACTCAAGTAAAAGCAGCTTTACTTCATAACGAGAGAGCACTCAGAAAGCGAATACCTCTGCCAAGGCTACGTCCCTCCCTCCCTTTGTCCGTCCACACCGCCGTCTGTCCATACAATGAGAGATAGAGCATTGGCAGAGGTATGCACTCATGGATCCCCTCCAACATCTAACAGGCTCATCTTTGACCCTAGGGCCACCTCTGGTAAAAATTTCATCCAAATCCATGTAGGAGTTTTTGTGTGATCCTGCTAACGGACAGAGAAACACCAGCAAAAATAATATGACTACATTATAATAACAAAGAGTGTTATAATTTTATTGCCCATACATTAGGGCTGGGCAATTTGCCCTTAAATCAGTATCACAGTTTATTGACCCTTTCAAGTCAGTTTTCATTTTTTTCCCCCCTTCCTCCTCTCTTCTCTCTCTTAGTTTACTGACAAGGCTTGTAATTATTAAGCAGTATTACACAGCAGTGTGGTATCATATCACTACAGTACGTCGTAAACGAGCATAACAGAAGAGGCCTACCATCATTCCACACACAAAAAATGAGTGAGACAGCTGCTTAAACTGTTGCAATCAGGCTTAGCAAAACGAAGAGCAATGTTGATCCAGATCAGTTAAAAAGACTTAAAAAGTCAGAATAAAACCCGTGGTCATATCCAACATTTGCAAAGGAAACCTCCAAAATGTCACACTTATAAGAGGTGTCCGTCTACCATGTTTAAATGCACTGCACGAATCCAAGCCACCTTGCTCAGTGAACATACTAGAGCAGCGAATGAATCCCACCTGCTCCGTTCAGCCGCCTCTCTCAGTTTGGTCAGTGGGCGTACTGAAGAGCAGCAGCAAACAAACAAACCCCGTCCGCTCCGTTTAGCCGCATTTTTCAGTTCAAAGAGTGTCAGGCAGTAACAGCTCCAGTGCAGCAATGAGTGGTATGAATCTCTCAGATTTCTTTAGCAAACGAACTAGAAGTGATTCAGTGTGGATCCGATCACTGCTTAGCTTGACCGAATCTCATTCTCCACCCTTGCAGACTCGTTGACTTTAGGCACGTTCACATTCGGCAACTGAGGGCTTAGGGCTGTCCCAATCTGAAATCAGGAAGTTGACTGCTCACTCACTGACTTTTTGAGCCCTTTCTCCAAGTCAGCATGCTATGCCGACTTATGGTAAATGGCGTTCACTTATATAGCACTTTTTCTCATCGCTGGGTGACCAAAGCGCTTTACAGATCCAGCCATTCGCCCATTCATTCACACACTGATGGCGGCAGAGTTGCCATACATAGGCGCTGGCCTGACCTACTACTGATGGTGGCAGCCTAAAGCTGGATTTATGCACCCGCATCAATGCAGCGTTGACACAATAGCCCCCTGCGTCACCCGATGTGCACCCTTCTAGGGAAGGAGAGGTGCACGTCGGTGACACAGCCTGTAAGAGCTGTGATTGGTCCATTTTGTCCTCCTTCACACTTCCTGGTTCTTGTCACTGCTGTGCTCAAATGAATATTGAGGAAGTAAGCACATATACAACATTTTGTGGCTTGTCATAACCCCAGTAATTACACAGACTGTGAAATAACGGCAGCGGCGGTGGTCGCATGCACCGTTTTCTCAGACTTCTTTTTCTCTGTGCAGCGATTGTATGAAAAGTTGCTTTTTCTTAATATTTATTAGCTCCAACTCAATCTGCTCTTGTCCATCCCCATTTCATAAACAAAAACACACAAACACAAATCCGTCCACACATCGACTGAAACCCGTTTTGGCAATGGAACAATGCATTTCACCCAACACACAAGAAAAAAATTGCCCATCACTGCACCGGTGACGGGCGTCGGTAATGGCATCAACGTGATGGGGGTGCATAAATCCCACTTAAGTCTACAAGGGCTCAGGGCGAGGAGATTTGGCCCTGGTCTCCCGGTACGTGCTCATGGAGTTATGACTGCGTGGACCTAATTCTGCAAGCCTGTCTTAAAGGGGAAGTAATGAAAACAGGGGTTAAAGCAAAAAGAAATCCTGAGCCTGACCTTTTTTCCAGGGGCAGGGTCATAGGGGTAGACACAGACACACACGATGTGTGCGTGGGTGTGTGAAAATGATTTCCCTTGAAACTAGCTAGTATCATATCTGCCATACCCACTGATAAATTCAGACTAGATTATGGTGGACTTGAACTGCTGCCTCCACAACCCGGACCTCCGGAAAAGCGGTAGAAGATGGATGGATGGATGGATGTTTGAACCAGCAATACCAAGAAAGGTCAGTAGGTGGCAACAGTACTCCATCGCACTGTAATATGGTGCAAACATTAACATTTAGGATGCCGTTGCTATCAAGTTATATAAATTATGTACAGAATAACCTACAATCTATCACGTGAAATTTATGAATGAGGGTATGTGAAACTCAGTCAAGTGAACTAATTCACTGGTGGAATAAGATTTGATTAGCAACCATTCAGTAAAGAGCATATGGAGAAGGCCATTGATTTACTATTTTTTTAATGGAATGTGCAACATTTGCAACATGTATTTTGAATAAAATTGTAAACCGCAACAGTGAACTTCAAAATACTCTAATTTGCATTATTTACATAACTGTTTTGTTCAAAAGAAATAGGAAAATTAAATACTATAAAACATAAAAATGGAAATACACAAAGCCAGATTACTACAGAAAACTACAGTTTAATTCACCAGCAGGATACTGGTGACTTGTTTCCATTCAACACCATAAGATTGCAGAACATTTTTTATTTCCACCATAAGAGCTGAGGCATTGGCAATATTAACTTTCCTGCTTGCCAAATGTTGGGTTGTTTCTCCAGTTGTGTTCTCATCATAAAAGCAAACAAGGACATTTAAAATGTTGTTCATGCACTGGCTAGAAGCTTCAATGTTCATTGAAAATATGCAGTTTTTCAGCTTCTCTAATAGACTTTTTTTTTTTAAATTCTGGTGCTATGCCATGTGTGTTTAGTAGTGGTGTTATCGCGTTAATCGCCTGTTAACGCTTCGCTCCCATTAATGGCGACCAATTTTGTGACTGCAGTTAATGGCAGAAAGCGTAAACAGTACTTTTTTGGCCTGAACTGCACTCCGTACAGAACTACGAAAGCCGCTCTGGGTAGTGACAGACACTGTGCACGCCATGCAGAAATTGTGAAGTCAAGCAAGCTGGATCCCTGCCATGGAAATCCCCAAAACGCTGTCATGTTTAAGTTTACAAGGTTATCTCTCAGAGCCCTCACCCGGATAACTGTCACAGCCTCCTCCAAAATCTTCGCCTGGATGTCAGGTGTTATTCTTTGGAAGCCGGCTAGCTGGCTAGCAGTAAACAGCTATATGTGCTGAGGACAGACACTCTACCCGTTTCATCTTCACAGCTTTGGGTCCAACTGTCGGTAGGTGAGTAGTAGTCTAAAATTCTCAAGCTGTGTTCGTAATGTCCACTCACTCCCACGCCCTGTTTTTGCTGCGTGGTTGGTAACGTCATGGGCAAGCTAGCCATTTGTTTATGCTTACCATTTTTCTATTAAAAGGGAAATTGTGTCTGTTGTGACACACGAGGTCCAGTGATATGTGTTCAGCTGGTGGATGTTTACTATGGGAGTGTAGTTGTTTAGGGTGGGGAAAAAAGATCGATTCAGTGATGGATCGCGACACTTGGCACTGGTGACAATGCATCGATCCATAAACGCACGGATCAGTCTTATCTAAAAAAAAAAAAATTAAAAAAATGTGCATACATATACTTCTGGGTTATCAGTTAATCAATGCCGTTTTCAGTCCACTAGATGGCACAAAGCAAGCACCCAGTCAAGTGAAGTCATAGTTTGTTTCAATGATGTGCTTTTAAAGTTAGGAAGCAGTTAGCTCAAAGTTAGCTCAAATCTTGGGCCTTTTTGGATTTTATAACAAAGATGGAAGAAAAGACCTGGACATGAGACACGACCCCCAAGAAGCGCTGCACGGAAAAAAGAAAAAACACTCGGAATACGGCAGGCCAGCACACGTCTCAGAGCAGCATTAGCAACGGCTAAGCTAAAGAGGCACCGGCATGGAACTTTTCCTCCGAGCGTCAAGTGAGTAAGCGCTTTCACAGACATAGTCACAGAGCGCTGCACAATAAAATGGAATAAAAGAAAGTTGATAGATAAAAATAGTTTTAAAAATACAAAAACAAGTTAAAACACAAGATTAAAATAATTTAAAAATATCAGACTTACCATTAGAAAGCAGTTGAAACTCAACGGAAAGCCTCCTTAAACAAAAAAGCTTCCAGCTGCTTTTTAAAAGAGTCCACAGAGTCAGATAAAGTAGCTGGAGTGGGAGTCCATTCCACCGTCCCTGTGTGCAGAGACGCATCTCCGTGGAAAATGAAGCCCCGAAAATACTTTATCATATGAAGGAAATGTCAACAGTTTCACTGTGGGACATGATTTGAGGTTGAATAAGGTGAAAAAATTTGAAATCTATGGAATTGTGATACTCGATTATCGCGGTATCGTGATTATCGTTGAATCGTGACAGGATCAAACCGTGACCCAAAAATCGTGATCCGAATCGAATCGTGAGGTCCCTCGAGATTCCCACCCCTGGTAGTGGTATTGCAGTGATGTTACTGAGCCCTGGCATTCTGTTGTTTTTTGCACATGTGGTAGTACTTTTGAGAATTTTTCTGGAGAATAGTCTGGATAGTTTTACCATTTTAGATATGTTGAGAGCTTTAATAAACCCGCAGGTGTAGAAAGGAGGCATATTTGTCCACTCCCATGTTGTTAACAGTATGAGAAACTTGAAAAATTACCAACTTAAGGTACACTGTATCTGAATGGAAGAACACACGATTAATGCATTATTAATCATGATTAACTCAACGTTCTAAAAGATTAATCGCGATTAGAAATTGTAATCGTCCAACACCACTAGTGTTTACATAACTGGCATGCTGATTTGAAACGGACAGCTTTGTTCATGCATTTTTGTCTTCAGCCAGTTTTTTTTTTTTTTTTTAAACACAGATTTAGTCACGGTTGAGAAATGGTGAATGACAAATCGTGTTCTGCAATGAACGTGCACATGCATATTTTCATGTCACAGACATGGTCAGTTATTGATGCCGGTACGTCTGAGGTAGTTGTCGCTCTGGGCAATCGTGTTGTGTGTTGCAGAGCACAGACAGCTGCTCTGTGGCCGGGATCTAGTTTGTGACGTGGTAACACTTTTTTACCGCTAGTTGCACACATGAGCTTTTTTGAGCACAACACGCAGAAACAAGCACCTAGTTCTAGTCCCACTACCTAGTTCTAGTCCCACTACCAAAAGGCTTGCTGTCTCTGCCCATTTCTTTGATCCACGCCCTGTGCCATTTGTTTTTAAGGACTTTGTCAATTAGGATATCTTCCCCAGGCTTCAAAAAGGTACTCTCCATCCTACAGAATGTATGAAAGGCTTTGTGTATGTTGAAGGATGAAACACTCGCATCTCCAGTCACTCACTCTCTTACGCTGTCACTACTTGATTAGCAGTGCACAAGTGCAATATGGTCCGCCATTTTGGACTGCTAGATATGGTAACCCCGCTTGGACAAAAAGTAGTTCTGCGTACAGAAATAGGAAGTAAATCTTGTTTTTCCTTTTGTTCAGTTACTGTTCCGAGTTTGAAGGTGTATTTTTGTGGATGTATTATTATTATGCAGGGCAAAAATCTAAGACTGTAAATTAATAAAAAGCTGTGTTCCTCTCATATCATGGATAGGCGAACCCATGAACTCGAACTTGATATATAGGAGTATCAGTTTTTCCCCCGCAGCCAAACAGCACACATCGGAAATCCGGCACGATGCCGGAAAACTTTAAGCCTTGTAAAAAGCACAATATTAACATAAAATAATTTTAAAAAAATCCTGGATCCGCACAGTGATCCAGATCAGCACTAAAAACCAACTGTTTGTTCCTCGGCCCATTTCCTACCTTCCCTGAAATTTTAACAAGAATCTGTTCTGACTAGTCTTGCTAACAAACGCCAGCAAAAACATCACCGCCTTGGCAAAGGTAATAATAATAATTACTCAGGTATAAGAGTAGTCAATGAAAAAACAAGGGAGCATTTACTAGGCGTGGAAATCACCAGAGGTGGCACAATACAATGTTATCCCGATACTTTGGGCGCAGTGCGATATTATCACGATCTTGTGATGCACTGACTACTGTGATATCGTATAACACAATTTCCCATCCCAATTTGTGTCTTGTTCAACTCCTGGCTAGATCTTAATCACTCTTTTTGTTGGGGTGACCTAACCAGACCGTGAGCATTTAGCCTCATCCAATGGACTGAAAAGTCCATTGGATGAGGATCCAAGACTGATGTCCCAGTCCAATCTCAAGTATCAGATCAGGGGCCCGATCAAGGTTTATGTAACTCCGACGGTATTGGGATCATTTGGTTCACCTCCGTTCGGATCTCTGTTGTTGCTTCATGTCAACCTTGCCGTAACACGGCAGCTGCACACAGTTGTGGCAGGGAAGGTGGTGCCAACATGTCTGACAGGTGGAATAATCTCAAAGCACTGAGGTGTCAAGTAAATACATAGCATTGATTTTTTTTTTTTTTTAGTAACTTTAACGTACTTAATGAAGTGTAGTTTGCAAGAATGTGTTGTAGGCGAAAAGTAAGATTGTGACTCAGTGTCGACCAGTCCTTATCTTGAATGACTCGGATGAGTGTCATGGACAAAAATCTTGACGAGGACATCCCTAGTTTTTATTACTATGGTACCTAAATAGTTACGTTTGTATGTGCAACGTTTATAAATATTTTTCAATAAAGTATCACAATATTGGTGTCTCTGAATCAATACAGTATCACCACCACAAAGTATCAGGATATTATGCTGTATTGATTTTTCACCCACTCCAGTATCCACAAAAAAAAAAAAGACTTGAATATTTAGTAACACCTTTACTGACCAAATTGTGACTCTTCTCATACTTTTTGTGAATTAAATACATTTCCTTGTACATTTACAGCCTTTAACTCATATTTTTAGCCTAATAAACCTAACATGCATGTCTTCGGCCTGTGAGAGGAAACCTGACTACCCGGCAGAAACCCATGCAGACATGGGGAGAACATGCAGACTCCACACAGAAGGGTCACCCACCGATGGTCAGGGGTGGGATCGAACCCACGACCTTCTTGCTGTGGTACCACAGCGTTAACCCCTGTGCTGCCGAGCTAGGTTAATTGGCATTGACTGAGGATTCTAAACTGTCCTTAGGTACGAATGTGAGAGTGAATGGTTGCCCATCTCTCTGTGTTGGCCCTGTGATGGACTGGCGATCTTGTCCAGGGTGTACCCTGCCTCCAGCCCAAAAGATGCTGGGAGAGGCTCCACCCCCCCGGACCCAAAAAGGAGTAAGTGGTTGAAGATGAATGACTGAATGAACGAACTCATTTTTAAACTTGTGACTTTTTGTTGTACATTTGATACTTTAATCCCATAAGCTTTAGACATTTTTCCCGTGAATTTATGAGGTGATAAAATTGTGATTTTTTCACTTCTTAATTGGTCAAAAAAATGCAAATAATTTGTCGCTGTTGTGCATGGGTTTCAGGGACCCCTGGTTAAATAACACCATAGCCCATATGGAATAGAAGTGGTGACATGAAGAGACAAACAAGCCTTTCTGAAGACCTGGGACTGCTATGATCTAGGATTATATGGGTAAATGTATGCCTAAACATCAAATTCAAAAGGAAGATTTTGGGAGTAATTCAGTTTCACGAGTAAAACAACCCAAACCTTGTTCTGATTGGCAGCGTTGCTGTGACAGAGGTTTCCTATCAGCCTGATGAGATGGGCCTTGAAGTTGATGACAGGGGAAAGAGATGAAGAATCGCCATCTCCACTGAACGAGGGGAAATTCTGAGCAGGGCTGAAAATATTTTTGCTGGCCTTCCCTATTGCATGCACCTGCTCCAGGAGCTCTGCAAAGACAATGCAACAGGAAACCACAAGAAACCGAAAGTAAGAAAAAACACATTTCAGGTCCTTCTGCAGCAAAATAAAATATTGCTTCATGCAGTTACAAGATGAATACCAACAGTCAAACATGGTGGTGGTAATGTGATGTTATGGGGCTGCTTTGCTGCTTCAGGGCCTGGATGACCTGCTGTAATTGATGGAACCATAAATTATGCTCTCTACCAAAAATGCTGAAGGAGAATGTCCGGTCATCAGTTTATGACCTCAAGCTCAAGCCCTCCAATGTAGCTGAATTAAAACAATTTTGCAAAGAAGAGTGGGGCAAAGTTCCTCAACAGTGATGCAAGACTCCAGACTGCCAGCTATTGCAAACGCTTAATTGTAGTTGTTGTAACAAGCAGGGCAGTTACTTTTTCACATAGGGCCAGGTAGGTTTGGATAGATTTAATAATTTAATAAATGAAAATTATCATTTAAAAAGTGCAATTTGTATTTACTCGAGTTATCTTTGTCTAATATTAAATTTCTTTTGATGATCTGAAGCATTTAACTGTGACAAATATGCAAAAATATATTTAAAAAAAAAACAGGAAGGGGCAAAGTTTCACAGCACTGTAATTAGAATCAGGATCTTTGGACCCCGACAGAGTTTGCTCGTGTGTGTGTGTGTGTGTGTGTGTTAATGTACCAACAGTGGTCACTATAAGGTCAGGATGGTCCTGTAGAAACATGAACTCCTTGTGATCCGAGGTCATCTCACACAATATGTCCAGCAGACTGATCACTGTCAGCGCCTCCTGCAGGACCTGTGAAGGATTACAACCAGCTCTGTCAGTGGGAAGAAAACGGTACCGAAGATGAACAGTTTCAGCACCTCCAACAAAGAGTTTATGTGAGCATGGCCATTTGTCAGTCCGTTTTCCTGCTAGCAGGATTAAGCAAAAACTACTGGATGGATTTTGATGAAATTTTCATGAGATGGTCCTCAGGCCAAAGATAAACCCATTAGATTGTGGGCCAGATCTGAATCGGTTTGTGGATTTAGGATCACTTTTTTAACATTTTGGAAGAGGGCTTCTCTTCCCTTTACATTTTTGCTGATAACGCACACATACAAGAGCCAATGAGCCAACCTGCCACCAACCTTCAGATTCAAGTCCCCTCCTCAACAAAAACCATCTAAATGTCAATATTCCGTCATTGCTATAGCTCCACCCACAGACAACAGGAAGTGACACCTTTTACACTGTTCTTTACCATTCCAAGCCAGTTTAACACAATCCGTTTGAAGGGAACACTTTTTTAGGCAACACTTTTTTAGGCTTGTGGCACATATGTTGGGTACATATTCTCCACAAATGTATTGCTGTATGTTTATTGTGTGATACACGTCTCATGGAACAAAAGGGACTGAGCCTCTGGGAGACAACAGGAAGAGTGTGGGATTCGGCCTTTGCTTCAGGGAGACGACCGGGGGAGATTTCCGGACCACAGAGACTAGAGGACAATGGTGTGAGATCAAAGGGGTTACTTTGTGATTGAGATTAAGTACCATGTGACTGTATGTTTGATTAAACACCATGTGACTGCTGTTTCGTGCCCGGGGTATAAAACCCCTGATGTGAGATGAAAACTTCCCTCTTTCTTGCTTTGAGATGGTTGGAGTATGTGATCTGTTAATAAAGCTGAATCTAAGGAATAAACTCAGCCTCATCACTGAGCACATTCTCCACACTGGTGACCTTACGACGAAAAATGAGCAGAAATAATTCTCCCGAGCCGGAGCTCGGCAGAAGCCAGCCTGATGGCTGCCTCCACACTCCGGCTGCCTGACTTCTGGCAGCATAGTCCGCGCTCCTGGTTTAGCGCGGTCGAGCCGCAGTTCAACCTCCGGAGAATCTCGAAGGACGACACGAAATTCTACCATGTGGTGGCGAAGCTGGACAGCCACACAGTCCAGAGGGTGGAAGAGCTGGTCAATCACCCACCGGACAGCGACAAATACGGCGCATTGAAAGCTGTGCTCATCAGCCATTTCACACCATCAGTGCAACAGCGAGCAGAGGGGCTTCTGGTGTTGACAGAGTCGGAGAACGACAGCCCCGTAGACCTGATGGTGAAAATGTTGAGGCTGAAAGACTCCGAGGACTGCAAATTCATCTTCGCCCACCTTTTCCTCCAGACCTTGCCGCCAGCGGTGAGAGTTACGCTGGCAGATTCACCCCGGTTGGCAAAGCGAGACTACCATGGGCTGAGCAAGGAGGCGCAGCGACTCGTCGACGCCCACAAGCGGAGCGCAGTTTCCGCTGCAGCAGCGGAGCTAGGAGCGACGCCCGGAGACGGCATGGGGCCAGTGGTTGCAGCGCAAGACGCACCGACGACGGCAGCAGCAAGGACCAGGCGACGCGGAGCGGATGACGTCCTCTTGTTTCTATCATCGCCGCTTTGCAGAGAGGGCACACAAGTGCCTCCAACCGTGCCACTTCAAGCGTTCGGGAAACGCCAAAACCGAGGGTCGGTAGCGGCTGCGACACTCGGGGATGAGAACAAGCTGCTCTACCTGACGGATGCACGTTCGGGGAGACAATTCCTCGTGGACACAGGCTCCCAGATGAGTTTCATCACGCCTTCCTACGCGGACTGACTGATGCCGTCCAAGGTTCCCTGGGTGTCAGTGTCAGCAGCGAACGGCTCAGCTATTAAGACCTTCGGTGAGAGGACTCTGCTTCTGTCTTTGCAGGGCCTTTCATTTGAGTGGACTTTTATTGTAGCTGGAGTCAGTTTCAACATGTTAGGGGCTGATTTCTTGTGCTCACATGGTTTATTGGTTGATCTTGCTAACAGACGTCTGGTTAATGCACTGTCTTTTCACTTTATTCCCTGCACAGCACGAGTGGCACCGCCAACTGCACAAACCAACGTCACAGCTGCGTGTGGTAAGTTCCACGCACTCCTCACTCAGTTCCCAGCACTAACAGTCCCAACGTTTTCGGCAACAGTGGCCAAACATGGGGTGGAGCATTATATCACTACCACCGGCCCGCCCGTTTTTGCAAAAGCTCGGCGCCTGGACTCAGTTAAGCTGACCATAGCGCGCGAGGAGTTTGCCAACCTGGAAAAACTGGGCATCATCAGACGTTCGAAAAGCCCCTGGGCTTCACCATTGCACATGGTCCCAAAGTCTGATGGCTCGTGGCGACCTTGCGGTGATTTCCGCAGGTTGAATAACGCCACTGCACACGACCGCTACCCGATCCCGCACATCCAAGATTTTTCGGTTCATTTGGCGGGGGTGCGCATTTTTTCTAAAATAGATTTAGTGCGCGGCTACCATCAGGTTCCAGTGCGCGCCCAGGACATACCCAAAACAGCGGTAATAACTCCTTTCGGACTTTTTGAGTTTTTGCGCATGCCTTTTGGACTCAAGGGGGCCGCGCAGACGTTCCAGCGCATGACAGACGCGGTGCTACGCGACCTCCCTTTCGTGTTCGTCTACTTGGATGACATTTTAGTAGCCAGCACGTCCGAAGACGAACATGAAAGCCACCTCACGGCAGTTTTCCAGAGGCTGGCAGAGCACGGGTTAATAATTAACCCAGCGAAGTGTCAGTTTGGGGTAGCGCAGATTGATTTTTTGGGGCATCGCGTTTCGCCAGAAGGAGCGGTCCCTCTGCCCGATAAAAGTGCGCGCAATAACAAATTTTCCCCAACCGCAAACGGTCAAAGCGTTACAGGAGTTTTTGGGAATGGTTAATTTTTATAACCGTTTCCTCCCAAGCGCAGCACAGCTCATGCAACCACTGTACGCTGCACTAAAAAAAACAAAAACCCATGAATAAAATCGAATGGTCTCCTGAGCGGGAGCGCGCATTCTCTCAAGTCAAAACAGCACTGGCAAACGCGGTTTTGTTGGCACATCCAGTCCCAACGGCCCGCATGGCCCTCACCACTGACGCATCCGATTTAGCGGTGGGGGCGGTCGTTGAACAGTTTGTAGCGGGGACCTGGCAACCGCTCGCGTTTTTCAGCAAAACCTTGCGCAATAGCGAGCGAAAATACAGCGCGTTCGACAGGGAGTTGTTGGCCCTACACTTGGCCATCCGCCATTTCCAGTTCTGGCTGGAAGGGCGTCGTTTCACCGCGTTCGTAGACCACAAACCGCTGACTTTTACAATGGCCAAGGTTTCGGAACCTTGGTCGGGCCGGCAGCAAAGACAGCTGGCCGCGATATCGGAGTTCACCACTGATATCCAGCATGTCGCAGGTAAACATAATGTAGTGGCAGACTGCCTCTCGCGTGCTGTGCCGGCGCCAGGCCACATGGGGGCAGACTCTGTAGCTATGGCCGCGGGCCAGGGCAGCGACGCGAAAGCGCACGCGGCCCCGGTCCGCGTAGGGTTAGATTATGCAGCCATGGCCGCGGAGCAGGTTAGTGATGCGGACGTGCGCGCGCTCCAGTCTGGACCAACAGGGTTAAGGCTAGAGGACAGAGTGCTGCAAATAGGTATGCCTCCCCTAATCTGCGATGTCTCCACGGGACGGCCGCGTCCCATGGTACCAGCTGCGTGGCGCCGCCGCGTTTTTGACTCGATTCATTCTCTGGCGCACCCAGGGGTGCGCGCGTCGGTCAAAATGGTGGGGGAGAAATTTGTTTGGCCGGGGTTGCGCAGACAGGTCAAAGAATGGGCGACAGCCTGCGTAGCGTGTCAGCGAGCCAAAATACACAAACACGCTAGAGCTCCTTTGGAGCCTTTTCACACCCCGGCTAAGCGCTTTGATCATGTGCATGTCGACTTGGTAGGCCCCCTTCCGTCGTCACAGGGGTGCACACACCTTTTGACGATGGTGGACCGCACCACGCGCTGGCCGGAAGTGGTCCCCCTGGCATCAACCACAGCGGAGGAAGTGGCGCGCGCGTTTTTAACAGCTTGGGTAGCGCGTTTTGGAGTTCCGTCGGACATAACTTCTGACAGAGGTCCCCAATTTGTTTCCGAACTCTGGTCGTCGATGGCCCGCAGTCTAGGGGTAAAGATCCACCGCACCACCGCGTACAACCCCCAGGCTATCGGTTTATGCGAGCGTTTTCATAGGTCATTGAAAACGGCCCTCAGAGCGTCGCTTACGGATACAAATTGGGTTGACAAACTACCATGGGTTTTATTGGGGTTGCGTTCTGCACCTAAGGAGGATTTGCAAGCCTCCCCAGCTGAGTTAGTTTTTGCACAGCCTCTCCGTCTGCCCGGGGAATTTCTCCCCAATAATCCTGCGCCAAATTGCCCCCCCCCCGCTCAGCTGTTGCAGAGCGGCACAGGATCAAACACGCTTCCTGGCCCGGTTCATCACAGTTTCCCATGCGTTTTTGTGCCGAAGGCTTTAAAAAATGCGGAGTTTGTTTTTGTGAGACATGATGCTTATTGCCCCAACTTGCGCCCGCCTTACGATGGGCCGTTCAAGGTGCTGGAAACAGGAGAGAAGCATTTTTTGCTAGATTTGGGAGACAGACAGGAGTTGATTTACATAAACAGACTCAAACCTGCTTTTGTTTTGGCGGATGAAGCAGTGCAGTTGGCGAGAGCCCCCCGTCGCGGCAGACCCCCTAGAAGGCATTCTACAGAACACCCACAGAGACTGACTAACAGTTCTAATCCACAGGAGCAGGAGGAAGCTGCAGAAACAGCAAAGCTGGCTTTCAGCAGATACGGCAGGAAACTTAGAGCTAGGCAACTGGTGGATTGATATGTAGTAATCAATCAATCAATGCATCAGATTTATATAGCGCTTTATCATAGACACTCAAAGACGCTTTACAGAAATTAAGGGTCATCCACCACCTGGATGGATGAAGCAGCCACAATACAGCGCCATCCCTTTTTAACCATTCACACACATTCACACCAAGGGCCACTTTAGAGTCTCCAATTAACCTAACCTGCATGTTTTTGGCATGTGGGAGGAAACCGGAGAAATCCCGGGGTAAACCCACGCATACACGGGGAGAACATGCAAACTCCACACAGACCACTGTTGGTCGGGGGCTGGGATCGAACCCACGATCCCACGATCCCCACGATCCCCCGGCCAAGAGTAAACTGTGCTGCCGCAGTGCTAACCACTGCGCCACCGTGCAGCCCGGTGTAGTAATGTTATTATGTCATGTATCTCTGGTTATGTTTGTCCCATTTTAGACGTTTGGGGGGGGGGGGGTCATGTGGCACATATGTTGGGTACATATTCTCCACAAATGTATTGCTGTATGTTTATTGTGTGATACACGTCTCATGGAACAAAAGGGACTGAGCCTCTGGGAGACAACAGGAAGAGTGTGGGATTCGGCCTTTGTTTCAGGGAGACGACCGGGGGAGATTTCCGGACCACAGAGACTAGAGGACAATGGTGTGAGATCAAAGGGGTTACTTTGTGATTGAGATTAAGTACCATGTGACTGTATGTTTGATTAAACACCATGTGACTGCTGTTTCGTGCCCGGGGTATAAAACCCCTGATGTGAGATGAAAACTTCCTCTTTCTTGCTTTGAGATGGTTGGAGTATATGATCTGTTAATAAAGCTGAATCTGAGGAATAAACTCAGCCTCATCATTGAGCACATTCTCCACAGGCTCTACTTAAATCCTGATATTGTCAGTATTGTGAAAATTCATCGACACAGATAATGATATAATTTTTGGGTCATATCGCCCACCTCTACAAAGTATTCTATAACACCACATAATGTCTTGAGGAAAGTATCTGATCATACTTAGCACAAAATCAAAGATGAGCCCAGGCCTGAATGCATCACTGTGCTGGCCAGCGAAGTCTTTGACTGCAACACAGGCCGGAGCAGCACAAAAGTGCGAGGACCTTCAATGCTGCTCCCAACAACAATAATCACAATTTTATAGGTAGACAAACAGCCCTAGAAGAGGTATGCACCCTCAAGTTTTAGCAGTGGTTGATTTAATCAACTGTCTAACAAAATTAGTCACAAAAACTCTAAATGTCAGGTTATTGCCTTCATGAGGGGAATAACAGTGATGCAGACCCATGCCTTTTGCAGCCCTTTAGATTTACAACTTTGACCTTTTGACCCCAAACCCACCGTCAGAGGTCAGGGTGAGCCTGTGTACCAAGTTTTATAGTTCTTGAGATATAATTTGTGGCATTTTTACCTGGACCTTTGATGTTGCGATCCCAAAACCACAATCGCAGTTCAGGATCCCAAGGTGAACCTGTGTACCAAGGTTGGTGATGGCGGCTTTCTTTGGTGCTGAGATATAGTTTATAAGGCATTCTGACCTTGACCTTTGACCCAAAAAGTAGAGCCAAAGGTGCTAGTCCCAAGGTCAACCTACTGTATATACCAAGTTTGGTGGCCGTAGCCTCATTCTCTGTCAAATTAAGACCACAGACATCCAGTGGTGTGAATAAGTGTTTGCCCCTTCCTGATTTCTCATTTTTTTGTATGCTTGGCACACTTAAATGTTTCAGATCATCAAACAGATTTAAATATTAGACAAAGATAACACAAGTAAACACAAAATGCAGTTTTTAAATGAAGGCGTTTATTATTAAGGGTAAAAATAAACCCAAACCTACATGGTTCTGTGTGAAAAAGTGATTGCCCCCCCCGTTAAAACATAAATTAACTGTGGTTTATCACATCTTTGGAAAGCTGAGTTCAATTTCTCTAGCCACATACAGGCCTGATTACTGCCACATCTGTTCTCAATCAAGAAATCACTTAAATAGGACCTGCCTCACAAAGTGAAGTAGACCAAAAGATCCTCAAAAGCTAGACACCATGCTGCGATACAAAGAAATTCAGGAACAAATGAGAAACAAAGCGATTGAGATCCATCAGTCTGGAAAGGCTTATAAAGCCATTGCTAAAGCTTTTGGAATCCAGCAAAAAACAGTGAAAGCCATTATCCACAAAAGGTGAAAACATGGAACAGTGGTGAACCTTCCCAGGAGTGGCCGGCTGACCAAAATTACCCCAACAGCACAGCGATGACTCATCCAAGAGGTCACAAAAGACCCCACAACAACTTCCAAAGAGCTGCAGGCTTCACTTGCCTCAGTTAAGGTCAGTGTTCATGACTCCACCATAAGAAAGACACTGGGCAAAAATGGCCTGCATGGCAGAGTTCCAAGATGAAAACCACTGCTGAGCAAAAAGAACAAAGGCTTGTCTCTGTTTTGCCAGAATACATCTTGATGATCGCCAAGACTTTTGGAAAAATACTTTGTGGATTGATGAGACAAAAGTTGAACTTTTTGGAAGGTGTGTGTCCCATTACAGCCGGCGTAAAAGTAACAGATCATTTCAGAAAAGGAACATCATACCAACAGTAAAATATGTTGGTGGCAGTGTGATGGTCTGGGGCTGTTTTGCTGCTTCAGGACCTGGAAGACTTGCTGTGGTAAATGGAACCATGAATTCTGCTGTCTACCAAAAAATCCTGAAGGAGAATGTCTGGCCATCTGTTTGTGACTTCAAGCTGAAGCGCACTTGGGTTCTGCAGTAGGACAATGATCCAAAACAGACCAGCAAGTCCACCTCTGAATGGCTCAAGAAAAACATAATAAAGACTTTGGAGTGGCCTAGTCAAAGTCCTGACCTGAATCTGACTGAGATGCTGTGGCATGACCTTAAAAAGGCAGTTCATGCACAAAAACCCTCCAATGTGGCTGAATTACAACAGTTCTGCAAAGATGAACGAGCCAACATTCAGCTTCTACAAGTCCACAGCTTTGTGTTTCTTCTTCAGCAGCTCCATGTAAGGGATAAGGACCTGTACTTATATAGCACTCTTCTAGTCTCAAAGACCACTCAAAGCGCTTCACTAGTACTAACCCTCTATTCTAAGGGCCTATAGGAGACAAATATCTAGGGACAATTTAGAACAACCAATTAACCTAACATGCATGTCTTTGGATTGTGGGAGGAAACCGGAGCCCCCGGAGTAAACCCACACAGCACAGGGAGAACATGCAAACTCCACACAGAAAGGTTCCTACCCCTGCCAGCCTGGGGATTCGAACCCAGAACCTTCTAGCTGTTAGGCAACAGTGCTAACCACTGCACCACCATTCCTCCACAGTGCTGTAAAAGACTCATTGCCAGTTATCGCAAACACTTGATTGCAGTTGTTGCTGCTAAGGGTGGCCCAAGCAGTTATTAGGTTTAGGGGGCAATCACTTTTTCCACACAGGGCCATGTAGGTTTGGATTTTTTTCCCCCTTAATAATAAACACCTTCACTTAAAAATTGCATTTTGTGTTTATTTGTGTTATCTTTATCTAATATTTAAATCTGTCTGATGATCTGAAACATTTAAGAGTAACAAACATACCAAAAAATGAGAAATCGGGAAGGAGGCCAACACTTTTTCACATCACTGTAGCTGGATGCCCAGCTCGCAGTGACCACTCTACCCACACAATTTGTTGGCATGGATAACAACAGTTTTAGAGACCCACTACTCTTCAGTAATTATCTGTTCGGTTTACAGCCGTACCTCATCACTGGAAGCAGAACCTGTTGCAAGAGACAGCACAGCCCCACAACCTTTCTGGAAGGAAGAAGCCAGGAAACGAGCCACACTGGGAGGGATACCACCCTCTTCTGAGCCCTCTTCTTTCAGCTGGGCAAAAAGCAGCTCTAAGAGAGTAACTCTGAAAAATACACAAGCATCAACATGATACAAATTCCTTCTTCTTCTTTTTTTTTTTTTTTTTTTTTTTAACTTAAAAATATATTTTTCATATTTTGGTTGCAGGGTAAAACACGAGTTCCCTCTAGCTACTCAGGTTTCCTCCCACAGTCCAAAAGGCACCCATGTTAAATCGACCACAAGTCTCTGTAGCCCGTTGAGTAGAGGGTCAGCATAGTTAGAAGTGTTTTGAGAGAACAAGTAATAATTCTACATTTTGGTTGTTGCAGAACTTCCTTCATCACAGTTTTTATTTTTACAAATTACTACCTTTAGGTTTTAAAAAAATAAAACTTCAGAAAATAAGAATAAAGGGCAAGACGAGGTTGGCAAAAATCAACTAATCAGTTTAGTTTAATTTCTATTTAGGGCTGCCGTGTTAAAGAGTTAACACAAATTCCTTAACACCACTATTACCCCCCCCCCCAATTCGACCTAGGAGAAAAGTGTCCATGGTCAACTAAAACATTTGCTTTTTTTCTTCTTTTTTTTGCTCATCTCCCTTTCTGAATGCATTCACACCAAACCAGATTCTGCATTTCTTGTCTCCTCAGTCTTGTTTATTGCTTTTAATTAATTGAACACCATGGTTCTATCAGAAACCTGGTTAAAGGAATCAGTATCTGATGATATGATTGCAACTGATGGCTATAATGTCTTCAGACCAGACCGGGGAGGCAAAGGTGGGGGAGTGGCAATTTATATCAAAACCAAATTTTACAGTTCTGTGTTACAATCCATTGTCATGAGCTCCTTGTGCGCTTCTCCACTGCGCACGGAGGAGGGGAAAAAGGATGAGGATTTAAGCGCAGGTTACACCACACACATTTATTAGACACAACACAGGCAAACAGTTTCAATGTCTACAATTAATGGCTCCACTCAACAGTCAAGAGTGAGGTCAATGGGAAAACATGCACAGTAATACTCAATACTGGAGCTGTCTGAGTGCGTCCCAAATTAAGGCCAAATGTCACGTAATTTTTTTTTCTAAATGACAACGAATTTAGATAAAATACACATAGCTTAAACCAAATATTCATACCGGAGACCATATCACCCACCTGTATTTACATAATTGCACAAAATACACCAGGTGAAGGCCCCACCTTGCTTGCTGGCTTGTGACAGCCAGTCCAGACCACGCCCATGTTTTTGACATCACAAGTTGTACCCTGGCTGCCCTGCCTATCCACATTCACACTTATCAACATTGAACAATCATGACGGAAAGTGACAGCGATTGTGAACAAATTAGTTTAGTTTTGTCTTTTTTTTTTTTGTCTTTTTTTTGTCAGTGGTTCAGACAGTGACAGAGGCATAGAACCTTACAGGTTCGAGCCGTCCGAGACGGAATCAGATGCTTTGTCTGATGACAACAGTTCCGACGATGACCAGAGAGCAGAACCAGTGGAAAATGTCATTGAATTGGACATTAATCGCCTCCAGAATTGGGAAGCCGAAGGGGGTCTGTCGAGGGCGCCCCATAAATATTGATTTTTCGGAAGCCATTATTATTACAGTGGAGGAGAGCCGCTGCTGTCAAGAAATTGACCAGATCAATATGAAAATGGGAGGCGCATACCTGTCAAGTGAGACGTTTTCGCCGTATTTTAATACCGTAAAACGCGGCTATAAGGGACGGCGGAGTAATAATGGACATTTCTCTGGGAAATGTTTTCATACCTGTCAAGTGAGACGTTTTCGCCGTATTTTAATACCGTAAAACGCGGCTATAAGGGACGTCGGCGTAATAAGGGACACTTTTCTGGGAAATGTTTTAAATGTAATTCGTGTTGTTATTGTCAAATATTTTAAGGAAAATACGGGGAAAATGCAATTTTAGCAAAAACAGGCGTATTGCCATTTCTGTACGCCCAAAAGAAAAATATACGGGAAAAAAAATTGAGTGTGTTGAGGAGCACGTTGTGTGTGTGATCCCCCATCTGCTGGCAGATGGCTCAGCCTGAGCTATTCGCACTACATTGAGAAGTGTGGACTCAATCATTAGTCTGATTGTCGGGGCGGGCAGATCGCTCAGCGGGAGCTATTATCACTACAATGAGAAGTCATTAGGATAATGGTTTAACACTTTCAGCTGTGCTGCGGCTGCGGAACAGAGAGGAATCGCCTTACAAATACAGAATTCTGCTTTTTTTTTTATTTTGCGCCGGACGCTGAGTTGTGTTGTTATTGTCAAATATCCATGAATCCTTAAAATATTTGACAATAACAACACGAATTACATTTAAAACATTTCCCAGAAAAGTGTCCCTTATTACTCCGCCGTCCCTTATAGCCCCGTTTTACGGTATTAAAATACGGCGAAAACGTCTCACTTGACAGGTATGAAAACATTTCCCAGAGAAATGTCCCTTATTACCCAGCTGTCCCTGATAGTCCCGTTTTAAGGTATGGGTGAAATATCCAATTTTTTCTTTCTTGTTGCTCACTTCAATCTTCCAGTCTCCATATAAACAATCAATCGAAATACCCCAAGCATCAAACTAGGGTACAATCTATTTCGTCACTTCCGCCTTCTTCCCCAGGCGATTCCAGGGGCCGTGAGTAGGAATGTCAGGCCAAGCGCGGCAGTTTTAAATTAACGAATATTCCGGCGTTACTGAAGCATATGCACCAAGACCCGAACGGATCGGTTCCCTTTTATATCTAGTTTCAAGACATTTAAAGTACCCTGTTACGTGACATTTGGCCTTTAAGCTCAGAGTTACAATCCTTAGACGAGACTCCATACGATGCACGCAGACTGTTGATGGAGTACAATGACCCAGCAATGCATGACTGGAGACGGGCTCCTTAAGAACATGCATTGCTGGTTTCACAAATTGGTTACACCTGAGTGAGGAGCGGGAAGATGGCATACAGGAGTGGGAACAGCTGGCAGCAACAGAGAGAGGGCACGGTCCGACCGGCAGACAGTTAGACAGTGCTCACTCCAGCGTGAGCGCAAGAGGCTGCCTCCCTGCAGTGGCTATGGGCACAGCAAAGCACACAGAAATACATACCAACACACATACAACGTGGCACGTACCCACAGTGCGGCCAGGACCGAGCCAGGGGAAACCAAGCCGGCTCGGTTCCTGACAGAGCCACCCCCTTAAGGCGCGGATTCCCAGACACCCAAAGAGACCCCCCCCCCCCAACAGGAACAAACAACCCGAACCCGGGTGGGAAGTAGGGGGAACAGGAAAGGTGGGAACACACACCCCGCCCAGGGACCTCAATTACCCCCCCACCCCCAAGTCAACGGGCATTGGGGCTCAGGAGGCAGCCCACCAGAGTCCCAGGCCCAGCAGAAGGTCCGGTGGATGGAGTCTGGCGGCCTGCCGGAAAACATGAGCCACCTGACCTGGGGAGTCAATTCTTCTGGCGGCCGGCCAGCGTTGCTCAGCCACCAGGACCGAAGGGGTGAAGCAGGAGTCGGCCTACCCACCGGAAGGTTCACTGGTGGGTAACCGGGGAGAGGGGACCGCCACGATGTCCTCAGGGTGGTCCACAACGGCACCCGTGGTGGACCCCAACTGGGCCAGCTCCGCTGCACCCGCGGGGGACTCCAGCGGGAGCCTAGCTGCACCCATGGTGACCTCCGGCTGAGGCTCAGCTGCACCCATGATGACCTCTGGTTGAAGCACCGTTGCACCAGCGGTGACCCGCATTGGGGGCTTCATTGCTCCCGCGGTGGCCTCCCCAGCAAGGGAGGTGGTGCTCCCAACGTCACCTGGCGCTGCATCCCGATCCTCGGTGACTTCCAGCGAGGTCAGCTGCTCTCCGGCAATCCTGGCAGGGGGCTCCCACCCCAGAGAGAGAGAAAAAGAGACAGGGTTGCCGACAGCGGCAGAGCCCAGTGAGGCATTCCCAAGGGCTACTACGAGCTGCCCCGGGCCCTCGCCATGAGTCGGGCAGTGTGACATTGACATCTGAGGTATTGACATAATGAAGCACACTTGCCTGAACTCGGGCTCCACTGCTGTTCAGGACTCCGGCGATTTGGGGTGCATCAGTTTGTCCAGTGCTGTATCCCCGTCAACCTCCTCTGGGACCACTAGCTCCGTATCGTTGTCCACAGGCAACCCTGGTAGTGGTAGCTCCTCTCCGACGACCCTAGGGAGGAGCTCGGCGGGGACAGGAGAGGAGGAAAGGTTAGGGTCGCTGGCAGCGGCAGAGCACGGTGAGGGGAGCCACACCCGATTCTCCTCCCCAAGAGCCAGACAAGATCTCTCAATCATTGGCAAATGAATTACAGGAGAGATTACTTGCCTATGCTCAAGCTCTACCGCTGTCCAGGACTCCGACGCTGCCGATGATGACATTCCGGGTCCCGTCGGCCGAAGGTCTGGTCCGGGGAATGACTCTGCTGCGGTGGCACCCACAGCAGGCATGATGGTGGTTGCAGTCCTGGTGCTCCCGTGTGCCATCCTCCGCGCCCCCGGCTCCTCTGGCGTGGCGGCCGAAGGCAACCTCTCCATTGGCCCATGGGCAGGATCCTCCAGGGCCTCTGGTTCCTCCCCCCTCGAGCGACCTGGTTCCAGCGCAGACAAGTTCGTAGGGGCACACAAAAGAGGCTGGATGAGGTCGGGTGAGGGAACACTACGTGCCGCTGGGGTGGAACACTCAGGGGACTGCACACCCCGAGTCTCCTCGCCAGGAGGCAGGCAAAATTATTCATTAACAGAGAAAGTCAAATGCGAAAAAAACTTGCCTGTTCTCCTGGTATTGGACCTCCCCAGTGGCCTCTGGGACGTCTCCTCTCCTGGTGTTCCTCCAATTCCTCCGGGAACGGAGCGGGGTATGGCTCAGGGCAAAGGGGCAGGGCTGTCGCCAGCGATGCAGGCCACTTCTTGCGGCGGGAGTTCCTCCTCCTCTTTACGGACGACTCGGGGACCAGATAATTCGGGATGAGGCGCACCATGCTGGGTGGCGAGACCGTCGTGCCAGGAGTACCTCGTGGCGCTCCTCCTCGACTCGGCTGTTGACCACGGTGAGCAGGTTCGACCACTCCTCGTCCGATGGTAAGTCCGGGGATTGAGCCGGCGCAGGGGGTGGAACTTTTGCAGTCAGGGAAGCGCATCCTCGGACCTCCCTCTCACGGCACTCCTCCCTCTCGCGATGCTCCTCCTCGACCCGGCGGTTGAGTGCGGCGAGCAGGGTTGACCACTCCTCATCCATCGGCACTCCCAGGGACTGAGCAGGCGCTGGCCTGGGAGAAGAAGCAGGGAACTCCTCCGGTGTGGCTGCAGGGGGGCCTCTCCATACTGGCTCTGAGGCGGAATCCTCCAAAGCCACCGGCTCCTTCATTATCTGAAGGTGTTGACCTTGGGCCAACGGGCACTCAGGGAGGAGAGGAAGGGATACAGAGAGAATGGGAAATAAATTAATTTTTGCAGCTGCAGGAGAGGACCCAGCGGACTGCTGTAACTGGGCCTCTCCCTCGGGAGACAGACAAGGTTTATCATGATTGGATTGAATGGAAAGAAAAAACACTTGCCTGTCATCTTGGCCTCGGATGTTTTCAGCTCCAGAAGACAGTCTGTCATCCTCCTCCATGTCAGTCGCCATTTTGGCCCCTTCAAAGGATTGTGGAGGAGCCAGCTCCAATGACGCAGAAGTGGGCGTAGCTGGGACAACCCTGGAGGACCTCTTGGCGGCTGGAGAGACAGCAGCCGCCAAAGACGAAGAGGGCTTCTCCCGGCGTTCCAACGCAGGATGACACCGCTGTAGTGGAGTTAAGAGTAACTGGAGCAGGAGCGGAGGAAATGGAGCCATTCCTCTATGGAGCGCGCCTCCGTGCGCGCTGCGGTCCAATGGAAGATGGCTCCATCTTCAGCCCAGGGGACGAGTGCTGGAGCACGGTGACAGAAGCCAGCAATTCCGCGTACTAAGGGTACCTCCAGAAGCCAGGAGGCGCCTCCAGAATCCCCACCGCTCCATAAACGCTCCACCAACCCCTCTCGGGTCCGCTGGCAGCGGGAAACTCATCCACATAGCTCTGGATGAAGTCTGCTGGCCACTCCTCCTCCAGGCTTGGAGACCAATCCTCCTTTTCTTGGGCGAGGTTGACGAGCCGGGGACATAATGCGCTCCAAACACAGACAAATAAAGCAGCACAAAAATGAGAAAAGGTTTGTGTGGGTGTAACCCGCTAAATCCTTTTTATGACGGTTGGGTCTTTCTGTCATGAGCTCCTCGTGCACTTCTCCACAGCACACGGAGGAGGAGAAAAAGGATGAGGATTTAAGCGCAGGTTACACCACACACATTTATTAGACACAACACAGGCAAACAGTTACAGTGTCTACAATTAACAATGGCTCCGAAACTAAGGAGTCCTCCAGGACGCTTAACAGTCAAGAGTGAGGTCACCGGGAAAACATGCATAGTAGTACTCACAATACTGGAGCTGTCCGAGTGCGTCCCAAATTAAGCTCAGAGTTACAATCCTTAGACGAGACTCCATACAATGCACGCAGACGGTTAATGGAGTACAATGACCCAGCAATGCATGACTGGAGACGGGCTCCTTAAGAACATACATTGCTGGTTTCACAAATTGGTTACACCTGGGCGAGGAGCGGGAAGATGGCATACAGGAGTGGGAACAGCTGGCAGCAACAGAGAGGGGGCGCGGTCCGACCAGCAGACAGACAGTGCTCACTCCAGCGTGAGCGCAAGAGGCTGCCTTCCCGCTGTCGGCCAGAAGGCAGTGGCTATGGGCACGGCAAAGCACACAGACATACATACCAACACACATACAACGTGGCACGTACCCACAGAGCGGCCAGGACCGAGCCGGAGGAAACCAAGCCGGCTCAGTTCCTGACAATCCATAAGCATACCCAAACAACTGGAACTTCTTGCTATTAAAGTGAATATTACAAAAGACCTATACCTCACTGTGGTTGGCCGTTACAGACCACCATAAGCCATAAAACAATCTACCCACTCCCTCCCTGATGCCCCCCTACATTTAAAGGACGCTGAAATCATTGCTATGGGTCATTTAAACTGGGACTGGCTCTCCCCTACATCAGGTGAAATTGAGGATTTGTGTGACTCCTTGACTTTGACACAAATTATTACTGTTCCAACTAGGATGAATTCAAAAGACCAAAATAAACCAACACTTAGATCTCACTCTCACAAATGCACCTCATAAATATAATGCAACTGCAGTGTTCTGTACTGATGTTAGTGACCATTGTGCGAGTGCATGTGTTAGAAATGTAAAAATTCCCAAGACCAAATCTCGTTATATGTTTAAAAGGCATTTTTAAAAAATTTGATGAACAAGATTTATACCACAGTGATGTGAACAGAGTTTGCTTCACTAACGATGTGGAGTGTGCTTGGGAATATTTCTACCACTCTTTTACTTCAATTTGCAATAAGCATGCCCCAATGAAGAAAACTCGAATTTCAGGGCATACCAGCCTATGGTTTACAGAAGACTTCTTTAATTTTATTAGAGAGAGAAATGCATCCTGGGCTAAAGCCAGACTCAGTAACACTCCTGCTGGTTGGACTGCCTTCAGCACTTTAAGCCCCCATCACACCTTGACGATTTAGGCAGCATAGGCTGACGTTTAAAAAAAATTGGCGAATACGCTGGCACACGTCAAATAAGTTAAGGGTAAGCTTTGTGTAAGTTAAGAGCACGCTGGTATACGTTGTAGTACGATGAGCCGTGTCCAGCATATGGCTCATATGCTGCACATAAGCAGGCCCTAAGTTATATGCAAGTTATGCGATCGTTCACACACGTTACTTGTAAGATACTCATAAGTCAAAATACGTTGAGATAATGTCTAGCATACCCAAAACTTATTTCTTTTTTTTTTTTTTTATTTAAGTTTTTGTAAAGGGTATACAGGTCGTTACAGCAATGCAGTGTTTACATTTTCATCACATGTTCCCTTATTTTCTGATATCTGACAACATTGGAAGATTAATTCTTACAACACCCCTTATTTTTTTTTTTTTTTTAAAGTGAAAGAAAAAGTGAAATTAAAGAGAAAAAAAAAAACAAAACAAAAAACAAAAAAAAACCAAACAAACCAGTAAAAAACAAACAAAAAGAAAAAGTAAGTAAATAAAGATAAAAGAGCATCTGAGTAGCATTGGAACAAAGAGCAGAACCATTATTGAAATGGTATTTGTCAAAGATTAGATCTAATGGAAGACACATATGCGGTCCAGGGTTGCCAAAAGTTCATGAACCCATCCATGTCCTGTCTCAGTGCGAATGTCAACTTTTCCATCGAGTAAATGTCTTGGATCACGTTAGTCCAATCTTCAGGTGTAGGACAGTCCTTCAACATCCATTTTTTAGTTAGAGCTTTTTTGCTTGCCAATATTAAAACATTGAATAAGTATTTTTCTCCTCGTCTTTCCAGTGAGTCCGGTAGTAAACCCAAATACAAAGTTACAAAAGAAAAGGGAACTGTAATTTTGAATATTTTCCCCAATATTGTCTGTACATTGGTCCAATATTGGTGGATAACTGGGCATGACCAAACCACATGAAAATGATTTGCAGTCTTTTCACCACACAAGCGCCAACAGTTCAATCCCTTATGGGTAAATTTGATTTGTGCAGGTGTTCTGAAAAATCTTGCCAAGTTTTTCCATCCAAATTCTCTCCACTGCAGGGATGAGGTACTTTTCCATTGCTGTTTATTTAGCTTTTCCCATATTTCCAGATGTAAAGTGAAATTCCCCTCTTTTTCCCATCTCTCTTTTATATAAGATGTGTTGTCTCCTTTTAAGTCTTGAAGACCTTGGTATATTTTAGAAATGTATCTGATCCCTGGGATCCCTTTATATGCCATTAAGAAGACCTTCAGAACACCTGACTGGGCCCTTTCCAAAACCTCCTTTTTAAGTATATTGTTTATGTGGTGTCTAAGCTGGAAGAACCTGTAAAGGTCTTGATTTATTAGGCCTTGTTTTTTCAAATCTTCAAAACTTCTTAAGATTTGCCCTTTAAAAAAATCGTAATATTTTATCAGCCCCTTCTCCTTCCACTTTTTAAATCTGGTGTCTGTTTTATTAGGAGTAAAGTCCTGATCATAGGCGATCCATTGCAGAAGTCGATAGGGCTCTTTAGTTTGATTCTCTCTGACTATCTTAAACCAAATTTTTAGCGGGGTCTCTATCCACGGGTTAGTGTTATTCAAAAGCTTAGGTAAGACATTGTTCCCTATTATCGCCTGTAGGGGGATGTCACTTGTTATTTGGCATTCGATCTCCTTCCATTGTGCAGAGTAGACTGGGTTACATATCTCTACTAAAGTTTTAATTTGTGCGGCTTTAAAGTAGTCCCTGATATTTGGCAGCGCGAGCCCACCTTTATCTTTGTTTAGCTGTAGGGTTCTATATCTGATTCTAGGTCTCTTGCCCTGCCATATGAATCTTGAGATCCTTCTGTCCAGCTCCTGCCATGTTTTTTTGGGAGGTTCTACCGGTATTGTTTGGAAAAGGTATAGAAGACGTGGAAGTATATTCATTTTGACTGCTTCAATTCTTTGTGCAATACCCAAGAATGGTATCATATTCCATCTTGCTAGGTCAGATTTTATTTTTGTCACCAGTGGATCATAGTTTAGTGATATAATTTTGTTGAGTTGTTTCGGGATATTGACCCCCAGATATTTCATAGATTCCGACTCCCAGTTAGTTTTGAGTTTGCTTAGTGAATAATGATTTGGGTCATAGTTGAATGTTAAAACTTGGGTTTTATGCATATTTAATTTGTACCCCGATAAATCTCCATACTCTGAAAAAACTGAGGTTAGTTCTGGTAAAGAAGTGTCCGGCTGCCCTAGGTATATTAAAATGTCATCAGCAAAGAGTGCTATTTTATGTTCCTTCTGACCAAGTGTAATACCTTGAATTTTTTGGTTTTGTCTTATCCATTGGCTCAGAGGTTCTATGAAGATTGCAAAGAGCAGTGGAGACAGGGGGCAGCCCTGACGACATCCTCTTTCCAGTTCAAAAGATGATGATAAATTACCGTTAATCCTTATTTTAGCTGTTGGTTTTTTATATAATGCCTGTATAGTTCTAATGAAGTTGTTATGAAAATTGAAACTGGATAAGATTCTGTATAGAAAAGACCAGTCAACCGAATCGAATGCTTTTTCAGCATCTAATCCTAATATGACTGCATTTAAGTTATATTTTTTTATATGATGAATTATGTGTAAAGTGCGTCGAATGTTGTCTTGTGTCTGTCTTTGTCTTATAAAACCTGTTTGGTCTAAATGAATTAGGTCTGTCAGTATATTCTCTAACCTTTTGGCAAGGATAATGGTAAAAAGCTTATAGTCCTGATTTAGTACACTGATTGGTCTGTAGTTGGAGCACTCTAGTTTATCCTTTTCAGGTTTAGGTATAACTGCAATGACCCCTTCTCTCCAGGAGGGGGGGATTTCCCCTGTGTGGAGGACATAATTAAATGTTTTCAGGAGGAGAGGAGATAGTTGCTGTTTAAAGGTTTTGTACCACTCTGCTGTATAGCCATCAGCTCCTGGGGATTTGTTAGCTTTAAGTTTCATAATTGCTTTTTCCAATTCTTTAGGATGTATTTCTGACAGTAGTGTTTTATTTTGTGACTCCGTAAGTTGGGGAAGGTTTAATGTGTTTAGGAATGCCTCGGATGCGTTTTTATGTTTTTTGTGGGAGTATAAGTTCTTATAGTAATTCTCGAAGTTTTTAAGAATATCCTGAATTCTGAATTTTATTTCCTTTGATACTGGGTCTCTGATTTTGTAGATTGCTCTTTCTGTTTGATGTTTCCTCAATTTATAGGCTAGCAATTTTGCCGATTTACTGCCTGCTTCATAGTATTTTTGTTTCAGAAATGTAAGTTTCTTCTGGATTTCTATTGTGTAGATCTCATTTATTTGGTTTTTAATTTCCTTAATCTTGAGCGAGTCAGTAGAATGAGTGTTGCCTTTGTGTTCTTTTTCTAGGTTCCTAAGTTCTGACTCTAATGTGGATAGTTTTTCTTGTCTTAGTTTCTTTTGGGTTGCCAGTTTTGCAATAATCTTTCCTCTTATTACAGCTTTACATGCATCCCACAGTATTAAAGGGGATACTTCTCCATTATCGTTATCTTCCAAATATCTGAGAATATCTGACTCCAATTCATCTTTCAATGGTCCTTTCAGGACATTTGAATTTAACCTCCAAGAAAATGTATTATTTGTGTATTTTTGGATATTTAAGTCCATGTAGATCGGACTGTGGTCGGAGAGATCCATCAGTCCTATTTTACATGTTTTTACTCTACCAATGTCTCTATTAAACATAAAAAAATAGTCAATCCTTGAGTAAGATGAATGTGGAGTTGAGTAAAATGTATAGTCTTTTACACTGGGGTTGAGTTCCCTCCACACATCACAGATTCCCATTTCTTTTAGTAGCATCCGAGTCTTCCTGTTTTGGGTGTTATTTTGATGTGGGGAATTACCAGAAGCATCCCAGTATGGATTCAGTCTAAGATTGAAGTCCCCACCACATATCACTAAACCTTGAGCTTTAGTTATCATTAGGTCGAATACATTTTTATAAAATTTCCAGTTAGCCCCTGGGGGAGCATACACATTCAGCAGGGTGATATCTTCTCCCTCTAGCCGCCCAGTTACCAAACTGTATCTCCCTTCTTTATCTTTGTGTTCTGATTTTTTTTCAAATGTAATTTTGGTTGATATCAATGTCGCTACTCCCCTCCTCCTCCCTGATTTATATGAAGATGAAGAGATCATTTTAAACCCTTGTCTACTGAGTTTATTGTGTTCCACGTCTGTTAGGTGGGTTTCTTGTAAAAGTATTATTCCTGCTTTGTCTTTTTTCATTTTGCCTAGAATCTTGGATCTTTTAACTGGATTCAGGATCCCTTTTACATTATATGAAATTATTTTGGTTACACCCTGTTTCTCCATTGTGTTGTTTTGTTTAGTATAACTGTGTGGTGGCCCTCTTTTGTGCTACTCAGAAACTGAAAGAACATTAAAAACAAGAAAAACATTAAGAACATAGTGTAAAAAACTTTAAAACAAAAAACTGTCAAAAGAACTTCCTGAGCTGAGGTCTTTTTAAAGACCCTGTAAGAGCCTTGATGGAGTGAAGGCTCTGAGGGAAATTCCTCAAACTCTGTTACGTGTTGAGGGCCCTCTCGTACCACTGAAAGTAGTCCCATGCTTTTAACGTGAGTTTCAGAACCCAATCCAAACTTGTAATGATTTTTTTTTTTTTTTTCCTTTTATGCCTAAACCCTGTGAAATTGTGTGCACCCTCCCACCCCCATCACATCAAACATTCACGCAAAAACAGTATTTGTTAGTATGAGCAGAACATGTGGATTATTGTCACATTTCTATTTTAACAAGTTTTTTTTTTTTTTATTACAAAGACTTATTTGTTTCAAATAATATGATTGTTCCATGAAATGTTTTACCACATGCTGAATATGCATCTCCTTTAATGTTTGTTACCTTGTATGAGGGGGGTTGGATGTGCGGATTGATTCAAGAGAAAGGAGAAAAAAAAAAAAAAAAAAAAAAGGTCGCTATTCCAACCTGAAAACGGATAGTTTATCCGCGACGCTCTGGTGCTGGGTTTCCCGCTGCTGGTCCGTGGATTTTGAGGGTCTTTGTGTTGTCCATGTTTGCGCTTTGATCTTCTCACTCGGGTCTGCTGCGGGTTTAAACACCGTTACCGGGAGCCCTCTTCTCGCCATGTCAGCTGTTGCTTCTTCCGCCGAATTATAGAGACACGTTTCATCGCCGTAGAAGACCCTTAACTTCGCAGGAAATGGTGTCTGAAAGCGCAATTTCTTCTCTCTTAACACCTTTTTCGCGTCATTGTATTCCCTGCGCTTTTTAAGGACCTCCGGGGCGTAATCGTGTTCCACGTAGACTTTTCTCTCCTGGTGCATAAATCCTTTTTTCTGCCAGGCCAGTCTTACAACCTCTTGTTTTATTTTGAAATTGGAAAATCTTACCAACACCGAACGTGGGGGCGCTTCCGCCGCCGGCCTAGCGGCTAATGAACGATGTGCCTTTTCTATCTTCAAGTCGGTGGTTTGTGGAATATCCAATTTCTCTCTTAGTAAGGATTCCACGCATTCTGCCATTGAGTTAAAACCATTTTCGGTTCCTTCTATCAGACCATGAATTCTTATGTTGTCTCTTCTTTGTTTTCCTTCTTGGTCGGTTAGCTTAGCCTCTATAGCTGCTTGTCTTTTGCGTAGGTCCAGCACAGAATCTTCGAGCACTTTTATTCGATCCTCTGTTTCCAAGATTCGGTTCTCGGCCTGGTCCACTCTGCTGTTTGTCCTTTTCAATTCTTCTCTGAATTCCCGAAATTCGGCCGTAACATCTCGGCGAAATCGTCGTAGTTCCTCAAATAGTGATTTCAGGCTAACCCTTTTGTTAGCTATCACCAGCTCCTCGTCTTCTGAACGGGGATCTTCCAGTTCAGATTCTCCGGCCGATACGTGTCCTAGCCTGGAGAATTTCAGTTTCTTCTGTTTTCCTTTAGACATGATGATTTTGTCTTTTGATTTTCACTCCTCCAAAAATCCGTTAAGTTTGATTTTCAAGGTGTTATCCTGGATTGAGTCTGAGAGCTTCAGTGTTAAGCTGCAGTCGCCATGGCGTCCAGACCGGAAGTCCCAAAACTTATTTCTAACCTTTGAGTAACATGCTTTGAACTGATGTGTAACTTACTGAACAAGTTTCTAACTTACAGCTACCACATAATGCCATAGACGCAGCGTTGGCTCACAGGAAGAAACCGTCAAGACTATGATGAGCAGATGTCCATGTCAAACTGATCTTGTTCTTTTATTCAGATGAAGTAAAGAGATGTTTCATACCTTGACATGTTTCGACTGTCATCTGACTTTCGTGCCATGTCACATCAGCCATTTTATCCTTTCCATAGGCGTGACTGACCTGACAGATTTTGACAACTCTGCCAGATTGGTCATGCCCCCCGCTGTGTGATGGCCTTTGGAGGAGAGAATCATCTTGGTTCAATCGAGATGATGGAGCCTTCATGCTCTCGCACACCAAGGATTCATGGATCCAGAGGCAACAACAGTTTGGCATGACTGCGCTATGCATAAATTAAGATAAGCCATGCATAAGTTAGACTGTCGTTGGGCGTAAGGTGTAAACGCCGGCAACACGCCAAGCATTTGTTGGTATAAATTATCTATAAGTTATCAAAACATTCTATATACAGTGGTGTGATAAAGTGTTTCCCCCTTCTTGATTTCTCATTTTTTGTATGTTTGTCACACTTAAATGTTTCAGATCATCAAACAAATTTAAATATTAGACAAAGATAACACAAGTAAACACAAAATGCAGTTTTTAAATGAAGGCGTTTATTATTAAGGGTAAAAATAAATCCAAACCTACATGGCCCTGTGTGGATAAAGTGACACCCCCCCCCCCCCCCCGGTTAAAATCTAAATTAACTGTGGTTTATCACATCTTTGGAAAGCTGAGTTCAATTTCTCTAGCCACACCCAGGCCTGACGCGCCAGGATTTCACATTATTTTTTTTTATACAGCAGCTCTAGTTGCACGGCTGTCCTGGGAATTTACCTGAATCGCATGTTAGTCCGTGTCCAGACTGGAGATTCACAGCTTTAAAACTCATTGACAAGATGTAGCAGTGACTTTTACCTCTGAAGATGTATAAAATGTTACAACACTGGCTGTAGTGTTACATTTGTTTATTCGTTTGTGGTATTGCGGCATCTCTCCTCACGCGCGCTCCCGTGACAGGGGTGCTTTCAGGCAGGCGGCCTTTTTGTCAACACAAACCTGGCACTTCGTACACGCGGTCAACACGGAGACTTGAGGAGATGTTCACTGGTGGGCCAGGGAGGACGAAGGAAGGGACAGTGTGAGAAAACTCACAGGTGAGTGGGTTTTTTTTTTTGTTTTTGTTTTTTAAAAATCACACGCCTTGTTTTTTGCTGACGTATCCCATTTATAGTCACTGTAAACACTGAAATGACCACGGTGCAACAACGCATTTGACTGGTTGGACTGATGACGTACACATTTGAGCGCTACTTAGGGACAAATCTGATTGGTGAAATTGGCAAGAAGTTTGATGACAACTGGCCAAAATTGTTGGCAAGCTGTGGTGATTGGACAAAGTTCAAATTTTGCAGGATTGGTCAAATTTGCAGGAACTGCTGCGACTGCAACATCCTGAAATCCGGGAGGGACTGTTTACAGATGATGTTAGCTTATGTGGCTCTTCTGACTCAAAAAGATACACTGTATATTTCCAATTCTGTCCCCAGGTTTCAGCTGGTTGATTGACAGCTGACACTTGACACCGTTCTGGGAGTGGGCGTGGTTTCAGCACCTGCTGCAGACACGCCCCCACCATCTCAGAGCAGAGAGGGCTGGCTGATTTTTCAAGATTTTTAAAGCTGTTTTCACATAACTGGCAATATTTTTAAACATTTAAATTTGGCTACACAGTTAACACATTTTTGTTTGGTCTGGCAGACTCAAAACACATTTACTGATTCACTTGTCAAGGACTTTACGTAATCTTATTCACAAATTCATTATTTCACAGCATGAAAAATCAGAACCACTGAAAAAGGTTCAAACCTAATAAATTCTGTGCATTAAATATCCATATGTGGATCAGTGAGCCTGTCTTAAAAGTTAAATCACATACCTTTCACTGTTAGACATCGCAGGATACATGCTCTCCACAAGAGCTGAAGACTGCAGGAAATGTTGTGTTGCAATGAGCACCCTTGAAATTAATACAAAGCAGAAAATAAAGCTTTACAATTATCAGTAAGTGCATGGAATAATACACGTTTAAACCATTTATGCAGCTGTATCATGTACACAAACTTACGTCCAGTCCAGGTCTGGCTGGGTCCGGCAGAGCTCCATCACCCTCATTGCCAGCTGGATATTCTGCGGTTCACACAAATCCTGCAATTTGGCCTCATCCAAACATGTGTAGATCACCATGGAGGTGTAGTTCACAGCCTTCTCATCCTCGATACTGAGAAATTTCCTGTTCAAATGCAATTTGGTTGATGAATGAACTCAAATATTCTTCTCCACACACTGTACAAAGCACTGAATTTGGACTCAGTTAAGCTGTGTCAGAGAGGAGATGATGAGACAATTAAAGCTTGGCCAGTTTGAAAATAAAATGTGTAATCCCTTCCTGAAAGAAAAATTGCAAGTCTTACAGGAGAAGGTCTGGAAAGGTCAGTCGCCAGATGTCATCTTTACACAACTGGTTATCAACAGCCACGTTACCAAGAAACTGGATCCCACAACGAAGAGCTGAGACACAGAAGGAATTACGAGAGAAAAAAATAACAAAAATCACACAGCAGAAAGACCAAACAAAATTCTACTTGGGGCTTCATATAAATCTAGACTGTATTTGATTGAATTTAGACAGGTCTACGGTAGAAATGCCTTTTTTGCGGCTGATTTAGTTATTTATTTTCATTTATTTATCTCTATTCATTTTTTGCTTGAAGCACCACAGGGCAAATGCCATTTGAATCAATTACTTAAAAGAGAAAACAGACATTTCTATGACCTATGGACATTTTTGGGACGAACTTCCCATTTAAGATGAGACAAACCTTTATTAGTCCCACAATGGGGAAATTACAGTATTGCAGCAACAAAAGAATAGCAGCACTCAGAGCAATAATAAATAAGATAAAAATGGGGTAGAAAAACAGCATATACACAGTGCAAGAGCACTACAGTTGAACAGATTAATATTACATTATATATTAGTAAATAGTAAATGTGTCCCAGTTTTAAGACGTACGTTGTAATACTGCATCTGTGCTGCCAAAGTTCGTGGCCTGAAGACATCTCAGAAGTTTAAGAGACACGTCGATGAAACCAAGCTCCCTGAATGAAAAAGATACATTTGTGAGTTTGACCACTTTTGTTTTTGTTTCTTGAAGGATAACCATAACATGTCATAAGTTAACATAACACAACCAAAGGAACTAAAACAAGAACAAATCTACAGACAGCAGAACATAAAATGTATATTTTTTGTATATTTATTGAAAGGAAATATTTGATGGTGCAGTACCCCTCATGTTTCAAGCTACTCTGTAGTAGGTGCATGTTTTCCTTGTTGCCAGAAATAATTTTTAACATTGATGAACAGATGTCTCTAAGGACTGCAGCCTTGCAATTAAAGCTGTAGTACGTAGAAAATAAAGAAACCAGAAAAAATTGCAAAAAAAACCCGAAACAAAACAAAACAAATAAACAAAAAAAACCCTGCCTGCTAAATGCAGCTGCCCTCCCCTTACTTGTCCTATGCCACTCCCAATCAGAAGTGCATGTCTATAGCCTCATTCATGGCTGCGATGTGGTTTGAGCCTTGCAGCAATCTTTACAGGCAGCATTGGTGCTTTGAAACAGCAAGGTTCACATGACCAGATCACACAAGAGTGGTCCAAGATAACACAAGAGACCACATGATAACAAGGCAGCAGCACAACGGTTAGCTTACTTAGAAAGGCAGACGTATCACTGTCCATGGATTCATTTGTGTTTTAACAACACTGTAGATAAGCAGCCTATCAATTTTATTTACCTCTGCCGAGGAGGTAACATGGTTGGGGCGGTTTGTTTGTTTTGCAGCAGGATTATGCAAAAACTACAAGCAGATTTTGATGACATTTTCACCAGAGGTGGCCTTTGGGCTACAGAGGAACCCATTACATTTTTGAGGTGATCTATGAGTGCATACCTCCACCAAGACCATATTTCACAATGTCAATGTAATGTCCGTCGATCTGTCCATCCATTAGCAGAATTACACAAAAACAACTGGACAAATTTGGAGGTACGGAGGGATGGATTGACGGAGCCTGTCACGCCGCGCCATTCATCAGCGGCGCCACCTGCTCACGCACCTGCTACTCGTCAGCGGCGAAGGATAAAAGCCGCCTCGCCCTGAGCGTCGGCCTGAAGCCGTAGACTTCGTTTCCTTTGCATGGACTTCTACCACATTCTCTTCAGCATCCTCTTTACCGGTAAGAAGTTCACTTACCTCATCTCTCCAGTCTGCTCCCCTGTGCACAGGTGGATTCCTCGGCGGCGGACAATCCCGTCCCTCGTCTCTCCTCGCTGCTGCACCGAGCCCTGCAGGTGGCTGTCTCCCGGGCTTCCATCCTTGAAGCGCCAGTCATCTGCCCAAACAAGTAAGCTTCTCTCCCTCGCCTATTCTCCTCCTGTGTTGGTGTGTGCTCATCACCCTGTGTCTGATTTCTCCCATAGGGTTGCCGGCTGAACGGTCTCCTGCCTCTGGGTCCGAAGCAGACGCCCCCACCAACACATTAACATTCTGCAGACACGCACCCAAACATCCCTGTTGTTAATAAACAGTTTGAACTACTCTGAGCCTGTGTGTGTGCGTCTCCTGAGCCGAACGTTATGTCAGTACGGCTTCAGCAGAGCGGCTCGGCGGACGGCGGGCTCGCACACCGGTTTACCATCCTCGAGGCTCGGGTGGATCAGATTGTTTATCAGCAACAGGTGGTTCTTAACCAATTATTAGAACTGACTAACCGATTGAACCGCTTGGACCCCCAACAGCCGTTCCTCCCGACTCGCCAGGGTGGCGCGGCTCCTGCTGTTCCAGCGGCCGTCCAGCCGGCTCCAGTGGCACCGGTTCGGCTCACGCCGATTCCGACCCCCGCCCGCTTTAGCGGTAAGCTCGGCGGAGCGCGGGGGTTTATTATGCAGTGTGAGTCCGTGTTCCACCGTGTGCCCGGAGATTTTCCCTCGGGTCACAGCCGAATTGGTTACATAGGGAATCTTCTGGAGGGGCGTGCGTTAACTTGGACCTACGCCGTAATGGCGAGGCCCAGTTATGCCACCCTCACCTATGACCAATTCGTGAGGCGCTTTCTGGAGGTCTTTGACCACTCACAAACCGAAACGGTCCAGGTCGATCGGCTTCTCGCTCTCCAGCAGGGAAGCCGGTCGGCAGCGGACTACGCGGTCGACTTCCGGGTAGCGGCGGAGGAATTGGGCTGGGAGGAACGCTCCCTCTGTGGCCTGTTCCTCCGCAGCCTCAATAGTGATCTGAGGGATGAACTGGCTGGTCGGGATATCCCTGGGACGCTAGCGGAGCTGACGTCCTTAGCGATAAGTTTGGATAACAGGCTGCGCGAGCGCTCCTCGGGGCGGAGGTCTTCTTCTTCTCGCCCTCGTGGAGCCTCGCCGCACCTGTTCCAAGCTCGCCCCCTGGCGGCGCCGCCAGCATCGCGCCCCGAGGAGTCGGAGCCGATGGTGACGGGCTGGACTAAACTTTCCCCTGTGGAGAAACAACGCCGCCGTGAGTTGGGCCTCTGCATGTATTGCGGAGGCGACCAACACACCGTGGAGTGTTGCCCACGGAAAGCCAGTCGGTGGGGTCCGCGAGTCACTGTTGGAAGCCTCGCGGATGTCAATCGGTTAGGATCACTGACTCAATTGAAGCTGCCCATCCGTTTCTGCCATAACCCTACTGGGCACCTCACCCACGCACTGGTGGATTCGGGCGCAGAAGGCAGCTTCATTTCACAAAGCCTGGCAACCCGATTGGGCATCCGCTGCCAGGCACTCAATACTCCCATCTCCCTAATCCACCTCTCCCGTGCCACCCTCGGGAGAGTGACACATCAAACTGTTCCCCTACCGGTCATCATCTCGGGAAACCACCGGGAGGAAATGACCTTTTACGTCCTTCCCAACTCTGTGTCGCCCGTCATCCTGGGGTATCCCTGGCTCCGCCTTCACAATCCGGTCCTGGATTGGAAATCAGCTGGGATCTCGGCATGGAGTACGTTCTGTATGGGCACCTGCCTTCAGTCCGCTGCCTGCTCTCCGTCCGCTCCTCCCCCTGCGACGGACGCTGCACCCCCGGACCTGTCTCTGGTGCCCCCAGAATTTCACGACCTGGGTATGGTGTTCAGCAAAGCGAAAGCTATGTCTCTTCCCCCTCATCGGCCCTATGACTGCGCCATTAACCTCCGCCAGGGGGCTCCCTTACCTTCTGGTCGCCTTTATAGCCTGTCTGCGCCGGAGAAGGAGACGATGAACGCCTACCTGAAGGAATCTTTAAGTGCTGGGATTATCCGCCCATCATCGTCACCCGTGGGGGCAGGGTTCTTCTTCGTGGGGAAAAAGGATGGGTCCCTCCGCCCTTGTATCGACTACCGGGCCCTCAATAATATCACGGAGAAGGACCGTTACACCCTGCCTCTCATGGACACTGCTTTCCACTCCCTCCAGGGGGCGACCTGGTTCACCAAGCTGGACCTACGCAGCGCTTACCACCTCGTCCGGATCCGGGAGGGAGATGAGTGGAAAACGGCCTTCCGTACCCCGAACGGCCACTTTGAATATCTGGTGATGCCGTTCGGGTTGACCAACGCTCCTGCAGTCTTCCAGCGCCTCATAAATGACGTCCTCCGGGACTTCATTGGCCTTTTTGTGTTCGTCTACCTGGACGATATTCTCATCTTCTCCAAGTCCAGGGATGAGCACCAGGTCCACGTGAGGCGGGTCCTCCAAAGGCTGCTGGAGAACCGTCTGTACGTTAAGGCAGAAAAGTGTGAATTTTACGCCAGGAGCACGTCCTTCCTGGGGTTCATCATCGCCCACGATAGGGTGCTCCCCGACCCAGAGAAGGTAAAGGCGGTGGTGGAATGGCCCACACCTGCATCCCGGAAACAGGTGCAGCAATTTGTTGGCTTCGCCAATTTCTACCGCCGCTTTGTCCCCAACTTCAGTGCCATCGTGGGACCACTGACCCGCCTCACGTCCCCGAAGGTCCCGTTCCGGTGGACCGAAGAGGTCGCTGCCGCCTTTGAGGCGCTGAAGGCGGAATTCTCCTCCTCCCGGGTCCTTCGCCAGGTCGACCCCGCGCTGCAGTGCATTGTAGAGGTAGACGCCTCGGACACGGGAGTGGGAGCAGTGCTGTCCCAGCGGTCACCGGACGATGGCGCCAAGCGACCGTGCGCCTTCTTCTCCCGGCGCTTGTCCCCGGCGGAGAGAAACTACGATGTGGGGGACAGAGAGCTCTTGGCCATCAAGCTCGCCCTGCAGGAGTGGCGCCACTGGTTGGAGGGGGCAAGCCTGCCGTTTGTGGTCCTCACGGACCACAAGAACTTGGAATACTTACGATCTGCCAAGCGCCTGAACGCCCGCCAGGCGCGCTGGTCCCTGTTCTTCGCCAGGTTCCAATTTTCCATCACCTTCAGGCCTGGCTCTAAGAACGTCCTGCCTGACGCCCTCTCCAGGCAGTTCGCCCCCGTGGAGTCGGAGGAGGCGCCCCACTCCATCCTGCCCAGGTCGTGCGTCGTGGGAGCCATCTCGTGGGACATTGAGAGCAAGATCCGGAAGGCACAGCAGGTGGAACCTGACCCTGGCGGCGGACCGGAGGGGAGGCTGTTCGTGCCATCCGCGGTCCGAGGAGAGGTCATCCACTGGCTCCACACCTCCAAGCTCACCTGTCACCCTGGCACCTCCCGGATGATAGATCTCCTCCAACGGTCCTTTTGGTGGCCAGGCCTGCGGAGGGATGCAGCCCGCTACGCCCGGGCTTGCCCAATCTGTGCCACCTGCAAATCGGGAAATGCCCCTCCAGCGGGTCTGCTCCAGCCCCTGCCCGTCCCTGGCAGGCCCTGGTCGCACATCGCTCTGGATTTCGTCACCGGACTCCCCATCTCCAACTCCTATGACACCATCCTGACCATCGTGGACCGCTTCTCCAAGGCCGTGCACTTCATCCCCCTGCGAGGCCTCCCTACTGCCCTGGAGACGGCGGACCTCCTCGTCCAACACGTGGTCAGGCTGCATGGGATTCCGGTGGACGTGGTCTCGGACCGGGGCCCCCAGTTTTCATCTGAGGTTTGGAGGTCATTCTGCAACGCCATCGGAGCCAAGGTGAGCCTCTCCTCCGGCCATCACCCCCAATCCAACGGGCAGTGTGAGAGGACCAACCAGGAGCTGGAGGCTGCGCTCCGCTGTGTGTCCAGATCCAAACCCGCGTCCTGGAGCAACCATCTTGCCTGGGTTGAATATGCCCACAACACCGCTCGCTCTTCTGCTACAGGGATGTCCCCCTTCAAAGCGTCCCTGGGTTACGACCCCCCGCTGTTTCCGGAGCAGGAGAGTGAGGTAACTGTCCCGTCAGTTAGGGCCCATCTCAGGCAGTTCCGCTCCACCTGGGCTGCCGCGCGCCATGCGCTATTACGCACAGCGGAGCGCAACAGGACTGTGGCGGACCGGCGTAGGAGACCTGCCCCGGCGTACAGAGTTGGGCAGCTTGTTTACATTTCCACCCAGGACGTCACTCTAAAAGGCGAGAGGAGAAAGCTGGCACAGCGCTTCATGGGTCCCTACCCCATCACCCGGATCATCAACCCGGTGGCTGTGCGCGTGGCTATTCCCCCCTCCCTCCGCATTCATCCTACTTTCCACGTGTCGAAGGTGAAACTGGCGGTTTCTGACCCCCTTTGCCCTCCTCCTGCAGCGCAACCCGCGCCCCGGATGATTGGTGGCCATCCGGCCTGGTCCGCTTCCTCCATCCTGGACTCCCGGCGCCGGGGTCGTGGGTTGCAATACTTGGTGGACTGGGAGGGCTATGGGCCCGAGCATCGACAGTGGGTGCCCCCGTCGTTTGTGTTGGACCCATCGCTCATCGCGGACTTCCACCGAGCGCACCCGGATAAGCCATCGCCAGGAGGCGCTGCTAGAGGGGGGAGTACTGTCACGCCGCGCCATTCATCAGCGGCGCCACCTGCTCACGCACCTGCTACTCGTCAGCGGCGAAGGATAAAAGCCGCCTCGCCCTGAGCGTCGGCCTGAAGCCGTAGACTTCGTTTCCTTTGCATGGACTTCTACCACATTCTCTTCAGCATCCTCTTTACCGGTAAGAAGTTCACTTACCTCATCTCTCCAGTCTGCTCCCCTGTGCACAGGTGGATTCCTCGGCGGCGGACAATCCCGTCCCTCGTCTCTCCTCGCTGCTGCACCGAGCCCTGCAGGTGGCTGTCTCCCGGGCTTCCATCCTTGAAGCGCCAGTCATCTGCCCAAACAAGTAAGCTTCTCTCCCTCGCCTATTCTCCTCCTGTGTTGGTGTGTGCTCATCACCCTGTGTCTGATTTCTCCCATAGGGTTGCCGGCTGAACGGTCTCCTGCCTCTGGGTCCGAAGCAGACGCCCCCACCAACACATTAACATTCTGCAGACACGCACCCAAACATCCCTGTTGTTAATAAACAGTTTGAACTACTCTGAGCCTGTGTGTGTGCGTCTCCTGAGCCGAACGTTATGTCAGAGCCCTGGTGGAGGTATTGCACTCTCGGATTCTCTGTAGGTCTGTGAAGTGTTTGTATGTTATGTCACATGTTTGTGCTTTTGATACAGTGAGGAAGGAACAGATCTCAGAAAATAACAGGTGAAAACTGTCCTATAGTTTAAAAAAAAAAAATAAAAACAGTACATAACGTGTCACTTCCTCCGGTGCTGAAAGTGGCATCCCTAAAAAATGGGACTCTTGAATTTTTCTGTGATCCGTTGTGATGCAAAGGCATCATATCTGGTGGAATGATGGAACACTGACTAGAGTGGGAACCATCTGTGCTGGCGACAGCATCACAGCCATAATGGAATGCAACGCAGTCAGTGAAAATCAGTGGTATGAGGTGCAAGGGCTTTTGCAGAGCAGCCAATAGCAAACCGTCTGGCTGACAAGATCTGTAACTGCCCTGTGACTGATTACTTTTTTAAACAAAATCATTTTTCCTGCTAAGCCCAGTTCAAAGGTATTAATGATATTTTAATCATCCTTCACTGATGATGATGGACAAAGCAGTTCTTGTTTCCTCCTTTTCAGAGAACAGGTGTCAGCTCAATAAAAGAATCCTCTTAATGTTTGTCATCATAAATGCTGACGTACCACCATTCCCATGAGGAAATCAGTGTGTGTATCAAACCACGGCGTGAAAAAATTGTAAGTGAAAACAAAGTTTACAAATATCCAATTGGAATGCTGATTTTGACATTATGCACTTGGAAAAATATTATGGTCTTAAATGCATAATAGTCCCATGAGGATCTTTAACACTTCAGTTAACAGCAACATTATTATAGCCAATTTATTTAAAGAGGTTACCTTGCTCTAACACACAATAGAAGAGAAAACGGAAGCAGGGGCAGAAGCAGATCATACAAGTCCTAATCTTCAGAGAATTAATGCATTTTCACATTAGTTTGTCACTTACGCAACATCTCACCAATTCTGCTATGTAGTTGAAATACCTGAGCAGATTTTGGTTCCGTCGACTCTGAGCACAGTTCCTCTGGGCCCTGAAACATTCAGCAGATAGCTGAAGCTGCAGGATAAATGGCTGCAGGTCTTCATCATCCCTGCAGGGAGCCAGCAGCTCTTCATAAAGTCTGGTGAGAAGCGTTAGTAAACTGGAGAACACCTCCTCTGCCACAGCATCTCTGAGAAACAAGTGAGAAAAGGAACTCATGAATCTTTAAATAGTATCTACCAGTGATTCTAAAATTGAAAACCAGCCATGGACAATGCAGGTAAAGTTACTAAATAATATTGCTAAACATCACCACAGCAGATCATCTGCCTCCATCTCACCCTATCCCTTACATCCTCCTCTGGAACACCAACCCTCTCCTTGTCCTCCTGAAATACATCCATGAATCTTCTCTGTGGTCTACCTCCTTTCCTCCTGTCTGGCAGAGCCATCTTCAACATCCTTTGTCCGAAATAATATTGTTAAGAATGAATTCACAAATATGGCACAGTGACAATTTAATGAGCCAACATATTTTATTTATTTTAGTATTTATTTTATGGCACCGTCTATGGATATTTAAGTTGTAGCCTGAAACGCATTGTTGCTACAGAAGAGTCGATCAATCCGACAAAATCTTTTCAGATCAGCCCACCCTCACCGCCGCCACTGTAGTGTAGGGGAAGAGTGTAGTGTACCTCTGATCAAAAGGTGAGGGGTTCATTTCCCGTTGTCACCATCCCATCTTTGTAATGTTGTGTGTGAATATGTGATATACAGTATGTGAATGGGTAGATAACTGAATCTGTTAAGTGGTTTGGTCACCCAGAGATTACAAAAAAGAAGCGCTCTATAAACAAATACTGTTTTACATGAGATGCAATTTAGAATCCTAAATTAACATTTAAGAGATTTATGCCTTTAGGATTTATGTAAGGGTAAGATTAAAAAGGTAATAATATTAATTTTAAAAATCCATCCATCTTCTACAGCTTTTCCGGAGGTCCGGGTTGCGGAGGCAGCAGTTCAAGCAGAGAAGCCCAGACTTCCCTCTCCCCAGCCACCTGCTCCAGCTCTTCAGAGGGGATACCAAGACGTTCCCAGACCAGCTGGGAGACATAGTCTCTCCACCGAGTCCTGGGTCTGCCCCGGGGTCTCCTCCCAGTGGGACGTGCCTGAAACACCTCAAGTGGGAGGCGTCCAGGAGGCATCCTAATCAGATGCCCATACCACCTCAACTGACTCCTTTCAATGTGGAGGAGCAGCGGTTCTACTCTGAGCCTCTGCCGGATGACTGAGCTCCTCACCCAATCTCTGAGGGTGAGTCCAGCAATCCTACGGAGAAAGCTCATTTCAGCTGCTTGTATCCGCGATCTCGTTCTTTCGGTCATTACCCAAAGCTCGTGACCATAGGTGAGAGTAGGAACGTAGATTGACTGGTAAATCGACAGCCTTGCCTTAGAACTAAGCTCCCTCTTCACCACAACAGACCGGTACAACGTCTGCATCACTGCAGATGCTGCTCCAATCCGTCTGTCGATCTCTCGCTCCATTTTCCCCTCACTCGTGAACAAGACCCCAAGATACTTAAACTCCTCCACTTGGGGCAGGAGCCTGTCCCCAACCCGGAGAGGACAATCCACCTTTTTCCGGCTGAGGACCATGGACTCGGACTTGGAGGTGCTGATTCTCGTCCCAGCCGCTTCACACTCAGCGGCAAACCGTCCCAGCAAGAGCTGTAGGTCATTGCTGGATGAAGCCAACAGGACAACATCATCTGCAAACAACAGAGATGAGATCCTGTGGTCACCAAGCATGACACCCTCCATTCCCTGGCTGCGCCTAGAAATCCTGTCCATAAAAATTATGAACAGGATCGGTGACAAAGAGCAGCCCTGGCGGAGTCCAACTCTCACTGGGAATGACTCCGACCGAGTGTTGGCAATACAAACCAAACTCTCACAACGGTTGTACAGAGACCGAATAGCTCGTAACAACAAGCCCGATACCCCATACTCCCGAAGCACCCCCCACAAAAATCCACGAGGGATGCGGTCAAATGCCTTCTCCAAGTCCACAAAACACATGTAAACTGGTTGGGCAAACTCCCACGAACCCTCAAGAATTCTCGAGAGGGTAAAGAGCTGGTCCGATGTGCCACGGCCAGGACGAAAACCACATTGCTCCTCCAGAATCCGAGGTTCGACCAACGGCCGGACTCTCCTCTCCAGTACCTTGGCATAGACCTTCCCAGGGAGGCTGAGGAGTGTGATCCCTCTAAAGTTGGAGCACACCCTCCGGTCCCCTTTTTTGAAGAGAGGAACCACCACCCCGGTTTGCCATGCCAAAGGCACTGCCCCCGACCTCCACGCAATGTTGCAGAGGCGTGTCAACCATGACAACCCAACAACATCCAGGGCCTTGAGGTACTCAGGGCGAATCTCGTCCACCCCCGGGGCCCGGCCGCCAAGGAGATTTTTAACCACCTTGGCGACCTCACCCCCTGTGATAGGCGAGTCATCCCCCTCGTCCCCAAACCCTGCTTCCTCTGTGGAAGGCGTATCAGTGGGATTGAGGAGATCCTCGAAGTATTCCTTCCACCACCCGACGATATCCCCAGTCGAAGTCAACAGTGTCCCATCCGCACCATACACAGTGTGGACGGGGAGCTGCTTTCCCCTCCTGAGCCGCCAGACAGTTTGCCAGAATCTCTTTGAGGCCGACCGAAAGTCTTGTTCCATGGCCTCACCGAACTCCTCCCATGCCTAGGTTTTGGCTTCAGCAACCACCCGAGCTGCACTCCGCTTGGCCTGCCGGTACACCTCAGCTGCTTCGGGAGTCCCACAAGCCAACCAAGCTTGATAGGACTCCTTCAGCTTAATGGCCCCCCTCACAACTGGTGTCCACCACTTGGTTCGGGGGTTGCCACCACGAGATGCACCGACCACCTTGCGGCCGCAGCTCTGGGCCGCCGCTTCAACAACAGAGGTGGAGAACATGGCCCATTCGGACTCCATGTCTCCAGACTCCCTCGGAATGTGGTTGAAGTTCTTCCGGAGGTGGGAGTTGAAGACCTCCCGGACAGGGGCCTCAGCCAGACGCTCCCAGCACACCCTCACTATACGTTTGGGTCTACCAGGTCTGAATGGCTTCCTCCCCTGCCATCGGATCCAACTCACCACCAGGTGGTGATCAGTTGACAGCTCTGCACCTCTCTTTACTCGGGTGTCCAAAGACATACGGTCGCAGGTCTGATGATACGATAACAAAATCGATCATCGACCTGCAACCTAGGGTGTCCTGGTGCCAGGTGCACATATGGACACCCTTATGCTTGAACATGGTGTTCATTATGGACAGACTGTGGTTAGCACAGAAGTCCAATAACTGAACACCACTCGGGTTCAGATCGGGCAGGCCGTTCCTCCCAATCACCCCCCTCCAGGTTTCACTGTCGTTGCCCACGTGCGCACTGAAGTCCCCCAGTAGGACAATGGAGTCTCCAAGAGGAGCACCCTCCAGCACCCCAGTCACAGACTCCAAAAAGGGTGGGTACTCTGAAATATCATTTGGTGCATAGGCACAAATGATGGTCAGGACCCGTTTCCCAACCCGAAGGCGCAGGGAAGCAACCCTTTCGTCCACCGGGGAAAACTCCAATATAGAGGCAGCAAGGTGGGGCGATACAAGAATACCCACCCCTGTTCGTCGCCTCTCGCCCGGGGCAACTCCAGAAAAGGCCAAGCTCCAGCCCCTCTCCAGGAGACTGGTTCCGGAACCGGAGCTGTGTGTTGAGGTGAGGCCGACTATATCTAGCCGGTATCTCTCAACCTCGTACACCAGCTCAGGCTCCTTCCCCACCAGAGAGATGACATTCCACGTACCAAAAGCCAGTTTAGAAAGCTTGGGATCAGTCCGCCAAGGTCTCCGCCTTTGACTGCCACCTAATCCACATAGCACCGGACCCCCATGATCCCTCCTGCAGGTGGTGAGCCCACTGGAGGGCGGTCCCATGTAACTCCTTCGGGCTGAGCCCGGCCGGGTCCCATGGGTGGAAACCCGGCCACGAGACGCTAGCCTTCGAGCCCCTCCCCCAGGCCTGGCTCCAGGGTGGGGCCCCGGTAACCCCATACCGGGCGGGGTACACTGAATCCGTGATACACAATTTATCATGAGAGTCTGTTGGATCGTTCTTAGTCTGGCCCTTCACCCAGGACCAGTTTGTCTTGGGAGACCCTATCAGAGGCAAATTGCCCCGGACAACATAGCCCTTGGGATCACTGGGGCACGCAAATCCCCCCACCACGATAAGGTGATGATCCATGAGGGGGGGGGACGATCCATGAGGGGGGGAATTTTAAAAATCGAAACAAAATATGGGTTAATGTAACACTTCTGTGTTATTGTCGTGTTTCTTCAGGGGGTTGTTGTGTAATAAAATCCTGCAGCTCGTTCTGATAACTTCTCTTTATTCTCTTCTTTACATTCCATCAAAACATCACTACACACATTTGAGGTCCTACATTAACATGAGAAATGCATTTCTTCAGCTGTTGATAAAAGCCTTCAATTTCTGTAGCTCCAGCCTCTGTGGTCTGCAAATACAGAAGACGTTTCCCCAAACGGACTCACAGGTCCAGTTTAAAAACAAATACAAATATCTATGTGTGAATAATATCTATTTATTACCTTTTTAACCTTACCCTTTCATAAATCCTAAAGGCTAACCGCTTCAAGTTCATTTAGGATTCTAAATTCCATCTCATGTAAAAATAAAATGGCAAAAATTTTATAACACACACACACACACACACATTATCTCACAAAAGTGAGTACACCCCTCACATTTTTGTAAATATTTTATTATATCTTTTCATGGGAACAACGCTGAAGATATGGCCCTTTGATACAATGTAAAATAGTCAGTGTGCAGCTTCTGTAACAGTGTAAATTTGCTGTCCCCTCAAAATAACAACACACAGCCATTAATATCTAAACCGCTGGCAACAAAAGTGAGTACACCCCTAGTAAAAATGTCCAAAGTGTGCCCAAAGTGTCAATATTTTGTGTGGCCATCATTATTTTCCAGCACTGCCTTAACTCTCTTACTCATGGAGCTCACTAGAGCTTCACAGGATGCCACTGGAATCCTCTTCCACTCCTCCACGACGACATCATGGTGTTAGAGATCTTGAGTTCCTCCTCCTTCCATTTGAGGATGGAGGAGACATGCTTGGCCAGTCCATCACCTTTACCTTCCGTTTCTTTAGCAATGCAGTGGTTGTCTTGGAGGTGTGTTTGGGGTGGTTATCATGTTGAAATACTGCCCTGCAGCCCAGTTTCCGATCATGCTCTGCTTCAGTATGTCACAGTACATGTTAGCATTCATGGTTCCCTCAGTGAACTGTAGCTCCCCAGTGCCGGCAGCACTCATGCCGCCCCAAACCATGACACTCTCACCACCATGCTTGACTGTAGGCAAGACACACTTGTCTTTGTACTCCTCACCTGGTTGCTGCCACACATGCTTCACACCATCTGAATCAAATAAGTTTATCTTGGTCTCATCAGACCAAGGACATGGTTCCAGTAATCCATGTCCTCAGCAAACTGTTTGCCGGCTTTCTTGTGCATCATCTTTAAAAGGGGCTTCCTTCTGGGACGATAGCCATGCAGACCAATTTGATCTGGTCAAATTGCGCGCCGTATGGTCTGAACACTGATAGGCTGACCCCCCACCCCTTCAACCTCTGCAGCAATGCCGGCAGCACTCATACATCTATTTTCAAAAGACAACCTCTGGATATGAAGCTGAGCACGTGCACTCAACTTCTTTGGTTGACCATGGCGAGGCCTGTTCTGAGTAGAACCTGTCCTGTTAAACCGCTGTATGGTCTTGGCCACCGTGGTGCAGCTCAGTTTCAGGGTGTTGGCAATCTTCTTACAGCATAGGCCATCTTTATGTAGAGCAACAATTCTTTTTTTCCCAGATCCTCAGAGAGTTCTTTGCCATGAGGTGCCATGTTGAACTTCCAGTGACCAGTATAAGAGAGTGAGAGTGATAATACCAAATTTAACACACCTGCTCCCCATCCACACCCGAGACCTTGTAACACTAATGAGTCACATGACACTAGGGAGGGAAAATGGCTAATTAGGCACAATTTGGACATTTTCACTTAGGGTGTACACACTTTTGTTGCCAGCGGTTTAGATATTTAATGGCTGTGTGTTGAGTTATTTTGAGGGGACAGCAAATTTACACTGTTATACAAGCTGTACACTGACTACATTGTACCAAAGTGTCATATCTTCAGTGTTGACCCATGAAAAGATATAATAAAATATTTTCAAAAATGTGAGGGTGTACTCACTTTTGTGAAATACTATATATCTCCATCCGCCAACTCCAGGAGAAATGCAGAGAACAGAACATGCCCCTGTACGTCGCCTTCATCGACCTCACCAAAGCGTTCGATCTGGTCAGCAGAGAGGGCCTTTTCAAGATCCTGCCAAAGATAGGATGCCCACCAAAGTTGCAAAGCCTCATTGAATCGTTTCACACCAACATGCAGGGGATAGTGCAGCATGATGGCAACGTCTCAGAGCCTTTCAACATACGCAGCGGAGTGAAACAGGGCTGTGTACTTGCGCCAACCCTCTTTGGGATTTTCTTTGCTATGCTCCTGAGGCATGCCTTCAGCACAGCAACAGAGGGAATCTACCTGCACACAAGATCTGACGGCAGGCTTTTCAACCTCGCCCGTCTGAAAGCCAGAACCAAAGTACACGAGGCTCTAATCAGAGACATGCTGTTCGCAGACGACGCTGCAGTCGCAACCCACACACAGCAGGAGCTTCAGACCCTTATGGACCGCTTCTCCCAGGCATGCAAGGACTTCGGGCTTACCATCAGCCTGAAGAAGACTAACGTCTTGGTGCAAGGCACGGAAGCACCACCAACCATCACCATTGACGACTACGAGCTGGAGGTCGTGAATCAGTTCACGTACCTGGGGTCCACGATCAGCAACAACCTCTCCCTTGATACAGAGATCAACAAGAGGATTGGAAAATCAGCCTTCACACTCGCTCGCCTCACCACACGAGTGTGGGAGAATCCCAAACTCTCTGTCAAGACGAAGATGGCAGTGTACAACGCCTGCGTCATCAGCACACTGCTATATGGGAGTGAGACGTGGACAACATACGCCCGGCAGGAAAAGAGACTGAACTCCTTCCACTTGCGCTGCATTCGCCACATCCTGGACATATCCTGGCAGGACAAAGTGCCCAACACAGAAGTTCTGTCCCGCGCCGGCCTTCCCTCCATCTTCACTCTACTCAGACAGCGCAGGCTCCGCTGGCTAGGCCACGTTCACCGTATGGAGGATGGCAGAATCCCCAAAGACGTCCTCTATGGAGAACTGGCAACTGGCAAGAGAGACGTTGGCCGCCCACAGCTGCGTTTTAGAGACGTCTGCAAGAGAGACATGAAGGCCCTGGAGATCAACACAGAGCGCTGGGAGGACCTTGCAACGGACCGCTCCAAATGGAGAGGCACCCTGACCAGACAGCTCAAGGCGGGTGAAGAGAGACTGACTGCTGCTGCAGATGAAAAAAGGACCCGCAGGAAGAACCGCCACAGACCCAGCAGCACGGAGACCACCCACAAGTGCAACCTGTGTGACAGGGACTGCCATTCGCGCATCGGCCTGTTCAGCCACAGGCGGTGCTGTTCCAGCAGAGTAGACGTTTAGGATTCTCTTCCATGGTCATCATAGACCGACGGAGGCCGAAGACGATATATATATATATATATGTATACACACAAGAAATGAGTTGTAAATGGACTCCTTAGGAAGCGCTCCTAAATGGAGGAGACAAAACTTGTAAATTTATGAAAAAAGTGTGACAGATTTAGGAGAAAAACCTTGCAAATTAGTTTGTCTGTGGATTAGATTGTTTAAGTAATTCAGTAGACTTCCTTACCACTGACTCAAAAAACTTGTTATTCTTAATTTATACTTTAGTAATTAATGTCACAAGGTAGCCCTACTTTTACTTGAGTACAACTTCTGGCTATTTAACCCACCTCTGACAGGGATGTGAGCACATGGAGGGGAGACAGATTTTAGCTGGAGGAGAGAAGCTGCTGGTGATGGAAATATTTGAAGCCAGCATTACATTAGCGTGTCAGACTCCTACATCAACTCTGAGCACACAGTTCAAGCACCTATTTGCCCCTCACTGCAACACAGTTTTTTTGTAAACTACAAAATAAACTGCAAGTAAAAAAAGCCATTATTTTATATAGGTCTTTAAAAAAAACGCTGGCTGACCAAAGCATTTAACAGATTCGATTATCTCCCCATTCATACAAATCGCATACGGTGGTGTGAAAAAGTGTTTGTCCCCTTCCTGATTTCTCATTTTTTGTGTTTGTCACACTTAAATGTTTCAGATCAAACAAATTTAAATATTAGACAAAGATAACACAAGTAAACACAAAATGCAGTTTTTTAAAATGAAGGTGTTTATTATTAAGGGGAAAAAAAATCCAAACTTTAATGGCCCTGTATGAAAAAGTGATTGCCCCCTAAGCCTAATAACTGGTTGGACCACCCTTAGCAGCAACAAGTGCAATCAAGCGTTTGCGTTAACTGGCAATGAGTCTTTTACAGCGCTGTGGAGGAATTTTGGCCCACTCATCTTTGCAGAATTGTAATTCAGCCACATTGAAGGATTTTCAAGCACGGACTGCCTTTTTAAGGTCATGCCACAGCATCTCAATCGGATTCAGGTCAGGACTTTGACTAGGCCACTCTTAAGTCTTCATTTTGTTTTTCTTAAGCCATTCAGAGGTGGACTTGCTGGTGTGTTGTGGATCATTGTCCTGCTGCAGAACCCAAATGCGCTTCAGAAGCCTGAGGTCAAACAGATGGCTGGACATTCTCCTTCGGGATTTTTTGGTAGACAGCAGAATTCATGGTTCAATTTACTTATCACAGCAAGTCTTCCAGGTCCTGAAGCAGCAAAACAGCCCCAGACCATCACACTACCACCACCATATTTTACTGTTGGTATGATGTTCCATTCATCCATCCATCTTCTTTTCTGAAATGTTGTGTTACTTTTACGCCGGATGTAATGGGACACATACCTTCTAAAAAGTTCAACTTCTGTCTCGTCAGTCCACAGAGTATTTTCCCAAAAGTCTTGGGAATCATCAAGATGGTTTCTGGCAAACCTGAGATGAGCCTTTATGTTCTTTTTGCTCAGCAGTGGTTTTCATCTTGGAACTCTGCCATGTAGGCCATTTTTGCCTACATGGTAAAAATGGTGGAGTCATGAACACTGACCTTGACTGAGGCAAGTGAGAGCTGCAGTTCTTTGGATGTTGTTGTAGGGTCTTTTGTGACCTCTTGGATGAGTCGTTGCTGTGCTGTTGGAGTAATTTTGGTCGGCCGGCCACTCCTGGGAAGGCTCACCACTGTTCCATGTTTTCACCATTTGTAGATAATGGCTCTCACTGTGGTTCACTGGAGCCCCAAAGCTTTAGAAATGGCTTTATCAGCTTTTCCAGACTGATAGATCTCAATTACTTTGTTTTTCATTTGTTCCTGAATTTCTTTGGATCACAGCATGATCACAGCATGATGTCTAGCTTTTGAGGATCTTTTGGGCTACTTGACTTTGTCAGGCAGGTCCTATTTAAGTGATTTCTTGATTGACAACAGGTGTGGCAGTAATATGGCCTGGGTGTGGCGAAAGAAATTTTACTCAGCTTTCCAAAAATGTGATAAACCACAGTTAATTTATGTTTTAACTGGGGGGGGGGGGGGTGTCACTTTTTCCATATAGGGCCATATAGGTTTGCATTTTTTACCCTTAATAAACACCTTCATTTAAAAACTGCATTTTGTGTTCACTTGTGTCATCTTACTTAAATTTATCTGATGATCTGAAACATTTAAGTGTGACAAACATAAAAAAAAAAGAAATCAGTTAGGGGGCAAACACTTTTTCACACCACTGCATTCACACACACCCATTACAAAGACAGTAGGCGGCGACAGTGCGAAACAAACCCCTCACGTTTGAATCACAGGTAGACCACACTTTACTCCTACACTACAGCGGCAGTGACCTGATTTGACAAAGTTTTATCAGATTGATCAACTCTTCCGTAGCAATAGACAATGAATGTAGAGCAACGGTATTAATATAACGTATTCGTACATTTTTCTGAACTAGCATATACCCGTGCATACCCATCCATGCCCATCGAAACCAAGTCTAAGCAAGTATTTCTGCATGCCCGCTGCAGAAGGGTCTCTTCCTGTCTGAGACGGCTGTGTTGTTCACAGTCATGCCTGCGGCATACTGCTCGAACCTGAGGCGTTTCATCTTCACAGCATCTTTTCTGACACGCAGCCGTTCTCCTCACTGTATTGCTCTCCATGTGGTAGGTCTTATTGTTGTTGTTCTTCTTCGTTGAGATGACTGGTTGAGGGATAGATGCGTTGTAATTCCAGTTCATGGACAAGATCATGCAAATAGATCTGAGCAAAAAGTGGCTTTCGACCCTGTTCAGGAAGACCTGTGCACGCCCGTCGAAACCCAGAAACTGGAGCACCCAGAGAAAATCAGCGATTTGCTTGGCATTTTACACATTTGTAGTGTAGACTGCCATTCTTCATGGGTACTGCTTCGAATGGGTGTGGTTTAAAGTAGGGTGTCCTATTCTTAATTGGGTGACAGACTGACACCCTGACAGATTTCTTGAATTTATAAGAGTGCCTTCTGCCTTACTGAGTGAAATTTCCAGATTTACTGCTTGGAACGGGTGTGGTTTAAAGTAGTGTGTCCCATTTTGGTCTCAGCTTCTCTGTGCCTTGCCTGGCATGCAGCGTTGACGGCCAGATCATAGGATCATCATAGGACATCAGGCAGACATCATAGGTTGTCCTATGATGTCCTATGATCGTGACAGACACACACAGATTTCTTAAATTTATAGTGATGTGACATCATAAAGACACATTTGTCTATGTGTCCTATGATGCCTGAGTTCATAGGACATCCTATGATGTTCAGGCAGAGATCATAGGCTGTCCTATGATGTCCTATGAAGCATGACACACACACAGATTGATGTCCTATGAAGCATGACACACAGACAGACAGACACACACAGATTTCTTGCTTTTATAGAGTGAATTGTCTGTCTCTCTGTGTTGGCCGTGCGATGGACTGACGACCAGGGTGTACCCTGCCTCCCACCCAAAGATGCTGGTATAGGCTCCATCCCCCCCGCGACCCAAAAAGGACTAAGCGGAAGAAGATGGATGGATGGAGAGACAGAGTGAAGTGATGACGGCATCGCGAGTCCTGATGGTCTATATGACATCATAAAGACATAAAGGCATAGGGACATCATAGGAACATCATAGGCTGTCCTATGATGCAGACATCATAGGGACAGTCCTATGATGTCCTATGATCGCGACACACACTTTGTAGATATAACAGCATCACGAGTCCTACGATGTCTGAGATCATAGGATCAGTGTGAGTGATGCCTGCCGTTGATCACATAATCAAAGACACCTGTCTATATGACACCATATAGACAAAGACACCTGTCTATATGTCTTTATGACGTCATAGACATCCTATCTGTAGATCATCAGAACATCATGGGTCATAGCAAGTCCTATGATTGTGAGTGATGCCGGCCGTTGATCACATAGTGAAAGACACCTGTCTATGTCTCTATGACATCATATACACATCACATCGGCATCGCGAGTCCTATGATGCCTGAGATCATAGAATCATTGTGAGTGATGCCTGCCGTTGATCACCTAGTCAAAGACACCTGTCCATATGTCTATATGACGTCACCTGTCTATTCCTAGTATGACGTCATATAGACATATCTTTACGATGGCATCACAAGTCCGATGATGTCTGAGATCATAGAACACCATGGATCTATATGACATCATAAAGACACATTTGTCTATGTGTCCTATGATGCTTGAATTCATATGCCGTCCTACGATGTCCTATGAAGCGTGACACACACACACACACACACAGATTTCTTGCTTTTACAGTGATAGAAGTGATGAATAGAGTGATGATGAGGTACGGCAGGGGTGTCAAACTCATTCCATGGAGGGCCAAGATCCTGCATGTTTTACTTCCACCCAGTGTCTTCAGCAGATGTTTTGAGGTACGGCATGCAGAGTCACGTGACACCAACTGGCCATTCCAATTTGAGCCGTATCAGTAGAAAACGTTCTATGGCTACATCTTACGTATCCATAGCCACTGCCTTATCTTACAGTCAGTGTTTCCTCTTTAAATCCTGTATTATACGCGAACATCTCGTTTCATGTACGAGGAAAGGGAAACGAGTCTTGAATCTTGACTGACATTATGTATTCAACTCCGCCCGTTTAACTCTTAATTTTTAGTACGTTGTCAGAATAAACGTTCAACCAGATTTATATATACACTATAACAAAAACATTTAGTTCTGGATTACATTAGATAACCAGGCCCTGTAGATTTTATACATTTGATTATATCTAGTTGTTCGCAGTAGACAGTTGGGAGGCTTTTTAGTTAAGGCTAGCTTAGCCTGTAAACTCCATTCAAATTTAGGCCAAGAAGAATTATTTTCTCCAACTTTACCTGTAGTCCGGGTGGCGCAACGTCCCTGTAAAAGCCCTTAAAACCTCCAAGTGTTTAGGGGTGTGATTTTCATTCAGAATTCGAGCAATAACCACTGACATTTCCAAACTGCTGTCGCTGAAACCTGCCATCTTTGCCTTCTTCATGCTTGTGGGAGGGCTATTCAATAACCTCTGTAATTGGTTATTCTGTTGGCTGAATCTGGAACTGGGGCGGGCGTCTAATCAATTTTCTAAGACGCCATTGGCTCAATCTAGGAAGGAGGGCGGGCTTAGAGCATGTGCTCCTGTTTTTTTTTTGTTTTTTTTTTATCTATCTAGCTATCTATGAGTGGGGCTGAAAAGTTCATAGGCAGACTAAGGCGTTATGCTACAGCAACGAAACTAGTCGTGCATTAAATTCAACCTTTTCTGATACTAACTGCATTGGTTCTTTTCAGATACACTCACATTGGAATTGAACCACATTTGGTCAAATTTGACCACTGCATCATGGACCTTTTTGCAAATATTTGGGGGCATCGGAAGTTGGCTTGTGCTTGTTTATAGTGGAGATTTCATTTTTAGATATTATTTGTGATCATTTAGACATTTTCAGCAGACAAGAAGACTCTGATTGTTGCAGAAAAATAAGAGAAGAAAAAAATAATGTGTGGCAGCCTCAAAAGTCACATTTAATACTAAAGAACCATGTTTTGAAGGAGACAGGTGCTGCACAACACTGCTGGTTTGACCAGCTGACTATCATCTGAGGAATAATAAAAAAAATAATAAAGTAGTGTGTGTTGCCACTAAAACTGTCATTAAAGGCAGAAGACAGATGGTGGGAACAAAATCCATGAAGCACAACATACTTCGGTAAAGTTGGTGTAACAGAGTCAGTAAAAGCATTCCTACTTGGCTTGCCAAGTGGGTTAACCCTCTTGGCAACACAAGTCGAGTGCTGGACTCTGGAGCCTGAGGTTGTGAGTTCAAACCGCTGGTTGGACACCACCAGTTGGGCTTGGCCCATCCACTTGGTCACAGTTGGCATTGTTGGCAGGACTCAGTGGTGGTGTATTGGTCCTATTTCCCAGAGAACCACCAGTGTGTTGGTTCCAAGGTTGTCATAGCCAGGAGCGGCACTGGGGTTAAGCTCCCAGTGCCCATAAAATGCTCCTTATGGCGTGCGTCTCGAAAAGCCTCTGACAACTAAGTCCAACTCCTAGCCTGCCCGTGTGGTTTAGTCTCTAAGCCCGGCGGAACTGCTTTTACTAATAGGAGAAGGGGCGCGGGCGGATCTCTGGCGCCTTAAAACCAGATGCTTCAGGTAGATGGTGGCTCGTCAACCTGGGAAGGTAGCCCATCTAGGGGAAGGTAAACCCTGATTTCAAACCTCCGCTGCCTTGCGGCACACCCGGTCACGGGAAAGGCTTCGGGAGTCAACCCTGAGGAAAAATCCGGAGTCGGAGCCCCTAAGGCAGTTCTCTGTTGTGCTCAACATCGTTCTGGCAGCTCCTGCGACGGCGCTGGTGCCAAACTATAGCAGCCCTGCTGTTCCTTTGGATTCATCAGTGACGTGGAGAGGGGGGACATGCTGCATGGGTAACATCTTGTCCTCCATATCTACCTGCCCAGGCTTGAATCCTACCAACGCCCAACGCTGGAAGGTAGAACACCGGTGCGCATCGGCCTGTTCAGCCACAGGCGGTGCTGTTCCAGCAGAGTAGACGTTTAGGATTCTCTTCCATGGTCATCATAGACCGACGGAGGCCGCCGCCGCCGACCAGTGTGTTGGTCCCACAAGTGGTGCTTGGTCCCCACTGCAAGAGATGTTACTGGTAGGACTCATTGATGTTGACATAGTCAGAAGACGGGCACCCTTAAAATTTAAATGCACCCCTGACATCGAGAAGATGTCAAAAATCTGAGGGGGAATATGTAACAGTGTGGTGGACACAATACACATGGCACTCCACCCAGGACAAGGGGGTTGGTGGGGGAAAAGATAGTTAGAGATGCTAATGGGGAAAGCTGAGAGGAGCCAACCAAACAAAGATGTGCCTTTTGTCCTCCGCCGTGCCAGGTTGACACCTGAGGACGCAGGGGTGCAACTGTATTGTAGCAAGACCTGCTCTGTGATGTGTGGGTCAATGTTATGTTAATGTGTGTACATGTCTGGCAGGCTGAATGTTAATGTGTTTACCCTGTGTGCTGGAGGCGGGAATTAAAGTGTATAAAGGAGTTCCCTCAGGCACTCAAGATTTCAGAGTTTCTGTGTTTTATGTTGAAAGAAGAATAAAGTTTGTGTGTCGTCTAGCTCGCTGCCTCGTCTGCTTTCATCTTCCACATTGGTGACCCTAAGATGTGCAATGGAGAACGAGCCAAGCGCTGCCCCGGAGACAACCCAGAGGGAGAACACCAGTGCGGCATGCACTGTCACAGTCAAGCTCCCAGACTTCTGGCTTCACAATCTGACCGCTTGGTTTCTACATGTTGAAGCCCAATTCGCACTCCGCAGGATCACAACGGACGACACCAAACATTATCATGTGGTCACTGCGCTGGATGTGCACACCACGCAGCAAGTGACAAGCCTGCTCCAGGAACCACCGGCCACGGGGAAATACGACATACTCAAGCAGATGCTGATTCAGCGGTATACCCTGTCGGACAGTGAGAGAGCAGAGAGACTCCTAACGTGCTCAGAGTTAGATGACAGATCAGCTGTGGATCTGATGGAGAGCATGTTAGCATTGATGGGGAAGAATGATGAATCCTTCCTGTTCACCTACCTCTTCCTCAGGAACCTACATGCTACAGCGAGGGCGATCCTGGCCAACTCACTGCTGCTGGTAACCAAGAACTACCGCGCTCTGGCGCAGGAAGCAGACCGCATCATCCTAGCAACCAGAACTCTCACCTTGCACGCAATGACACCGGCATACGGGAAGGACTCCAGCGAGGTCGAGGAGCTGTTGGTGGTGGCTGGGACGGATGTCAAGAGACACAGGAATGGATGCTCCATGTCTATCACCGCCGCTTTGGCTCGGATGCCCAATGCTGTCTGCCACCATGCCAATTCAAGAAGCCAGGGAAATGGCACGGCCAGCAGTCAGTAGCAGCTGCGACTGCTGGTGACAGGAACAAGCTGCTGTTCATCACAGACACACGATCGGGGAGGCGTTTCTTAGTGGACTCTGGCTCCCAGAAGAGCCTCATTCTGCCGGTCAGCGCAGACAGATCAGCAGGAGGCAGTGGTCCTAAGCTCACAGCCGCCAACGGATCCAACATCAGGATGTTTGGCGAACGGACGTTGACGGTGTGCTTACACAGACGCAATTATCAGTGGGACTTTGTGGTGGCAGCATGTTCTGTCCCCATTTTAGGCACAGATTTTTTATGTGCTTATGGGTTGTTAGTCGATGTTGCCAACGGATGTATAGTGGATGCTGTCTCTTTTTTCTCCTTGAACTGCACAGCTCTGGGAGTTGGGCCAACAACACAGGCTAGCGTTATAGCTCCAGGGGGTAAGTACCAGCATTTACTTTCACAGTTTCCAGCACTCACGGTTCTGACATTTTCTTCTACAGTAACCAAACACGGGGTCGAACATTTCATAACCACAAAAGGCCCGCCAGTGTTTGCGTGACCTCGGCGCCTGGACATGGTTAAACTAGCCAGCGCACGTGAGGAGTTTACCAACGTAGAGCAGCTGGGCATCATCAGGCGCTCCAACAGCTCGTCCGCATCCCCACTACACATGGTGCCTAAGGCTGATGGGTTGTGGCGACCGTGTGGTGATTTCTGGCGCTTGAACAAGGCCACGGAACACGATCGATATCCCATCCTGCACAGCCAGGATTTTTCCATGCACCTGGCCGGGACGTGTGTTTTTTCAAAAGTGGATCTGGTCCGGGGGTACCACCAGGTCCCGGTGTGCGCGGAGGATGTTCCCAAAACAGCGGTAATCACTCCTTTTGGCCTTTTCAAGTTTTTACGCATGCCGTTCGGGTTAAAGGGAGTGGCGCAAACCTTTCTAAGAATGATGGACATGGTGCTCCGTGACCTGCCCTTCGTTTTTGTCTACTTAGACAACATTCTGGTGGCTAGCGTGTCCGAGGAGGAGCATCTTGCCCATCTCAAACTAGGTTTCCAGAGGTTGGAAGCACACAGGCTTATCGTGAACCCCGCGAAGTGCCAATTCGGTGTGCCAGTGATTGATTTTTTTGGGTCATGGCATTTTGCTGGAGGGCACGATTCCACTGCCTGTTAAGGTGCGTGCCATGTCGGATTTTCTGCGTCCACAGACCATGAAGGCCCTGCAGGAATTTTTGGGCATGGTCAACTTTTACAACCGTTTCCTCCCCCGAGCAGCCCAGCTGCTGCAGCCGTTGTATGCTGTGTTCAAGAAAAAGAAGCCTGCTGAAAACATCGACTGGACCCATGAGCATGATCATGGTTTTCGCAAATGCCAAAACAGCGCTCGCTAATGCCGCTTTGCTAGCCCACCCTGTCTCATCAGCGCAGATAGCACTCACCACTGACGCATCTGATGTTGCCATAGGGGAAGTGGTGGAGCAGTACGTTTCCGGTGTGTGGCAGCTGCTTGCATTTTTCAGCCGTACTTTGCGCGACAACAAACGCAAATACAGTACATTTGACAAAGAGTTGTTGGCCCTCCACTTGGCGATGCACCATTTCCAGTTTTGGCTGGAAGGGCGCCAGTTCACCGCGTTTGTTGATCATAAGCAGCTAGCGTACACAATGTCCAAAGTCTCGGAACCGTGGTTGGCCCCACAGTAACGACATTTGGCTGCGATCTCGGAGTTCACAATCGACATTCAACACGTAGCCAGTAAGCTTAATGTCCTGGCCGACTGCCTGTTGCGCATGTTAGTCTCCCCAGTCTACATGGGAATAGATTTCCCTGCCATGGCCGCGGAGCAAACCGGGAACGCGGACATTTGCGCGATCCAGTCCACGCCTACTGGGTTAAAACTGGAGAGCAGGGTAGTGCAAGAAGGGTGCCCCCCCGCTATGCAACATCTTCACCGGTCGCCCACGCCCGGTGGTTCTGAGCTCGTGGCGCCGTCACGTTTTTGAGTCGGTCCACTCCCTTTCGCACCCGGGAGTGCGTGCTTCAGTGAAACTAGTGGGGGTGAAATTCGTCTGGCCGCATTTGTGTAAAGCGGTGAAAGAGCGGGCTGCAGCTTGCGTTGCGTCCCAACGGGCCAAAGTGCACAAGCACACCAAAACCCCCCTTGTGCCATTTCAAATTCCGGCCAGGAGATTCGACCATGTCCACATGGATTTGGTGGCCCCACTCCCACCATCGCAAGGGTCCACGCACCTTTTGACAATCGTGGACTGCACCACGTGTTGGCCTGAAGTGGTCCTGCTGGCTTCTAACACGTCCGCGGAAGTGGCTCGCGCTTTTTTGTCAGCTTTGGTTGCACGGTTCGGCTCCCCATCGGACATCACTTCCCACAGGGATCCACAATTTGTTTCGGAACTCTGGTCCATGATGGCCCAGAGTCTGGGGGTCAAAATCCACCGCACTACCGTGTACAACCCCCAGGCTAATGGGTTATGCAAACGTTTTCATAGGTCGCTTAAAGCAGCACTCAGAGCCTCACTCACGGATGCAAATTGGGTCGACCGCTTGCCCTAGGTCAGGGGTGTCAAACTCATTCCATGGAGGGCCAAGACCCTGCAGGTTTTACTTCCACCCAGTCTCTTCAGCAGGTGTTTTCACTGATCAGCAATCAGTGGGTAGAAATTCAGAGAAATCACCTGTTGAAGACACTGGGTGGAAGTAAAACCTGCAGGGTCTTGGCCCTCCATGGAATGAGTTTGACACCTGTGCCCTAGGTCCTACTGGGGTTGCGCACTGCGCCTCAGGAGGATCTGGCAGCCTCCCCGGCAGAACTCGTTTTTTTCTCAGCCGCTGCGGATCCCCGGGGAATTTTTAACAGAAAATCCTGCACCCAGGACCGACCCGCTCACACAATTATTTTACAGTACAGGGGCCGCTAATGTATCGGGCCTGGTGCACCATTGTTTTCCCCACACCTTCGTCCCAAAGAGCTTACAGAGCATGAAGTTCATTTTTGTTAGGCACGACGCACACAGAACCCCGCTGCACTCACCATATGACAGACCGTTCAGAGTGCTGGAAACCGGGGCAAAGCATTTTGTGTTAGACTTGGGGGGGTGTAAGGAAACCATCTGCATTGATAGGCTTAAGCCTGCTTACGTGTTGGCAGACAAACAAGGTTGTGGGTTCAAACCTCCGGTTGGATGTCGCCAGTTGGGGCTTAACTGCCCATCCACTTGGCTACACTTGGCACTGTGAGCAGGATTCACTGGTGGCGTATTTCCCCAGATACCATGTGTGTCGGTCCTGCAAGTGGTGCTTGGCCCCCACTACAAGAGGTGTTGCTGGTAGGACTCACGGGTGTTGATATAGTCAGAAGGCGGACACCCTTAAAGCTTAAATGCACCTCTGACATTGGGATGATGTCAAAATCTGAGGGGGAATATGTAACAGTCAGTAAAAGCATTCCTACTTGGCTTGTCAAGTGGGTTGACCCTCTTGGCGACACAGGTAGAGTGCTGGACTCTGGAGCTGGAGGTTGTGAGTTCAAACCTCCGGTTGGACACCATCAGTTAGGCTTGGCCCATCCACTTGGTCACAATTGGAGTTGTTGGCAGGACTTAGTGGTGGTGCATTGTGTTATGTTGGTAATGGAAGCCAAGGACGAGACCGACTGTATAACAGGACACAGATTTAGTTGTGACTCTCTCTCACAATACAGGCGCATCCAGCAGGTGGAGAGGAGGCCAATAGACTGCCCCTCTCCCTCACAGCCCTCTTATATCCTGAGTGGCGGCGGAACCGGAAAGGTAGAGCCACTACCCGTGTCACACAATTATACTGTATGTCCCCAAAACCCAACCCAACACTTCCCCCCTTCAAAAATGGTCCAAAACACTTGCATACTATCGAAACCTCCCCAATTTGGAACTTGAATCATGCACTAAAAAAAACTAAACAGAAATACTTAAAAGGCCTATCATATTCACTCAAAACAACTAAAACTAGGGGGAGAACAGGTGGACTACCGTTCCACCCACACACGGCAAGATGGATTATTCTGCTGTCTACACTAAACGAACAGTCCCACTAAACAAAAACTGCTGTGTTCCTAAAAATAATATAAAACACAAAATAATCCCATTAACAGAACTAAACAACACATCGGTTCAGGTTCAGGTTCAGGTTACTTTATTTGTACCCGTAGATAGATTTGTTTTGCAGTCAGGTGGCATCCATATTTACAAACCACAATTACATTCAACATAAACACAAACGCAGGCACACATGAAGCTGACTATAAACATGATAAAAATACTCAAGGCTCCATCAATCAGGACACAAGACAAAGAGATAAGAGAAAAAACAAAGAGATAAGAGAGAAGGGTCATATTAAAAAGTTAAAGACTAGTCAAAGAGGTTAAAAACTCAAAAGTCTAAAACCCAATAAAAGATTTAGAACCCAGATAAAAAACCTACAAAAATCAGTAAATATAAAATGAAATTAATAAATAGGTAACTAAATTATGTGCAATATATTGTTACAACTTGTTCAACTCTTTGACAGCAGCAGGAACAAAGCTGTTTTTGTAGCGCTGGGTTTTACATTTTGGGACAGCAAACCTCCGTCTGGAGGTCAGAAGCTGAAAGTGGCAGTGCAAAGGGTGGGAGTCATCATTTAAAATGGAGGTAGCAATCCTCTGTACCTGTCTGGTGTACAGGGATGTCAGGCTCAGCTGTGACTCACCAAGCAAACGACTGGACCATCTAACTACCTGATCCAAGGATTTCCTCTATTTCAGTTTTATCTGACCAAACCATGACACTAAAGAAAAGGATAAAACAGATTCAATAAAAGCCCGATAAAACATTATCATTATGGTTCGGTCAATTTGGAAGCGTGCAAGTTTTCTTAAACAATGCAAATGTTGCTGATCCTTTTTGCACACCCTTTCACAGTTCTCTTCAAAGTTTAAATTACTATCAATAATCGTCCCAAGATATTTGTAGGATTGTACACATTCAGTGGTCTGGCCTTTTAGTACGGTGACTTTGTGCCTGGGAGTTTTCCTCCTAAAGTCAATAATCGTATCTTTAGTTTTTGTCATATTCAGCTGCAGGTAGGAATCCTCACACCAGTGAACAAAATCATCAACTACTGGGCCGTGGCCACTCTCACCATCCTGGAGGAGACTGACAACAACTGAATCATCAGCATACTTTATAATGTGTCTGTTGTCATGTCTGCTCCGACAGATGTTTGTGTACAGGATGAAGAGTAGTGGTGACAACACACACCCCTGAGGAGAGCCAGTAGAAGAGCACTTTTGGTCAGACAATGTACCATTGACCCATACTCTGTGTCCTGTTGGTTAAAAAATCCAGAATCCAACCTACCAGATTATTACTCAAACCAAATTGTTGCAGGAGCCTTTCAACTAAAATATGAGGTTGGATTGTATTAAAGGCGGAAGAAAAGTCCACAAATAAAAGCCTGGCATGTGTCCCATTTTTCTTCCTTTTGCCTTCAGTGAGAGCAGTCGCATTTTTTTTCCTCCCTCCTCCTATCCTGCCTTCCTGACCTAATCCCAGCTTGCTGCGTCTGAGTGAGTGTCTGTGCCGTCTCACCATCTTGCTGATCTCAACCCAAATGGAAAATACGGAAAATGGATATAAGCTGGGCTTTAAACGCAATTGACACCACCTTTTCAAACAGAAAATTGGGCCCGGGGGAGCCCAAATGTGGAGAGACCCATGGATTGGAATTCATGTGTCTGTGTGATTTGACTGAGGATGTGGAAAAACATCTACCTGTTTTGGCTACGATCACAGGATTTCTGCCGATTGGGCTTTGGAGTTCTCCTGGTGTATTGAAAATTTAACTGGAGGAGCTAATCAAAATGCGGACCCGGCGGAGCTGCTTCTCAATAATTCGACCAGATGGGGAGTGCACGAAGTAGCGGCAAATGACCAACATGGAATTTACCATCTGCATGCACTGTAGAGAGATGGACTCTTATCGGACATGTTCATCTGTGTTTAGAAGGGGAAACATCTGGAGTCGCTTCGTGCTCTCCAGGGAATGATATGAATTTAAAGCCAGTGAATGTTAATTTGAATTGTAAGCTCAGAATATGACAATAGGGAAATCCTATACTCCTATACTCTGTCTGAGCAGATTCGGCCTTGATCGGCGCTCCTGGATAACTCACTCCTCCAGAGTTGAGATAAGCGGATGTGTCAGCTGGCTCGCTAACCCAAACACTGCTGCTGTGCAATAAACAGAACTCTTCAGGGACAGCGTTCATGAACTATAACATCTATCGTTGCCTAGGAGACTATTTGTTGTGCTCCAGTAACTGATACACTCAACACTGCACACACACTGATATCATCATACTGATATACATACACTGCTCTCTCCCTGCTGTGTGATTTGTCTACTAAATGTCTGCTAAATAAGCATTGAGGGTTTTTTTGCCTGCAATCAAAATTTTGCTTACTTACTTAAGCGTCAATTTGATAAAACATGTTTTTTTCTCTCGCCTACTGTGTCATATCCACTCTTTTTCTTTTTCTCCTTTCTTCTTTATGACTGGCGCCTAGCGGCTGCCCTGGCCTTGGATGCGCTCTGCAGAGCGTGCCCAAATGCCAAGTCACGTTTCGTTACCTTGTATTCATACATGTGTAATGACAATAAAGTTGAATCGCATCTCATCTCAATCTCATTAAAATCCAGATGTTTAAAAAGCATGTTAAACAGAGTGACAGTGGCATCCCCCACTCCTCTGTGAGGCCTATAGGCAAACTGCAGAGGATCCAATGCATGCTCAGTCTGCTTTAGGACCTCAAATCTGACCAGTTTTTCAAAAATTTTCATTAAAATTGAAGTCAAAGCAACTGGTCTAAAGTCGTTTACCGTTTTAGGACAGCTGGATTTTGGAACGGGGACAACCACGGCTTCTTTCCAGATCTTAGGCACATGTTGTGTTTGTAAGGACTTATTGAAAATGTAGTGAAATACAGGACTCAATTCATGTGCACAAGACTTTACCAATCATCCACATATATTATCAGGGCCCTGACTTTTGTTCACTTTTACAGCACAGAACACCCTTTTAATATCCTGCACCTCAATATTAAAGTGCTGATTGTCTTTGAGTTTCTGTTTCAAATCTTGGGTTTCTGTGCTAAAATCAAAGGAATCAAAACAACCATAAAAACAATTAAGAGCATTAGCCAGCTCTGTGTCTGAAACCATCTAAAAACACATGATTACTGCACTCTGTGCTCTGAAGGCCTACAATAGTTTTCAGACTGGCCCAGGCTGAACCAAGCTTCTTTGTTGCCATCTTGCTTTCCAACTATGATTTATAATTCTGTTTTGCTCTTAAAATTTCGGCCTTCAGCTCTTTTGTGGCAACCTGCAGCTCAGAAACAACCCCCTGTTTAAAGGCAAGTGCTTTCCTCTGTAAGCAGGATTTAACTGATTTTGTAACCCATGGCTTGTTGTTGGGATATATTTTGACACGTTTACGTGGAACGATCATATCTCTGCAGAAAGCCATGTATGAGCATGTGACGTCCATCAAAGAGTCCAAATCATCCCCGCAGGCCAGTGTGAACACCTCCCAGTCCGTACAGTTAAAGCATTCCTGGAGGCAGTGGACTGAATCCTCTGTCCACACGTCTATGTCTCTGGTCTTCACCTTGCCTCTTCTCAGAGCAGTTTTATATGTGGGCAGCAAATGTACACAGTTGTGATCTGAGGATCCTAAAGGAGGAAGGGGAAGTGATTTATAGGCCCTCTCTATGGAGCCGTAGCACAGGTCCAATGTCTTTTTTCGCCTGGTTGGGCAGGAGACATACTGATAAAAGTTTTTAAGTGTCTTCTTTAAAGAAACATGGTTAAAATCCCCAAGAATAAAATTTGGAGCCTCTGGGGAAATCGACTGCAACCGCTGTACCACATCAAAGACAGTGCTGGAGGCGGAGTCAGCATCTGCTCTCGGGTGAATGTACACAGTCGTTATAAAAAGTTGGGGGAACTCACGGGGCAGATAAAAGGGGTGTAGTGACACGGACAGAAGCTCCACATCGGGTGTACAGATGCGCTCTCTGACATTGACAGATGAACAGTACTGTTTATTAATATATAAACATACGCTGCCCCCCTGACTTTTCCCCATTACCTCTTCCTGCCGATTCAAGCAAAGTGGGGCTCCAAAGCCGTCAATACTCAGGTCCGCATCCCGGTCAGGTGCCGTAAGCCACGTCTCCGTGTAAGCCATGACACAGCAGTTCTTGAAATCCTTCTGATATCGTACATTCCCTTGAATTTCATCCACTTTATTTCTCAGGGATTGTTCGTTCCCCATAATAATGGAAGGAAGAGGAATGCAGTTAAACTGACGCCTCCTCAGGTTTAATCTTATGCCTCCACGCTTTCTGCGTTTCCTCCTCGTCTTTCTTTTCATCGCTGTGTCCATGAAAATCTCTTAAAATAAAGTCCGGCAGTTGCGGCACAAACTCAAACACAGATGCTGCATTATCCATGTTTAAATGCAGTAACATGTCTCTGGAATACTGTATTCTTCCCGGCATGATCGTAATCGTGCTTACCTCCAAGACAAAGAGCAGGTAGGAAAAAAATGAAACACAAGAAGGAAATCCATACTGATGGAACCAGGGAGCTCTTCGTTATATAGTTCACAAACCTTCAAGGACAAAAATGGCACAGAGAATTACGTTAGGTTGTCCCCCTTTCCATCACCATGCATAATATATACCGTCCAACCGTCAGCTTGCCCCAGGAGAGGAACCACCCCCCGGAAAACTGTTGGACGATTCCACTTCGGTGGACCTTCTCTTCTTCACTCCCTGGGAATGACCCCACATTCAGGTCCAAACCCAAATGGCCTGGCAACCCTCCCGGGATGGCCCTGGGTGGGGTTGGTCCTGCTCATTATCCAGATTACTAGGCATAGGTTTGTTCTACACAACTCTGCCCATCGTTTGTGGAACCGGCCGGTCCCACAAACCACAGCCCGACCACTCTTCTCCAACGCTGCTTGTGATGGCGAAGCCCAATCCATAAAATTAATCACACCCCATAATGTTCTCTCCACGGGCAGTCACGATGAACTTCAAGCTGGACACCTCCGTCGACTTGTACCTAGTCTTCAGTTCCACCGACCCCACCTTGGCCAATCTTCCTCCACCATATCCACACAGCGGTACTGAATCACCTCTAACCCGATATTGTGGGAAGAAACCCCTCACGGTTGCCCAATTTAACACGAATCTCACCGCTCCTGTGTCAGTCAACAATGGCACTGTTATCCCATCCAGTTCCACCATACAGTTAGAACGGTCGTTGGTACTTGGGGATACAGTGTGAATAACTGTGGGAGTTGAAGCGGGGGAATCCTCCTTACATCTCGGCCAGCTGGCGTAGGTCTACTACAAACCGCTGCACCGACTTGCCAGTCCGCTGGCGGCACTGTCGAAACTGGATCCTCCGGATGATGACGCTTTCCGGGGTGCGAAAATGTCACGCCATTAGCTCCACCACTTCCTCAAAACTATCACTCTCTCCCAAAATGTTTAAGATACGTTGACCTTCCATTCCTAGGTTGTGAACCAACAGTCCCCATGCCCTCAACTTCTCCAGTCTTCCAAGGTCCAAAGCCACCAAATATGTTTGAAAGGTGGCAAACCACCTTGTCCAAGGGACGGGCGGCTCACCGGGAAGCTCCAAAAATGGCCAAATTGATGTAACCCCCACGTCCATGTCTTTTTACCCTCGTCGCCAAATGTTATGTCGGTAATGGAAGCCAAGGACAAGACCGAGTGTTGAACTGGACACAGATTTAGTTGTGACTCTCTCTCACAATACAGGTGCATCTGTTAGGCGGAGAGGAGGCCAAGAGACCGCCCCTCTCCCTCACAGCCCTCTTATACCCCAGGTTGCGGTGGAACCGGAAAGGTGGAGCCACCACCCGTGTCACACAATAATATGTCCCCAAAACCCAACACAACACATTGGTCCTATTCCCCAGATACCACCAGTATGTTGGTCCCACATGTGGTGCTTGGTCCCCACCACAAGAGGTGTTCCGGAAAAATTTTAACTTTGCTGCATCGTTGGACTTAAAACTCGCTCTCTCATCAAGGGGGGATGTTAACAAAATTTGAAACAAAGTCGGCCCGTGTCAAAGGCCTAAGTTTTCGCCCGAAAAGGCCATGGGTTTTGGCTAGTTTGCACAATGGTGTTATCCAGCTGTGGGACTACTGGATGTGCACATTGATAGACAAGTCTGACGAGCACAATGGCCCCGTCAGAGGAATTGATTTCCACAAGCAGCAGCCTCTGTTTGTGTCTGGAGGAGATGACAACAAAATCAAGGTATGGAACTACCAGCTGAGACGCTGCTTTTTCACTCTTCTTGGACACCTTGACTACATAAGAACAACCTTCTTTCACCATGTGTACCCCTGGGTCCTGAGTGCGTCAGATGACCAGACTGTTCGCATCTGGAATTGGCAGTCCAGGACCTGTGTTTGTGTGCTGACTGGTCATAATCATTATGTGATGTGTGCACAGTTCCACCCATCTGAGGACCTGGTGGTGTCTGGCAGTCTTGATCAAACTGTGCGAGTGTGGGGTATCTCTGGTCTGAGGTTAGAAAAACCTCTCTCCAGGAGCTGTCAAGACGGAGGTGCGTGGCATCTCTGGTTTTTACCTCTTTGGTGCCTCTGATGCTGTCATTAAGCATGTTCTTGAGGGTCATGACCGTGGGGTCAATTGGGCAGCTTTCCACCCCAGCATGCCTCTCATTGTGTCAGGAGCTGATGACAGGCAGGTCAAGATCTGGAGAATGAATGAGTCCAAGGCTTGGGAACTCGACACCTGTCGCGGTCACTACAACAACGTGTCCTGCACAGTCTTCCACCCATGCCAGGAGCTCATTCTGTCCAACTCTGAGGACAAGAGCATCCGGGTGTGGGACATGTCCAAGAGGACTGGAGTGCAGACCTTCAGCCAAGATCATGATCACTTCTGGGTGCTGGGGGCCCACCCAAACCTCAACCTGTTTGCTGCTGGTCATGATAGTGGTATGATTGTGCTCAAGTTGGAGTGTGAGTGTGAGGGAGAGTGAGTGGCATACGCTGTGCATGGCAACATGCTGTACGACGTCAAGGATGGTTTCCTTCGCCAATCTGACTTCAACAGCAGTAAGGACACTGCGGTCACGCAACTGCGCAGTGTGTCTAAGTTCCCAGTGTTCAGCATGTCTTATAACCCTGCTGAAAATGCTGTTCTGCTCTGCACAAGAGCAACCAACCTAGAGAACAACACCTATGACTTGTACTCAATTCCCAAAGAAAGAGACTCTCAGAACCCTGATGCACCTGAGGGGAAAAGATCATCTGGTTTGACAGCAGTCTGGGTGGCCAGGAACAGATTTGCCATCCTGGACCGTATGCACTCTCTGCTGATTAAAACCTGAAGAATGAAATTGTAAAGAAAGTCCAGATGCCAAGCTGTGAGGAAATCTTCTATGCAGGGACAGGCTCACTGCTGCTGCGCAATGCTGATGGTGTCACGCTGTTTGACGTGCAGCAGAAACACTCTCTGACCACAGTAAAAATTGCCTAAGTCAAGTAAGTGGTGTGGAGCTCTGACAACAGCCACATGGCTCTGTTGGCTAAACATGCCATTATGATCTGCAACTGTTAGCTGGAGTCTCTGTGCAACATCCATGAGAAATCTAAGGGGGATATGTAATAGAGTCAATAAAAGCATTCCTACTTGGCTTGCCAAGTGGGTTGACCCACTTGGTGACACAGGTAGAGTGCTGGACTCTGGAGCGGGAGGTTGTGAGTTCAAACCCCCAGTTGGACACCACCAGTTAGGCTTGGCCCATCCACTTGGTCACAACTGACATTGTTGGCAGGACTCTGTGGTGGTGCATTGGTCCTATTCCCCAGATACCACCAGTGTGTCGGTCCCGCAAGTGGTGCTTGGTCCCCACTACAAGAGCTGTTGCTGGTAGGACTCATGGGCGTTGACATCGTCAGAAGACGGGCACCCTTAACGCTTAAATGCACCTCTGACATCGGGACGATGTCCAAAATCTGAGGGGGAATATGTAATAGAGTCAATAAAAGCATTTCTACTTGGCTTGCCAAGTGGGTTGACCCGCTTGGTGACACAGGTAGAGTGCTAGACTTTGGAGCCAGAGGTTGTGAGTTCAAACCCCTGGTTGGACACCACCAGTTGGGCTTGGCCCATCCACTTGGTCACAATTGACGTTGTTGGCAGGACTTAGTGGTGGTACATTGGTCCTATTCCCCAGTGTCGTTCCTGCAAATGGTGCTTGGTCCCCACCACAAGAGGTGCTGCTGGTAGGACTCATTGGTGTTGACATAGTCAGAAGGTGGGCACCCTTAAAGCTTAAATGCATCTCTGACATTGGGACAATGTCAAAAATCTGAGGGGGAATATGTAATAGAGTCAATAAAAGCATTCCTACTTGGCAGGGTGGGGAAGAGCCACCCCAGTCAGATGACGACGCGGCGCGATCCAGGTCAACCAGCTCCAGGTCAACCCAAGAAGGTCTTGGCAACCTGTGTCACCAAGACTCTGGAGCTGGAGATTGTGAGCTCAAACCCCCAGTTGGACACCACCAGTTGGGCTTGGTCCATCCACTTGGTCACACTGGCAAGATATTCACAGATTTGGACTTTGAGGATCAATAACGCCTAAACAAAACGTTGTTAAAAGAAAAAACACACCAATCTAATACATCAGTAAGATGGACAACGAGCTACAACCTCATTTTCATTATAAAGAGCCGTCCTCTGAGATCCAACAATTACATTGCTGTCTATGAGCTGCCATCGGGGAAACAAATGCGCAGGGACCATCTGCAAATTGCAACTCCGAGGAAAAAAAAAACTCCTTAAAATTAAATACTAAAAATTAAATTAACTATCATTTCTAAAATAATAATTCCCTAACCTATGATATTTTTTTGGTCCACCTAAGTGTGTTATTAACAGGAGACCCTTAGTAGCTGGGCAGCATTCAGTGGCATTCACCCTGATGATGCTGAAATTTAATCCTAATAAATATTCTCAAAAGCTATGAAAAAATTTCTTTAATCCAGACCATGTGTTAGATAGGTAGATAGATACTTTTATTAATCCCCATGGGAAAATTCAGGTAGTCTGACTAGAAGAAGATGGATTGCATGTGAGGTGATTTTGGCGAAGCCACACTTTGTAATTTTCAAGTTATTGGATATTTTTTCAAAACTGGGGATTCTAAATTGTCCTTAGGTATGACTGTGAGAATGAATGGTTGTCTGTCTCTCTGTGTTGGCCCTGCGATGGACTGGCGATATATCCAGGGTGTACCCTGCCTCTCGCCCAAGGATGCTGGGATAGGCTCCAGCCCCCCGTGACCCTATAAAGAATTAAGTGGAAGAAGATGGATGGATATTTTTTAAATAAATATTTCCCCAAACTATGAAAAATAAAAATTTATGCAAACTAAGCATTTTAGTCTGACCAAAACAATACGATTGACGTATGAACTGATTCTGGTGATGTTACACCTTATGATCATGACAGTATTTAAGTTGTTGTTTTTTTTCCTCGGAGTGTGGCGGACTGAAGGGTTGTCTCTCAACTGGTGGGATTTGGGGTTGGGGGGTGTGGTTTGTTTTCCCAGCTTTGCAGTTCGGGAGTGTTCTGTTCAGTTGTTCAGTGACTGTGGAGGAGTAAAGATAAAAACCCACCTTCGTCTCCTGTGTGTTTCTTCCTCCTGCCACATTGGTGACCTCAATTCGAGCATGTCCACCACACAAGAAGACTGCCTTTCGTCACAGCTGGTCGCTTGCACTGCAGCTGTGAAGCTTCCAGAGTTTTGGCAGAGCGACCTGGCTTTGTGGTTCCAGCATATTGAAGCGCTGTTCCAACTGCGAGGAATCACTGCAGATGAAACCAGGTATTACTTGGTCGTCGCTGCTTTGGCTCAGCAGTACACCATGTAGTTGCTTTGCGCACCCCCACAGCATGGTAAATACGCCGCCATCAAACAGTTCTTGATCCGGAGGTATAGCCTATCTGCCACAGAAAGAGCAGGAAAACTTCTCTCCCTGTCAGGCTTGGGTGACGGCATGGCTGTGGACCTTATGGACAGAATACTATCGCTGCTTGGAGCAGATGAAGGTGGTTTCCTGTTTCCACATATATTCCTGCACCAGCACCCACTGCCTGTGTGCGCGGTTTTGGCTAACTCCCCACATCTGGCAACTGGTGACTACCAAGCTTTGGCTGAGGAAGCTGATCAGGTCCTGCTGGCTTCCAGGCAGTTTGCTGTGCAAAGTGTGGCATTGGATGTCCCACTACCCACGACGGAGGGCATGGACCTGGCAGCAGTAGCTGGAGTGGTGGCCCGGAGATGACATGGGAAAGGTCTGTGTTTCTTCCACCTGCAGTTTGGCAGCAAGGCTAAGTGCTGCGTTCCCCCATGCACGTTTGAGACAGCGGAAAATCCCCAGAGCCAGCACTCAGTAGCAGCTGTGGGCACTGGTGGACGAGGTGAGCTGCTCTTCATTAAGGACTTGCTGTCGGGGAGACATTTCCTGGTGGACTCTGGCTCACAGAAGAGCCTACTTCCGCCAACCAGTACGGACAGACCGGCGGCGGGCAACGGCCCGTATCTGAGTGCAGCTTACGGTTCTTCCATTGAGACATTTGGCACAAGGTCTGTGACTCTTTGTTTCCAGGGGCACAGTTTTGAGTGGAACTTTGTAATTGCTTCCATTACAGTACCTATTGTTGGCGCAGATTTCCTGTGTGCAAATGGTTTGCTTGTTGATGCTACTAACCACCGTCTGATTGATGCTGTGTCTTTTGCTACTTTTCCGTGTGAGGCTGGGGGAGATGGGGTGTTCTCACACACTGACTTTTAAGCGTTGGATAATGTTTTTCTGCGTTTGCTGACAGATTTTCCGTCGCCAACAACACCTGCTTTTTCCACCGTGGCTACTAAGCACGGGGTGGAACATTTCTTCCCTACCGTGGGACCGCCGATTTTTGCGCATGTGCAATGCCTCAAAGCAGTTAAGTTGGCCAAAGCGAAAGAAGAGTTCACCACTAATGAACGTTTGGGAATAGTAAGGCGTTCTAATAGCCCATGGGCCTCGCCGCTTCACATGGTACCAAAGGCAAATTGGTCGTGGTGGCCGTGTGTTGATTTTTGTCAGCTTAACAACGTCACCGCTAATGACTGTTATTCTGTTTCACACATCCAAGATTTTTCAGTGTGATTGGTGGGCTCTGCGATTTTTTTCAAAGGTGGATCCGGTGCGCGGTTATCACCAGGTTCCCGTGCGCGCGGAGGATGCCCCCAAGACCATGGTAATTACCCCGTTTGGGCTCTTTGAATTCAAACGGCGCATGCCGTTTGACATTAAAGGCACAGCCCAAACATTTCATTGGGTGATGGATTCAGTGTTACGCGACTTCCCGTTCGTATTTGTCTTCCTCGATGACAAATTGGTGGCCAGTCCGTCAGCCGAAGAGCATCTGTCACACCTCAAGTTCTTGGGTGCCTTGTAGAACACGGCCTGATCATCAACCCGGCTAAGTGTCAGTTTGGGCTGCCGGTGATTTACTTCTTAGGCCACTGCATTTCGTTGTGAGGTGCGATTCCATTGCCTTCTAAGGTTTAAGCAGTGGCGGAATTTCCCTATCCGGACTCCGTTAAGGCACTGCAGGAATTTTTGGACATGGTGAATTTTTACTATTGCTTCCTCCCTTGCGCTGCCCACCTCCTGCAACCATTTTATGAGGCTCTGAGGCTAAAAAAAGCCAACGACCCTGTCACCTGGACTCCAGAACAGGTCAGAGCTTTTGACAGAGCTAAGTCCGCTCTTGCGAACACAGCACTACTTGCTCACCCTGTGCCCACGGTGCCCATAGCTTTGACAACAGATGCCTCCGACGTAGCCGTGGGGGCAATGGTCGAGCAGCGTGTGGCAGCCTCTTGCATTTTTCATTTGCAAGCTGTGGGATGGCGAGAGTAAGTACAGCGTTTTTGACCGGGAGTTGTTGGCGCTGTACCTGGCAGCCCGTTATTTCCGTTTCTTATTGAAGGGTCGTTCTTTCACGGCTTATGTAGATCATAAATCACTGACATTTGCTATGTCTAAGGTGACCGAGCCGTGGTCTGCTCGCATCTCAGAGTTCACAACAGATGTTCAGCATGTGGCTGGCAAATCCAGCCCCATTGCTGATTGCCTGTCACATGTGCTGGTGTATCCGGTGCACCTCGGGAAGAATTTTTATGCCATGGTCGCCGAGCAGCCCAACGACCCGGACATCCTGGCCCTTCGGTCTACAGGTACAGCCTTCAAACTTGAGGAGGCGGTGATGCAGGAGGGCGGTCCTACTCTCCCGTGTGATGTCTCCATTGGCTGCCCCCGCCCTGTTGTCCCTGCATGCTGGCGCTGTCGAGCTTTCAACTCAGTTCACTCCCTCTCTCACCCTGGAGTTCAGGCGTCAGTAAAACTGGTCGGAGCAAAGTTTGTCTGGCCCGGCCTCCACAGGGATGTAAAGGGGTGGGTGGCCGCATGCTTGGTGTGTCAATGCGCTAAAGTCCACCAGCACACCAAGGCACCCCTCAAACCCTTTTGATTCCGGCTAAACGTTTTGACCACGTGCATGTGGACCTGGTGGGTCCTCTACCCCCTTGGCAGGGTTTTACACACCTACTTACCATAGCAGATCGGACCACTAGGTTGCCAGAGGTGGTCCCTCTATCCTCCACTTTGGCTGTGGACGTGACACGTGCATTTCTTTCTTCCTAGGTTGCGTGTTTCAGCACCCCACCAGATATTACCTCTGATAGGGGCCCTCAGTTTGCGTTGGAGGTCTGGTCGGCGCTTGCATAACAGCTTGTGTGAATGTTTTCACCGGTCGCTAAAAGCGGCGTTGCGTGCTGCGCTCTCTGATAGTAATTGGGTGGATCGTTTGCCTTGGGTGATGCTTGGGTTGCATTCAGCTCCAAAGGAAGATCTCGGTGCATCGGCTGCTGAACTGGTTTTCAGTCAACCGCTCCACGTTCTGGGAGAGTTTTTGCTCAACAGTTCTGCCCCGCAGGTCGGCCCCACCATCTGCCCTTTTTAGTTCGACAGCACACTGGCTCTGAGCCCCGTTCACCACTGTTTTCCGTGGTCGTTTGTGCCTACTGAGCTTAGTGCAGCCCGTTTTGTTTTTGTGCGGCATGACGCTCACCGCTCGCCTCTCTAACCCCCATACAACGGTCCATTTCAGGTTCTGGAGATGGGCCCTAAGAGTTTTGTGCCAGCGATAGGTGTGTGTAGAGAGCGAGTCATGTTGGACAGGCTTAAGCCAGTGCACATTATGGCGGATGAGCCTACGGTTCCAACCCAGGTCCCCTGTCGGGATCGCCCCCCCTTCTAAGACCTCGGCTAGGTCTGCACTAGATGAGTTTTCTGGTTTCCAGCCTGTTATGGACTGTGCTTCACCTGCCCGTCGTCCACGAGGACAGCCCACACGACAGGTTTCTCTGGTGGCTCCCGTTGGAGGACAGCGCAGCCGTTATGGCAGGCTCATCAAGCCCCCAGTGAGACACTGATTTCCACTACGGAAGTCCCCTCTGGGTGTTTGGGGTGTGTGTGTGCTGTGACAGACTGAAGGGTTGTCTCTCACCCAGTGGGATTTGGGGTTGGGGGGTGTGATTTGTTTTCCCAGCTTTGCAGTCTGGGAGTGTTCTTTTCAGTTGTTCAGTGACTGTGGAGGAGTAAAGATAAAACCCCACCTTCGTCTCCTGTGTGTTTCTTCCTCCTGCCACAGGAGTTGCAATTTGCAGACGGTCCCTGTGCATTCGTTTCCCCAATGGTGACTCCTGGACACTAATGTAATTGCTGGAGCTCAGAGGATGGCTCTTTTTAATGAAAATGAGGTTGTAGCTTGTTGTCCACTTTACCATTGTATTAGATTGCTGTAGTTTGTGTTTTAACAATGTTTTGTTCAGGAGTTATTGATCCGCCAAGTCCGAATCTGTGAATATCTTGCCAACTTTACTGAAGTGCACTACGATGCGTCTTCATCATCAGTGAACCACCTGTGCCTCATCAACCTATGCACATGCTCCCCAGGTACAGTGCACTTTCTGGTTCACTCCCTTTACATCCTGGACCACCTGTCACAGGCCGGCCTTCAACTGCTGCATGTCCCCCAGTTCCCCTGTTGCCGAGCCCATCAGGACAGGTCTCTCAGATTCAACCACAACAGGACCAAAGAACTGATGCTGCTGCAGTGCCTGTTGAGGCACATTCTATTGACCAACCCACTACTCGCTCTGGACGAGTTATTCGTAGACCACAGCGCCTTTTTCTTTGAGCCCCTATAGGTCCACCCTCACTCCCACCGCTACGCCTCAGGCCCCCCACATCTCACCCTCCACTGCCCCCACCCCTACCCCTCTCACATAACAGATATGGACTGCTTTCATTTTTATGGACTTCTGTTGGGGCTGATTTTTCCCATGTTCTGTAAAAAAAAATGTCATAACTGATGTGCATACCTGTGGTTATGTGTTGATGTGTTATGGTTACTCACTATGCTATTACATGTTCTACATGAATCATGATACAAAATTTTATTTAGACTTGCCCGCTTACATGCAGTTATTCTCATCGTTATGCATTTATGGAATATTTAGTTTACTTACAACAGTGCCATGAGGACATTTATTTTTCATTACCTTTGGAAATGAAGACATTTCATTTAAAAAGAAGAAAGAATGTAAGATGAGATTTATTTTTACAGTACTTCAATTTATACAGATTTTAAATGAAATAATTTTGATTTTCATTCTTGGCCATTATTATATTTTTAACCAATTTTAAATAGTTTCATGTGTTTTGGATGGGAACTATTTTATGTTTAAATTGTAGAGGTATACAGCTCTACAGGTAGTAGGAATTGTTTGATAGATGGAGTGATACATCTAGTTCACAGAGACGCTGGTTCAGGTTAATGAATGTGAGGGAGTGAACAAAGGAGCCAAACGTGAAGTCAGTCATCCCCGTGCTGTTTGTAACCCACGACCCTCGTTTAGTTACTGTCATGAACCGCCCAGGTGGAGCAGGAATAGCGACCCAAATGCTGGCTGTGAGTTTGCAAAGGTTTAATGAAAGACATAAAATATAACAGAACAGATAAAACTTACAAGGCAGGATAGCCTGGAGGATAAGGCGTGTGGAAACACCAGGATTACAATGAATCAAGCGTGGGACTCACAGAAGATTACAACGAGAGAAGTGTGGGACACACGCAAGATACAATGACTAAACGTGGGACTCACGTCTGGAGACAAAGTGAAGGACGGCGCACCAAACTGTGGGGTGGCGTCCCTTAAATAGGACAAAGAGATTAAACCAATGATTAACAGGTGTGGGTCACAGGAGTGAGGATAATCAGTCCAAAATAATGACAGCTATGATAGACTGCAAAACTAGCTTAGAGCAAACGGAAGTAAACACAGAACCTTATCAAAGTAAAAACACAGGAGGAACAAAAAGGTAACTGACTATAAACATGAAATGATTACAAAACAAGATTCAGCCCAAATAATACCATACTAACGACTACCAGTGTTACAAAAGGAAACTGAAAGTGGAGGCGAGAGAAGGCTCAAATATAAACACAGGAAAATACAAGATGATCCAAAAAAACACATAATAATGATAAACAAGACTATAATGACCAAACTAAGATATGATAACAGGACTACCCCCCCCCAAAAAAAAATAAATAAATAAAAACAGAACCAAAGAGCAAGCTCAGATAACATCATACAGACAAAACCATACACAAATACAAAATAAGATCAAGATGAGGAAAGTACAGAAAATAATCAGAAATGATTGAAAGCATGAGCATGGTTCTCCCACCGTGCTCCACATCATGACAGAGCCACCCATCCAAGGGGTGGATTTCAGACACCCCAACGTAACATCAAAAAGAAAACGAAAACACACCAAACCCCCCCAACAGGAACAGAACAATAACCCATCCAGGGAGGGCTGGGGTGGGGGTGGGGAACCAGGCCAGGACAGACAGAGCAAAACACTCACTTAAAAGACCCATGAAACAGGACAGAACAGGTTGCCTACTGAACCCCAAGACCACCAGGCAAGAAAGTAAGGCAGTTCAGGTGGTCTACTGGCATCCAGAGACCACCAGATTATGAGCTGGAATAAGCTGGGTGGCCTCCCAGAGTTCCTGAGCAACCCAAGCAGAAGACGTAGTCCATCGGGTGGTCTCCCAGCATTCCAAACCCAAAAGACCAAGAAACAAGATCTGTCGGGTGGCCTCCCAGCATCCCTGAGCCATTGGACTGTAGACCACAATGCATCCCTTCCTGGAGATAACAGCTGGAAAGTGTGCTCCTTGCAGCCCACAGGGGTTGAAGCGTAGATCATGTGAACCTGGAGCTGAGGAGCGTTGACACCTGACGATAACTGCTGACCAGCGGCAAACCCAGACGGTGATGGTGGCTGACCAGCGGGGAAACCAGACGACAATGACGGCTGACCAGTGAGGAGACCAGACGACGATGATGGCTGACCAGCGAAGAAACCAGATGACGAAGATGACTGACCAGCGACGAAGCCAGGCGAAGAGGATTGCTGACCGTTGGCAAAGCCAGACGATGAGGACTGATGACCATTGGCGAAGCCAGACGAAAAGGACTGATGACCATCGACGAAACTAGACGAAGTGGATTGATGACCATCGGCGAAACCAGACGAAGTGGACTGATGACCATCGGTGAAACCAGACGAAGTGGACTGATGTGGACTGATGACCATCTGCGAGACCAGGTGAAGTGGACCAAAGATCATCAGCGGAACCAGACAAGGACTCAGACGGGGAAAAAGAAATAAATTCCGGGTCACTGTCACTGGCAGCAGTGGAGCCCAGTGGAGAAAACTCAGGAGCAGATGGCAGCTGCAACTGGTTCCCTCTGCCAAGAACAAAGCAAGATCTCTCTAATACTGACATTGTAAAGACAAAATAGAGGACTTGCCTTAACTCAAGCTCCACCGCCGACCATGACTCCGGTGAGTCTGCTGCTGCAGCCCAAGCAGCAGGCATGATGGCAGGTGAAACTTCAGCTGTGACGACAGGAACTGGTGGAACTTCTGGTGTGACGACAGGAGCTGGCGGAACTTCTGGAGTAACGACAGGAGCTGGCGGAGCCCCAGATGTGGCAGCTGAAGCTGGTGGAACTCCAAACGTGGTGGCTGACACTGGCAGAATAGGTGTGGGTCAGAGGAGCGAGGATAATCAGTCCAAAATAATGACAGCTGTGATAGCCCGCAAAACTAGCTTAGAGCAAAGAGAAGTAAACACAGAACCTTATCAAAGTAAAAACACAGGAGGAACTAAACGGTAACTGACTGTAAACGTGAAATGATTACAAAATGAGATTCAACCCAAATAATACCATACTAATGACTGCCAGTGTTACAAAAGGAAACTGAAAGCGGAGGCGAGAGAAGGCTCAAATATAAACACAGGAAAATACAAGATAATCCAAAAAAACACATAATAATGATAAACAAGACTATAATGACCAAATTAAGATACGATAACAGGACTACCCAAAAACAAACAGAACCAAAGAGCAAACTCAGATAACATCATACAGACAAAACCATACACAAATACAAAATAAGATCAAGATGAGGAAAGTACAGAAAATAATCAGAAATGATTGAAAGCGTGAACATGGTTCTCCCATTGTGCTTCGCATCATGACAGTTATGCAACACTCAAGACACAGCAAGAAGTGTTACAGTAATATTGACCCTGGTAGTTTTTGTGAAATAATTTTGTTTCTGTGTACAAAGTAAAAAGTTTTACTTTTACAAATACTTTGCAAAGACTTTTACAGTTCATAATACCAATATAAAGACTGAGAATAGAGCATTCTGAGGCTAGTGCGTTTCGAGACCCTAGGCCACACAGCTACTGTAGGTAGTGAAAGCTATAGTGGGGGGGTCAGTCCTCTGGAAGCACTGTATGTTAACTTTCCTTTCCCCGTTCTATTATGCTGAGCACCAAGCTAGAAGGCAGAAAATACCATTTTTACCTGGTCTTTGGTATGACCCGGCCGGGATTTGAACCCCGGCCTCCCGGTTGTGTGGGGGATGCTCTATCAACTAGGCCACCACTCCGGTTACAAAGAATGCTGCATACGGCCATACCACCCTCAACACAAAGAATATACAACAAAAATTATTTTTTTTAACAACCCATAGTTAGGTCAGGATCCTAAGGTGAACCTGTGTATCAAGTTTGGTGACCTTAAGAGCTTTATCCATTCTATTGTAAAAGAGCATAGAGAATACTGACCTTGAGCTTTAACCTTTTGACCCCAAACCCATAGTCAGAGGTCATGGTCTCAGGGTGAACCTGTGTACTAAGTTTGGTGACTGTAGGCTAACTCATTCTATAGTAATAGTGCAAAAGGAATGTTAACATTGACCTTTTCACCCCAAGACCATAGTCAGTGGTCAGAATCCCAAGGTGAATCTGTGTACTAATTTTAGATTCCTCATTAACCTTTAAAAAACACATTAAAAAATCTCAAACATAATCAAATTCAATCTGGGAAATTTTAAACAAATTAGACCATCGCTGACAGTCCGTGTGGCCAAAATGTTCCTGCATGCAATAATCTTCTCACACATCTATTACCGTCTTACCAACTGGTCACTCACTGGTATAACCATAATCAGACCCATTGAATCTTTATACAAAAAAGCCATAAAAATCTTTGATAAGAAAGACCCCACATATCATTGTTGTCACAGCATGAACACGCAACAGCCTCCCTTCTCTCTTCGTGTTTTGTGCCATTTAGTGTTATTTAAATTACACCTACCATTATACAGTATTCATGTGTTTAATGTCCATATATGGTGCTGCGCACAAGCTACAGTCACCACAGCCTTCTGGAGATAAGGAATATGACCAAACATTACGTCTTGCACCAGAGCGTTACAGAGGAACTCTGTGGCCTAGGTCTTCTCCACCAGACCTCCACACCCCCGGACTCGACTGCTGTGTCCCATCCCAAATGGAGACACCGTAGGTGGTGTGAGCGGAGATAAAAGAGAGGTAAATGCAGAGGTATCCAAACGAAGCTAACCGCTAGCCCACACAGACTCCCGATTCCTTCCCTCATTCTGGCCAACGTACGCTCATTGGACAACAAAATAGACCACATACAGCTCCTGGGAACTACGTAACGTGATGTGCGGAACTGCTGTGTTTTTATCTTTACAAAAATGTGGTTAAATGACAATATCCCAGACTCTGTCATTCAGTTAACAGGGTTAACATGCTATTGTGCTGATAGATTGTTCATGGAAGGAGGGAAAACCTGAGGTAGAGGCGTGTTTACATCAGTGACGCTTGGTGCCAAGATGCAACTGTTGTGCATAAACACTGTTCTCCGTTGGTGGAGTTTATGATCAAGTGCTGTCCCTTTTACATACCGAAAGAATTTTCATCTGTCCTACTAGTTGCTGTGTATGCCCCGCCCACCGCTATCTGCGAGAGGAGTGAAGCACTAAATGAACTCTATCAGGCCATAGTGAGACACAAACAGCACATCCAGACGGATTCCTCATCACAGCAGGAGACTTCTACCATGCAGATTTAAAGGCCCTCCTACCAAAACTACACCAACACGTGGACTTCCCAACAACAGGAGACAATTTGCTGGACCTGGTGTACACAACTCACAAGAGAGCAAACAGAGCCTCCCCTCTTCCCCACCTGTGTCTCTCTGATCATATCACCATCTTGCTAAGGCCTGCATACAGACCCAGAGGGAAAACAATCAAATCAACAAAAAAGCAAGTACTGTAGAGGGTGCGAAGGAAAGGATGTGGAGGCGAGACACGAGCGTAGGTCAGCACAGATTCTTTATTTACCCTCTAACATGAATACAGCCTGTTGGCCCCAGCGTGGCTGCTGGGGCCCAGTTAGTCGTGATGAGAGTAGAAGTGTGAGAATGAAGAGAAAAAGATGAGGAAGAGCCGCTCTTTTATACCGTCATACAGACAGAGAGAATGCATAGCACATTAGCATATCAATTGTCATCTAATACCATTGGTCAATACACATGATTAGCATGACATTGGTTGGCACAAAGATGTATGCATTCAGTCCTGTCTGACTGTCTCCTGTGGTTCTTTTGGTCGTGTGTCAATTGTCCTCTGCTTCCTCCGAGCCCCTGCTGGGTGTGAGGCCAGTTCCAAAAGAATGTCCCAGAGGAATGTCTCCCCGCTGTGTTTAGTGTCACCACACCAGACCCCCCCCCCCGAACACCCAGAAAGGGCTGTGACCCCCCCCCCCCCCCCCCGTCGTTTGGGCTCAAGTCGACCCCAGTGGAGGCTGTAGCTGGGGGGGGGGGGGGGGGGTGCCGCTCCAGTCAAACTGTCTGCTGGTGAGGAGAGTTGGAGGGCCCGTAAGTCTGTGGGGGGAAAGGGGGAGAGGTGGAAAAGCCGGTGATTGTGAAAAAAAAAGAAAACTTACTGTATGTCTCTGACTCTTCTCGCAGCTCATCCTGCGAGGATGTGGGGAAGGCGGGCGGTCAAATTCCCTGAGGATGCGTAGCAGCTGTGAAATAACTGTAGCTGTGTGAGGGACTTGGCGGTGTGGCCGTAGATACGGAAAGGACAGCAATCGGCTAAATCCCCATTGTGTGCCGCGGCTGAGAAACCCATACAAACAATGGAGCTGGTTTGTCCCTGGTGCGTAGCGCACGCTGCGGCCACGTAGCTTCCATTTGCGCTGTCCTCATAATCCTGCAGTGTGCGCACGTGGCTTCTGTGCGCAGAAGGTCCGTTGCTGAGAGGTGAGTCAGGGTCAGGGAACTTGATGGAAATCAACGCAGTCGGTGCCGATGGTCTTCCCTGTTCAGGCTGTTTCTGTGCATTGTTGTGTCGCTGATCCTCGTGCGTCTCGGTCCCAGCGCTGCGCTCTCCGTCCGGCCTTGAAGGTCGCCATCGTGGAGAGAGGACAAGGCGCGTGTGGGTGCGAAGGATGTAGGCGATCCCCGGTCTCTGGAATCCACAGCGCAGTGAGAGGGAGAGATAGTCCATTTCACGTTAGGTCACCAATGTAGAGGGTGCGAAGGAAAGGGTGTGGAGGCGAGGCACGAGCGTAGGTCAGCACAGATTCTTTATTTACCCTCTAACATGAATGCAGCCTGTTGGTCCCAGCGTGGCTGCTGGGGCCCAGTTAGTCGTGATGAGAGTAGAAGTGTAAGAATAAAGAGAGAGAGATGAGGAAGAACCGCTCTTTTATACCGTCATACAGAGAGAATGCATAGCACATTAGCATATCAATTGTCATCTAATACCATTGGTCAATACACATGATTAGCATGACATTGGTTGGCACAAAGATGTATGCATTCAGTCCTGTCTGACTGTCTCCTGTGGTTCTTTTGGTCGTGTGTCAGTTGTCCTCTGTTTCCTCCGAGCCCCTGCTGGGTGTGAGGCCAGTTCCAGAAGAATGTCCCAGAGGAATGTCTCCCCGCTGTGTTTAGTGTCACCACAGTACGTGTGTGGCCAGAGGGGGCCTCGGATGCTCTGAAAGACTACTTCAGCACTACAAACTGGGACATTTTCACACAAACAGAGGAGTACACTACAGTTGTTGTAGCATACATAGCGAAATGTATTGATGATGTCACTCACTGCAAAATCATGACTGTTCGTGCTAATCAAAAGGCATGGATGACAGCAGAGGTTTACAGGCTCCTGAGGGCTCGGGATGTAGCCTTCAGGGCCAGTGACACCGCAGGACTAACAAGAGCTAGGGCCAACTTGTCCCGTGGTATCAAGGAGGCAAAATGACAGTACAGAAAGAAAACATCCGGACACTTCAGCAACACCAGAGATGCATGTTCCCTCTGGCGTGGCATACAGACCCTCACCAACTACAAACCCCCACCTCAGACCTGTGTGAGTGACATAACACTGCTTAGCAACCTAAATTACTTTTCTGGCCCCTTTGAAACACAAAACAGCACCTCAGCAGAGAAGACCACTCCTCCCCCAAACGAGCAGGCTATAAGTCTGGATCCAGCTAGTGTGAAGAGGACCCTCTCCAGGATCAAACCACGCAAGGCAGCTGGACCAGACAACATACCAGGTCGTGTTCTGAAGGACTGTGTGGAGGAGCTCAAGAATGTCCTGGCCGATATCGTCAATATCTCCCTGACTCAAGCTGTTGTCCCCACATGTTTCAAAACTGCTACCATAATACCAGTTCCAAAGAAGCATGTCCCATCCAGCTACAATGATTACCAGCCCGTAGCACTGATCTCCATCATAATGAAGTGCTTTGAGCAGCTGGTCATGCAGAACATCAAGTTCATCCTCCCACGACCCATCTCAGTTTGCATACAAGTCAAACATATCCACAGAAAACTCCATCTCTGCTGCTCTCCATTCAGCCCTCACCCACCTGGACTCAAAGAACTCCTATGTGTGAATGCTGTTCTTGGACTTCAGTTCAACATTCAACACAATCATCCCGCAGCACCTAACACAAAAACTCGGACACTTGGGACTCAAATCCTGTCTCTGTAACTGGGTGCTGGACTTTCTCACAGGGAGGCCACAGAAGGGGCGGGTTGGCAGCAACACCTCCAAGACCATCACACTGAGCACAGGGGCCCCACAAGGGTGTGTGCTCAGCCCGCTGCTCTTCACCCTGCTGACCTATAACTGTGCACCAGCCAACAGCACCAACCACATCATCAAGTTTGCGGATGGCACGACGGTGGTGGGCCTCATCACCAACAATGAGGAGGCCAACTACAGAAATGAGGTGAACCAACTGGTCCAGTGGTGTAAAGTGTAAAGTGGGGGGGGCAATGGATCAGCGTTCTCGTCGCGCCCTCCGCCAGTACCCGGGCTCGCCTGGGGAAGCTAATGATCCTACCAGCAGACTAAATTCGAAGAGACGACGCCTCTGTGCCAAGTCAAAGAAGAATCCTAGTCACAGTCCTAAAGCCGAAAGCAAACAGCCCCAAGAGCACTTTGTGGTAGGATCTGCCCTTCGCATATTACAACTAAACGTTGAAGGCCTATCTGCAGCCAAGCGAAGCCTTATTGAAGTCCTCGCCTTCCAACATTCAATTGATGTAATCTGCCTCCAAGAGACTCATATTGGCACAGAGGAAGCTGGCCGCTTCACCATCAAAGGCTTTGACCTCCTGTGCTATGTTCTACATGCTAAACATGGACGTGCCACCTATGTGCGTTCTGACATAGTTGAAGCAAATCACCTGATAACAACACATTTCTCAGACACCATAATCATTGGTGGCTTCCATATTGTCAATGTGTACAAGCCCCCTAATGCCAACTGGGATCTGCAGGTCTTACCCACCCTACCCCACCCTGCCATCTATGTGGGGGACTTTAACAGCCATCACCCTGACTGGGGGTACCCAGCAGTGGACAGTGATGGGGAGGCACTTTCAGACTGGGCATCCAGAAATGACCTCGCTTTGATATACGACCCCAAACAAAGAGGAACCTTCCACTCTGCTAGGTGGAAGAAGGACTATTCTCCTGACCTGTGTTGGGTCAGCTCTTTGAATGGGGAGCCATATCCTACACAGATCCTCATTCTTGATGATTTTCCACACAGCCAACACCGGCCCCTGCTTGTACACATTGGCCTACAACTTCCAGTCATATACAGCCCAAGGAAGATGCGCTGGAACTTCCGCAAAGCCAACTGGAAGAAATTCAGTGAAACTCTGGACCGGAGCGTTGTTACCATCCCACTCCACACCATCACTGTAGATGAAGCATACAACCGCTTCTGCAGCGCAATCTTCAAGGCTGCCCATACTGCAATCCCACGAGGCTACCGACCCCTCTATGTCCCATGTTTGGACGGAGAAAGTGCTGCCCTCCTACAATCCTATCAAACATCAGGGGACCCAGAGATAGCAGACCATCTCATTGAATCGCTAAATACAGCCCGGCGAAAGAAATGGGAGGAGACAGTTGCTGACCGGAGCTTTACCCACTCTAGCAGGAAATGTTGGAGCCTCATCCGTCGCCTAGGAGCTGCACAGAAGCCCCCTAGCCAAAGCCGAGCATCCGTCACACCCAACCAAGTTGCATCCCACCTACTGACTATCGCCAAAGCACCCCAAGACAAAGACACCAGAAGAGCAGTTACAACTGAGCTAAAAAAACACCAAAAAATGCCTGTAGAGGAAACGAACCCTGAACCCTTCGAGGCTGCTGAACTGGAGAAAGTCCTACAGGGTCTGAAATGTGGAAAGGCAGCAGGATACGATAACATCTTCCCAGAATTCATGAAAAATCTTGGCCCCCGAGCCCTAACCTGGTTGACACAATTCTACACAAGGATCACACAAACGAACTCGATCCCAAAGAAATGGCGGGCAGCAAAGGTCATTGCCATCCCAAAACCTGGCAAAGACCACAAACTACCAGCAAGCTACCGCCCAATCTCCCTACTCAGCGTTCCTTACAAAATCATGGAGCGCCTAATACTGCAACGCATTTCCCCAGAAATAGAGGATATTCTAAGTGTGGATCAAGCAGGTTTCCGCAAGGACCGCAGTACAGGAGAACAAGTACTGGCCCTAACCACCTTCATTGAAAATGGCTTCAAGAGCAGACTGAAGACAGGGGCTGTGTTTCTCGATCTTACAGCCGCCTATGATACGGTCTGGCACAAAGGCCTCCTCCTGAAACTTATAAAGGCGATCCCTGCTTGGGCAACAGCAATTATAAAAACCCTGCTGACCAACCGAAGGTTCAGAGTCCACCTCAGTTAGAACACAAGTACATGGAGAATGCAGAAAAACGGACTCCCACAAGGCTCAGTTCTAGCTCCAACTCTGTTCAACCTCTACATAAACGACCTGCCTACTACAAAATCCCGCAAATTCATCTATGCAGACGACATTTGTTTGGCATTCCAAGCACCAGACTTTGAACCACTGGAACGAGTGCTCACGGAAGATCTTGCTAAACTGGACCAGTTCTGCAAAATCTGGCGCCTAAAACCAAGCCCAGCAAAAACCGTCTCCAGTGTATTTCATCTCCACAATGCAAAAGCTGCCAGAGAACTAAACATCCACCTGAGCGGACTCAAGCTTAAGCATGCCCCAAATCCAACTTATCTTGGAGTGACCCTTGATAGGACCTTATCCTTCAAGGAACATCTAAAGGGGACGGCTGCTAAGGTGAAAGTACGAAACAACCTGCTCTGCAAGCTCGCTGGTGCAAAATGGGGGGCGGCAGTCTCCACCCTGCGCACCTCAGCACTGGCCCTTTCATACTCTGTAGCAGAATATTGTGCCCCTGTCTGGTCCAGGTCATCTTACACACACCATGTAGACACCCAGCTCAACTCAACCATGAGAACTATAACTGGAACAATCCGCTCAACACCACTCCCCTGGCTCTCTGTACTGTCAAACATAGCCCCTCCACACATCCGGCGAGCAGCATTAACTCAAAGGATGCTCCAAAAAGTTAAAGATTTTCCTCACTTACCAATCCATGCAGATATCTACACCCCACCCACTGCCCGACTTTCATCCAGACGGCCGATTTGGAAAAACCCTCCCCCAGCTGACTTTACCATCCAGACAGCTTGGCAAGAGGAATGGGAGACCAAGGAGGTCCCAAACAAACAGCTGGTGATAAACCCCAACCAACAGGTCCCGGGCACCAACCTCCCAAGGAGACAGTGGTCTACACTCAATCGCTTTAGGACTGGACATGGCCCCTGCTTGGCCAGCCTTCACAGATGGGGCAGTAGCCCTAGCCCACTGTGCGCATGTGGAGAGGAGCAAACTATGGAACACATCATGGAGGCTTGCCCGCTCCAAAGACTGGAAGGAGGATTACACACCCTCCATACAGCAAACCAGGAGGCAACTGCTTGGCTTAAGGACTTTGCATTCGCTAAATAAATAAATAAGTGGTGTAAAGACAATAATCTTTTCCTGAACGTGGGAAAAACCAAGGAGATTGTGGTCGACTTCAGGAGGGGACACACCCAACATCCCCCTCTGGTCACCGATGGAGCAGCTGTGGCGAGGGTGAGCAGCACCAAATTCCTGGGGGTGCACATCTCTGAGGACCTCTCCTGGTCCAACAACACCACATCACTGGCCAAGAAGGCTTAAACTCACCTCCAGTTCCTCTGCAAACTGAGCAGAACATGAGTCCCACTTCCCATCATTCTATGCTCATTCTATCGAGGCACCATTGAGAGCATCCTCACCAGCTGCATCACAGTGTGGTATGGAAGCTGCACTGCCTCCTGCCGGAAGATACTAAAACACACAGTGAAAGCAGCCGGCAACCTCATCGGTGCCCCTCTGCTCCCCCCCCCCCCCCTTGGACATCTACTACATCCACCTCACCCGCAGAGCCATCAGCATTGCAGGTGACACCTCCCACCCCTCACACTCCTTCTTCAGCCCCCTGGCCTCGGGGAAAAGGTACCGGAGCCTCTGGGCGTGCTCCACAAGACTGCTAAATAGCTTTGTTCACCAGGCCATCAGGACCCTGAACTCTGTCCCCCGTCTCCCGCCCCCGGACTGTAACACACTCACCCGTACAATAACTACTTCAGCTGTTGGCACAGAAAGACTGGCACACCAACAATAACACATCTACATCTGCTGCTGTATGTCTCTGCGCCTTACTGCAACCGTTTGCACAAATGCCATATCTGCTGCTGTCTGTTATTGCAATATTGATCATGTGCAGTCCAAACTGTCACTGTCTGCACCTACACTACTGCATCAAACTCGCAACTATGAGTATGACTGCTTTACTTCTGTATATAGGATTGCTGGGTTTTATCGCTTATCTTCATTTGCACTATGGGATGTCTGGGTTTTATCTTTGTCGCTATTTGTACTATCGGTAGCATTATTGTACACAGACTGCTGTTGTTTTTCCAGCTTTATTCCTTTTTTTATATTGCGTACACCACTGAAGAGAGAGAGAAACAGTTTTTCAATTCTCTTGTACGTATAGTAGTGTAGTGTAGTCTATTGTTGGTACAAATATTAATATAAATATGCATGTGAGTAAGAATGAACATTTCTTTTCATTACCAACACACATACAGACGTGGACAAAATTGTTGGTACCCCTCTGTTAATGAAAGAAAAACCCACAATGGTCACAGAAATAACTTGAATCTGACAAAAGTGGTAATAAATAAAAATTCTATGAAAATTAACCAATGAAAATCAGACAATGCTTTTGAATTGTGGTTCAACAGAATTATTTTAAAAACAAACTCATGAAACAGGCCTGGACAAAAATGATGGTACCCTTAACTTAATATTTTGTTGCAGGTGAGACTTAGAAGTCTCATTGACAGTTACAGAAATTGTTTGATTGCAGTGATTGCCTCAAAAGGTTGCGCAACAAAATATTAAGTTAAGGGTACCATCATTTTTGTCCAATTCTTTATTAGGAATTCTCAATAAATGTTGCAAAAACAAACGCCTATTTTGGTACCAGAGCCGTAAAAAGTTGACTTTGCAGTCTACTAGATGGTACTAAATGCTCACAGTTTGGCTATGCCAGCATAGCAAAGGAACTCCTGACAACTACCTAGAAGTTGAACAAGACAAAGATCGGGAAGGGAAATTACAATATATGATCTTGCAATACTCAGCGTATTGATGAGTATTGATGATAGTATGGCATTGTAGCCAAAATATTGTGATAGTATTGTGTGGCCTCTGGTGATTCCCACCCCAGTAAATGGTTAACTACATTGTTTCAGCACTTCTTTTTTAGCTGATGTATTGGCTACATTTCCACTGCAGTGTAGTGGAAACTTAATGCTGAGGAGGCTTGATTATGAATGGTAAGATGCATTCACTTCAAGGAATTTGTAAGCCTTAATCTCAGGCTTCTAAAGAAACAAACATTTCCCATCATAGAATCCCATTATTCATCTTTAAACAGAATAACTGGAAATATCCCCAAATTGTAAATTGTGTGGTATGATTAAGGGAATCTGAAGAGTTGGGTTACATGAAAAATGGCACGTCCTATCAATGTTTAGTTATTCAGGAACCTCAGATATTCTAATTGGACGACATGTAGTTTAGTCTGCTGTGAAACCATCTATCTCCCTTCAAGAAAAAAAAAGCACACAGACACATAATCAGTCCAATATCTTTATCATTCAAAGCCCAATTAATACCGCTGAAAGTAAGTCCACAAATGATTCTGACATCACCATGCTGAAAATACAGCGGTTAAGAAGATGACAAGTTGTTAATTTCCTACATTTTATTACTCCATTCTTGTAAAAATCCATCTTTGAACACATCTTAGGTACAGACAAATGACACTACTTTGTTATATAAATGATTACTTTTAACCTCCCAACAGTTGGTGCAGACATCTATCAGACTAAGATTACATGTACAATTCGCTTTGAAAATAGTGACAGCTTCTCTGATGTTCCCACAGGGTTTCCATTAGTGGTTTAGACTGAAATGTCTCAGCAGCAATTTGTTGGCTTTAAATTTGGCCCACACATGAATGCCCTCTCATGTTGATTGACATATGAAAACCCAGTTCGGGGGAAAACCCAAATATTGAACAAGCAACATTTAATATCCATGTAATGCATGGTCCTGACAGCTGAGCAGGAGGTTTCATTTGGGTTCTGTTATGCCTCTTCATATTTGTAAATCCAGTGTAAATAATATTGGTATGACCTTTGACATCTCTCACACTAAATCATAGATCAAAAATGTTGTCAAAGCTGTTTTTACCCCTCAGCCTCTAAAGGCTGAAGGAGTACTGTCGTCACCCCACCAGGTGGATGGGCGGCGGCGATTACATCAACACCTAATGCGATGACTAGAGAAAGAAATGATGTGGGCTTTTCAAATTGATACTATGGGTGTATCTATGAAAAATCTTGGATGACTTTGAAACTGGATGACCTCTGACCTTTAGGTCGAGGTCAGAGGTCAATTTTTCTAAAGTCTTGTGAATGCAATAAGTAGAAAAAGAAATGACGTGGCATTTTCAAATTGATATCATGAGTGTATCTATGAAAAATCTTAGACATGTTTGAATTTGGGTGACCTCTGACCTTTAGTCAAGATCAGAGATCAGTTTTCCCGAAAACTTGTATCACGATAACTACACAAAGGATTAACATAGCCTTTTCAAATCAAAATCATCATGTCTCAGACAATTCATGGACAGCTTAGACCTTGACCTCTGACTATGAGTTTGGGGTCACAGCTAGGTTTAAAAGGTCACAGTTAGCTTTCCCTATGCCCAATTACTATAAAACAAATAAAGCTAGGGTCACCCAACTTGGTACACATGCTGATCCTAAGACCCCGGCCTCTGACTATGTGTTTGGGGTCAAAAGTCATGGTTAGCATCCCCTATGCCTTATTGTTATCAAACAAGTAAAGTTAGGGTCACCAAACTTTGCACACAGGTTCACCCTGTCACCCTGGCCTCCTTCATTATTTTAAAGATCTTGAGAAGGTTGGCTATCCCCGTTTTATCTACATGTAAAATCTGTTGTGCTATATAAAAAATACTGGCAGCTGTCAGGGGTACCCCTCAGCCTCTTTGTTGTTGAGATATAGTTTATATTGTGGTGCACATATGTAGTTTCACGGGCTCACATGTATATGACTGTTCATATGCTCTCATGTATATTCCTGTGTGCTTATTTTGGCTTCACGTCTGAAAAGGAACAAAAGGTCTGGACCTCCTAGGGATAAGAGGAGGATGAGAGAGTTGGCCTTTTGATATGCAAAGAGATGGACATGAATGATTTCCTGACCACCCAGGTTTGGGTGGAAGCGAGAGGAACTGCAGGGGGGATGCATTGTGTTTGGGATTTAAAGACAATGGGATTTTGTACTTTGATGTCAGGGGTATAAGACTGGCAGATGTTGGGGGTTTTTCTTTCTTCTGCTTTTGAATGTTGGAGAGTGTGTTGTGAATAAAATGGAACCTGAGAAATAACTCTGCCTCATCCTTTCCACACAATCTCCACACTGGTGACCTTAAGACGTATTATGGCCGGAGACGATTCTCCTGCACCGGACTCATCAGGAGCCAGCCAAGCTAATGCAGCTACCACAGTCCAGCTTCCGGACTTCTGGCAGAACAGTCCGCACTCCTGGTTTAACGCAGTCGAGGCACAGTTCCATCTTTGGAAGGTTTCAGCAGACGCCACGAAGTTCTACCATGTAGTTGCAAAGCTGGACAACCATACAGCCCAGCGTGTAGAGAGCCTGATCAACCACCTGCCTGACGACGACAAGTACGGCACTTTGAAGGCTGCTCTCATCCGTTTTTTCACCCCCTCGCTGGGAGAGCGAGCAGAGAAGCTCCTGGCGTTGACTGAGTGTGAGGTCGACAGACCTGCAGACCTGATGGCGAAGATGCTGAGTTTGAGAGACGCCGAAGATGATGGCTTTATTTTCACCCACCTTTTCCTCAGGACACTACCGCCAGCGGTGAGAGTTACCCTGGCCAGTTCACAGCTGCTGGCCCACCGAGACTACCACGAGCTGGGCCAGGAGGCGCAACGACTCGTCGACGCCCATAGACAACACACGGCCACGACCGCAGCAGCGGAGCAGGGCGCAACATCCGGAGATGGCAGGGGGCCAGAGGCTGCAGCACCAGACTCACCGACGACGGCAGCTACGGGGGCCAGGAGGTGCGGAGCGGACGACATCCTTTGCTTTTACCATCGCCATTTTGCCGAAAGGGCACGCAAGTGCATTCCACCGTGCCAATTCAAGCGCTCGGGAAACGCCAAGACCGGGAGTCGGTAGCAGCTGCGGCTCTCGGTGAGGAGAACAAGCTGCTCTACTTGAGGGACACGCAATCGGGGAGGCACTTCCTCGTGGACACAGGCTCCCAGCTGAGTTTCATCACACCTTCCTATGCTGACCGGCTGGCGTCTTCCAGTGGCCCTGTGGTGTCAGCAACGAACGGCTCGGCGATTAAGACCTTCGGGAAGAAGACCCTGTCTCTGTTGTTATACGGCCGCACATTCAAGTGGACTTTCGTCATAGCGGCAGTCAATTTCAACATGTTAGGTGCTGATTTTTTGTGCTCACATGGTTTGTTGGTCGATCTTGCTAACAGACGCCTGGTTAATGCACTCTCTTTTTCTTCTATTCCCTGTACAGCGCGAGTGGCCCCGCCAACAGCACAAGCCAACGTCACAGCTGCAGGTGGTAAGTTCCACACACTCCTCACTCAGTTTCCAGCACTCACGGTGCCAACGTTTTCGGCGACCGTGGCTAAACACGGGGTGGTGCATTTTATTACTACCACCGGACCGCCCCTTTTTGCAAAAGCTCGGTGCTTGGATTCAGCTAAACTGACCATAGCGCGCGAGGAGTTCGCCAACCTCGAAAAATTGGGCATCATCCGACGTTCAAAGAGCCCTTGGGCTTCACCGCTTCACATGGTCCCTAAAACTGATGGCTCGTGGCGGCCTTGCGGTGATTTTCACAGGCTGAACAATGCTACAGCACACAACCGCTACCCAATCCCACATATCCAGGACTTTTTTTGTTTTTGTTTTTTTTGTTACTTATTTGTACCCGTAGGTAGACTTGGTTTGCAGTCTGGTGACAAGCCACCGGCTGCTGGTCGCTGCGTGCGCGAGCGCCCTAAACCTACATGTTTTTGGTGTGCGGGAGGAAACCAGAGAAATCCCGGAGTAAACCCGCGCAACACGGGGAGAACATGCAAACTCCACACAGCTCACTGTTGGTCGGGGGCTGGGATCGAACCCACGATCTCATGATCCCCGCGATCCCCCAGCTGAGGGTAAAACTGTGCTGCCACAGTGCTAAACCACTGCGCCACCGTGCAGCTAGGATAAATATTAAGTGATATCCAGGATTCAACAGTTCATTTGGCAGGGACGCGCATTTTTTCTAAGATAGACCTGGTACGCGGTTATCATCAGGTCCCAGTCTGCGCTGAGGACATACCCAAAACAGCAGTAATAACAACTTTCGGGCTTTTTGAGTTTTTGCGCATGCCGTTTGGGCTTAAAGGCACAGCGCAGACTTTCCAACGCATGATGGACGCGGTGTTGCGCAATCTCCCTTTCGTGTTCGTCTACCTGGACGACATTTTGGTAGCCAGCGCGTCCGAAGACGAACACGAAAACCACCTCACGGCAGTTTTCCGGAGGTTGGCGGAGCACGGGCTAATAATCAACCCAGCGAAGTGTCAGTTCGGGATGGCGCAGATTGATTTTTTGGGGCATCGCGTCTCTCCCGAAGGAGCAGTTCCTCTGCCTGACAAGGTGCGCGCGGTGACAAATTTTCCCCAGCCACAAACGGTCAAAGCGTTACAGGAGTTTTTGGGAATGGTGAATTTTTATAACCGTTTCCTCCCCCGCGCAGCGCAGCTCATGCAACCATTGTACGCTGCGCTTAAAAAACAAAAACCCGCAAATAAAATCGAATGGTCTCCCAAGCGGAAGCGCGCATTCTCTGAAGTCAAAACAGCCTTGGCAAACGCTGCGTTGTTAGCGCATCCAGTCCCAACGGCCCGCATGGCGCTCACTACTGACGCGTCAGATGTGGCCATAGGAGCAGTTGTGGAACAGTATGTGGCTGGAGCCTGGCAGCCGATCGTGTTTTTCAGCAAGACTTTGCGCGATAGTGAGCGAAAATACAGCGCATTCGACAGGGAGCTGTTAGCTCTCCATTGGCTATTCGTCACTTCCAGTTTTGGCTGGAGGGACGCCGTTTCACCGCATTCGTTGATCACAAGCCGCTGACTTTTGCGATGGCCAAGATTTCGGAACCTTGGTCGGGCCGGCAGCAGAGACATCTGGCCGCAATTTCGGAGTTCACTACCGATATCCAGCATGTAGCGGGTAAGCTTAACATAGTGGCAGACTGCCTCTCGCGTGCCGTGGCTGCTCCAGCCCGCGTAGAGGTAGATTTCGCAGCTGTTGCCGCGGACCAGGGTAGCGGCGCAGAAGTGCGCGTGGCCCCAGTCCGCGTAGGGATAGATTACACAGCCATGGCCGCGGAGCAGGGCGGCGACGCGGACGTGCGCGCGCTCCAGTTTGGACCAACAGGGTTAAGGCTGGAGGACAGGGTGCTGCAAGACGGTATGCCCCCCCTAATCTGTGATGTTTCCACCGGGCGACCCCGTCCGGTGGTTCCGGCCTCGTGGCGCCGCCGCGTTTTTGACTTGATCCATTCGCTGGTGCACCCGGGGGTGCGCGCTTCGGTCAAAATGGTAGGGGGAGAAATTTGTATGGCCGGGCCTGCGCAAGCAAGTTACAGAGTGGGCGGCAGCCTGCATGGCCTGTCAGCGGGCCAAAGTGCATAGACACACGAGAGCTCCTTTGGAGCCGTTTCATATTCCAGCTAAAAGGTTTGATCATGTCCATGTGGACCTCATAGGCCCCCTACCGCCCTCGCAGGGGTGCACACATCTTCTGACAATGGTTGACCGCACCACGCGCTGGCCAGAAGTGGTTCCCCTGTCATCAACCACAGCCGAGGAGGTGGCGCGCGCTTTTTTAAGTGCATGGGTAGCGTGTTTTGGAGTTCCCTCGGATATTACGTCTGACAGAGGCCCACAATTTGTTTCCGAACTTTGGTCAGCGATGGCCCGCAGCCTGGGGGCAACGATCCACCGCACGACCGCGTATCACCCGCAGGCTAACGGGTTATGCGAACGTTTTCACAGGTCGCTGAAGGCGGCTCTCAGAGCGTCGCTTACGGATGAAAATTGGGTTGACAAACTACCATGGGTTCTATTGGGGTTGCGTTCTGCACCTAAAGAGGATTTAGACGCCTCCCCAGCGGAGCTAGTGTTCGCACAGCCACTTCGGCTGCCTGGAGAATTTCTCCCTGACAACCCAGCGCCAGAGTTCTCCTCGGCTCAGCGGTTGCAGAATAACATGGGCCCGAGTGTCCTACCAGGCCCCGTTCACCACAATTTTCCGCGTGTTTTTGTGCCTAAAGCTTTAAAAAATGCGGAGTTTGTTTTTGTCAGACATGACGCCCACCGCACAGCTCTGCGACCGCCTTACGATGGACCATTTAGAGTGCTAGAAACAGGTGATAAGCATTTTTTGCTAGATTTGGGGGGCAGAAAGGAGATGATTGGCATAGACAGACTCAAACCCGCTTTTGTGATGGCTGACGAAACTGTGCAGTTGGCGAGGGCCCCGCGACGGGGTAGACCCCCTAGGGAGCATACCCCAGTACACCCACAGAGATTGACTAACAGTTTTAATCCCCAGACAACAGCTCCACAGCAGGAGGACGCCGCGGAAGAGGTTAAGCCCGTCTGCAGCAGATACGGCAGACGGTTGAGACCAAGACAGCACGTGGACTGATGTGTGGCGATTTTATTATGACATGCAATCTGTGTTAGTTTGTTCCATCTTAGACGTTTGTGGGGGGTTATATGTGGTGCACATATGTAGTTTCACGGGCTCACATGTATATGACTGTTCATATGCTCTCATGTATATTCCTGTGTGCTTATTTTGGCTTCACGTCTGAAAAGGAACAAAAGGTCTGGACCTCCTAGGGATAAGAGGAGGATGAGAGAGTTGGCCTTTTGATATGCAAAGAGATGGACATGAATGATTTCCTGACCACCCAGGTTTGGGTGGAAGCGAGAGGAACTGCAGGGGGGATGCATTGTGTTTGGGATTTAAAGACAATGGGATTTTGTACTTTGATGTCAGGGGTATAAGACTGGCAGATGTTGGGGGTTTTTCTTTCTTCTGCTTTCGAATGTTGGAGAGTGTGTTGTGAATAAAATGGAACCTGAGAAATAACTCTGCCTCATCCTTTCCACACAATCTCCACAATATGGCACTTTGACCATGCAATCCCAAAACCATAAGTAGAGGGCAGTGTGACAGGGTGAACCTGTGTACAAAGTTTGGTGACCCGAACTTTACTTCTTCTATAGCAATAGTGCACAGAGTAAGTTAACCGTGACCTTTGACCTCTTGAGCCCAAACCCATAGCCAGAGGTCAGGGTAAATGGAATTCACTTATATAGTGCTTTTCCTCATCTCTGGATGACCAAAGCGCTTTACAGATCCTGCTATCTACCCATTCACACACACATTCACACGCTGATAGTGGTGGAACTGCAATTCAAGATGCTGGCATGACCCACCAGCAGCAACTTGGGGTTCAGTGTCTTGCTCAAGGATACTTCAACATGCAGACTGCAGAGAGAGCAGGAATCAAACCACTGACCCTCAGGTCAGACATCAACCACACTGTACCTGCACCACAGCTGCCAGGGTGTCAGGGTGAACATGTGTCCCAAGTTTGGTGACCATAGATGTCACTGTTGTTGAGATATAGTTTATAGGCCATTTTGACCTTTTGTCCCCAAACCCATAACTGTAGGTTGGGGTCCCAAGGTAAACCTGTGTGCCAAGTTTGGAGACCCTAGCTTTCTTTGTTGTTGAGATATAGTTCAAATGGCAATTTGACCTTAACCTTAGAGTTTGTGATCCTAAAACCAAAGTCAGGGAGCAGATGTGATGGGGTGACCCTGTGTACAAACTTTGGTGACCCTAGCTTTACTCGTTCTATAATAATAAGACATAGGGAAAGCCAATTGTGACCTTTGGACCCCAAATCCATAATCAGAGGTCAGGGTCTCATGGTAACATGTACAGCAAGTATGGTGATCCTAGCTTTACTTGTAATAATGCAAAGAGAATGTTAACATTGACCTTTGACCTTTTGACCCCAAACCCATAGTCAGAGGGCAGGGTCTAAACTGTCCAAGACTTGTATTAGACATGATGATATCGATTTGAAAATCCCATGTCATTTCTTTTTATAGTTATCGCATGCACAAGATTTGGGAAAATTGACCTCTGATGTCGACCTAAAGGTCAGAGGTCACTCAAATTCAAACTTGTTCAAGATTTTTCATTGATACACCCGTGGTATCAATTTGAAAAGGGCAAGTAATTTCTTTCTGTAGTTATCGTGTTCACAAGGTAGGTGTTGACACGACTAATGCCGCCACCTTTGACACCCATACGCCCAGCGGGGTGATAACAATACTCCTTCAGCCTTTAGAGGCTGAGGGATAATAAAATGGTCTAAAATTAAGGATAGCCACAATGGTGGGAGGTACTAAATTTATCATTACAGAGCAACAGTGCTAAACCCTTTGTCATAGGGGTGGAGCAAAAAAAATTGAAATCTTATAGTATCATGATACTGTATGCCCATGATACGGCTGTGCAATATAACCAAAATTTAATATCGCAATATAAGTAATTTTATAATAACGATATATATCACAACATAGATTTTCTGTAAATTCTATAGTTGAGAGTATAATTTAGAATAATAAAAGTGTAATTGAAACAAATAAATCAATGAAAATTTAAGTGTAGATCTATAGCCCGAAGAAGCCATTCTGGCCTGATTTAACTTGTTTGCTTCCTTGTAAAAATATTTCAGATTGGCCGTGATCTGAAAATCAAAGGCACAGAAGGTGATGTAATGAAATACATGTGATGACTTTAACTTTATTCATTATCACTACTTGGCTAATTAAAAATGATAAGAAATCAAGTAAGTTACATTTAGAGCCAGTTTGCTCCTCTGACACATTTTAATTCATTTATTATTTATTTAGTGTGTATGCAGCCATTATCACGTATTTTGCAGCTTTAGTAATATTTTTTCAGATAAAATTAAGAAACGCAGCAGTAATTTAAACCAAAGAAATGATGGACTGATACACTATAATGCTTCCTATTAGTGACAACTTAGCATCGTCATTTAGCATTTGCTGTTTTATAATTAAGAGTGAGATGGTGTTAATGTTATTTACCTCCAGTTAAATGGGGTATGTGTCTTTTAAATCCCGATATAAGTGATAAGAGTTTTATATGAAACTATCAACATTTTTATTGCGTCACCAGATAGATATCGTCATATTGCACAGCCCTACTCTATGATACTGTATCGATTCAGAGAAACCAGTATCACAATATTTAAACTAGAAAAGCACTTGGAGAGCGCAGACCTCCGCCAAGCGGCACAGTTCCCCCCATACAGTGTTTGTGTGTATGTTTTCAGATTCCTTGACCATGAAAACATATGACTAGCAATTGGATTGACAATGATAGGATTAGACCCAAGACCCCAAGACCCCAAGACCCCATCTTGGGGTCTTGTTCACGAGTGAGGGGAAAATGGAGCGAGAGATCGACAGACGGATTGGAGCAGCATCTGCAGTGATGCGGACGTTGTACCGGTCTGTTGTGGTGAAGAGGGAGCTTAGTTCTAAGGCAAAGCTGTCGATTTACCAGTCAATCTACGTTCCTACTCTCACCTATGGTCACGAGCTTTGGGTAATGACCGAAAGAACGAGATCGCGGATACAAGCGGCTGAAATGAGCTTTCTCCGTAGGATTGCTGGACTCACCCTCAGAGATAGGGTGAGGAGCTCAGTCATCCGGGAGAGGCTCAGAGTAGAACCGCTGCTCCTCCACATTGAAAGGAGTCAGTTGAGGTGGTATGGGCATCTGATTAGGATGCCTCCTGGACGCCTCCCACTTGAGGTGTTTCAGGCACGTCCCACTGGGAGGAGACCCCGGGGCAGACCCAGGACTCGGTGGAGAGACTATGTCTCCCAGCTAGTCTGGGAACGCCTTGGTATCCCCTCTGAAGAGCTGGAGCAGGTGGCTGGGGAGAGGGAAGTCTGGGCTTCTCTGCTTGAACTGCTGCCTCCGCGACCCGGACCTCCGGAAAAGCGGTAGAAGATGGATGGATGGATGGGTGGATGATAGGATTAGTGGTTCAGTAGTTATTCACGAAAATGGCATTTTCTGTAATGGCGGCCACAGTTCCCCCCCATACAGTGTTTGTGTGTACGTTTTCAGATTCCTTGACCATGAAAACATATGACTAGCAATTGGATTGACAATGATAGGATTAGTGGTTCAGTGGTTATTCACGAAAATGGCATTTTCCGTAATGGCAGTTTTCTTGTGGACGGTGATCCGGATCATCCCCTAAATTTAATCAGTTCTTCCTTGTACCATTTCCAACAATGCCTGAAAGTTTAATCGAAATTCGTCCAAAACTTTTTGAGTTATCTTGCTAACCAACAGACAGACAAACAAACAGACAAACCCCGGCAAAAACATTACCTCCTGGCGGAGGTAATAAAAGTATTAATAAGTGTTGCAAATAACTTCAACTTTAACTTTATTTATTTATATAGCGCCATTTCACAACAACAGTCATCTCATAGCACTATCAACTGTAGGGGGGTACCCCCACAGTTGCAGAGAGACCCCAGCAATCAGGCGATCCCCTGTGAGCAAGCACTTGGCGACGGTGGAGAGGAAAAACTCCCTTTTAACAGGAAGAAACCTCCAGCAGAACCAGGCTCAGGGAGGTGCAGTCATCTGCTGCGACTGGCTGGGGGGTGAGGGGATAGAGAAAAAGAAAAGAACAGACATGTAGAGAGCAAACAGCATGATGGGGACTCAATCTATGGGAGAGAACAAACAAATGTTAATGACCAGCAAAAAAAAATATTTCATAGAGAGTGAGGAAAGGAGTGAGGCCCCAGTGCATTACTGGAGGTCCCCCGGCTGACTAAACCTATTAGCAGCATAACTAAGGGAGGGTTCAGAAACACATGATCCCTCCCTAATTGTAGGCTATATCAAAAAGGTAGGTTTTAGCCCTATTCTTAAAAACAGAGATCGAGTCTGACTCCCGAATCCAGATTGGCAGCTGATTCCACAGGAGAGGAGCTTGATAACTGAAGGCTCTGCCTCCCATTGTACTTTTGGAGATTCTAGGTATTACAAGTAGTCCTGCATTTTGGGAGCGTAGTGCTCTGTTAGGATAATACGGTAGTATCAGATCTTTTAAATAAAAAGGAGCCTGATTGTTTAGAGCTTTGTAAGTAAGAAGAAGGATTTTAAACTTAATTCTAAACTCTATGGGAAGCCAATGAAGGGAGGCCAGAACCGGAGAGATATGATCTCTCTTTCTAGTACCTGTTAAAACTCTTGCTGCAGCATTTTGGATCAGCTGAAGACTTTTTAAAGATGTTTTAGGACAGCCTGATAATAAAGATTTTACAATAATCTAATCTCGAGCTAACAAAAGCGTGGATCAGTTTCTCAGCATCACTCTGAGACAAGATGCTCCTAATCTTGGCAATATTACGCAAATGATAGAAGGCAGTCTTAGAAACAAATTTAATATGTGAATTGAAGGACAAATCCTGATCAAAAATAACTCCAAGGTTCCTCACAGAGCTATTAAGAGAAAGAGTAACCGCATCCAAACTGAAAGTTTGATTTGGAAAGGTATTTCTAAGGTTTTTTGGACCAACAAGAATGACTTCAGTCTTATCTGAATTTAATAGCAGGAAATTACAAGTCATCCAAGCTTTGATTTCCTTAAGACAGGCTTCTAACTTGGCTAACTGATTACTATCATCTGGCTTCACTGACAGGTATAATTGTGTGTCATCTGCATAACAATGAAAATGTATACAGTGCTTTCTAATAATGTTATTATTTTTACAAACCTGGCGTGTGGCTGCTGGACATCACTTTGAATTAACCACTCAAGTCCGTGCAGGCGTTAACAGGTAAACAGCACGTAAAGCGAGAGTTGCGGATGTAAAACAAAGTTCTTTCTATCTGTGCCCGACTAGTTTTGGCTGAGGCTAGGTCCTGGATGTGTGGCACAAAAACCTGAAATAAAAAATTGAATTTGTATGACAAGAAGTGAAACTGAACTCTGATAATGAATTGGGGGAGCCAAATTTTTCCAGTAAATGAACTACAGCTTCAATTTTATTGCACTACACATTCAAACCAGTAGATTCAATTTCAAATTAGGCAATTCAGATTCAATTTTTAAAAGCAGTTATTCAAACTAATTAATTCAGGTTCAGATTCAGTTACTCAAATTCAAATAATTCAAATTCAAATTCAGTTCCTGCTGGCGCAAATGTTATTCCATACTGGAATCTCAGGGAGATGCTGCAGTTGATCACATAAGGCTGAAGGTGATTTTGTCTTTCTGTGTCATCAGGATAACGCAGAGTTACAACCTGATTAGAAAGGCTTGATTGCTGAAAGCCAGATAAATTCTTTTAATCGCTAATGAGTAATTAATTTCATTTTATAGTAAAATGTCAATAGGAAATATTACATTTGTCTTTTTTTTTTCTTGTCAGTTTGTAATGCTAGCAGACTGTGCTAACATTGAAATGTTTAAAGTGAGCCTAGTCCAAATAGAAATGGACTCGAGCTATCATTCAGTAAGTTATTAGCTGACTGGAGAGGCAAATGCATTTTTTTTTTTCAGAAAGGAAGGGAGATAAAAGAGACCGATCTGGACCCTGACCGGACCGTTTTTTTTTTTCAAGAATACAGACTTCACCGCTTGTCTAGGGCCCCTAGATCCCTATCTCTTTTTCCCAGCAACATCTCTGTCATCACCCACTGCTCTTCTCCACACCAGCGGCTGAGTCCAGCGGTTTGACTCTCCAATGACGGGCTCCTTCCCCACCAACGGCTGTGCTCTCCACCAACAGTCATTCTCTACCTCAATGTTTTCCCCACCAACTGTTCTCCTCAGCTAACATTCCAGGTGATGTTTTTTTCCCTGCCAATCCTTCTTTTCTGACCTTCAATAAAACTGAATAGCTACTCCTGTGGTGGCACTGTGTGGGGGGTTCTCCACCCAGAGTCTGAAGCCGGGGGAAGATGGAACAAAGGACTGAAAGAGGAAGTGGCACCAGAGGCTCTCAGACGTAGCAGAAAGGACTATTCGCCCCCCGGGGAGTTCAGGAGACGCTAGAGCCGCTGGAGGAAGAGAGGGTGTGAGAAGCAGGACTGGCGTTATATGATGTTAATGTGCCACGCGTGTCTTTGTCCACTGATTGTATAGTTTTGGCTCCCTGGGTCTCATGGGATGGAAATAAAGGTTATAAAAAGGAGGCGCCCAGAGACCCAGATAGAGATTTTCCTGTACTTGATGTTGGAAGAAGAATAAAGTTTATGGGTCGTCTAGCTCGCTGCCTCATCTGCTTTCTTCTTCCACACTCCAACATTTCCATTTGAAGATTATCAGGCCTGCAACGATGGGAGGGATTTTTTATTTAAGTATTTTGAGACTCTGAGGGAAATAGGGCTGATGTGTGTGACTGATGTGTGTGAATGAGTGATTTCAACTTAAAACTGCTGTAAATATTTTTTAAATGTTGAAATCTGCACTAAATCAGTTCAATTGATTTTAAAATTGCTGTTTTGTGTCTGTTTTATGTCATTTTGTTTTACGTCTTTCCATATAATTTAGTTAAATTGTGTCTTGCTGTAAATTATTATTTTTTTTTTTAAATCTTATTGGGAAAATATATACACCTTCCTTGATTTACTTCTCAATAAGTGAAGGTGTGGTGACACAAAGGAGATGACACTCCACCCAGTACTTTGGGGTGTTGGGGGGTGCTAGCCAGGGGCGCCAGAGCACCGGGGGGTATGTAGTAAATAAAGATGTGCCTTTCGCCCCTGCTGTGCCAGGCTCACACCTGAGGACGCAGGGCGCAAATGTGTTAATGTGTATGTTGATGTGTGTTCACACTTAGTAACAGGTGTGTAAATGTGTTTACCCTGAGTACCAGAGGCGGAGAGAAAATGTATAAAGAAGATCACTTTGGCACTCAGAGTTAGCCTGTTCTGTGTTGGAGGAGAAATAAACCTCTGTGTCATCAGCTTGTGTCTTGTCTGTTTTCATCCTCCACATTAGTGACCTAGAGACGTGAAATGGAAAACAGACTGAGCACCACCACGGATACACTCCCGCTGGAGTCTTCCACCACTGCATGCGCTGCTGCAGTCAGACTCCCGGACTTTTGACTCTATGACCCGGCCGCTTGGTTTATTCATGTGAAAGCCCAGTTCGCTCTCCGCAGTCTTTGCAGACGACACAAAGTACCACCATGTGGTGACATCGCTGGACGCGTGCGCCACACAGTGTGCCATGAGTCTACTCCAAGCCCTGCCAGACCAAGGAAAATACGGCGCTCTCAAGCGACTGCTGCTGCGCCGTTATACCCTTTCAGACGCAGAAAGGGCAGAAAAGCTCCTCACCCGCTCGAAGCTAGGAGACAGATTGGCTGTGGACCTGGTGGAGAACATGCTTGCGTTGATGGGCATGGACAATGGATCTTTCCTTTTCGCCCACCTCTTCCTCAGAAACCTACTGGCTTCTGCGAGAGCGATTCTCGCTAAGTCACCGCTGCTGGCGGCCAGGGACTATCGTGTGCTGGCAGAGGAGACGGACCACATCATCCTGGCATACAAGGTTTTCAGTGTTCAGGCAGTGAGACTGGGATCTCTGGCGGAGCCCAGCAAGGTCGAGGAGCCAGTGGTGGTGGCCGAGACGGTCACCCGGAGAAACAGGACCAGGACGGTGTGTTTTTACCACCGCCGTTTTGGCAAGGAAGCGCAACGCTGTCTGCCGCCGTCTGCTGCCGTGCCACTTCAAGAAGCCGGGAAATGGGACAGCCAGCGGTCAGTAGCAGCTGCAACTGCTGGCAACAGGGATGAAGCTGCTCTTCATCACGAACACACATTCGGGGAGACGTTTTCTGGTAGACTCTGGCTCCCAGAAGACCCTCATTTTGCCAGTCAGCAAAGACGGGCTGGCAGAAGGCTGTAGGCCATCTTTAACGGCCGCAAACGGATCCCACATCAGGATGTTTGGAGAAAGGACAGTGACTGTATGTTTACATGGACGCAATTACCAGTGGGACTTTGTGGTAGCAGCATGTTTGGTCTCCATCTTAGGTGCTGATTTTCTGTGTGCTCATGGACTACTTGTTGATGTTGCCAACAGGTGTTTAGTGGACGCTTTATCTTTTTCCTCCTTGCCCTGCACAGCTCAGGGAGTTGGGCCACCAACACACATAAATATTCTAGCTCCAGGGGGCAAGTACCAGTGTTTGCTTTCTGAGTTCCCAGCACTCACGGTGCCCACTTTTTCTGCTACGGTAACCAAGCACGGGGTCAAGCATTTTATCACCACGGAAGGTCCGCCCATGTTTGCGCACCCTCACTGCCTGGATGCAGCTAAACTAGCGAGGAGTTTGCTAACTTAGAACGCTTAGGCATCGTTAGGTGCTCCAACAGCCCTTGGGCATCCCTGCTGCACATGGTGCCCAAGTCCGATGGGTTGTGGCGACTGTGCCGCAATTTCCAACGCTTAAACAATGCCACGGAACACAATTGTTACCCCATCCCGTACATCCAGGATTTTTCAGTGCACCTGGCTGGCACGCGTATTTTTCCAAAAGTGGATCTGGTCCGCAGTTACCACCAGGTCCCGGTGCGCGCAGAGGATGTCCCCAAAACAGCAGTAATAACTCCCTTCGGTCCTTTTGAGTTTTTGCGCATGCCGTTCAGGTTAAAGGGCACAGCACAAACTTTCCAAAGGATGATGGACGCGGTGTTCCGTGACTTGCTGTTCATTTTTGTCTACTTGGACGACATTTTGGTGGCTAGCATGTCACAGGAGGAGCACCTCGTCCACCTCAAACAAGTTTTCCAGTGTTTGGAAGTGCACAGGCTGATTGTTAACCCGGCAAAGTGTCAGTTCGGGCTGCTGATAATCGACTTTTTGGGCCACTGCATCTCACCAGATGGCACAATCCCACTGCTGGATAAAGTGCGCGCAGTGTCGGATTTTCCACGTCCACACACCATGAGGGCACTGCAGGAATTTTTGGGGATGGTCAATCTTTACTACCACTTCCTCCCCCGTGCAGCCCAGCTACTGCTGCTGCTCTACGGCATGTTCAAAAAAAAAAGAAGCCCGCGGATAGCATCGACTGGACCCCCAAGCGGATCCAGGCATTCACAAATGCCAAAACGACGCTCGCTAAAGCAGCTTTGCTGGCCCACCCAGCCCCGTCAGCATGACTAGCGCTCACCACAGGCACATCTGACATTGCAGTAGGACCTGTAGTGGAGCAGTACGTCTCCAGTTCGTGGCAGCCCCTTGCCTTTTTCAGCCGTGCTTTGCATGACAACGAGCATAAATAAAGTGCTTTTGACATAGAGTTGTTGGCTCTCCACCTCACTATGCGTCATTTTCAGTTCTGGCTTGAGGGTCGCGAGTTTACCACGTTTGTCGATCATAAACTGCTGACCTACGTGTTGTCCAAAGTCTCGGAACCGTGGTCAGCTCGGTAACAACGGCACTTGGCCGCAATTTCAGAGTTCACGACTGACATCCAACATGTAGCCGGTAAATTGAATGTTGTGGCAGACTGCTGGTCATGGGCGCTGGTCTCCCTGGTATACATGGGCATCAATTTTTCCACAATGGCCGCCGACCAAACTGGGGACGCAGACATTTGCATGCTCCAGTCCGCAGCTACCAGATTAAAACTTGATAGCAGGGTGGTACAAGAAGGGTGCCCCCCCTTGCTCTGCGACATCTCCACTGGTTGCACCCACCCCGTGGTTCCGAGCTCCTGGCGCCACCGCATTTTCAGGTCCCTCCACTCCCTTTCACATCCCGGTGTGCGAGCCTCAGTAAAGCTAGTGGGGTCCAAATTCGTTTGGCCTCACTTAAGCAGGGATGTGAAAGAATGGGCTGCAGCGTGCGATGCGTGCCAACAGGCGAAGGTGCACAAGCACACCAAAGCCCCCCTCGAGCCTTTTCAAATTCCAGTCAGGAGGTTTGACCACGTACACGTGGACTTACTGGGTCCCCTTCCGCCATTGCAGGGGTTCACACACCTTTTAACAATCGTGGACCGCACTACGCGTTGGCCAGAGGTGGTTCTGCTGAGTTCCACCACGTCAGTCGAGGTAGCCTGCGCATTTTTGTCATCTTGGATCGCACGGTTCGGATCCCCATCGGACATCACTTCCGACAGGGGTCCGCAATTTGTTTCAGAACTTTGGTCCGCAATGGCCGACAGCCTGGAGGTCAAAATCCATCGCACCACTGCGTACAACCCACAGGCTAACGAGTTGTGTGAGCATTTTCACAGGTTGCTTAAAGCAGCACTCAGAGCCTCACTAATGGATGCAAATTGAGTCACCCGCCTGCCTTGGGTCCTATTGGGGTTGCACTCCGCACCAAAGGAAGATGTGGCAGCTTCCCTGGCAGAACTCGTTTGTTCTCAGCTGTTGCGGACCCCGGGGGAATTTTTGCCAGAGAGCCCCGCGCCCGGTACCGATCCACCTGGGCACTTTTTTTCGGTACAGGAGCTGCCAGTGTTCCAGGCTCGGCGCATCATTGTTTTCCTCGCACTTTTGTTCCAAAGCACTTAGAGAATGCCAAATTCATCATACGACAGCCCGTTCAGAGTGCTGGAAACTGGGGAGAAGCATTTTGTGCTAGACTTGGGGGGGCGTAAGGAAACCGTCTGCATAGACAGGCTGAAGCCCGCTTATGTGTTGGCAGACGAGCAGGTGGTGTTGTCTCAAACTCCCCGGCCCCTCCTCCAGTGGGTCTACAGGTTAGTGTTCCCCCTAACTTTTTCCCCCTCCCCACCCTTTCCCCCTCCAGAGACCAAGCTTTTCTCCTACCCGCCTCTACAGGAAGGCGCTTTGACTGGCCCACGTTACAGCCGCTACGAGCGCTTGCTCAAGCCCAAGGTCCGGAGGGTTAGGACACCTTCTGGGTGTTGGGGGGGATGGGGGGAGGCTGTGTGGTGACACAAAGGAGATGACACTCCACCCAGTACTTCGGGGTGTTGGGGTGCTAGCCAGGGGTGCCAGAGCACCGGGGGTATATAGTAAATAAAGATGTGCCTTTCGCCCCCACTGTGCCAGGCTCACACCTGAGGATGCAGGGGCACGAATGTGTTAATGTGTATGTTGATGTGTGTTCACACTTGGTAACAGGTATGTAAACGTATTTACCCTGAGTACCAGAGGTGGGGAGAAAATGTATAAAGCAGATCGCTTTGGCACTCAGAGTTAGTCTGTTCTGTGTTGGAGGTGAAATAAACCTCTGTGTCGGCAGCTTGTGTCTCATCTGCTTTCATCCTCCACAGAGGCACCAAAAATATTAAAGTGTAACCTTAAATACTGGTTTATTACCTTTTAATTAAATAGCTACATGGGTTGGGTTCTACACAAATTTGAAGACACCACTGGGATATATTTTGTGTAATTTCAGGCCTTGTATGTTTTTTTTTTTTGCTCCTTATTGACAGGCAATAGATAAAATTTATTTTATTGTCAACCCATTGCAAGAAAAATGAGCAGTCCTTTGAAATTTGAGTTGATTAATTGGTGCAGAGGAGAAGGTGTTGAGATAAGATAAGATAAGATAAGATAAGATAAGCCTTTATTAGTCCCACAATGGGGAAATTCCAGGATTGCAACAGCACAGGGATAGCAACACTCAGAGCAATGATTTAGAAGATAAGAAAATAAGAGCAGTGAATATACATATGTACGCATAAATATATAAATATAATACCCCATGCCCTTATGCTATGTGGTGTACCTGAGAATACAGAAACTGGGGAAATTGAAGAAACTGTTGAAACTGTTGGCCCTGCGATGGACTGGCGATCTGTCCAGGGTGTACCCTGCCTCTTGCCCAAGATGCTGGGATAGGCTCCAGCCCCCCCGCGACCCGAAAAGGATTAAGCGGAAGAAGATGGATGTTGAAACTATAAAAGCTGTTGGTAAAGTGAGGGTTCAAGGAAAATTTTTTGACACTAAACACCAGTCATTAAAAGTGTTATGCAAGTGTCATGAAGTGATAAACCCCTCAAAAATCCCACCAGAGATAATATTTATTATGTGTGGAAGTCCATGGATAACAGTGGTGTCAGACCCTGATCCTAATGATCCCTGCAATTTCTCAGAGAAATTCCTCAAATTTCTCCAGGAAGAGGGAAAACACTAGATGATGTTCAGAGATTGTACATGATAACTATAGTCCTGATCTATCATTCGTACAGCTGGGGAGGTTTTATGTAAAAATTCAAAACATCCAGAAAGTCATGCTTATAGGTGTTTGAGGACTTTTCAGGAGTATACCCCACTCCACTAGGAGAAGAAAATCTTGAGAACTGGATTGAGCAGGCAAAAATCATGTCAGAAGAATGTGATTTTTCAGACCGAGAGAAGAGAAGACGAATAGTAGAAAGTATGAAAGGCCCTGCTCTCAAAATTATTCAGGCTGTATGCATGGTAAATCCAGATGCTTGCTATTTAGAATACATTGAGGCTATAGAAAGCACATTTGGAAGCTCAGAGTCTGGTGAAGACCTGTATTTGTCATTCAGGTTACTTAGGCAGCAACCTGGTGAAAAATTGCACAGAATAATTAATAATTAATAATAATTAATAATTTTTGCGCAGAATAGAGAGGTCCCTTAGTAAAGCAGTGCAGAGAGGTGGTCTTCCTGCAAGTGCAGCGAACCAAGTGAGGGTTGAGCAACTTCTCAAAGGAGCTACAGAATCAGACCTAATGATACCATCCATCCATCTATCTTCTTCCGCTTAATCCTTTTTGGGTCGCGGGGGGCTGGAGCCTATCCCAGCATATGCTACTCCAGTTGAAATTAAGAGAAAGGAAATCCGATCCACCTATTTTTCTTCTGTTACTAAAGGAGATCCGAGAATTAGAAGAATGTGAAGCAGCTAGACACAAGTTAAACACATACGTTCCCCGCCAGCATGTGCACGCAGTCCAAGCACACACTGAGAGAGAAATAGTCGCAATCCAGCAAAATTGCTTCAAAGTGGAAGAAGGAATGACACAAATATGCAGCTTCAGCCAGCAGCCATTGTTCATTTTTTCACTGGGTCCAAGGCTAAAAAGAAACAGAAAAATGAGTCAATTAATGAAATACAGTCACTCAAAAAGCAAGTGAAAGCTTTACAAGAGCAAATTAGTGTTATGACTGTGCATCCATCTCATCTTTCACAAGAGATCTCCCACCAGTTTCCTAAACCCAAAGCCACTGCAAGTCACAAAAATGCTTCATTTGAAGGTTGGGCAACCAAAGATGCAGAGGAATACTTCTGCTACAGATATGGAGAAAGTGGTCATATTGCACCAAGGTGCCCAGAGAACACTCAGAAAGTTATTAAAAAAAACAAAAACACAATTCACCAAGTACAAGAAGCCTCTGAAGGAACAAAAGAAAGTCCTTAAGACTCTTCAGAAAAAGAAGTTATTGGTAGAATCAACAAAATACAAACCTCTAAGACTAACACAGGCATACCTGAAGGCTTAGTGTGTCCATCAGTTTTTACCATCAAAGTCAATGAAATGCCATGTGAAGCTCTTATAGATTCAGGGTCAAATGTGACTATAATCTTTGAAGACTGGTACAAAATGCACTTGCCCCATGTTCCCATTCAACCTATTTCATCTCTAGCAATTTGGGGATTAGCAGAAAGTGCATACCCCTACCGAGGCTACGTTTTAGTGGAGATGGAATTCCCAGAAGACATGGCAGGAGTTAAAGGACCCGTTAATGTTATAGCTCTCATTTACCCACAGACACAACATTGCCACCAAGTACCTGTTATTGTGGGAACCAATGCTTATTTGTTCCACAGATTATGGGAACTTTCAAATGAAAATATTAACCAAGCTAAACTGTTCTCCATGAGAATACAGGCTGTGTATGACCAAATCCAAGCCAAAATTTAGTCAGAAAGAGTGGATGAAATTATTAGACATGTCAAGTGGCAAGGTCCTGGTAACCTTTCAATGGCCCGAGGTGAGAGGCATTATGTCACCTGTAAAGTAGAACCATAAATGCCTTTGCCCAAAGAAATTGTAGATAAACCTGCAATGCAGTCACTTCCTGGTGGTTTACTACTGGAAGACAAAAGAAGAGGAAAACAGCAGCCTTGTGTGTAGCAGAATGGAATGTACGTACTCTGTTGGACAGAACAACATCACAGCGTCCAGAAAGACAGACTGCGCTTGTGGCCCTGGAAATGAACAGGTACAATGTAGACATAGCTGCATTTAGTGAAACAAGATTGCCTTGATATGACAGCTTGGAAGACCATGGGTACATCTTCTTTTGGAGTGGAAGATCAACTCAAGAAAGGAGAGCAGCAGGAGTGGGCTTTGCAGTTACAAAGGAGATAGCAGCAATGCTTGATGAGGAACCAGTGCCAATCAATGACAGGATAATGACTATGAGACTCCCACTACAGTGGAAGATGTATGCCACACTCATCAGTGTATATACCCCAACAATGACCAACATAGAGGAGGTGAAGGAAGAGTTCTACAGTGATTTACGTGAGACTATCAGGCATGTACCGACTGATGACAGGCTGATACTCGTTGGAGATTTTAATGCTAGAGTTGGTTCGGACACTGAGAAATGGAAAGGAGTGCTAGGCAGTCATGGAGTAGGCAAGTGCAATGCTAATGGAGAACTTCTACTTGCACTATGTTCAGAGTACAACCTTGTGATAACCAACACTCTATTTAAGCACAAGGACACACACAAGAAGACATGGATGAACCCAAGATCCAAGCACTGGCACTTATTAGACTACATCATAGTCAGGCAGAGAGACATAAGGGATGTATTGGACATCAGGACAATGAGAGGTGTGAACTGTGGTACTGATCATGTTATGCTGAGATCTAGATTAAGGATTTGGAGACGAAAACAGCACTGTAGGACGGGTGCGAAGCCACCATGGAAGCTAAACACTAGTGCACTGAAAGGCCAAAAGAAGCAGGAAGAACTTATACAGGAAATGGATGAAAACTTGAAAGACTGGGACAGCAACAACTCAAAGAATGGCATAGAAGAGAAATGGGCAACACTGAAGGATACGGTGTATCAGACTGCGAGTGATGTATTAGGCTACCCTGAGAGGAAACATCAAGATTGGTTTGATGAGCATGATGCACACCTGAAGAAACTACTGCAAGCGAGGAATACAGCTAGGCAGGAAAGTCTACAGTGTAACACAAGGTCGAAGAAGATGAAATACTCAAAGGCTCAGAGGGAGCTACAGAAGTACACCAGAGAGATGAAGTCCAACTGGTGGGATGAAAAAGCGGAGAAACTTCAAACTGCAGCAGACAGGAAGGACATGAAAACATTCTTCACAGGTTTGAGAGAAATCTACGGCCCTAAACCAAGAGGATTGATCCAACTAAAGGCTATGGATGGTGAAACGGTTTTGCAGGAGAAAGACAAGATCCTGGACAGGTTTGCAGACCACTTTGACCAACTACTAAACAACCCTGGAGATCTCACTGAAGAGGCTAAAGAAGCTCTAGTGCAGCGACCAGCTGTATCAAGTCTGGATGAACCACTAAATTTTGATGAACTAATGGCAGCTATCAGGACAACACAGGATGGTAAAGCTCCAGGAAGGGATGGAATTCCAGCAGAAGTGTAGAAATTTGGTGGTGTTCAGCTGATCAACTGCCTGCACAAGCTCATCCAAGAGATATGGGATGCCCAGAAAGTACCTCAAGACTGGAAGGATGCAAGTATTGTGCCTTTGTTCAAGAAAGGTGACAGGAAGGATTGTGGAAATTACCGAGGTACATCACTGCTAGCCACTGTTGGCAAGATTCTCTCACATGTACTACTTAACAGACTCAGTGAGCACATCTCGCAGAATGTACTACTGGAAACCCAGTGCGGCTTTAGAAGTGGAAGAAGCACAATGGACAAGATTTTCTGCTTGAAACAGGTTCAAGAAAAGTGTATCGAACAGAACATGCCACTTTATGTAGTCTTCACAGACTTCAGTAAAGCCTTCGATAGTGTTTCACGACAAGGACTTTGGCAGGTACTCAAGAAATATGGTTGTACAGAGAAGTTTGTCAGCCTGATCGAGGCACTCCATACAGGTATGCAAGCAAACGTAGCAATGACTGGTTCAATATCTAAAGACTTTTCAGTAAGCAACGGGGTGAAACAAGGGTGTGTCCTGGCACCTACACTCTTCTCGCTATATCTGGCAGCCAAGCTTGAGGTGGCCTTCAAAGACACTTCAGAAGGAGTATACATTCAAACAAGGAAAGAAGCAGACTTGTTCAATGTGGCACAGTTTAAAGCCAAGAGTAAGACATCGATAAAGATAGTAAGAGAGTATTCACAGACATTTTTAACACCTCCCTTAAGTTATGCCACGTGCCATCCTGCCTCAAATCCTCCACCATCATCCCTGTCCCCAAGAAGCCACGGATCACTGGACTTAATGACTACAGACCTGTAGCGCTCACCTCTGTAGTCATGAAGTCCTTTGAGCGCCTGGTCCTGTCCCACCTCAAGTCCATCACCACCCCTCTCCTGGACCCGCTGCAGTTTGCCTACCGAGCCAACAGGTCTGTAGACGATGCAGTCAACCTGGCCCTCCACTCCATCCTGCAGCACCTGGACTCCCCGGGAACCTACGCCAGGATCCTGTTTGTGGACTTCAGCTCCGCATTCAACACCATCCGCCCCGCTCTGCTCCGGGACAAGCTGTCCCTGCTCAACGTGCCTGACTCCCTCTGCAGGTGGATCATCGACTTCCTGACGGACCGGAGGCAGCATGTGCGGCTGGGAAAGACTGTCTCAGACTATACTAGCATCAGCACCGGATCACCCCAGGGCTGTGTACTTTCCCCCCTACTCTTCTCCCTTTACACCAACTCCTGCACCTCCAGCCACCAGTCTGTCAAGTTGATCAAGTTTGCGGACGACACCACCCTCATCGGGCTCATCTCCAACGGCGACGAGTCCGCCTACAGGAGAGAGGTGGCCCAGCTGGCGTCCTGGTGCAGCAATAACAACCTGCAGCTGAACGCTCTGAAGACAGTGGAGATGATTGTAGACTTCAGGAAAGTCACTACTCCTCTGCCCCCCCTCACCCTCTCAGGCTCTCCCATCACCACTGCTGATTCCTTCCGCTTCCTAGGCACTACCATCACCAGGGACCTCAAATGGGAGCTGACCATCAGCTCACTCATCAAAAAAGCCCAGCAGAGGATGTTCTTCCTGCGGCAGCTGAGGAAGCTCAAGCTACCCACCAAGATGTTAGTGCAGTTCTACACAGCCATCATCGAGTCCATCCTCACCACCTCCATAACCGTGTGGTACGCAGGAGCCACTGCCAGGGACAGACTAAGGCTGCAGCGCGTCGTGCGCACTGCTGAGAAGGTGATCGGCTGCAAGCTCCCATCTCTCCAGGATCTGTACATCTCCAGGACCCGGAGGCGTGCTGGCCGGATCATAGCCGATCCCTCACACCCTGGTCACGTACTGTTTGCCCCCCTCCCCTCTGGTAGAAGACTTCGGTCCATCCAGACTAAAACCTCCCGTCACATGAACAGCTTCTTCCCCTCTGCCATTAGACTGCTGAACACTAAGTGACTCTCGTGCACCATGTACAGCAGCTCAACCAGACTCATGTCAATCATCACTGTTTTCTTCCTGCATTACCGACTGCACTATATAGTTCTCCACAGTATCTGCTGCTGGCTAATATATATTTTAACTGTTGACCAGTATCACTTAATCTTATCCTACACTTTATTACATGTATAGTTTATTTCTCTTATCTTATCATGTTTAATGTTGCAGCATTGTACCGAGACAAATTCCTAGTTTGTGTACTACATGAACAATGGCAATAAACCTGATTCTGATTCTGATTCTGATTCTGATTCTGAAGAGAAATGCTCTTTGCCGCCGACAGTGCTCTCGTTGCACATAGCGTGGAAGATATGCAATCTTTAGTGGAGAAATTTGCAAGAGCAGCTAGCCAATTCAGCCTCCAAATCAACATCAAGAAGACAGAGTGCCTTTATCAACCACCAAAGTTCCAGTTATCAACATCACTACCAGAAGAGATCAGCATTGGTACAGAGCCACTAGTCAAGTGCAAGACTTTCAAGTACCTAGGGAGTACTGTTTCAGAGAATGCTAGGCTGGAGGATGAACTATCTCTCAGAATGGGAAGAGCAAGCGCTGTGTTTGGAAACTTGAGGGAGAGACTGTGGAACAATCGACATGTGTCTATCCGTGTGAAATGCAAAGTGTACAGAGCGACAGTACTGGCTACTCTATTATGCGGTGCTGAAACTTGGACTGTCTACAGAGAGCAGGTGAAGAAACTCCACACGTACATGATGAGACACCTTCGAGCCATAATGAACATCTCATGGAAAGACAAGATAACCAACATAGAAGTGTTGAAACGAGCTGGTCTACCATCAGTGGAGGACATGCTAATACAGATGAACCTGAGATGGCTCGGACATGTTGAGAGGATGGACTACCAACGTCTCCCTCGGCAGTTACTCTACTCACAGTTATGCGAGGGCAAACGCAATCAGGGTAGACCAAGGCTCAGATTTAGAGACACTGTAAAAAGAAACTTGAAGAAGTTGGACATGGGAGTTCCTGGCAGCGGAAGGCTAAGGACAGAGCTGTGTGGAGGAATCTGATCAGACCTAAATGAAACAGTCATTGTCGCCCACAACAGACTGCTATGATGATGATAATGATGACTACTGCAGACCAGTGTACTCCCCAGCAATGAAACAGAAGCTGATAATTTCACAGTGCTACTACAAAATGAGTCCCAAAAATCTGCCTCTATACCAGCTGGCACCGTCATTACAGAAATGTATGCTGTTGAAACAGTTACTCTCCCACAGCCAAACAACCATCTCTTCGAGAGCTTAGATCTGGAGCTATTTGATTTTGGAGACTCCCCAGTACCTGAACACTGGAAGAACAGACTACATCAAAAGTTAGCTGAAAAGAAAAAAAGTGTTCTCCTTACATGAGTGGGATGTAGGGTTAGCAGAAGGTGCATAACATCACATAAAGCTAAATAACCCAAACCATTCAGAGAGAGATCTCACAGATTGGCACCTGCTGACATAGACGATGTGCGAAAACACATTCAGCAACTGCTTACGGCTGGAATTGTGAAGGAGTCCCGCAGTCCATATGCATCTCCTATTGTAGTTGTTCATCAAAAGGACGGCAGCATCAGGATGTGTGTTGATTATCGAACACTTAACAGTTGTACCATTCCAGACAAGTATAGCATGCCACGCATTGAGGATGCCCTTGATTGTCTGTCAGGCAGTAAGTGGTTTTCAGTGCTTGATCTTCAAAGCAGTTATTACCAAATAGCCATGGCTGAGGAAGATAAAGAAAAAAACAGCATTTATCTGCCCCTTTGGTTTTTACTAATTTGAGAGAATGCCACAAGGTATTACTGGAGCACCAGCAACTTTTCAACGGCTTATGGAGAAAGCTGTTGGAGACATGCACCTTCTTCAAGTCATCGTCTAGATGACTAGAAGAAGATCTAGATCTAGATGACATTATTGTATTCGGAAGAAGTCTTGAAGAGTATGAACACCATCTACTGAAAGTTCTCGACAGACTGGAAGAAGTGGGTCTCAAAGTGTCCAGCAATAAAATTGTGAATTCTGTCAGCCCAGAGTCAAGTATGTAGGTCACATTGTGTCAGAGTCAGGAACTGCCACTGATCCAGAAAAAGTCAAAGTTGTGAAAAACTGGAAAGAGCCCACAGCTCTAAAGTCACTGAAGTCATTCCTTGGATTTTGTGGATATTATAGGAGATTCATTGCTAACTACACCTCCATTGTGCATCCATTGACAGAACTCACAAAAGACTATCCTCCTACTCAGCAGAAAAGAAGGTTACAAAGTAAAGGTTCAGTCAAGAGCTACTTTAAAACACCAGAGCCATTTGGAGATCGTTGGAATGAGCGCTGTAAAGATGCATTCCATAAAATCATCGACTGTCTCATAAATGCTCCTGTGTTGGCTTTTGCTGACCCAACAAAACCATACATACTACATGTTGATGCCAGCATGCATGGCTTAGGTGCCGTACTAAATCAAGAGTATCCAGAAGACATTAGATCTGTTGCCTTTGCAAGTCAAAAGCTTATCACCTCTGAACAGAGATATCCTGTCCATCAGCTAGAATTCCTAGCATTAAAATGGGCTGTGGTGGACAAGTTTCACAACTACCTGTATGGAGCAAAGTTCACAGTAAGAACCAATAATAACCCTTTGGCATATCAGGGATGTGATTTGGGGTCGGCGAAATTATCTGAAAATTATCAGAAAATTATCTGAAAAAAGCTTTGCCCCCCGAAGCTCTTGGGTTTTTATGATTTTTAAATACCAGAACTGGGCTTAAATGACATAAAACAAACAGCTGAATGCCACTTATTACTGTATAACATTGACTTATGTTCCGAGAAGATAGCATTTCTAAAATATTCCAACAAGCATTATCCATCACATGCTTTAACACTTGATCAAATCAAAATCAGTTAATTTTATCTATTCCATAATAGAAATAAAATTCCAACATACCATTACTTTTTATAATTTCAGCATTCATTTCAGATCACCAGTTTCAATCTCCATTGAGTCGTGAGCAGTTCATTTTGCACAATCACTGATGTAGCCAAGTCTTAGAAATATTCAAAAGTTATGAGTCAATGTCCACTGTGCACTGTCAATTTCAAACTGTTTGGAATCATAAAAGTAATCTAACTAAATTGTTCTGCTATTTTTTCTCCTCAACATCAATGTCAGGGCGCTGCGGGAGTTTTGGGGGATGGTTAACTTTTATTACCTTTTCCTCCCCCGCGCAGCCCAGCTCATTACAGCCGTTGTACGCCGCACTCAAGAAACGGAAACCGGCGGACAGAGTCGACTGGACTCCTGAGCGGAAGCAGGCGTTCTCTGAGGTTAAAACAGCTCTGGCGAATGCTGCACTACTGGCGCACCCAGACCCGGTGGCTTGGATAGCGCTCACTACCAACACCTCAGACATGGGCATAGCGGCCGTCGTGGAGCAATGTGTTTCCGGTTCTTGGCAGCCGCTCACCTTTTTTAGCAGGTCTTTGCATGACAGTGAGCGTAAATACAGCGTGTTGGACAGAGAGTTAATGGCTCTCCACCTGGCCATACGCCACTTCCAGTTCTAGCTGAAAGGGCGCACCTTCACTGCGTTCGTGGACCACAAGCTACTAAAGTACTTAACGTACTTCCGCTTTTTTTTATCTTCCAGGAAGATAAAAAAAAGCGGAATTCCACGAATTAGCGGAAAAATCACATCCCTGACATATGTACTTACCTCTGCAAAACTGAATGCTACAGGCCATTGATGGTTAGCTGCTTTGGCCACCTATGACTTCAACATTCAGTATCGTCCTGGACATCACAACGTTGATGCAAACTGGCTGTCAAGACAGAACGACAGGGAAGATACCCTGTCCTGGACGGATATTTCAAATTCAGGCATTAAAGCTATTTGCAAGCAAGCCTGTGCCCTTGAAATCCCTAGTGCTCCAGTTAGACTTGTGGACCAGTTAGAAGCACTGCCAACAGCAATCCCTGAGGTCTAGGTTAGTCCTGAAAGCCTTGGCACAAATCCAGTACATCAGATGAGCCCCAGAAATCTAAAAAAAACTTGAGTTAGATCCAGTCATAGGATCAGTGAAACGGGCTACTGAATCTCAACAAACACCTATTCATGATAAAAAAATGCATCTCATGATGTTAAAGTCCTGATCAGAGAGTGCACTAAACTTGAGTCAACAAATGGACTTCGTACAGAGTGAGGAAAACACTGTCTGTGTTACCAGAGCCATACCAACTCATTGTGATGAGATCCCTTCATGATGAGTGTGGGCATTTAGGAGTTGAAAAATCTTCTGAGCTGATCAAAGATAGGTTTTATTGGCCATGCATGACTGCTGAGATTGAAGAATACATCAGAAATTGTGGGAGATGTATTTCCAGGAAAACAATTCCATAGCAAGCAGCCCCACTAAACCAAATAACTAGCAATGGTCCTTTGGATTTAGTCTGTATTGACTTCTTGCAGATTGAACCAGACTCCAAAGGAATCAGAAATGTCTTTGTTGTGACTGACCATTTCACAAGGTATGCACAAGCTTTCCCTACCAAAGATCAAAAGGCCATAACAGTTACTATTTTTTTTGTGGGACAAGTACTTTGTACATTATGGACTATCAGCAAGAATACACTCAGACCAAGGAAAAGATTTTGAGAGCCATTTAATTAAGGAACTTCTCTCCATGCTTGGGATTCGTAAATCCCGTACCTCTTCTTACCATCCCCAAGGTGATGCCCAACCAGAGCATTTCAACCAAATGCTTCTATCAATGCTTGGTACCCTGGACACTGTAAAGAAAAGTAACTGGAGCCAACATATCAGTCAGTTAGCACATGCCTACAACTGCACTAAAAATGAAGCTACAGACTACTCCCCATACTTCCTAATGTTTGGGAGAAATGCTAGGTTACCAGTTGACATTGGTTTTGGCACCTCACCTGATGGAGAGAATGAATTATCTTATCAACAGTATGTGAACCAAGTGAGACAAGATTTACAGAAAGCTTACAAATTGGCAACAGAGACAGCAGACAAAAGCCACAAGAGGAACAAGTCACGTTATGATCTACATGTGAAAGACCTGCCATTGGCAGAAGGTGACAGAATTTTGCTAAGATATTGTCATGAATTCCCCATGCGCTTTTATGCAGCACACAGAGGAGAGAGACAAATTTACGTGCAGGGTTACACCACTTCATTCATTCATTCATCTTCTTCCGCTTAATCCTTTTTGGGTCCCGGGGGGGCTGGAGCCTATCCCGGCATCTTTGGGCGAGAGGCAGGGTACACCCTAGACAGATCGCCAGTCCATCGCAGGACGAACACAGAGAGACAGACAACCATTCACTCTCACAGTCATACCCAAGGACAATTTAGAATCCCCAGTTTGATGCCAATTAACCTAACTTGCATGTTTTTGGCATGTGGGAGGAAACCGGAGAAATCCCGGAGTAAACCCACACAGTCACGGGGAGAACATGCAAACTCCACACAGATCACTGTTGGTCAGGGGCTGAGATCAAACCCAGGATCCCCCGGCCAAGGGTGAGTTGCTGTGCTGCCGCAGTGCTAACC